>LR990856.1:14233260-14860194 GCA_905163395.2 Endotricha flammealis | reverse complement strand
GTGTATGGAGCCCATACAAAGGGTGACAAGAATTGCGCTCCTGCTTATCTTTCTCAACTCGGCAAGCGATCTCACAGCGTATTACTGGAGGGTCTATTCCCGCGAGCGGGAATAGTTTTGTTAAGGGCCTCGGTATTAAGCAGCCTGTAATGATGCAGCAGCAAGTATCATTAAGGGCGACATCAACCTCCTTAGCATGACTGACTGACTGAGCACAATTTTTTTAACCAAATTGAAATGTTGTAAATTTTATGTGCCTAAACAGATAGCATCGATCCACCGCCAATACTTTGTAAATAGTTTTATGGCACTGAACGTAGAAACTCTGTGGTAGAAAGTTGCATTTATTGACACTTTGATTTATGTGTTTTATATCTGTCGTTGCTGTTATCTCCATTGCACATAGTAGCGGAATTATCCGACACACACCTTTTTATCCCTTCTCTCATCAATCCTTTTCTTGTAGTAGGCAACGCATTTGTAGCGCCTCTGGTATTACTGATGTTTAATACCTCTAACTACTATTATATTATATACATTATAATGTTTCATAAACTACTTCTTAATATAAGAAATATTAGGATGAACTATAGTACGAGAGGCATGTAGGCGTGTACTAGAATGAAAGAGTAGATAACATAATTATTATAGGTAACCCGATAATGTTGGAAGTATTTTGTGGAATAAAAAACTTTCCTTCAGGTAACCCACTTGCTTGTTTGCTAGCGACAGGACATAAAAAGACCATCCATCATAAACACAAGGGTAATACCATAAAGCAGTTCAACAAAATGACTCCAAAGCAAGTTTAGTCTCAGTAGAATTGTCATTGCGAATATAAATTCGAAGGCCAAACCTTTGTTTCGTTATTGCCTATTTTATTTTACGCTGAGTCCCACAGAAGCAGAAGTGACCAACGAAAAATGCTCCAATTTACAACCGACAAAACCACTTTGTGACCCCTGCCTTTCTGTGGTCTCCAGGGACGTGCGCGCGGAAATTCCTGATTTCGTCGCTTTATAATATAAAATACATTACAACGTACTTAATATACTTATTAAAGGGAAAAATACTTTCAATATCGAGAATTTTTGTTGGCTACAATTTTCAACTTTCAAAGCGTTCAACTCTGCTCCTGAGTACCACTCGTGTGGAAGAGAAATATAAACATAAGAACGCATATCTTGATTGCAGAGGACATACAACAACTCTGTCCAACACATGGAAGTTCTTTGAAGCTACCGGTCTGGACAGGGAAATTTAAACAAAGGTATAAAAGATCGGCAATGGTCGAAGCAGTATTTTAAAGCCCAACAGCAACAATAAGAATAATTGGAAAGTGTTAGACGTCTTGTTAACGACAACAGACATCGGCCCGATACCCGGAGTGTTTAATAGGGTGCGACATGGACATTCGACATGATTTTCGTCTTGTCCATGTTAATTTTGAGATCCACCTGTTGTGAAAGTCGATTGAGGCCTTCGAGCATGGTTCTAAGGTCTTCCAGCGACTGTGCCATGATTACGATATCAAATGGAAGATGAGTAATGTACTCCCTTTGTTGTTGATTCCGAATCCTTTCCATTTTAGAAGTTTGACGGAATGTATCATTCGTCGACAACCAGTCTCATGTATTTTTATATTAGTATACTTTCATGTCTACTAAATATAGCGTAGTATCCAGTTCGCTTTCGTAAATATACAATGTAAATAAACTGGCTACCGTAACATTATCTGGTGAAATGCAATTCCAGGCCGACGTTACCATGGCAACGGCAGAGTCAACAAAGCCTACAAACATTGGGTAACATCAGCAAACGGCAAAATAGGGAGTTTGTAATATTAATTAGCGGTCCATTTCACATGTTCCTGATAACTCTTGTCATGTCAGACAAATAGAAAATTTGTTATTTTTCTAACTGATAGGCTGACTGAAACTTGTCAGGTTCTTGCTGGAACCGTAAAAGTATTAATGGAAGAGGTTGGCAAACGGATATAATGGGTCTGGGTGATTACCGCCGCTTATATAGCACAGAGCCATTTACATTTCTAAGGAAGTAAGGAACTGCTACACCGATAAGAGCGCGACTCTTAAATTTAAAAAAAGAAAGAGAGGAAGAAAGGAGTGAATGGATAAGGGAGAAGTTGGGCTGCCAGATCTCTAACTTCAGGAAACGCATTGCAGCTTAGCGCTGATGCTGATTTATCTGTCATTTTAATGGCTCGTAGCTGTTTTCCGAATGAATAGAATAGAATTAAATAAAAAATATATGGGGACAAATCACACAAATTGACCTATCCCCAAAGTAACTTCGAAACTTGTGTTAGGAGATACGAACTCAACGATACTATATTTTATAACAAATACATAGATAAACATCCAAGACCCGAGGCCAATCAGAGAAAGTTCGTTTTACATCATAACCCGACCGGGATTCGAACCCGGGACCTCCTGAGCGAGACATGGTAACCATTACGCCACGGAGGTCGTCAAAAATATTCTAATCATTTTATAAAATAAAATCTAGGCGCGAAGTTTATGCCAAAATTGTATTTTATTAAAATTAACTAAACGTGAAACAGCCAACGCTTAACTAAAATCTATTTTGTTGTCATTCATGGGGAGAATTTCATAGTGCTAGTGCCAAAATAGGTTTTAGTTAAGAGGGCGCACACAGGCGTTAGCTCAGTTTAGCGAAAACTGAACTTTTCGAAGCTCTTAATATCTATAAAAAACTTTTCTAACAGACTTATGAATTACACAAAATGTTAGACAATATTGTTGCCTAAATAGTTAGTAGAAAACATTTTGTCATGTAATGGAATATTTATGAATGCTATCGTGATAACCGAACAGTGTTTTCTCGATTTCACGTTCAGTGCCAACTTCGGATGTCAAAATATCCCCGTAATGCTGCCAATTGTAAGAAATAAATTATAAAATCTAACGGCAAATATACTTAAGCATATAGTTAGTAGAACATTTTTGTAATTTTTTGTTACATAAATAAGATATTAACATCCAAACTAAGTGAAATTACGAAGAAAGTCAAGTCGTTGTTATGTTTGTTTTCACCATTAAATCTTAGTTATTTTGTGTCAATATTATCATCATCTAAGAGATAAACGTATTCCCTAAAATCTAGGCGCCAAAATTTATGTAAAATGTTTACCATTATTTTTCTACCAATTTTTGAATATAGCCATAAAACCACTATAAAACCGCGCGCGTCTTTTGTTACGACTCACTCGAGCCGCCGGCTCTGCGGAGAGTGGTCACGTCGCTCTGGCGCAGGACCTGACCGCACGTAACCTTTGTGCCCATACGCAGTGCAAACCGTGTAGCGCGACCGACAATCTAGATACTTTGGTAAGTATAATATGACTTTTTGTTGATAATGACGACGAACTATTTACTTTTTTAGTGACAACAACATAATATGTTTCAGAGTATGGGGAACAAAAAAAAGCAGTTTTTATCGAAAAAAAGAAAAAGACGAAATGTTGAAAATTTTAATAAAGCAAGGCCTAAAAGGCTGGTGGTACCTATAATTAATATAATGGTTATAAATTATAATATATGACAAGTTCTACTAAGGAGGTCGATTATTGCGAAATCGTAAAAAAAATTGCTGTTTCATATGTTTCAGTCCGTATGATCAAGGAGGACACGAAGAGGAAGAAAAACAAGAGCCCGTACTTTTTCATCTTCTTCAAAATGAAAACCATCCTGGTGATGGAATTGAATCCCAATCCCAACCAAAGAATCATTTCTCTTTATAACCCATTTGTTCATCTTTTCGTCTTTTTGAGATTGTGGGTGAACCGCTAGTCTCACAAACTTGGCTATGAGGTCTAATAAAAGCTAGTTAAATCACAACAAAGTATTTCCAGTGACGGTTCTTCGTAGGTTACGTGGTTTTTTCCAATATTTCGTGAAGTACGTAAAACTTGAAAATTTCAATGTTTGGTAAAATTAGGTCATATATGAAAAGCCACAGCTTGGCTCCTATGGTATCAATAGAGCTGCGATTGGTCGCACATTGTAGGTAATGTATGTAATTTAATACATATAGGTGTAGAAAACATTGTGAAAAATGCAGTCGTGGAGCAAAAATTTCTAAAATTTCGCAATTTTTTCAGAAACTGCTACCTGCTGATGCTTTTAATTATGGCTTTTTTTCTGCATTGGAGTAACTTAGAGCAATTATTTTTCCTTATTTGGATAGAAAACAATTGTAGATCTTACTCAAATGAAGTATTTACGAAATTAGCAAGGCCTTTTTAAATATTTTAATTGAATTTTTGTTGAAAATTTCACAAAATCATAATTTGTTTTCTAAAATTTTTGCTTTTATTTCCGTATGGATAAAAAATAACACGATTTTGTACTGTGCATTACAGACCAATATCATAACTCTCCAAATATGGCAAAAAAAATCGAATTACAAGGTTTTTTTGGGCCCCAATTTCGTCTGAAGACTGCCAGAATTAAAACAGATGACGAATTTTTGTCATCAAAGATGGAATCGAAATTGGTGAAATTTTACAAGAAATGTATTTTACCAGAATTGGTAGATAGATGGTAGAGTCTATGTATGCCAATTAGAAACACATGTTTCTAATACAAATAATTATATGTACCTATATCTATTATGAGTACTTTATTGTTATACTTCTCCATAATCCATAGGTATTAATACACGAGTAAGATACATTATTTGTATTTATTTCCAAACGAGACATGAAGAATGTCGAAAAAAAATTTCAATTACATAATAACAATACTTATGTTCTACATAGAAATAGGTCTGTAGCTAAAATCACATGAACTTCGAGTCTACTATTATATTAAATAGTGAAGTCTTATCATAAAAGTATCAAAATCATTTGTCTTCGCCGGCGCACGCTCATGTTCGTGGCTCAGTAGTTTCGTAAAATAACACGCTTCGATTTTGAGTTGCGTTGATTTGGGTGCGCCCTCTTAAGCCCACGTTGTTATACGTTGATTAATTTCGCAGAGAATTTAGTGTCAACCGATTTTCCGTCGGAAAATTTCAATAAGAAATAATTTGTTGTCGAACACATGTTCGTAAGGTACTCTGCTGAATTTCAACTGTTAACGTAACTTATCGGCAAACATGTTACTAGTAAATCAAATAGGATTGCGTCATGACGAACTTCAGTCTTCTGACCCAAGTGCTATGTAAATTAAGTGCCGAACAAGGCTGTCTTGTTTGGCACTTAATGATAAATACAGTATGACTTAATGATAAACATAGTTTTAGAGAGGTAGGGCACAGCGGATAATCCGCTCAAATTGGAGCAGCCCATCTGGGGAAGGACCTCCGCCTTACAGAAGATCGTAGCCAAATAGCATTGGTCTCGGCCATGTTGTGTTCCTACGGTGAGTAAGGACTCCAGGGCTCCACGGGGAAGCGTTGTATCGGCAGTTGGAGGACCCGCGGTGGTAGTGATACCGCACTTTGCTGTCGCGGGCACAGGGGCATGTTGGTGCGGCGGTCAGGGAGAACCAGTGAAACGGCTGACCGCTGGCCGCCCGCAGGATAGTTGGGTTCCCGAACCCGGGGACCGCTTTGTAATCCCCGCCCCGGGAGGCTGAACCGCCAGCCTGTGCATAATCCCCCGGAGTGGTGGTCTGCCGGAATCGGGGACCGGAGTGGACCGGACTGCTGCTCTGGGTGGGGGGACTGGTGGCCCTTCCGCCCGCCGCACCAGCAATCCGCGAGACCCCCTTAGCATTTTGCGGGTCATCACCGCAACCTCTTTGTCGTCCGTGCTGCCGATACAACGACTGACCTAATCTTTTAAACCCCTCCAACAATGGCCAAGAAAAACAATAGAAGGAATCGTACCACAGCGGCTCCCCCGTCCACACTCGACGTGGACTTCTGCAACATCCGGGGGCTTCACTCCAACATGAATGCAGTCCATTGGCATCTGGAGACTGCGAAGCCGACCCTTCTGTTCTTGACGGAGACGCAAATATCCTGCCCGGCCGACACATCGTACTTACTTTATCCGGGTTACAGGCTGGAGCAAAAATTTGTTCGCCGCGCCGGTGTGTGTGTGTACGTACGGGACGATATTTGCTGTCGCCGTCTAAGTGGCCTTGAAGACCGGGACCTGTCAGTTTTATGGCTGCGCGTAGACCACAGTGGGTCCACACGTATCTACGCGTGCCTTTACAGGTCCCACAGCGGTGACTCGGACACGACTCGATTATTTGAGCACCTGCAGTTGACGGCTGACAGGATATACGAACAGTACCCTTCCGCAGAGTTGGTCGTTCTAGGCGACTTTAACGCCCACCACGTTGATTGGTTGAATTCACGAACGACAGACTTTGCAGGAAGGGCTGCTCACGAATTGGCTCTGACCTATGGACTCTCCCAATTGGTCAACTCTCCAACGAGAATACCAGATGTGGAGGGTCATACAAGCTCATTACTGGATCTTCTGCTGACTTCACGTCCGGATAGGTATTCGATCTCTGTGGAAGCGCCGCTTGGCTCCTCTGACCACTGCCTTATCCGAACCAAAGTGCCTTGTACGCGACCTCACTCACTTCGCCCGTGCGGAAAGCGTCGCGTGTGGCACTATAAGTCAGCAGACTGGGATGGATTGCGTGAGTTCTATGCATCGTACCCGTGGAGGCAGCTGTGCTTCGCATCAAAAGATCCTGACACCTGCGCAACGGCGGTGGCGGATACCATACTGGCGGGTATGGAATGTTTTATCCCTAACCCGCTGGTTGCCACCGGGACTGCGAAACGGCCGTGGTTTAATAAGGTCTGCAGCGAAGCTAGAGCACTTAAGCAAGCTGCATATAAGGCTTGGACCACGGCCCGTGCTAATAAAGAACCAGGTGTTGGTGATGCGAAGCGGATATTCAATGCTGCCTCGAGGTCCAGTAAGAGAGTGACCGCCAGAGCTAAATTCGATTTCGTCGGCAAAATTGGTGAGCGACTTGCGAAGTACCCTTCTGGTAGCCGCGCTTTTTGGTCGCTTGCCAAAGCTGCCGAAGGAAATTTCTGTCAGTCGTCCCTGCCACCGCTCCGTAAGCCCGATGGTGACCTGGCCCACAGTGCGAAAGAGAAGGCTGATTTATTGGGATCTCTCTTCGCCTCAAACTCGACTATGGATGATGGAGACACCGAACCGCCTACTCTCACGTGTTGCGGGTACTCCATGCCGGAAATATCCATTACCCAGCGGGAAGTCCGGCGTGAGTTGTTGTCTCTTGACATTCATAAGTCGAGTGGGCCTGACGGTATACCGGCAGTGGTGCTTCAGCGGTGTGCTCCTGAGTTGTGTCCGATATTGACGCGCCTGTTCGCGCTCTCCTATTCCACTAGGCAAGTTCCGACTTCGTGGAAGATAGCCTTTGTGCACCCTGTGCCCAAAAAGGGCGACAGATCAGATCCGTCGAACTATAGGCCAATAGCTATAACCTCCCTACTCTCAAAGGTAATGGAGCGTGTGATTAACACGCAGCTGCTGAGATACCTAGAAGATAATGACCTCATCAGCGACCGGCAATATGGTTTCCGCCATGGTCGCTCCACAGGAGACCTTCTAGTGTATCTCACGCACCGATGGGCTCAAGCCGTTGAGAGTCAAGGTGAGGCATTGGCAGTCAGCCTAGATATAGCGAAGGCATTCGATCGGGTCTGGCACAGGGGTCTTCTATCGAAGCTACCATCGTACGGACTGCCCGAGGGACTATGCAAATGGGTAGCCAGCTTTCTGTCCAACAGAAGCATAAGTGCCATAGTTGACGGCAGTTGCTCGGACCGCATGGACATTAATGCTGGCGTGCCACAAGGCTCCGTTCTATCCCCGACCCTCTTTCTGCTGCATATCAATGATATGTTGTCTGTAGATAATATTCATTGTTATGCAGACGACAGTACCGGGGACACCTATTACACGGGCCGGCCTAGCATCCCTCGTTCCGTAGTGGAGGAGAACCGCGAACGACTTGTGTTTGAAATCGAAGGCACCCTAACCAGGGTGAGCGATTGGGGACGACGTAACTTAGTCCAATTTAACCCCACCAAGACACAAGTCTGCGCGTTCACCGCGAAGAAATCCCCTTTTTCAGTGGCCCCACAATTCCAAGGGACACCCTTAATAACTACCGGCAGCTTAGGGATCCTTGGAGTCGAGATCTCAAGCAACGTCCAGTTTCGCAGTCACATAGAAGACAAGGTCAAGTTGGCGTCGAAAAAGCTCGGTGTGCTGAATAGGGCGAAGCAGTACTTCAATTCGGGGCAGAGACTTGTATTGTATAAATCTCAAGTCCGACCCCACATGGAGTACTGCTCTCACCTATGGGCTGGAGCGCCGGCGTACCAACTTGGACCTCTAGACTCAACTCAAAGACGTGCTATGAGGATTGTCGACGATCCCGAGCTAACAAGCGGTATTGAGCCCCTCAGTCTGCGGAGAGACTTCGCCTCCCTATGCGTGTTCTACCGCTTGTATAATGGGGTTTGTTCCGAGGAATTGTTTGACTTGATGCCTACGGCCACTTTCTACCATCGAACTGCTCGTCACCGGCGGGGAATCCAACCTCACACACTAGAACCAAAATGGTCGCGTACTACGCGGTTTCAGAGGAGTTTCCTCCCGCGAACGCTGAGGCTGTGGAATGAGATCCCCGCCGAGGTCTTTCCTTTAGACTATAATATGGGGTTCTTCAAAAAGGGCATTAAAAGATTTTTACAGGGTCGGCAACGCGCGAGTAATGCTCCCGGTGTTGCAAGCGTCCATAGGCTGCGGTGACCGCTCTCCATCAGGCGGACCGTAAGCTTGTTTGCCACCTTTGTGGTATAAAAAAATAAAAAAAAAAAAAAAAAAAAAAAAGTATAAAAAGAAGTCGGTTTCCCTGTCTGTCTGTCTTGGCGGTGAGAGCCCTACGCTCCCGCAACAGTCCGGTGTCTCAGTAAAGGGTGTCAGTACACCCAAATTGGTAAGTCCATTCAAAAAAAACAAAAGAAAAAATTTATAGTGTCTAGTGATAAATTTATTCATTTATATATGAATAAATTTAAATATATGTCTGTCTGTCCATATGTATGATCTTTAAAACTATGCAAAGGATTTTGATGCGGTTTTCAACAGTTTTTCAAGAGGAAGGTTTACATCCCGAAATTCCCACGGGAAAGCGTGATACACGCAAACGAAGTTGCGCGAGTTTCGCTAGTAATATAATAATGATATACAAGTGGCAAGGTACTGAAGTAATTAAATATTTATGCAACTGACTATACAATTTATTATAATAAGTACATACAAAACGGATCTGAATAGCTTTGCGTACTCAATAGAGCTTTAGTGTTGCTGGTATTGAATGAATTCATTTCGTGAAATACGAATGCCTGCCGGGTTTAAATTTAAATAGTCAATACGGTGCAATACCATTGATTACAATAACGCTCAGTCAAATAAGCTTTTATTTGCAATATATAACAAAGACATTATATACGAGAAAGTTAATAAACTTAAAAATGAATTACATCAAAACTAAACTAATAATTAAAAATTAAACAGAGTATGCGTCATTGACTAGAGAGCTCGACAGGCGCCCCGTCGCCTCCCCAAATAGTGGGACATACATTGTCCTGACTATAAGCAAAAAAATCGATTTAAAATTGAGACTTGTGATAAAAAAAAACTAACTAGGCTTCGTTAGGTCAATCAGATAAAATTTCAGACAATTACAGCGCACTCTCGCAAATTGGCTGAAAACTTTAGGCTGTGATCTGATTACGTGAATCTTAACTTATTTGAATTTAGGTCTCCTCGATTTTCGAACTTATTTCGGCTTCGTGTATTTTTTGAATTTTTTAAATTAAAAGATAAAAACGAATACGCCGAAAATGCCGCTGATTGTACCTTAAAATGCCAATTAATAGTATTTCTATTTTTAACTAATAATAATGCCTGTAAGTGATTTCAATTAGCCAACAATTTGCTTCGGGTAGTGAGTGGGCGTAACGCTAAAGTTCGCCTGCTACGCCCTCACAGTTCGCTAACGCACTGATTCTTTATTATGAAGACACAGGCTTAAGACGCAAGTGGAAACACTTGTGTCAACTTTCTATTGTGATAGTGTGCTATGAAAAAATCGTGAATGATATTAAATTTTTTCGAGCTGAATGTTCATCCATCTCAACCACAAGAAGTCCACTGCTGCATTACTTCTTCAAACGCTTCCAGTATGACCGGCTGGCAGCGGCCTGCATCCAACGGCTTCCTATAGGTAATAATTTCATGTAAATGTATTCGTAGGCCCATGTCCAGCAGACTTCTGTGGCTAAAATGATGATGGTGACGATATTCGTAGTTCGTACAGTCAATAAATGAAAGAGGTGAAGAGTAGAGAAGATTTTTCGAGTGATTTCCTTCACGCAATATTTAAATACTTGAATCATTTTACAGTCCTGCCTACATCTTTGATTGGCTGACCGTAACTACAAATTCTACAAGCTATAGAAACTACAATACAAACAACAATAAAACTTTAGATATATCTCGTCATGACTAAGCGCGCACCCTTTGAATAGACCAAACGATGCGTGTCTTGCGGTTGACAAAACTTTTCTAAATCTAAATTGTCCTGGATTTCATTAGACGGTCGCTTATTTAAAATTTACTTTATTTTTCATTCTAAATGTTATTCATTTTAACTTAAAATAGAATAGTATTTCAAGAATGTTTCAACATTTTTTATTATAGCGCGACTTAGAATAAAATTTTCATTTTTGTTTCTAACGGTCAAAACTTTAACAGTTATTTTTCCTCAATGAGCAGTTTACTTTTAGGTAAAATCAGTTGGTTTTTATAATCATCAAAAAATGGCGCTAGCATTATTTTTTGGTATATTGAGGCCAAATATTTAGTCTGTGGCAGTGATCTGTTATTTACTATAGATTCGTAATGTTTGACACATACCTGCTACATGTCGACTGAGGCCACAGCCTTAGTTGAATTTCTTCCGACTTAGTCGTAGTTTGACGTTCAGTGAATGCGTATCTCACAATAATATCACAAAAATGGTTAAATGCACTGTTAAAACATGTATGTCGTGATCCCAAACTAATAACAAAGCAAGTGGTATCACTTTTCACTAATAAGAATGCTTAATTATGTTAAAATTATACCAAAATAGTATTAAAATCGAAATTAATATATTACGCATTGTTTTTGCCAACAGTGTTGCCAGTAAAAACGATTTTAAGTTTCCCAAATGTTAGGAGTTTAGTCAATGACGAACTCATACGCCTTTATGTATCATTATTAGTAACACAGTAGAAGTAAACCTACAACCAGGCTCAAACTAGAATTAATTATTTACTTAGAATTGATTGATACTAAAATCAATCGCTAGTGCTACGCACGTCAAGACAAGAAAAAACAAATCATTTTCCTCTTTTTGATATGGCCTCGATATGGCTTTTAACTGACATTTGACATAATGATATTATTACTATGACAGTGAAGTAACAATTTCATCTTTTTCATTGTGGTAACGGTGTTTAATTTAAATTGTTTCTGCAATTATCAAATGTTCGATTGAGTACAATAGTTTTTTTTGTTTTATGTTGTATTTTATTCAAATTATTTAAATTTATTATTTTATTTTATTTAAATTTCATTTTCATTTCTTAACAATAAAAAAAATCTACTGAAGACTTGGCTGTATGGGCATAGTTCCCTTTGCCTACCCAGAATGGGTGAAGAAAACAAAAAAAAATCTCTGCTAAAAGTTAGTAGTAGCACAGAATAGATAATAGTAGTAGGTCTGCATCGGTTAGATTCATCAATGACTAAAAAATGGAAACTTCTCCATTCCGCCATGATTCATTCTTGAAATATAATATGTATGTACCAATATTTACGCATCTATATATTTATTTCTTCCTATCTTTAATTCTTCTGTCACCTAAGAAACAATAATATGGTATAAAAACTTTTTTTTAAAAAAAAAGACTCATAACATTCATTCAATGGGAAAATTATTCATGAGCTGGCAACTCTGACCATTTTTCTGGGAGTAATGCTTTTGTCTCATTTTGACATAATTAGTTTGACTCTAGAAAAAAAGAGACAAACATATTTTACTTTGGCATATGCTCGGAATATGTATCGGTTTCAAAGCTACGTCTTTAACACTCTAAAGTGGTTGCGGCTTTTTACGAATGCTTTGTATGACGTTACTTCTCTTGTCATCTATATATATAAAATGCTTTGTCCTGACTGACTGACTGACTGACTGACTGACTGACTGACTGACTGAGAATCAACGCACAGCCTAAACCGCTCATCGTAAAAATCTGAAACTTGGTGGGTGGATTGTTTGTATAACGTAGGCGTCCGATAAGAAAGGATTTTTCGAAATTCTAACTCTAAGGGGGTAAAAAAGGGGGGCAAAGTTACTATGGGACAACTTGATTCCTAGGTACAATCTACTTCAAATTTGGCAAAAAAATTGTTTAAGAGAATTGATGGAAGACGTGATTCTTATTTTATTGAAATTCTTGAAAAAAATGCATTTTGTGGGTAATTTTCTTCGAGTTGATATCAATACTCATACTCCTTAGTGCTTTAATGATTTCAATTTACATTTCATTTTGACATATCCGTGAAGTGAAGTGTGTCATCTGTCATGTAATATTTTTGTAAATTGTGATTATTCAAACAAAATGATTTCATAATGTCGTCGTACTATTTATTCTTTTCGTGATCTCGGAAAAACAGCTAAAATTCTAACTACATCTTAGCGGACTGAATCATATTCATCGATAATAAACAGTAAGTAATTAAATTTTATAATATTTGACAGGGTTCAAGTTAAATTGGTTATTGGTTAAATGGCATATTGAAATTGTCTCTTTCTCACTTATAGGAAATCTCATTACGTCGACTCACTCTAATATTTCGTAGTGTTGTTGTAGGGATGGTTGTAGGCTGAGGTTGTAGTTATTGAAATACCGATATACTTATTTTTTTTTTACGGAAGTGGTTGGAAACCAAGCTCAGGAATATGGATCATTTGATGTTAGGTGATTACCGTCGACTATGGAGCACATAGATTCTAGGGTCCCTGACCCGTTGCCGACCTATAACAGGAAAAAACAGGATATGGCGAAAAATAGTATAAGGACGGAGCTAGATTTTTTTTTATATCACAAAGGTGGCAAATAAGAATTTCGGATATTTCACTCTCCGAACGAAACGCATTCACCGGTCGGGCTAGCCTATTTCATAAATTCCAAAGATTGTAATGAGAAGTACCTATATAAATAGAAAAATAGTCATCTATACATATGAAAATGTTTTGTCTTGATCGTAGAGACCTGAAGCCTGAAACCTGGGTGTGTTCTGAAAAGTGTGGTGTATGATGTAGGCAACCGATAAGAAAGGATTTTTTTTAAATTCCCACGGGAAAGCGGGATAAACGCAAACGAAGTTGCGCGGGTTTCTCTAGTAAAATATATAAAATCTCATTGGTCTGTGGCAAGAAAGAACTGACCGAATGTCAATTCGATTAATTTCTGTTTCTGTCTTTTGTCATTTCTGAAGCATTGATTGAAGTTTTTTGTATTGTATGAACATTGTAACCTCAAAAAGTTGTTACTTACATAATTTAATTAATAATACATTGTAGTAATACTTTCTTCAAACCTTTTTTCAAAATGTTAAAATAAATGGCGACTGTAGCAAAATGGTCACTCCACCCACCCACTCTTTTATTACCAAAAGTGCTGCGCCATCTATCGAGTGTTTACGAAAGCTATAAAATACCTAAAAGAAAACTGCTCATTAGGTTAGTACATGTATTGTTATGTACCAGTGGAATATTGTGGCTTCACCCACGCAGTCACATTATCTAATATGTTCTGTTGTAATATTATTTGTAATAACATACTAGCTGATTCCCGGGGTTTTATCCCCGAAATCTCGTTTTTCCTTTTCACCGATCTCTGTAGCGTGAAAGCGTGATGTTATAATAGCATATGGCCTTCCTCGATAAATTATTAAGCCGGCTTTTCGCTATGGGATGTAATGTAATATTTATTACATCTTGAGCTATATCTGTTCACACTGTTTTAACGGTCTCGTACAAAATGTATGACGAGCGATAAAACATTATAATGAAATGAAATGAAATGAAATGAAATCGTTTATTTCAGAAATTAGACCTTCACAGGCACTTTTATCTCAAAATGTAATATATATTACATTATATACCGTAGTGAAAAGCCGGCTGTACTCCTTCAAAATATCGCTTGAAAAAATATATAATGGTTTGGGATGTAATATATTATATTATAGCACAGTGTGAACGGTCTCGTACAAAATGTATGATGAGCGATAAAACATTATATCTCAAGATCACATTATAATGTATTACATTATATCCAGTAGTGAAAAGCCGGCTTTAGAAATAAAATAAAATATTTTTTTCAATTCAAATCATTAGTTCCTGAGAGTTCGCTTTAAAACAAACATATTTTTTTTGTTAAAAAGCTTTTAAAAAGTAATTACTTGACGCATAGGTGTCTAATTGTCTACACGTAATAATATTCAAAATTAACACTAAGAACACTTCAATTATATGTATTTAGTACAAATATAGTTTACTTTAATACCTTTTCTATTGTAAGACATTAAATTACGAAATAATATTTTGCTCCAACATTCCCATTATTTCATCAACTTGCACAATAACAACTAATGATATCCTTCATTGGTTAAAGTTCCGAGTTTGCCACACTGCAAACAGAAGCAAAACTAAGTTTGTTTAGTTCCACTTATTGCTGTCTCTAATAGCTAAGCTCTAATTAATATACGTTTATTAATATGAATCGTCATCGTCAGTTTTTATCAACACATTGCTAGGAATAAACCTATGATGCTAGACGCCAAAGCTCCTGGCACGCACACGCTGCCCTAGCGCTTAATCGTTTCATGCCTTCACGGGCCAGAAGCGTTGGCGTCTAGTAGAAGAAAGATTAAACTGAACTAATTACCTTTTTGGCTGCAACACACATAGGCTGTTACATGTCGTGTTCTTTATTAAAAATATCTTCTATGTTAAATTGTGTTATTGTAGTAGCGTATGTGTTAAGCTTTTTATCAGAAAGGTATATTAGATAACTTTTAAACTTTCGCGTTGCATTAGGTATATTTATATTTAATTTTAATTCTATTCTACGTCCTTTCGTCAATCTTCTATTTTCCACGACACGACCAGATCACGATTTCGATCTCCGCTGGATATTCGCATTTGTGTTTATCTTAAGTCTAGGTTATTCTATGTTTCAGACAGGCCCGGGGGTCGAGTGGCTAGCAATGGTCGCTTTACCCCAAGGGCCGCGGGTTCGAATCCTGCGCATGGCAAACATTTGTGTGCATGAATATGTGTGTTTGTTTTGCATGAAAAATATTTATTTACAAAAAAAGTACCTATTTAAGTATATTTATCAGCAATCTAGTACCCATAGTACAAGCTTAGTTGCTTAGTTTGGAACTAGATGGCGTTGTGTGATTCGTCCAAGAATATTTATTTATATATTTTACGTTGTCTGGTACCCATAACTCAAGCAGGTTAAGCCTATGTTACTTTGAGACCATAGGTGGCGCTGCGTGTACTGTATAGGTTTTTTTTTTGTCATATTCTTTAACTTTTCTGTAGGTTTCATTAGTTCTACTTTTAGGTATATCATCTCATTTGTTGAAATATGATTTTCAAATAGACTATTAGGACACAACAATGGACCCGTTAAATGTGATTTTGTAAGAATAAAAAGTAAATGTGTTTCTAAATCCTTTGTCCACAGAACAAGGCGCCCTCACAATAGTCCGCCGGTCGTCCAGTCGGAGTAAGACCGAGAGCTGCTCGACACCCACTGATGAGCAGCTGGACCAAGTAGACCTTGACACAGAGCACTTGCCCGCAGTCGACACGCCCGATGCATGCGACAAAGCCGCACTTAGGTGAGTTTTACCATTTTCTTTTAATAGTCAGAAAAATGCATTACTGCATGTCCCACTTAGGTAAAAGACGGGAGTCTGTCGGCTCTCCTGTCTAGCCAATGAGTGCTCTTCTTTGGTGCATTAAAAAAATCAGTATTGAGCATTCGCGGTGTGAGAAATTTATGATGACGCATGCCTACCTATAGGAATATTTTTTCACGCTAAGAATACCTGCAAATGACGCATAGACTTTTAGTGATTTTCTGACTGCACGAAATCCCCGAATACTATTACATCATATATAGGGACAATTCATACAGATTGAGCTAGTCCAGATGGATTTGGAAAAGTAACGATTACCTACATTGAAACAATAAAGTTAGAAATTATACGTACACAAGCGTTGTGAGAGGTTCCTTGATTTTGGAAGAACACAAAGAAATAAATTAAATATAGGTATAGGGACAAATCACACAGATTGAACTAGCCCCAAGGTAAGTTTGAAACTTGTGTTATGGGATACTAACTCAACGATATTATATTTTATAACAAATACATATATAGATAAACATCCAAGACCCGACGCCAATCAGAAAAAGTTCGTTTTTTCATCATGACCCGACCGGGGATCGAACCCGGGACCTCCTGGGTGGCGGTCTGGCGTGGTAACCATTACGCCACGGAGGTCGCCGAACATCATATCATTATATCAACCCATAATCCGCAGGGATACGGGTCTTCCTTCAATCGAATGTGATTAGAGCGTACTCTGCCACGCTGCTATTTACTAAGTTATCGACCACAACCGGTTATTCCGGGTGGAAGTTAACTATAACAATTTTCATAGGTAACATTTTTCACGAAAAAGGGTTACGTACGCATTATAATTATGATATACTAGCTTTTCGTGAAGTTCCGGACGTGAAGCGTGAAGTTCCGGACCCGTTCCCGTGGGAACCACATTGCATTTCGGGAAAAGCTATAGCCTATGTCACTCCCTGATAATGTAGCTTTATACTGATGAAAGAATTTTTGAAATCGGTCCAGTAGTTTCGGAGCCTATTCAATGCAAACAATCAAATCTTTCCTCTTTATAATATTAGAATAGATAGATTATGACAACAAAATTGGTTGCTGTTCGTGTGTCGACAGTATTTGGTTAACAACACGTTTGATAGAATTCGTCGCTGTTCCTGCGTCAAGATTTGTCCTTTTTAAAAAAAAAAATTGTTTGTTATATTTTGTGCAATTAGTCAAATAATTCGCAAAATACCTGCAAGATATTTTTTTTTACTTAAAGGCGGCATGCCAGAATAAAAAAGTAATTTACTCCGATTGAATAAAACCACAATTGAAACAATTTATTTCTTAATACGATGGCAATCAATTGGAATAGGGTTTCAATTGCATTTCGAACGAATAGATTTCCTCGTATTTGAAATATAAAAGAGTTTACTTATTGGTAATTCTATTTTTTTTAAAGAATAAAGAAATACATTTAGGGCCCACATGCACGGACAGCTTGAAGTGGTCATTACTTTACTAACTACAGTCAAGTTTACTAAGTACAGAGCTGAGTTTACTAACTACAGTCTTCAACATACACACATACACGGTACCTCTGAATCGAAATGAAATGAAATGAAATGAAATCGTTTATTTCAGAAATTAGACCTTCACAGGCACTTTTTCTTGTCATTTACAATTTGTATATATGTATAAAGAAAACAAACTACTTTATATACTACCACCATTTCGGACACAAGCAAAATGGCCACCGGTAAAAGAAATGGCGAAAGAAACCCGGTTACGGCCTTTTTTGTCATTTCAATCAGTTGAACTGCTTCAGTCGGTCGTTCAAAGCTTCAAGCTGTTGACTGACTGCAAGAGCAGTTCATGTCTTTTGATCAATTACTAACTGCTCGAGCAGTCTATTCATTACAGCACATGAGTCACAAGTGTTATTAGACTAACGTTCAATTTGACAGGCCCGGTGATCGAGTGGCTAGCAATGGTCACTGGCCCAAGGGCCGCGGGTTCGAATCCTGCGCAAGGCAAACATTTGTGTGCATGAATATGACATGTCTGTTTGCCTTGGTCTGGGTGTTTTCTATGTATAATAAGTATTTATTTACAAAAAAAAGTATTTAAGTATATTTATCAACAATCTTTGTAGCCATAGTACAAGCTTAGTTGCTTAGTTTGGGACCAAATGGCGTCGTAAGAAAAAAAATGAAAGTAAAAGCAATTTAGAGTTTAAAATTACAATTATTTCATTGTTAATTAAGTTGTTAATAAGTCTACAATAAAGTCATGCTAAGTATTCCGTGCCTAAACAAAGTTTTCGCTAAGTCTGCCTTATTACATAATCAAAATAAATATTCACAAACGAGATATAAATACCGGGGAAGATAGTAAAGGACCATCTTACGACCAATAAAACTTGGGCAGCGATAAATTTCAAAGAAGACAAACAAAAAAATTCGTTGCCATTATAAAACCCCTTTCAAGAAAATACACTCGTTAAAAGATTCACTCAAATCTTACTGCTGTACACGGGATTGGAAATAATAACACATCCTATGATACTACAGCTTCTTGTCTATGATATTAACGTCTGTCGGATAGACTTTATCCACTAAAAGCTTTACTCTACTCTGTACGCTAATTCTAGACATTTGTATAATTTGAGACTTAACAAAGAATCACGAACACTTTTTTATTGTTCAAATCGGATTTCATTCGGATTTTTGTAATCTATTGCCAAGATTTTTTAAATAAGTACATTTTTTTTATTCAACTTAAAACTCCAACAGCTTAAATTCAATTGTATTGACATAAAATTCTTTGTTTTTCTTACTTCTTCTTTTCTTTTTCTTTGTTGTTGTGTTCCTACGGTGAGTAAGGTCTCCAGAGCTCCACTTGGGAGATTGAGAGGATTGGCAACGCATGAGTGATACCCCCGGTATTGCAAGCGTCTATAGGCTACGGTGATGCTTACCATCAGGCGGCGGACCGTATGCTTGGTTGCCAACTGTGTGGTATAAAAAAAACTTAATTAATTTTAATTTAATTTTCTTATTTTTCTCTACCCCGTATACTTTTTTATTTGTTGAATATGAATAAATAGTTATATATATATATATAGCAACGTGTAATTCTATTTTTGTTGAAATAAGTTATTGGATAAAAGCAATTTTGTTCAAAGAATATTATTATGAATACTATGGTTCAAGTAAGCGGCACTCATCGATCATTTACCCAACACCGATCGGTCCAGACAATCTGTATCTTATTTGACACAAAATGGAAACTTATTTCCAAAGACATCGCAATGATAAAGGAGAGGCTGTAGAAGTTTTGCGACAAAAATAACTAAATTCAAGATAGATGCATTGATACTAATCATCGACACATACATAATATATTATTATGTACTGATGGACAAAATAAAACCGTTTAAGCAAAACGAAAAAAAATCACTTCTTGTTTTGAATAACTACATATTTTAGATTATAATATAAATAACACACTGACCATAAACGTTATATTATATCTAAATATATATCTTTATCTTTTTCTTGTGTGTGTTCTAGCAGACTAAGGGTTTGTAGCAAATTTAGCCAAAGTCCTATGCTTAGAACAAGAACTTGAATTTTATGTTGTTACACTGAATTCAAAGAGAACTGGGGCCGTACCATGACCGTTTAAAACAAAACAAGAACGGCTGAGTAAGGGAGACAGCGCAATACATGATGTAAGGCGACGTCTCGTTTACACAATCGTTTAAGGATAGTTACAAAAGGTCGTGGTACGGCCCCTCATACTAATACAAAATTAGTACCTAGTGAACGCTGACCAAATAAAGCTAGTTCAAATGACGTCATATGTCAAGCTGAACCACACAAACAAATATGGCCCCATTTCGGTTTTTAACATTAATTTGAAAATAATTCATGGATGATTTTACTTTTTTTTGAAACTCCTGAAAATGAAATGTATACAATAGATTGAAAACAATGGATGGCGGGCATCTGGTAGTGAATAATAAAAGGAAAAGCTCTAGATTCTCATCACCCTACTTGATCTCCCTATAGGGGCTGAACCCAATCAATCAATCGGAATTTAGGTGAAGCCTTTCCGAGTATTTTATCTCTCGTGTATTTTCCTCTGCCATGGAAGATATAACTTTTTATATACATTTATACAACATTTCTTCTCGTCTTCAATGAAAATCACGACTATAGAATTAAATCAAGAAATATACTAATTCTGTGATGTGTTGTGCGTGTGGCCTTTTCCTTTTTATTGTTATGCAACCCAAATGTGTCGCATCGTGGTGCGATATGGTTTCCACATCACGTCAGGATGATGCGGCACGATGCTCAGTGACTCATCATCATCAACTCAGCCACAAGAAGTCCACCAACACTACTCACTGTGCCCTAAAAATATGTGTGCTATTTGTTATGTTCATGATAACATATTTTTTCAACGATTGTGTCAACACTAAAATGTTCAGCCCCCTTATTTCGTAACAAAAATAGTTTCCATCTCATCTCAAACTCACGCACTATCTCGCTTTCTTCCTGATTTGTATGAGTGAGACAGCGCTAGAGATTGACATGAGATTGTAACTTGTAACTTTTTTTTATACCACAAAGGTGGCAACCAAGCATACGGCCGGCCTGATGGTAAGCCGTCACCGTAGCCAATAGACACCAGAGGTGTCACTCACGTGTTGCCAACCCTCCCAACTCCCCCAAGTGGAGCTCTGGTGACCTTACTAACCGTAGGAACACAACATGGCCTAAACCAATGTGATTTGGCTACGATCTTCTGTAAGGTGGAGGTCCTTACCCAGGCGGGCTGTTCCGATTTGAGCTGATTATCCGCTGTGCCCTACCTCTCTTAAGAAAAAGAGGCTGTTCTAGAAATTATCTTAAATGTATTTCTCTTTGTTCACAGATTACGCTATCTCCTAAGACAATTGAATAGAGGTGAAATATCAGCAGAAACACTACAAAAGAACTTACAGTATGCAGCGAAAGTGCTCGAAGCAGTTTATATAGATGAAACCAAGTACGTACAATTCTTAAAAAATAATTTAATGGGACATATTAGATCATTTTAAGGTTTCGTACCCACTCATAAAGAATATACTTGTGATTTTCATGATCAATATTTACTTACTACTCATGCTAAAATAAATGAATGGGTTCGACACCAATTTTCAACAGAGATGACTCCGCCTTGGTCAATCAACTACATTATTCTAACAAGATTTTTGGTCTAAAAGAGAAATTCCAATAGTTATAGTTAGCATAGATAATATTATTACATAACCTGTGTTAGACGGATAAGTTGATCCTTAATCCGTAATGTTTTCCGAAATAAATAAAATTACAAGAACCCTTTTATATATTGTCGATTTTCAAATGCTTAATTTGTTACATGTTTTCATAATTTTTCTCATAAATGTTGATATATCATTCGGAATATGTTTTTGAAATAGGTGGACTTCACTGAATCTCAAGATTTCTAGATGATGGAGTCATAAGATGTAGAGATGTGTCATAACATAAACAGCCAATAATGTTTCCTTAATTTGACACGATATATTTCTAAATATTATTGTCTGTTGAGGACAGAGGGTCTAGTCTTGTAATAAGAACATTTTCAGAAGAACGAGATAGTATGTGATTGTGAATTAATTTAGAAAATTGAAGTAAGTAGAATTTGGTCTCAAGTTCTGCACTCACTTCAGTGGATCTTATAATAAGGTGTAGTCAACCTCGAATAAACTTTCTAATGAAATAAGACCAAACATTCACTACTCTTATGTTTCAGATGGTACCCTGCTCTTAAAAAGTTTACAGCGTGATCATAAGATATTATTCATAAGCTCACTGAGACCATCAATTTTGTTTTGTGCCAAAGCCCCTTTAAAAGCTCTTTCATCGCTTTCTCCAATACTTATTCGCTCTATTTCGTTTTCTTTACTTTTGTATCGCTATGTTTGAGCATTCTTTTTATTTCAATAACCATCAACAAAAAAAAGATTGGGATTTACTATCGGTATAGTATTTATTTTTGTACAAACTATTACATCTACTACCTTTAAAAACATTAACATTACTATTTAATTATATGCAACACAATCTAAAAATCACAATCAAAAGTTCTTTTATTTTCTATGTATTCGCTACCGAAAACATCTATCTATTTCATAGACATTTTAAATATCAAAACCATGGTCATTATACGGTCTTGGTCTTATTGATCTTTTTTGTCTATTTAATTTTTAAAAAACAAACGTGTTTGCATAAATGATTAAGTGGGTAAGTATAACTTTTATTGAAACAACTGAAAACTTATTTTTACTATGAACAAAGAAATAAAACCCTGAAGCAAATTTTCAACTGCTAAAATTAAGTAGAGCGCAAGGTATAAAATCACGGAGAATTTTACGTCTACAAGTAATAAAAGAATCTTAAAATTTATAATAAAAAGCCAAACTTTCATAAAACAGCTCCACAAATTACTAGGCATTATAAAAAGTGAAATTATGATGACAAACATATAAAATGTCAGCGGTATTTCATATCCATTTCATAAAATCATTATCAACAACAAACTTGCAAATAAATCTTAAACAATAATTCGAATGAAACGAGATCTTGGAAAGCCTTAAAAGAGGACAAATTAAAAATGGTTCCCGTAATCACTCCCCGAATTCCTGTACCAGGTTAATTAACAAGCCAGAATGCTAAAGGTAATTCCGCCCTTGAAAAATTCAAGGCCACTCAAGCCATAAACCGCCAGTCTAACCGTCAGCGGACAGCGAGGAGCTAGTAGAATGCGATTTTTTCGGCAAATGTTTATATGAATTTTCGAATGGACATTTGTACCCAGATAGCTACAATCTTGTGCTACTATAACGAGCAGTTGCGGGAGTCCACTCCTACAACTGCTCGGTTCTCATTGTTTAGATTTTACAGTGTCTGCCTAGGAGCGCCCCAGAGAGGGGTTCGCACTTCGGCCTATGAAGATACTGGGAGAGGAAGGTCGAATTAGTTTTCTAATACGAACTCTTGTACATATCACAGCTTCACTAGCAGCAGTGAAAAAAATTATAAATCATACGGCTATAACGGCTCACTTATATTTATATATATATACTTTATAGTCGTAGCCTTGAAAAAATTATCCACTCAGGTTTCAATATAAGTACTCGCGCCAAAAAACAACTTTGCAACCTTGCATAACAAATAACTATTTCACCTCACAAGCTCTGAAAGAATCTGTTTGTCATTCGAAATCTGAGCGCAAAAGTGCATATTGTGCCCTAGCGTGGAAAGTATTTTTAAAATTAGAACCTTTCTATTCTTTAATTCTTTATACCGCCAGTCCTCTAAAAATGCATTATTACTTATTTCATGCCAGTGCGCCAACCTTATTTTTTGAATAATCGAACTGGCCAGCACGACACCGCATGAAAAAATAAACACTTATTTAATATATTATTTGCGTTTTTCTTGCACCTAGGATTTTCCTCGCTGTAGTGAGGTGAAAAATTTTGTGTTTCGCTCGGCAGCAAAGTTATTCTGCGTCTCGTACCTTTGAAACCCTCGTTACGCTCAGGATTCTATATTTGAAATCCTAGAATCCTTCGCTAGCTCAGATGTGGCTCAGGTTTCAATTTAAGTACTCGCGCCAAAAAACAACTTTGCAGCCTTGCATAACAAATAACTATTTTCAGCAATGACCGACCATCTGCAAAAAAGTCGCATATTCCGCCAGCGTTATGGCCGCTGGTTTAATTAGACATGCAATTGTTTTTGTCTCTTTTACACAAATGAGCAACGATTTGGGCTTTTGGGTTGTTTCCATTACGTAAGCTAAATGGCTCATTTAAGTGGATAAATATTTGCCATATAAACGGTTAAATTGAATGGAATGTTTTAATACGGTAAATTGCTTGCAATTTATAAGTAAGTTCTCAGTAATTTCATTTCTATTCTTTATTTCTTTGTGATTTCATTCTTTGTAAGTTACAACACAGACAGAAGGAGCTGTATTATTCCCTAGGAACGTAAATGACCTTCGCTGCTGATTGTCAATCTATGCTCGTTGTTATACAAAGGACAAGCCGGTGGGACTCATGGTAGATTATTCCCGAAATATGATATTTATCTTGAAGTAAACATCGTGTTTAATATAAGTAAATGTTAGAGAGTTCTTTTTCTTGTTCTATATTATTGTAATACAATAGTTCTTTACAACTGGAAACAATTGAAACTTCACAAAAGATTCGCAGAGATCCAATATTACAAGTAAAACTTTTGGGTTTAGTCGAGATCAGACACTATTTTATAAGCGCACTCTAACTCGCCAAAGAGCATTTATTGAAAAATGTTTTTCGAATATTTCGTTCTGTAGAAACAAAACAGGGATCACTGTCGAGTTATTTTGTATGGTTGTTACAAATGTTAAAAACGTTTTGTTAGATCAGTGACTGTTTAAAATCTTAGGACCTTTAGGGTGAAAACCTTTTATAATTTTATAATATGAAATTAAAACTGTTAAAACTATACTAGTACCACAGTATATTAGTTCAGTCAAAAACTGTCAGTTTATTTGAAGAACAGCCAATTTTATTATGTTCTTCTCTCGGCGTTATGAGTCTGTCTAGAATTGAAGAGTGTAAGAACTTCCATTACGCTGTAAAATGGGGAACTGGCAGAGGTTCATAATGAAATAGTAATAATGACATTAGTTCCAGAAAATTACATTATACTAAAAGCAATTTTGCACAAATGATAAATTAATTTGTCGCAATTTTTCCGCGAACACCTACGTGGTGTTCTGTTTCACACATGATTAATTTTGTATCGTGCATGCCTCAGATGTTCTGCTGCCAATTTTGGCTATAAATTTTCATTGGAAGCTTAAATAAATCAGGAGTATAGTAAATTATTAATATTTCAATTGAACACAATATAATATTCAATGATTTATGTTGTAATTAATAAATCACATTAATTCCTAATGTATAAATGCTAAATGTGTAATGCAAGCAATAGGAAATGGAAATTCTACTTTATCAGATTGTTTTTATTTTAATTGCATCATCTATGTAACATCATCAGTGCACAGGAAGTACACTGCTGTACTTGGGTCTCGCTAAGAGTCTTCAGTATGATCGATCGATTGCAGTCTACATTTAATGATTTCCTACGACACTCTCAATGTCATCTAACAAACGTGTGAACGATTGTTCTACGATTTACTTGTTTACTCATATCTTCCTTAAATTGCTATATCATCATCATCACCTCTGCCACCAGAAGTCCACTGCTGGACATAGGCCTCCTCCAAACGTTTCCATCCGGAAATGCTTAAATTCAAATTACTTACCATGAGATAATCCCGTTATTTTGTATATCACGACATAAAAAAAGCAATCATATTTTAAAAATACCTGCAAGCTTCGCTAACAAACATAACGGAATAAAAAATGACAACAGAAATATTTGAGCTCTCATGCCAACAAAATTGCAGGGCTATCATGACAATTCGTATGTCAAGCAAGCTTTTAAAATATGGGTTTATTGCAAAAACAAAGCAATTTAAATTTCGGCATCGCAAAAAGACGAATGGGTAAGATTTTTTTTTTTTACAATTCACACAAATTGAACTAGCCCCAAAGTAAGTTCGAAACTTGTGTTATAGGATACTAACGATACTATATTTTATAACAAATACATATATGGATAAACATCCAAGACCAGAGGCCAATCAGAAAAAGTTCGTTTTTTCATCATGACCCGACCGGTATTCGAATCCGGGACCTCCTGGGTGGCGGTCTGACGTGGTAACCATTACGCCACGGAGGTCGTCATCGCAAATAGAGCGATGTAAACTGAATTCACTAAGTGACTTTTCACTGTATAGTGGAAAGTTGGTCCCTAATAAACAAAGCACTTTAAATTACCCATTTAGTGTCTTTATAAAATGGCCCTTATCTATAGGCTTTTGCTCTGGTCGTAATTAGGTTTATATACTCTGAATTTATTACTATTTCCCTTGGTGTCGCGTTACCGGCTGTTGCCTTTATAATTAGTGCTTGAAACAAAGATTTTCATCAGCATTGCTGCGTTCCGTAATCTAGCGTTTCTAAGATTGTGTGTGCTTCATTAGAGTTCTGTAATTGAAGATTGCTTTTGTCATAGCAACCATTAGCTCCGATGTAAGTCTATTCTACTCTGAGTCGAGAATCTATGTGATAGTTTTCGTTATAAACGTGAGCGATACTTTTCTCAAAACACACCCTCGACAATATTCTCTCACATAAATTGGAAAGGGGAAAATATTTGTGAAATGGAAAAATGTGGCATGTCGCCCAAGATGAAAATACAATCTACTCATGTTTTATTTACAATGAATTTTATTCTGGACATCGGACACAAAAGAACAGCGAACGGTGATCGAGTAACATTGTTTACTCATTTTTCCATCGTGTAATATTTTATATTCAGAAATTGAGATGAGAGCCACGGAGCTGGAAATGAAACAAGATTAAATTATTGTAAGATTTAAACATACATAGATATAATTTCATTTCATTATGCACTATAGACAAACAGCAAGCTGGTGCAATTATCAACTCGTGAAACAAAAAAAAAATTAACTATCCTTTAGACTATAATATGGGGTTCTTCAAAAGGGACGTTAAAAGATTTTTACAGAGTCGGCAACGCGCGAGTGATACTCCCGGTGTTGCAAACGTCCATAGGCTGCGGTGACCGCTTACCATCAGGCGGGCCGTAAGCTTGTTTGCCACCTTAGTGGTATAAAAAAAATGTTAAAACGATATTAGAATTCAAATATCTAAAGGTTCAATATAAATGCAAGATCCAGATAATGCTACAGTTCGCCTACTGAATATGGACAAAGATAAGAAAATTTTACAAGCATTAAAATTCAATGCATATGAGGACATTTTCTCACGTACATGATTACATGAACTAACCATTTTGCAGCATGAAATGATATATGCAGCTAGCGTGAGCTCATTTCCATATGAATAACGCTACCGTAACTCACTTGAAAGATTCAAATTGGAGTTTGATTAGCGCTGATTCCATAAAATTTAAACGTTTTCTTTTCGAAATGAATTTTAAGCAGCGGAGTTAATAATTGGTCATGAATAACTTCACTCTTATTTACAAACATAATAATAATAAAAGCGCATTGTCAACATTGGTAAACCTTTTAGAGATAATTATATATTTTTAACATACATATAACATGTTAAAAAAATACTTTAAATCGTGAGTAAAAATCGCCCAACAAACTTTATAAAGCCATCTCTCGGATAATAGCTTGCCACTTCGAAGGCTTCAATACCTTTGAAGCTGGAAACGAATCCTCACAAATATCATGTAATTTAATTAAAGCGAACTTTGAAACCTGGGAAATGTCGTATTAATTATTTATTTGTAATCGTGTTGCACTTATTACTTTTAAGTTAATGCTCCAACATGGCTTTACCTTATTTTTACCGTTGTAATTAACCTTTATTCTGTATTCATCCATATTCATTTATGGTACCTACATCAGAGAAATCTGCAGTTGAAAGCGTATTATGTTCTTTACTCAAGAATTGTAAGGTTTAACGATAGTTATGACAGCGGGCGTGTCGTCGCGTCGCCAGTGATTATGTCTAACGCAGGGATAGGCGAGACGCGGAGCAGCCGCGTGCGCAGCAGACCACACTCCACATGCGGCGCCTGCGCACTCCCTGCTGGGCGAGGTGTTCAGTAGAGAAACCAAATGAAGCAAAGTTAATACCGTTACAACAACGCCGACCATGGCCAAGTAGTCGCGCCTCCCTTCTGTCCAATCTGTGCGATTAGGTCTTTCTGTTCTGTTGAAGCTTCAATTTACTGATCTGTCTCATTATCCTCTCCTCCTGGTAGCTTTAGATCGTCTATCCCCGAATTACTTTGCAATTCTTATTAGTTTGGAGGTTATACTGGCTCCAAGCTGATAGAGCATCCGATTTTTTTGGGTTTTTAGTGAATAAGTTTTGTTGATGTAATCGAAATGTTTCGAGGAGAAGTTAGGTTAATCACTACCTAGTTCTGCTTTTAGGTGGTAGTGATTGCTTAACTTATTCTCATGTAGCATAGATTTCTCTATACGTTTAGCTTAGAACTGGAGACTACCAGTTGTGTCGTTTCAATCCCTGTGGTTCGTCTCCCCTATACTTCAATTCGTCTTCTATTCATTTCAAATCCTTGAGCATGTGAACAAATTCTCGTTCTGATATTGTCATGATTGTAATATACACATAGTTCACCCTGCGTCAAGCTTTTCTATTTTTATTTATTATTACATTATGCTCACAACTTTACCTCTATATTTGGCAATTATATTCAAAAGTCTCATCACCGTATTCATATCATATTAATAGCAATTGCTAATATTATAATTTTTGTCACAGATTTTTAAGTATAATTTATGTATTTTTATTGTAGTTATTCCTGTATAAAATATTACTAATTACTTTGTAATGAATACCAAAATATTTAGAAATATCCCCTAACTTACAGATGACTGTGAAATTCTCCAGTTATCTTTATAATGAAAATCATTATGTTTAAAGATTAAATAAGTTTCACGACGCTTTGCACACACAGGAAACAGTCATCAATGTAAAATGTTAATTGTCGTGACCTCCCATACTCCTTATTTCCCTGACTGTGTCCCAATGACGTCGTATTTTATTTTAGACCGGCAGTGGCGCGTCAGCAGTCGGCCCCAACCCTGGTGTTTAGGTGTGTCGATGTTACCACTTATTTTAGTGTCCATTGCTACTTGATGAAACCCAGTGACCGTATCCATAAAACATTAATTAATTTGTTATAATAATATTTTAATTTCTGGTTTTATTCAACTAGCAATGGAAACAGAGCGGTCCCTACCTTGAGCATCTCTAACGAAACCTGCTTGTATTGTCGTGTGTATTGTTTGAAAACAAAACACTGCTTTCCATTGTTTTAGCTTTGCTTTAAAAGCGAGATACTAATTTAAAATGCAGATTATATTACCACTCTAGTGTGAAATAATAAGTATATACTTCTCTTGTTAGTATTAAATCTATGAGAGGCAAAGTAATTTCAATAAAATATTAAATATCTATACCGCATATGTTACAAAGAAAGAAAAATAGACGATAATTTAGTAGACAGGTTTATCAGTATAAGCATATTTTCTTTTATAATTTGTTGAATACCGTGGATTTTCATTGGAAAAAATGCCTTTATTATTTTTTCAACATCTGAGAAGATGGAACAATTTTAAAAAGGTTCTGAGAAAATACCGCAGTCTCTTTTTCCATTAAAAATTGCTTTAACTTTGAAATTAACGCTATTAAAAGAAAATATTATTGATATCAATGGAAAGCATTGTGAAGTTGTACATTGCTAAGCACGTTGCATGGAATCCTTTGAATTAGCTTAACAAGCCCTGTTGCCAACTAGCATGCAATGTTTCAACTCATCATCTCACTGTAATGGCTAAAACACTTTCTCATTGAGATTTCTGGACAGACACTGGATGAAAAATGTTTGATACCTAAGATCGAATGTAATATATATTTCACCGTCAATCTTGCTCACTGGATCAGAAATAAATGAAAGAATAATATCATTGGAAATGCAAATGGTTCCTCTTGGCAAGATTGAGTCCATGCGACTATATTTGAAAATGTATGAATTTTATTGTTTGTTCCAGACACTTTAATATTTTTGTCTTTGATCTTTTACGATATTAGTTATAGATTTAACACGAATATCATCACTTTTGGAATCAACGATATTATATTATTAGAGGTAGTAACTATAGTAAGTGGAAACATTGTTTAAATAGTAAATCTACTTAGATCTCTAGATTAAAAATTTGCTTTAGAAATAGTGAATGAACTACACGGTAATTTTAAAATGCAAGATTCATTAGAAAGGGAAATAGTGACGCTATTAAACCAATTTATAATCACCGATCTACCTATAAAGATATATAAGATGTAGTTAGTGTACAGAAAACATTTAAGTTAGCTAAGTTAAGGATAGATAAGTCAACATGGTGAATGTACGAATTATGTGATTGCCCATAAACTGTCAATCATAAGATATACTAACTAAAACCACATAGCTTCCAGCTTTCCATGGAATGTGCTCCAGCGTCAAAGGTTCGGCTGAAGCTCAAATTATTAATCGCGTTTCGAATTTTGTGACGAAGTCAGTCGCGAATCGCGAATACGCTTACGTCTTCGGGCTTACTTAGGTGTTGTGTTGTATGAATTCTTATATATATTTGATTGTATACAGGCGACTGGCTGACGAAGATGACGAGCTATCAGAAGTACAACCTGATGCTGTTCCCCCTGAAGTTCGAGAATGGTTGGCGTCAACCTTCACAAGGCAGTTGGCGACAGCAAAACGGAAGTCAGACGAGAAACCAAAGTTTCGGTCGGTGGCCCATGCAATCAGAGCCGGCATCTTCGTGGACAGGATCTACAGGAGGGTTACGAGTACTGCCCTTATGCAGTTTCCACAAGACGTCGTTAGAGTTCTTAAGGTACGTTTGAAAGAAAATATAGTTAATAATAACATAAATCGTAATGACGTGGTATTGGCTTTACCTGCTGCATTCATGGAATTAAATAGTAATTTAATTATATCTAGTTAGATAGATAATAAATAATATATTTTTTTAACTGTCATTAATTGAGACTCTACAACATTTTATTTATTACGCAATTAAAAAGATTTGAAAGAGTTGACGACCTCCGTGGCGTAATGGTTACCACGCCAGACCGCCACCCAGGAGGTCCCGGGTTCGATCCCCGGTCGGGTCATGATGAAAAACGAACTTTTTCTGATTGGCCTCGGGTCTTGGATGTTTATCTATATATATTTATTGTATTTGTTATAAAATATAATATCGTTGAGTTAGTATCCCATAACACAAGTTTCGAACTTACTTTGGGGCTAGCTCAATCTGTATGAAAATTGTCCCTATATTATTTATTTATTATTTCGATGTTAAGCTATAGACAGCTATAGATATAGATCAATCACACAGTAAAATAAGAATGGTAAAAAAAATGCGCTCGCCAGTAAAGGTGTTGAAGAAAATGTGGATAAATTAGCAGACTAACACATTTCGTGCGTCAGAAGGCCAGAGGTTTAGGGAAGCAGTGATTCGAATTCCGCACCGTCCCGGAATGTCCAATTAGTGAATTGGGATGCAAAGACCACAGGCTCGGCCACTTCAATTAGTTCCACAGTTTGGGCACTAAACACAATTAACAAACGAACGTTGATAGAACCCCTAAAGTGACTAGTAATTGTGTGAGGTGTAGTATTGTCAAAGATAGACCAAAGGTAATTTTTAACAAGCCTGTATGAGCAAAAGTCACAGTTAAAAAAACAGTGAAGCCAATAAAGGAAAGTAGATTGTGGTGTTATTTAGCAGCCAAGAGACTCGAAAGCAGAGGGCACTACAAAGAAAATTAGCGTAGCTTTTAAACAAAAATTTTCGAAAAAGCTAGTGTTTCCAAATCTTTATATGAAACTTGCCCAGCTAATAATTTATTTATCGTCTCTCGTGTCACTAGTATTTTTATTTTAATATCTATTACTACTCAAAAAAAAATAAGGGTCACTCGTACGTAATTTCGTGCGTACTATACGTTTTATCACAACATTTATTTCAACGTTTACAATAACATTGTAATGTTTATATGTTACAGGTTGATGTAAGTGTCATGTTTCTAGTGTGGTTTTTTTATATAACACAAAAGTGGCAAACAAGCATACGGTCGGCCTGATGGTAAGCCGTCACCGGAGCCTATAGACGCTTGCAACACCGGGGGTATCACTCACGCGTTGCCAACCCCCCCAAGTGGAGACCTTACTCACCGTCGGAGCACAACATGGCCGAGACCAATGCTATTTGGCTATGATTTTCTGTAAGGTGGAGGTCCTTTCCCACACGGGCTGCTCCGATTTGAGCGGATAATCCGCTGTACGTACCTCTCTTAAAAATTCACTTGAATAAAATTTATTTCAAAGTAATAGGCAACAATGTTTTGTTAAGGCTCTTATTTGTGGTCCTTATTTTATTTTGACTAGTTACAGTAAACGATACGAATATAAGTACTTTTTTCGTGATTGTAAGCATTTACTGTAGCTTATAGACGCCCACATCACACAGCCTGTTTACGAAAATGATATAAAATCTTGAAATATCTTCTTTCCTAGCGAAACTAGGCCATGAAACGTATATCTTATAGTGAATTCTGAACTTGATATGTTTGTTGTTTGCATCGTATATGTCCCGAAGTCTCCTCGTTATTATATATTCGAGACCCAAAGACCACGGTCATATGAATTAATAAAGCAGTTTCTGAACTAAACTTTACATACTTAAATATTTAACAAGGGCTCGGTTATTGAGATAATTGATGGCAGAACATTGTTATGTCACATGTTTTAGTTGAATTAGAGTATTAAATTCGGTTTAAGAATTACATTTAAGTCCGATAATCCAAAAACCCTTGCAGATAGATAATAATATTATGTAACAGATGTAGGTATTTATAATAGTTATAATCTTTTCTAAATTATTAAATAACGATGGACATTTAAATCTCCAATTAATTAAATTAATGCCTATACACAATGATAATTTGTGTACGATTGAAAATGTTGACGGGACGGTAGTTGTTCGCGGTGCCGAAAGAACTTTTGGACTAACCTCCTATATCAAGCAAGTAAACTTTGTCTTCTCAAACTTGTATAAATTATTCAATATTATTGTAAGTAAGTACATGAATAAAATATAAATTGAAAACTAAAACTGACAAATTATGCATACATTTCGCAAATACTTTATTAAGAATAGCTCTTCTGGTCGCAGAATATTTTATCTAAACAGAGCGGGGCTCTAACAAAATCCGCGTTTCCGTATCAAAAATTCACAAGATTTTCCACGAGTGTACCACAATATAATTATAAGATATAGTACGACATCTTCATATGACTGGTTTACACTCAGCCCAAGTGAGCAGGGAAGTCAAGAGGGAAGTGGCCAGCACGATACTGCTGCTACTACTCGCGCTGCCCAGCGCTTCCTCGATTGTCAGAGTATGTTTGAGGAGTGTAAATCCCACATTTCACAGACCATTTTTCAGAACATTCGACATGAGCTATAACAACGACGATGTTAAGAGAGACAGAGAAGCAATTATTATGAACAGCTTTGGCCCGCGGCTTCGCTCGCGTTAAATTCGGGGTTCCTTTGCTTCCTACCTTGAAAACTGTGAAAAGTCCCATATAATATTTCACCCCCTCTTTTAAGGGGTTGGGAGCTAATAATTTATATTTCCAAAAAAAATTATACACGATTTTTTTGATAGTCACAAATAGTCCGCATACCAATTTTTAGCTTCCTACCTTGAAAATTGCGGAATTCTCCATACAAACTTCCACCCCCCAGTTTGAGGAAGTGAGGGGTTAGAAAGAGACAAAAAGTAGCCTATGTCACTATCCATCCCTTCAACTATCTCCACTTAAAAAATCACGTCAATTCGTCGCTCCGTTTTGCCGTGAAAGACACACAAAGAGATCTCGAGAAACTAGACAAGAAATTGTAGATGAAAGGATAATATCTTTAGAAATGCAAATGGTTCTAGGCAAGATATTGCAGTCTTAGTCAATTTGCGTAACATTAATAAAAGATAAATACACTATAATATTTCATATTATTTTACTCTAAAGCGGGCAACGCCCCAGTGTTTCTGTGCTCCATGATTGGCGGTCATCACTGAACATCATGCTTGTTTGCCTATAGCTCTGACATAAAAAAATATGTTGAAAAACATCAATTTAATAGATAGAGTGTAGTTTCCTAAAACTGTGATTGAGTATTCATTTATCAATTAGTCTTTTAAGAGAGGTAGGGCACAGCGGATAATTCGCTCAAATCGGAGCAGCCCGTCTGGGGAAGGACCTCTACCTTACAGAAGATCGTAGCCAAATAGCATTAGTCTCGGCCATGTTGTGTTCCTACGGTAAGTAAGATCTCCAGAGCTCCACTTGGGGGGGTTGGCAACGCGTGAGTGATACCCCCGGTATTGCAAACGTACGGCTATTTATTATTGCTATAGACTACGGTGACGGCTTACCATCAGGCCGACCGTATGCTTGTTTGCCACCTGTGTTGTATAAAAAAAACAATGTACCAAATTTACAAAAAATATTATTTTCTCTTTTATCATGGTTACTTTTACATTCAAATTGCCACACACACAGCTAGACCAAAAGCATTTTTATAATTTATCATAACTTAGGAGACTATAATAATTATATTATTAGTACCTCACTCACAAACTCACAATATCGGTGTTTATTAAGCCAAACCACACTTAAACCGTTTGATTCAGCAAAAGCTTATAGTAACGGAATTTCATCTAAAAAAAATATTAAGTTCATAAAAGCCGTTGAAGACGGATGCATACGGAAGATAAATAAATAATACTTTATTAAAAAATGCACGTGTTAACAATTAAGTTGACAGCTCTGAAGATCTGTGTTAGTTTAAAACTGCGCTACAGGTCGCCAGGAGATGGAAGATCGCATTTGGTGGAAAGCAGTGGACTTCTTGTGGCTGAGACAATGATGATTGGGAAAGGCCCATATCAAGCAGTAGGTAGATACAGGCTGATATGACGATGAATATAAAATTGTTGCTAACAAAATCAAAGAGTTTATAGACGTGTCATACTGTAACTATATTGTGATAGAAGCGTACAAAGTTTTCCTCTATCACGTAGAATGGAAGGACATAATTGAGATTATTTCCCAACAGCGCATTTATCTTGATCGTGAATCCGCAGAACTTGATTACGAATGGAATGGACAATAAACAATTCATTTTGTGTGCGAACATTTTGTTGTGTACGACCATCTGTTTTATCTGTATGAACAAAATGAAAATACTGAGGTATAAAGATGATTTAACTGTTTGTGCAAACGGGTTACAAAATCTAATTATTTACACAAAGAAAAAGTTTAAATGCTTTGCATGCATGATTTTGTGGAAATGTACATAGAATAAAAAATTTGCAGATAGTTTTACACCCTAGATTAACAAAGGATAGTTTGTTTTGGAAATTAAAAACAAAGGAAAAGGAAAGTTTTAGAAAATTAGAACGATTCTGGCGGGATAATTATGAACGTTTAGTGTAGAATTACTTTATGTATTGTCTATAAGTATTTAACCACAAGTGAAGGCATAGAGTCCCATCCTAGTGAATTTTGTTACTAATTGGAAGAAAAGAGAAATTCTCAAAAATAAGAAGAAACTCAAGTCAGATATATACATCAAAGAAGATTATAGCAAAGAAGTCCTTGAAAAAAGAAAGCAGCTCTTGCCCCAACTAGAGGAAGAAAGAGCAAAAGGTAAGATCTGCTACTTAGTAAGAGATAAAATAGTCACTAAAGAGGCTAAAGAAGATCAAAGAGACAAAAGAAAAAGGGACAGGATGGAATCTCCAAGTAAATCGCCAAATCACTCTATCACGTCTGCCCCAAAGAAAGTCAACAAATCAAACATCTTGGACTATGTGGCAAGAGGAAGATCAGTGTCACTATCACTACCAACAACACCAAAAAACCGCGTATAGACATCGACAACCGTGAGCGAAAACCGGACCATACAAAAACATACAGATCCAAAGAAACAATAAAAACATCCACCCCAAGACGGCTGGTCACCGTGGGGCTAAGCGACCACTACCCTCCGAAGAATTCCATACCTTCCTTAAATAATATTGCAAACAACAAACAGAATTTAACACAAACATACTATATAGCAACATACAATACACTTTCACTGAAGTCAGAAGAGAGTCTAAAAGAACTTATACACGCTACCGAACGTATCAAATGGGATATTATTGGCTTGAGCGAGGTTAGAAGAAACGGCGAGTTCATTGAAGAGTACAATAAATTCATAATGTACTATAAAGGAGAAACACCGGGAAGACATGGAGTCGGCTTTCTAATAAGGAAAGAGCTCAAGAACTATATTGAAGAAATAGTTGGCATTTCAGAAAGAATTGCTATATTGAACATAACAATCCCCACCAGGAACGAAAAATGGTCTATAGTGCAAGTATACTCGCCGACGGAGAAATCTACGGACTCCGAAATCAGACTTTTTTACTCATCTTTGAACACTGCCATTAAAGAACATACTTACAAAAACCTCATAGTAATGGGGGACTTTAACGCCCAAGTAGGCACCCCAAGAAAAGGAGAGGATATTGTACTAGGACCATACAGTGAAGGAAAAAGAACGAGGAATGGGAGAATGATGATTGAGTTCGCTTTTGAAAACAACCTAAAAATACTTAACAGCCAATTCAAAAAAAGACCTCATAAGAGATGGACATGGATATCACCAGATGGACGATATAAAAATGAAATAGATTATATCCTCACGAATAGAGCCAAATACTTTAACGACTGCAGTACTATCGCGAACCTCAACTTCAATAGCAACCACAGAATGCTTCGTACGTGCTTAACAGAGCATGAACTAAAAAGACGACCCTTCAAAGCAAAACATCCATCGGCCAATAATATTATATCGTCAACTTCAATTAAAGAAAAACTTGAGTCTCTAACAGAAGTATCCCTACAAGACCTGAATACCCAGGAGAAATATAATAAACTACAAGAAATTTTAACAACAACATCAAAATCAGAAAGAAACATGAAAGACAGATCAAAAGAACACACATCGCAGAAAACTAACGAACTCCTAGAAAAAAAGACGTAAATTACTCAATATTAAAGAAAAAACAAAAAGTGTCAGAGAAGAAATAAGTAAACTAAGCAAAGAAATAAAATTACAAATGAGGCAAGATCGAGAGCGTCACAGAATTAACATTCTTGAGAAACACATTAATAAAACTGGAGGCATAACAAAAGCTGTTAAGTTGCTAAACAACAAGACAAACTGGATACCCAATGTGAAAAATCAAGATGGCGTAGCAAAAACAAAAAGACCGGACATATTGTCAATAGCAACCACGTTTTACGAAGATTTATACTCCTGCAAGAACACCACAGTCGAGACAAACTTAACAAGCAACGCCGGTGTGCCGTCTATCCTAGGAGAAGAGGTAATAAAAGCCATAGAAACACAAAAGGCAGATCGCGCTCCTGGACCTGACCATATTAGTAATGAATTATTGATATATTGTAAACACGAAGTCATGCCCACACTAGTACTCATATTCAATGATATACTAAACACTGAAACAATACCAAGGCAATGGACAAACTCCACGATCATATTATTGCACAAAAAGGGTGACAAGAGCGAGATAAATAATTATAGACCAATTAGCCTAATGTCCAATGTTTATAAAATATTTGCAAAAGTCATTCTTCAGCGAATAAGCAAGACCCTTGACGAAAATCAACCTAGAGAACAAGCCGGATTTAGAACAGGATACTCAACGCTGGATCATATACATGCCGTAAGACAAATCTTCGAAAAGACTAAAGAATACCACACACAATTTTACTGCTGTTTTATAGATTATAATAAGGCTTTTGATTCACTTGAGCACGAAAGCATCTGGCAAAGTCTGAAAATCCAAGGAGTAGAACACAAATATATCCGAATCATAAGGAATATCTACGCAAATAGTACAGCCAACATAAAACTAGAAAAACTAGGAAAAGAAATAAAAATAAAAAGAGGCGTACGCCAAGGAGATCCATTATCTCCCAAATTATTTACTGCCACTCTCGAAGAAATCTTTCGCAAACTAAACTGGGACTTATATGGTCTAAACATAAACGGTGAACAGCTAACACATCTGCGATTCGCTGATGACATTATAATTTTCGCTGCCACAAAAAATCACCTACAAAATATGTTAGTAGATCTGGAAAGAGAAAGTCGAAAAGTTGGTCTTACGATGAATATCTCAAAAACCAAAGCCATGACAAACGCTACTGAAGAGCCTATAGTGTTAAATGCTAACATAATCGAATATGTGACAGAGTACACGTATTTGGGACAACTAATATCAACAAGCAATCTAATGTCAAAAGAAATAGATACAAGAATAGGTAATGCGTGGAAAAGTTATTGGAGACTAAAGGAAATCATGAAAAATAAAGAAACAAAAATTTCCATCAAGAAGAAGCTCTTCAACACATGTGTTCTACCAGTCCTCACTTACGGATGCCAAACCTGGGCCTTGACTAAAGCACAAAATGCCAAACTAAAAACTTGCCAAACAGCGATGGAGAGAAGTATGCTGCATATTAAGAAAACAGACAGAATAAGAAACGTATCAATTAGAAAACGTACAAAATTAGATGATGCGGCGACGAGAATTCGGAGGCTGAAATGGAGATGGACGGGACACACCATTAGAGGCATCGGAAAATGGAACCAAGCATTGATTTCCTGGTACCCCAGAAACTCCAAAAGAAGGCGCGGTAGGCAGACTCGCAGATGGGAAGACGACATAATAGAAACAGCTGGAAAAACATGGACTAGATTAGCCTTAAATAGAGATACATGGAAAGGAATGGAGGAGGCCTATGTCAAACAGGACAAACAGACGAGGTCGTCGATGTCGACTCTACAGAGTCAAAAGTGTAGTTATTAGTTATTAATAAGGAAAACTGTAAATGTCTGAATAAAGGCTTATATTATATTATAGAAGGCATAGATTCAGCTAGTCTATAACATTTTTTCAAGTAATACTGCTCGACATATTACATGAAAAGTCTTTGAATGAAAACTCGGAGCAAATCTGAAAGTCAAAGTATTTTTACACACTTTTTACATCAAAAATTCAAATAAATTTCGTAATAATGGAAAAAATATCTGAAAGTTTACACATTTTTTACATCAAAAACTCAAATAAATTTTGAAATTGGCATACTACGTATTTACCTTTCATGACATAAAAAAGTACTCACATCGAGTACACTCCGTAGAAGTTCACTCCGCCATATTTAGTTAGTCTTTTGTTCATATCACTTGCCCGCAGGTCTGTGCCTTTGTGTATACTCAACGCTTTGTTTGAAATGCCTACAGAGTTTAATTTAATTATACACTGTTATAATTCACGCCTTTTGATGTTTACACTGGTAGTCAGTGGTGATTACTGGTGATGCCCGATAAGTCAATTCAATTGAATTTAACCGTTTGTTTAAAATAGGTACTAAGGAATTATACATACTTATAAGATTAAGAAAAATGAAAATTAAAAAGATGTAATAAAAATACTCTATGTATTGCTGCTTTTTCAGGATTTTTATTTGATGTGATTGACAAAAGAGGTCACCTCATGGTAAAGAATTACCGCAGCATATCGGGCATCCACGACTCTTGGATTTGAAGTACATACATCCACGACTCCAAGAGTCTTGAATGTGTTGTGCGTTTAAGGCATATCTAAGGTGTCTCGTTAGAGGTGGGCAACGCATTGGTAATGCCCCTGGTGTTGCTGATGTCCATATGTGGTGGTGACCACTTTCCATCAGGTGGCCCGCTTGCCTGTTTGTCTGCCGTAACTATAACAAAAAAACATGACTAAACGATCCAAAATATTTAATTCTTATTGTCTCTCATATCTTGAATAACAGTAGCCTCCTTTGAGCACAGTAGGGTAAAAAGGGACCTTCCCTAGGGATCGCATTATCAGATTAGTTGTTCAATAAGAAAGGTCACATTTACAAGGTTACAAGACAAACGTTGACAAAATTCATATGATATGTTTTCTGTTCCTACAACATTACTAGTCATAAATTTATATTAGATATGATGCACGATTTTTTTGTTAGTCATAAATAGTCCACATACCAATTTTTAGCTCTCTACCTGAAAATTGCGGAATGTTCCATACAAACTTCCACCCCCCATTTTAGGGAAGTGGGGGGGTTAGAAAGATAAAAAGAAGCCTATGTTCCATCCCTCAACTACCTCCACTTAAAAAAATCACGTCAATTCGTCGCTCCGTTTTGCCGTGAAAGACGGACAAACAAACAGTCAGATATTTATTTATGAACCAATTGAAATGAAACAAATACTAAATGTTAACAAGGCAAACCGCAACGCATTAGTGAATACCGCATTCAAACGGTTAGAGCGTTTCTGATATAATCGTGCACAAACGTACAGACAAAAAATCTAAAAATCGTTGTTTTGGGTTCTATTGAGTTCTTATAGACCCCCTAGAATAGTTTTCAAGAGAGATAGGGCACAGCGGACCATCCGCTCAAATCGGAACAGCCCGTCTGGGGAAGGACCTCCACCTTATAGAAGATCCTAGCCAAGTAGCATTGGTCTCGGCCATGTTGTGTTCCTACGGTGAGTTACATCTCCAGAGCTCTCCACTTGGGGGGTTGGGAAGGTTGTCAACGCGTGAGTGATACCCCCGGAATTTCAAGCGTCTAGGTAACGGTGATATGCTTACCATCAGGCGGGCCGTATGCTTGTTTGCCTTTGTGGCATAAAAAAAGTTTTTCTAATATATTTTCCATGTACAGACAATGACCAGTTACGATTGTATTAACTATATGTATTGATAATGAAATGCAGGCAAAATTTTTGTTTGTTTGTTTGCAGACATTAGACGAGTGGTCTTTCGATGTGTTCGCTCTACACGAAGCATCATGCGGGACGCCCATCAAGTACTTAGGCTATGAGCTGCTGAACAGATATGGAATGATACACAAATTTAAGGTGAGTATTTTGAAAGTATGCCTCTGTTTAAAGTCAGTGATTTTGGAGAGACTTCAGCCCCTCTCCTTCTAACTCCTATCAAAAACTGTAACTATCTCATTTCAATCTCAAGCGCTTTCTCACTCATACAAAATAGAAATTGAGCGAGATAGTGTGTGAGTTCGAGATGAGATTGAATTTGTTTTTGTTGCGAGTCACCTAACCATGTAAGTGATGGTTCATGGTGATGATGTTTACTACCATCATTCACTACCAGCCGTAGGTGCTACACAAAATTTCAAATTTTTTTCGGTTTTTCTCTCCAATGTCGTCCACACCATAACTTATTATTTTAGTTATTATATTATATTTTTTAAGGTAAAGTTAGTGTCACTAAAGTTAGTGTTTATAATATTATAAAACTCAAATGTTATTGTATTCCTCAATTTTTGGTTATATTGTTTTAGTTTATAAGTAATTCAAATGAGTCGCACGTTTGTTACTCATTATGTGTTGCCACATGTCTAATTAAACCATTTTAAAAGCAGGAGCCGTAACTCTGCAACTTATAATATATTGTATAATGTTGCAATTTATTGTATTTTTATTTGTGTGTAACAGATGGTACTGTTGTTTTATTTTTCTAGGCTTAAGACTTTGTAATTGTTACCTTTGTGGGAGAAATAAACGTATTTATTATTATTTATTATTATAAAATATTTGCGAAGTTTTGTATCTATGTTACATTGCATCATATCAACATATAGGTCTCTTTGTCTTTCATATCTACGATAAATCATACCTGACAAGATGACTTTTTTCAAAGGGAAGAATTTAATTTTAATTCCAAATGTTTTAACGTATTCTTAGTAAAGTTCATTTATTACATTATCATTGAATCTTGTTATTTCTTCATCACTCAGTTAATCCAGTTAAGCGTTAGAGCATCGTATTACACGTGCTAACAAAGTTAAGCTCTTCTTAAACTTTTCCTTTACAACAAGCCCTCTTCATTGTAAATAGACACCGCTCGTATTTCTTTCTACATAAAAATAAATTTATGACCAGAGATTACGTAATAGTAGTACTTCCTACGGAAATACACGAAGCGATAGGAAATCAGAAGATTTTATGTGTTTCAGCTGCACATGCTGATATATCAGTTAGTCAGTTAGCCTCCCTTTAGATACCCCCTATTTATTAATTCATTATATCGATGAATACCGGCAATTGAAACACTACTTTTCTTTCAGTGTAAAACAGTACTATAAAAGGTCTGCATTGGTATCTAGACTAACAAATCAAGGACCTTTATCACTGCCACATAAATAAGTCATTCCTTCACAAGCTCTTTAGTGAGACTTGAATTATTGTACCAAACTACTTAGTAAAATATACAAATTGACTGACCTAACCTTTCGCCACTGTTGCAGCACCAAATGCATGTCCGTCTCTCTCTCTCGCTCTTAGTCCACTTCATTTCTGAAGGTCGTGTCCTTGAAAGGTGTCCGTTCTTCTCTTTCACGATATTTTTCCATTTCCCACGTTTTTCAGCCTCTCGCAGGGTAGCTGCAATTGTAAATTTTTCTCGATGCCAATTTACTTCAAACTAACCTTTATTTTAATAAAAACATTAATTAATTATTAAACAAATTTTCTCAGCGGTCAAACTCTTGACGATTAAATAAAAGCAAATAGTGACACGAGGGCAAAAGGACGTGTTGAAACAGGTCCCTAACTAAACAGACCTTTGAGGGTACCAACTTTTAATTGCTCCACAAAATAATGAAATACACCAAATATGCTTTTTCATATAAGTTAATTTTTAAAAAGCTTAATTTCAGCCTAACAACAAACAATTAAATACTGGAAATGGTGTTAAAAGTAAATAAACTTTTTCAATATTAAGTTCTGGCCTTACTGTCCATCCCTCAATTTATTTTATTGTACGATACGAGAGTTGGTCATTCATTTGCCAAAATATTGGATATTGTATTTTTTCATCATAAAACTGCCGCTTTTAAAAGCTAAGTAGAGAGCTTCTTAGGAAGGCTCTTGAAGAATTTAGTACAGGCCACAATTAATGAACTTATGTGAAACCTTACACTAAACGTGAAAATGAAAAGTATGATGATATGTACAAAAAAAACCTTGTAAAGAATATGAAAGACAGTGTAGAACAAACCTGGCGACATAATCTCAAACTTTTTTTGAGTTATCGAGAAAGCTATTAAAACTTTGGTTTTCAACTTTACGTCGTTGATGAATTCTTTTCAGAATCGCGACTTTTGTATTAGGCTAATAAATTAATTTTGGGAAATGTGAAATAATAGCTATTGCCCGCGGCTTTGCTCGAGGTAAAATTTCGCGATATCAAGGAAATTAAATAAAACCAATACCCCGTTTGAAACTTGTCTACTTACCTGTTTATGGTCATTTAAAATTTCTGGCAAAAATACCTCTGCTAAATACACAAAAATATTTAGTGTTGAATTTAACTTTAAAGTTGTTCCATATAAATTAATAATCGACATTGAAACGATAACAGCCAGTTTCCTTTAATTAATTAACACAAGTTTTCTTCTTGTTATTTTCAAAGTTATTCTTGAAATTCTTCCAACGGACGATGTAATTTGAGCTAATTTAGAAACGTTTGATTCGATGATTTCTATAGATTTACATTTATAATAGAGATCCCTAAACTTTTCAGAAAAGTAAGATTAATACCTTACCATATTACAAAATAATTTATGATTCTAGGTACCATCAACGACCCTAGAAAACTTTCTCGGTCGAATAGAGGAGGGATACTGCAAATTCCACAACCCGTACCACAATAACCTCCACGCTGCTGACGTCGCACAAACTGTTCACTACATGCTGTGTCAAACAGGGCTCATGGTAAGTATTTGTTTAACCGTACCCAGTGAAATACTTGCCCTATAGCCAAAATGACTGGTCAAACCCACATTTCTATAACTTATCTTCTTTTTATTTCTTTTGGCTATTGATTTTATCGAGCATCATTTGATTTGCCATCTCTCTCGTGATTCCTCTTGTTTCATAATTGTTGACGTCCTTCCAATACTTTCTATTCCGTCTAATATCTTTCTAATCAAATTTGTTGTAAGTTCCCAGACAGCTGTAGTTACTCCCCCGGGACGTCAATAAGTTTCACTGCTTATTGTCAAACTAAGGTCGCCGTTGTTAATCCTGTCTTTACAGGAGACACAATGATGGGAATATGTGGTGACCTAGCCTCGTTAACTTCGTCTGCAGAAAAAACCCTACTGTTTCTCACCTCTATTTCCAACATTGCCTACAAAATTCGTCGTGTCATTGTCCATACCGTCTTGTTTTTGTTTAGCCTACATTCTTCTTCCTTTATTCTTGAATTTTCTACCAATGATAAACTTCTGTTTCTAGAACTGGCTCTCCGACTTGGAGATCTTCGCTACGTTGGTTGCGGCAGTCATACACGACTTTGAGCACACCGGCACTACGAACAATTTCCACGTGATGTCCGGGACTGATACCGCGCTGTTGTACAACGATAGAGCCGTCTTGGAGAATCATCACATCAGTGCCGCTTTTAGGTGAGATTCAGTGTTTTTCAAAATGTACAGGCTATTTTGGTATTTTTGGTAGTACAGGCAATGTCATTTCTAAATACCAGCGTTCCAAGACAGTAGTTGTTTTTTCCTGCGGGACGTACACAACTGGTTGCGAAACTCAGTTGCCATGGCGGCCGAAAGGAAAGGAAAAACCACTGTATGTAAATCTGGAGCCTCCGCTGTTCAACCTATTGGTCATTTAGATAACCTGAATGGCTGATTGTGTGCTGAGCTGTTCGATATCATCAATGTTTGTAACATCAACAGTTGACCCCATGTGATGCTGGATTTTTAATAAGTTTACAAATTTTGTGATAGTCCTCGGAATTCAGGTTTGCATACGGCATATAAGAGGTTTTAAAAGTATACATAAATAATAGAAGAAAAATGATATTAATAATGCTAACATATTTGATTTGGAAGATATTAACATCAGAAGCAGTTTGCAAATATCTCATTTATATTGCAAAATATTTACAATTGAAAATACAGCCGGAAGGGAAATTTCATTAATTTGTCTGCAGACGTTTTTTCGTATCTCAGTTAACATTTGATGAAAAGTGTAATTTCAACGTTTATACTTTTGCAAACAGAGGGAATTAATTCGCGTACTGCCTCTGCTATTTTAATTCTTAGACTAATTTACAAAGGGACGTTGCCACTGTTAAGGTCTTTATACACGATGAAAAGTCGTATATTTTATCTGGCAGTATCTGCATTAGAGATGATTCTGGCTGTATCTGCGTTATACTTTTTGTTCAATCATCGCCAAAGATTTTATTTTACAGTAAGCGTCGTTTACTGAGAAAAGAACTGTATTTTATTATCCTCCGACGACCTCCGTGGCGTAATGGTTACCACGCCAGACCGGGTCCGGGTTCGATCCCCGGTCGGGTCATGATGAAAAACGAACTTTTTCTGATTGGCCTCGGGTCTTGGATGTTTATCTATATATGTATTTGTTATAAAATATAATATCGTTGAGTTAGTATCCCATAACACAAGTTTCGAACTTACTTTGGGGCTAGCTCAATCTGTATGAATTGTCCCTATATATTTATTTATTTATATTTATTTTATTTTTATAGTTGCTATTGGTTGCGTTGCGATTGCAAGTGTTGTTATTGGTTGATACAATGACCCATCTCACTCTGTTAATATTGAAAATGTGCGAGGAATATACTCAAAAACAGACGCGCACGACTTTTTAACAGCAGATCTGATACTCCCTTATACCATTTGCATTAGCCGTTAGCGTAATGTATAAAGAACTTTGCAAAGTTACTGCAAAACTAAATATATTAAAACACAAAACGTTTTAGCTCCAGCTATGTGGATTCTGGATACTTTTGCAAAATATTTCTCTTAGAACTGTGCACGATTTACATTTTAATATATCTCTAGCTGGGGGAGGTCGTCAATATGGCTAGACGTTGAGTCTTTTCAGTGTGAAATATATTTTTTAGAGGAACAGAGTTGAAGAAAATAATCAATTCGTGATATAATTTAGGGTAAATTCCCATTCGTGGGACATTTCAGCGGATTTCTTTCAAAATATTTGTCTACTTCTATACATGTTAATGCTAGAGATAACTGAAGAGTGATCTATATTTTTTTCTTAATTCAGCACTAGCAAAAGTTTTTAATTCAAATTCAAATTCAAATTCAAATATTTTATTGTTTCCATGGTATTTATATATAGATTTTATAATAATAACAGTTTTACAAACTAGTTTCCCGCATGGAACCCCGTTAGGGCACTACAATATTCTCTCTATACTCAAACAATTAAAATAATAATGTCAAACAATTAAAACCAATAATACAAAAATAAATTTAAATTCAATATAATTATAATGTTAAATTGCTATTTAAAAAACTCTTCTAAATTATAAAAACTTTTTTCAATTAAATACTCTTTAACTTTATGAGCAAAAGATTTTTTATTTATTTCCATCTTTAAATAACTTGGAATTTTATTATAAATTTTAATGGCCATACATAATGCGCTTGTACTGTAATGTTTCGATCTGCTGGGTTAAATCTAATCTAGTCGTGGATTGTTACAGGCAACTCTACCAGCTATTAGCAATTTTGATATCATGATGGAATTTGGATTTATTTAAGACTAGCGTAGTCTTCGCACGGCTATTACTAAGGATCCCTAATTTTTTTGAAAATATATTATAGGGTTGGATCTTAAAACAAGTCGCCTGAATTTGAGAAAACTGGAACTGTGGAGGGGTTAAGGGGGTTCGTCAAAAACATTTTAAATAATAATAAAAAATTGATAAATAATTTAAAAAAAAAATGAATTTACTGGGACTATTTAAACTTCCCCACATCATCCCTTCCTCCCAGCTCCCCTCCACCCCCCTCCCCTCCACCCCCCTCCCCTCCACCCCCCTATTAAGGCGACTCGATTCGAAATTTTTACCGTTTCCCACCACTAGGCATGGCATGGTATGTGCCACGACTAGGCATTTACCCATCGACATGAAAGTATATACAAGCTGTCCGGTACTGAGATTTTGCGGCATTGCGACGACAGAAGCAGTAGTGTCCAATTGTCAATTTTTATTTAACAGATCGTTTTTGTCAATTGGACACCACTCTCGCTTGCAACTGACTGAAGGGTGGTGGAGTGCATGTGCACCATCGCAATGCCACAAAATCTCAGTACCGGACAGCTTGTCTATACTTTATGTTGATACCTACGTGTTTTCAAATATAATATTTAGGAACATGGAATATTTACAAGTTATACATAAAAAGAGCATTGTTAAGTAAGATAACGAAAAGTAACATTACAATATGATATCACGTAGCCAATTATAGCATCGGAATATGCCAATTTACTTGAAAAATTCCACCAGTCATGCTTAAACAACACGAAAAATCCAGGCAAAAGATAATATGAATAGCGGAACGGAGTATCTGAACAAAAGGTCCCAATAGACTCGAATTCAATATAATGAGATATAATTTCCCGGGGGAAATGCCCCTACGTTTTCACACGTGCGTCCTACCCTATGATTGGCAGCATTATTATGTCTATAAAGGTTACGATCTCGTATTATGAGGTTTCATAAAGATTCCTTATATACCGCTTCATCCCTTTTGTTTTTACGTTCGTCATCATAGGGATTTCATAAATGCATACCGATCTGCGAATTTTTTTTTTCTGAGACTTGTTCTTAGTTTATTAAATCGATCTCAGTGATTGTGAGATTATGAGGTCACAGGATCACCTTTTAGAAATTCGTCATGATTATCATATTAAATCCATGTTCATCGCAGGGCGATACACTCTCTTCAATCGAAGGACATAAGAGCGTATTCTGCCAACTCCAATACGGATTGGCAAAGGCCAGTGTTATCCACCGATTTGGCATAACTACTGTCATCCCCGGTCATGACAGGCCCGGTGGTCGAGTGGCTAGCAATGGTCATTTTATCTCAAGGGCCGCGTGTTCGAATCCTGCGCAAAGCAAACATTTTTGTGCATGAACATGTCTGTTTGCCTTGGTCTGGGCGTTTTCTATGTATAATAAGTATTTATTTACAAAAAAAGTATTATATGTATTTATCAGCAATCTTATACCCATAGTGCAAGCTTAGTTTCTTAGTTAGTACCAGTTCAAATCTGCCGTCTGAACTGGTGGTAGGAAAAAATCGTGACGACTCAAGAGCTTATAATAGGCCTATTTGAATAAAAATATAAAAATAATAATAATAGCCGGAACCGGGCGGCTTAACGCAAGGAGAAGCTCGAAATAACCAAGCCATCCAAACACTGGGTAGCGTCAACGTTGCGTAACTCGCGTGTTCGGATAAAGTGCGCCACACAGTGACATCAAGCTCGTTTCAGAAAAAAGTGTAAAGAATTGTCTTATCATTGGACGTCGCAAATGTACACACTACACGTTTAGTTTTTTAGTTAAATTTTTAGTATGGTTTAATTTTATACTTACTAAGTTTATATTGTTTTTAAAGAAATTGTAAAATATTTATTGTTTACCTGTTTCATATTTAAATTACAGCCTTTTGTATAGGCTTTTTTCAAGTTCACGGCTAAGTACCTGAGCAACACCAACGTATTTTTATCAGACAGAAAGTATCTCATCATAATGTAGATATGTGATGGATGATCCATTAAATATACAAAAATATCTTCTCTTTTAATCTATTTTTGAACTTCAACTTTGAGAAACTCATGAATTATTTATGAAACATGAACGCAATTTCACACGTCGTTTCATATTTTGAAGTTAAATTACATATTAATAAAGATAGAGGTAATTAATTGCGAGATAGTTTTAATAATTTAAACTTAAATATTTTATCCTGTATCTTAATGATGGCGATTGTGTTAAACCAAGGATTATCTAAAACCAGTTATCACTGTCGTTTTTGAGAAAATTTAATTGAAGTCCGAAAATGGTACCTATAACTTTATGTTTACCTTTAGAACAATAACTGTTTTAATTATTGTTTTGAGGTTTGATGTTTACCCACTTGGCCATTCCTACGTATGTTTAGGCGGACGAGAGATCAAGTCTCCTACCAAACAGTGGGTAATCAAATGGCAATCAAGTCCAAGACAAACGGTTAATGTTGTTACGAGTTCTATTATTAATTCTTTAAATATATTGTGATAATAAGGAATATGCACGATTTTTTTTATTTCTTAAATTAATCATTCACATCTTTATTACTTAGAAAAAAAAATTGCCTTGAAAATAGAGTGCAATTGAAAACATTGATTATAGAGCCGTGCAAACGCAACCATTTTGGCGCGCGCTTTTGATGACATCATTAATCATGTCCCGTCTTTGCGTGTCAGTTATTTGACAATTACGCCGATCAATGAAATGACAATGTCCATTGACGTGACATTTCGTTCGACCAGTGGTGGGGTGACGCGTTTTGTAAATTTGAATTTCCGTACTTTATTTTTCAATTTTTATTTAAAACTAGCTGCTGCCCGCGGTGTTACCCGCGTTTAATTTTATGCACAGTAGTGACACCTATTTTATAACGCGCCAAATTTATCAGACTTTCGATGAAATCTTACGGGAATCGCGTACTTTTCGGGATAAAAACTACCCTCTGTGTTAATCCAAGGTATCAGCTATACCTACATACCAAAGATCATGAAAATTGGCCTAGCCATTTGAGCGTAAAGAATTAACAAACATACACACAAAATTACGGCTTTATAATATTAGTGGGATTTTCTGGGTTAAAATAATAAATAACCAAAAAAAAAACCTTTTAAGGATAATGCTAAAATATTAAAGAATCTATAAAAAAAATATTTGAGACTAATTTAATTTTTATGCATATTCCCTATTATTATAATTTTATGCATATCGCAATTATTGAATAATATGCGTACACCCCCTTAGGATATACATACATAACATTTGACCCAATTTCTTAAAATTACTGCCAATTCACATGTGTAATTAACATTTGACATTGCCGCTAAACGATATCACCTTTGCTGTTTGGTGATTGTAAATAATTGTGTCATTGAGATAAAATATTGCAAAAGAACATGAAATATGACAAATTATAATTGGAAAATAACTTGTTTGTTACATTTTAAACTATAAAAAAGTATTGTATTACGTTTCGTACCAAAATTATGTAAGGGAGGGGGGGATAACGGGGACTTTAAGGAAAATACATAGTAAAATCACCAACGCAATGTATTTATAAATTAAAACTAATCACAACACTTTGGTTACTTATTAAACTATCATTTGGCAGAGAATTTGGTGATGTAGGTAAATAATCATATGACGTTATAATTTCAATTTTTTGAAACTATAATGAAAACCCCATCGTGCCCCAGAGTAGGGGCAGTATGGGGTACGTATTTATTTTGCGTCACACTGCATGCAAATGTGTATTTCTTCTGTATTGTCGTCGTCTACACCAGCACAAGCCGTATGAGCCCATCGTCCACATAGTTGGCAAGCCACCCAAGCTTCCGAAGACTGTAAAAAGTGTGGTTCACGTCTAGGCAGTACAGGCACATGGTATCCTCGTCGGTATTTTCTACACCAGAGAGAGCTTTTTCGGTCTTCTGTTTCTTAGAGTTCTTCTTAAACTTGTGGTCATTTGGATTAGAACACTTCTTCGTTATAATGGGGACAACGGTGGCGGCATGGCTATGGGGCGGGTACCCCATCGTACCCCGTAGCCATGTCCCCGTTATGCCCCAATTCTTACATTATTTAAAATAACAAACCAAATAAAATGAGTGACGGTTCGAGTATTTTTGTTCAAAATATATTAATAAGTAATTTATCTGCAAAAACAAAATAAATACAAGCTAGTGGCAAAATAAACACTTACCTTTGATATGCGTATTCGTACTCTCAAAGTTACACAAAATACGTTGAAAATAAAACTTCGTAGTCTAGTCGCGGGTCAAGAGATACAAATTAGCTATCTATTAAGGCGAAAACAAAACAAATCTAGAGCATTTAGTTTTTTGTAAGTGTTGGTGGCCCCATCTTGCCTCGCGTCCCTGTCATGCCCCCCTCTCCCCCACGTCCTTGGAAATGTTCCATCTTTTGACAGCACGATTGTAGTAACTATTCATTTACAAAATACATAAATATATTAAGTAACTAAAACAAAAACCAATATTTAGAGTTAAAAAGACAGGGCACATAGCAGCTTAGCTAAAACTATTGCAGCGTTAGCTCGCTGTATGGCCGTATGGCTATAGAAAGTGATTTGCAATAAATCGACGATCAAATAGAAGTAACATAAAAAATAATTATTTCCAGACTGATGCGTGATGAAGAATGCAATATTCTTCAGAACCTCTCGCGGGATGAGTTCCGTGAATTCCGTACTCTGGTCATTGACATGGTGTTGGCCACCGACATGTCCTTCCACTTCCAACAGCTGAAGAATATGAGATCCCTGTTGACACTCGCTGAACCTACCGTGGACAAGTCCAAAGCTGCCTCTTTGGTCTTACATTGCTGTGACATATCACATCCTGCCAAGGTTTGTATGGTTTTAACTAAATTAAAAAAAAAAATTAATTGGCTAGCAAGACCGCCGATGTTCTGTGAGATGCTGGTGAAGCAGCAATGCGTTTCGTTTGGTGTGTGAGATATCTCATTATTCCCTAATAGAGTACAAATGGGTAATGGTGTTACTGTAGTTCATAGGCGGCGGTGACCACTTTCCACCACTTGGCCCGCTTGCTTGTGTGTTTGTCGTATGACATAAAAAATAGCCATATTTCAGCTTGCTTCTATGAATCTTTATACGTAGCTCGTTGTATGCTCCAATCTAAATTGAAATAATGGTTTCTATAATTAGATTATTTTAAAGTACGCGCCATTTGGGCTCACAGTTTATAAATCGATTGTCGTTATGCACTGAGTAATGAGTATGAGTTTCGAACTTCGCGAGCCAACCATGTTGGCGACTAGTAAAGAATGGCCCTCTGTCAACAATAATAATAATAATAAACGTTTATAATAAACGTTTATTTATTTCTTCTCCACAAACAAATGACAAAAAAAAATAAAACAAATTAACAATGAATTGCACCTTAATAATTATGTGTCACGTGTTTGATGGAGAACTGACGCCTGTACTAGGTATCAAAAGAACCTGTAACACAGGTCACCAGGTCTCCCCAATATTAAAAGTGGTACATATAAATATATTGGATGATTGTAGAAGTGTATGAAGAGTAATTTGGAACACGTAATTAATGATAATTGCAAAATCGGTTACAGTGTGATTGGAGTTATAGTTTAACGAGTAGGATGCAATGCATAAGAGTTTCAGTCTCATCGTACGTTAGAGACTGAACAATGAGATTTGAAAATAAATTACCCCACATTAAGAACTTTTAATATTACATCTTAACACTGCCTTAATCTTTTCTTTAATATTTTCTAGAGATGGGATCTCCACCACCGATGGACAATGAGTTTGCTCGACGAGTTCTTCCTGCAGGGAGATAAGGAGAGAGACCTAGGGCTCCCCTTCAGTCCTCTCTGTGATCGGAACAACACATTAGTAGCGGAATCACAAATCGGCTTCATAGAGTTTATAGTGGAGCCAAGTATGGGCGTTTGTGCTGATATGCTGGAATGTATTCTGGGGCCACTACACTCCAGCTCTAAAAATTCTACCAGCACAGCTGGACACGAGTCAATCAGTGAAGAAAATGCAGGTAAGAAACTTGCCCATAGTCACGTCTACAACCTATGCTGGACGATTAACCCTGTTAAACGGCCTATGTCGGATTTATCCGACAAATGTCGCCAATGTCGTAAATATAAGACAGTGGCGAACTGACTTTTATTTTTTACCAAATATTACACTGCACTATAAAACAATGTTATATAAACCAGCGAGTGCTTTTAAAAAAATATATTTTATTTACTTATTTATTTATTTAGAACAAACAAAATATATGTAGGTACCTTAAGTCTTACTCTTCATAAAATCTTAAAAAATGCCTATTCTATTAAAATTTTAATAATGGTTTCTGCTTCGCTGATGTGTCAGTGGGTTAGTTTCTTTTAAAATAAATATAGGAAATATTTCGTAAACGGTGAATCTATTTGAATTCTAACATAAAACTCGGCTACAGGTGCTCCGATATAATGATTGTGTCACCATGTATATTCGTTTTGAATAACCAATGGTTACGTATAGATGTCCTATTTCGTTTTCAAGTAACGTGTTACTGTGATATTTTTGTGCGGTTTTATACTTAGTATTTATAATACTTGGGTTGTATCTTTATAATAATAAAAGTCGTAGCTGTAAATACCCAGCTGATTGACATACAAAAAGACAGGCCTATATTCAGTTGTGGATAAAAATATTGCCCTAAACTGCTACATAAAATAAAATAAGACATAAAGTTGGTAATAACATAATTAAAAGTCTGAATGAAGAAATATACACTGTATTGTATTTTTTTTTCTCAGGGACTGAAAACAGTAGTAAGTTTAAGATCAGAAAGCCTTGGATAGCGTGCCTCAGTGACAATAAGAAAATATGGAAGGAACAAGCTACAAAAGGTAATATTCTTGATTGTAAAATTCATGATAAATAATTTTAAACACGGGCTCTATAATATTAGTAAGCCGATTTCAGAGTTGTGTCTCCTCTATGTGTCTTACAATTTGTCGTTTTTAAAAAAAAGGTGATTCTTTATACTCTTTATCCCTATTCTGAAAACACTAGACTACTGTACGTGTTTGGGTGCTACATTGGTGAAATTCGAAGAATAGGTTCACCAAACTATTAAATTGTCAGTAATTGGATACAATATATTATTTCAGATGCTGAAGCCCGAGCCAAGCAGGAAAAGGAGGAGGAGAGCGAAGCGCCTCCAGCTGCGACAGAAGAATAATATATGGCCACCCTTGTAAATAGCGTTAAAACTAGCTGTTACAACATGTTTAATTCACTGTTGAAAAAAAGCTAAATTAATCGTTCGTGCGATATTGCTTTGGGGGCTACATACTGGCGTTTGAAACGAGGAAGAAACGCTACGTGTATATTGATCAAAAATTCTTCTAAACGAATTATTTAAGAAATTCTCATAAAGAGTTGAAGTATGTATATAAGTACATTAGACAATTAGTTACATATTTCATAAAGAGAAAGCTAACAATATTTCCTGGAGATTAACAATGTTAGCAATTATGCTGTGCTTATGCAAACTTTTACACTTCTAGCTGTAGTTTAAATAAACTAGTGTTCATGAATACAGAGAATTGAGTACATACGCTTTATGAAATAATCTAAATGTCTGCTATAGTTAAAACCACCTTAAACTCTCTACTTTACAAGATTAATGATTTATTGCAAAATGTTTTTTTATAGACAGTGCGTTTCCAAATTTGAAACGCCAGCCTGTAGCTCTTATTCGTTGCTATAAGTTGTGTTTGACGCACAAAAGTTGGAAGCACAAGAATGCCTGAATTGTATAAATAGCTATGTGGAAGACAACATAGTGAGCCAACTTTCGATTCGGCGACGGTCCGCCGAGCGGTGCGCCATAGATTTAAAATTTTGTCGTGTAATAAAGTCTTTATTTCATTTTTAGAATGACTATATTCGAGGTTCGATTTCCTTCTACGCTGAGTTTGACGTATCGATGCAAAAACGCTGCGTTTAAAAAAAAATCGCTCATGTATTTACTTTTTTATTTGAAAAATGAAGATGTTTCTTGAAAATCACAACTTGTGATTAAAATCATGATTCAAATGTGTACACAATACTATGATAGTGCCCTAAGAGCTTTTATAATTTGTACAACGTTACTGTCATGAGTAGTTATTTAATGAAACTAAAATTGTCTCTTATAATATTTAAGCCTTTGTAGGGCATAGGAAAAATGGTAGCCACCATAAATTAAATATAAGCTACAGAGTTAGGGTTTTAAATGCGATGCCTACTAGATACTTCTCGTTAAAAGGTTTACGTTGCTATTGCTAGGGATACACGCTAGGGCCCGGTTATATAGCATACACTGAAAAACGCTAGCGTAGATGGAAATGTAACCTAAGTATATTGATAATTCATTTAAAAATTACATTATCGATTTTATTGCAGTCGGCAAATGTACAATTTTGTTTAAAAAATATTCTGTCAATGTAACTAGGTACTTAGTGTAAAAAATGGCACCTCTCACGAAAATAAACTCCCGATCTCTACCATAGAATAAGTTATTTCAATCATAATAAATAATAATCATTGTACAGTCGTCCACAAAAGTGTCTACCTTAAAACTATGTTTAATATTCACGAAACATGATGTTACCTACCGCCATGTTTGGTTTGTACAGAATATGTTTTCCTATTTGCCTTCCATTTCATAAGCCAATGGCGACTTTACCGTTTCTATTTCTCTCTTCTTCTTCTAACAATACTTTTCTAAAACTATAACTTTCTACTCCTTCTCAAACTAACGATTTTCGATTCTACATCTCTTTTTACATCCTATCCTTGTTTTGTCCATCAGATGAGACTAGTTTAACTCAAATATTTTGTACATAACATAACTCGCCTGTAATCCCCCAACGCTATACATACTTATGAAAAATATTGAAACACAATCGAGTGTAAAGTTGGATACTCGTGTAGTAACAAACGCCTTCACACACTGGCCGTGTTTCCGCGTTTTAATCTAAATAGCGTAATTAAGAAAACAAGTTTATCTATCTGACATTGCGCATTCTACGGCGGCTTGCCTAATAAATTATTCAATAATAACAATTATGTGGTTGATTGTACAATGTAAAATAAATATGTAATTCCTTTCCGTATACTCATTTGTATAAAGTATTGAATTTTAATTAGTTAATAAGGGCTAAATGTATGTAACTCTTTATCAATGCTGGTGACGGAGCAACAATTATATCATAATGTCAGTGCACTTCTCTTCAAAGAAAGGAACACCTTCATAGTAGGATGTCATCGCAAGATTTAGGCAACACTAAAAACAGTTAGTACACAGCTTATTTAAAGATACAGTATTATATTGTGCATTTTTGACAGCCCCGGTTTTACCTACGACGTAAAATGTGCGACACATAGTTACGGGCCAAGGAACGCCCAGTGCCACTAACATACAAAGCGATGTCACTGTCGCATATATCCGACAAGTAAGGGTATGGGTAATATGACGAAACGCTACGTGGACAAGATACTTTATGATTGGACCTTGTTTGTAAAGATCTAAGAATATATAAGAAAAAGAAATAAGAATTTCTTTATGTAATAAAATAATTGCGTTTAGGTAAAATACGGGCTTCTTTAGTTTAGCGTTAGTCTCCCACAATTTAGGACTTATTTTATTTTAACAAAATCTTTCTAATGATAATTTTATCATCAATGTAGTCACAATTTTGCGATGACATTTTAATATATTTATACTAGTAAAATTATTAACTGTATTAACGTAATCTTAGCTTATATTAGATGTAAATTTAACCCATATGAAAAATACGCTTATTAATTTTAATGTTTCCGATTAAATTGGAGAGTCTTGATATTCCTGACCAAATGTTATTTAAATGAAATTATTTTCTAAACGCCATCTCAAATTCTAGATGTAGGTACTTAGTATAATACCTATTAGTTAGTGGAACTTCATATAACAGATATACTCCTTTCGTTTCACAATATTTAGCTAAAATAATTATGTAGAGATTTTCAAACAGTTTGTGCTCAAATATGTGGAAATTTTAGCACATTGGACCTGTCGAGAATCTAAATAATTATGCAAATTTAAGGGTACCTAATTTATGAAGGACTCGACGTATAAGGCCGTCCTTCTTGTAGAAATCTAATTTCAAAAATTGCATAAAACTGGCGCTAGATATAGTGAACACCTTGTTTGATTGTGAATGTACGAGCAATGAGTGAATGAGAGATGTCTCCATACAATGTGACAACGTATATTCTGTACTATGTCTAGCGCCCTATGGCCGGTTTAATATTTTAGTAAGCAAGGCCAAATTTTAAATAAAGTATCTACTTAATACAGTCATTAAATCATGAATTCATGGACTACCTTTTACTAATAGATCAAAACAACCCTAAAATAATCGTATTTAGTTTTAGCTTAGTAAAATATATAAAGGAAAATCAAATTGTGTAATCAAAGATGTTATTAAAAAACTGTCGATAGAAACGAATGGCTATTTGTATGTACCTATATATTATCTATCATTATGTCGTGATTCCAGTCGCAGTAATGTGCGCGAATTTAATGGGTACCTTTAGTGGGAATTGGTATGTACTTAACCTATCTATAGTTTTTTACATAACATCTGTGGTTTGGTATCAGCATAAATAGCATTATAATGTGAATCTCAAAATTAAAATTATCAGACGTTACATATTAAACAGAGGCCTATATCCTGGTGGGTTCTGGGACCATTCTCATTGAATATCAAGTTAAAAATGAAAAATCCATAATCACGATAATATTTAGGCCCTACTTTGGTATTTCGGGGATATAAAAATAGGTGTAAATTCCAACTGGTGACGCTTATTGTAGAGAAAATAACAATAGATAACTTTTTATATAATATATTTATCATCTATTTAAAATTATAGATTTTACGATGAATTCTGTATATTGTGCATTTAGTGTATCGATTTATAGATTAAGAATTAATAAGCTTAACCTTTTCATAGCCACGGATGAAATACATCGCCGTGCCTTGTAACCACACCATAACCAGAAATTGCTGATAATTGAACAGATTCAATATACATAACACAAAAAGAATAATGCCTAATACTAATAACAATAAAGAGCCTTTACGGAAAGAAGGGAATCGACATTATAGAAAACTTAACCCTAAAACCATCTGTAGTCATTTTGATTGGTATGTATTTTTATACCAGCTCTACGCTCTCGTGAAGTTGGCTAAAACACCTTTTTTCCAAAAACCTATCATTAGGTATTACCAAACTTACGATTATCGTAATCTGCGACGTATGCGCAAAAGAAAGTATCACTTGTCGACCTTGTCGTGTATATCCGTCTGTGGCTATCATAAGGTTAATTTAGTTAGTAGTCATCGATGCCATTCTGATTGGGGTATAGCTTTATAAACATGTAGAATTAGTATACGTGAGCCTTATGGACATATTAAGATGTTATAAAAAAATATTGATCGTTGTTTCTGTAAAAATAGCTTGCAGCTGATCATAGTGTATGATTCCGCATTAGTAAAATAATAATTAGTGTATGTTCCTCTTTTGTATAATACTTTTTGCTTTTTGACGTGTTTACTTACATAACATTCCAATAAAAAAAAAATCATTTACTATTCCGGCCGTCTGAAATCCTATATTTTGTATGAAGATTTTCATACAACAAAATCTTATATACCTACATACAGAATTATTGCAATAATTAACAGATGACCACGGTATTACCCTTGCAATACTATGATTCCTGTTACCATGCGAATTTTGAAAAAATTGTTTAGTGGTAGTCTGGTAGTCTGCTAATAGCTACCTACCTACAAGTTGGTCAGTCGTTTTTATCCGACCATGGCATTTACTAATCACATAATAAGTATTTACCAAACATATTACTTACCTTATTAGGTAATATGAAATGGGCTATAAAATTACAATAATAATGAATATAGTAAACTCGATTGCGCTTTATTTCTAAACACATAAAATTAATGTTGTATTCCGAAACGTCAGTGTTACTTATGAACTTGTCTTTTAGAATCAATCAAAACCACATTTTCTGTATCCTGTATCCAAGTAGGGTGAATGCCTGGTCGTGGGACATTTTCTTTTGGATTTTAAAAGGACTAGTATGCGAATTACCGCCACCCAGGAGGTCCCGGGTACGAATCCCGGTCGGGTCATGATGAAAAACGAACTTTTTCTGATTGGCCTCGAGTCTTGTATGTTTATCTATATAATGTATTTGTTATAAAATATAGTATCGTTGAGTTAGTATCCCAGAACACAGGTTTCGCTCAATCTGTGTGATTTGTCCCTATATACATATTTATTATTTATTATTTAGTCATGAAAATGACACAACCAATAAATCAGTCCTACGACTAAGCATTCACCCTATTAATTTTCGCCCCCGATTAAAATGTAAGCAAGCAAGGTATTCATTATAACTTCCAATCCAAATTTGTTCTTAGTCTTAGGTACCTCATAATCTTGCCCATAATATTATGAAGGAATAAAACTGACTTCCTACTTATGTAGAATTAAGTTTCGTAAACGCATTTTTAAAATTAATGACACATTAAATTATAGCTGTCGCTGACAAACTAATAAAGACGAAAGAGATAGCTCGACTTAATGAGGAATTAAAATTAAAGTGCATTACAGAAACTGGCTGTTATACGTTTAAAATTGTGCCTATTGCATTCTAATATCCCTTTTGTAATTATTTAATATCTCAAGTGCTTGTTATCTACCTACCTACTATTTTTTTATTTGGATTCAAATTGTGTAAACCATAATTAAAGTCACATATATTGCATGTAAAATATAATATCTATAGTAATGTCTGAATCATATTACTTCACATTAAAGATCACAATACACTTGCATTTAATTTAATTTTAATATTTTTAATACGTTTATGTCTATGTTACTTGTGTTATGGTGATTGCATATTATCGTAATTAATAATTTCCTGGAATTTTGAAAATGCAACGCTTGCAACTTTTCCACACGCAATTAATTGCATTCTTAGATTGAATTATTAATTACATCAACATGCCACCAACCTTATGAAATCTCATGTTTATTTTATAAGCCTATAAATTGTTTAATTGCATATGTAAATACAAATAAACACCTTTAATGTGTAAATTATATGTAAAATAAAATAAAGATTTTCGTAGAACATGTAATTTTTATTTATATCCAAAAATTATACTTAGCTATGTCAGTTTATTGACGAAATAGTCTCCAAAAATATTCGTATTGATTGGTAGACGCCGGAAAATACCGGAAGCCGCAAAGAGGTTTAATTTTTCCTTCCTGTGAGCTATTGTTTGTACTGACCCAAAATATTATAGGGAACCCTAGTTATTTATAATTTTTAAAAAAGGGCCAACCAGTAAAATTGTCTTTATGATTTATTTGAAGTTGTACCTACTGGCCATAAACATAGTAACAAAACAATATTAAAAAAAATATATATATAAGCTTTTTTTAATAGATCATGTTTATTTGCAGCCTATAAAATAATTACATTATTTAAAATACATAGAACCTTTTGTTGCATTCCTCTTTTGTAAATTTAATATTTAAACAAATATTTACATACATACAGAACAGAAGCTAAAAAAGGCACAGGTAGCAAAATAATCTTATATTTAACAATAATTACATATTTAGCTAAGTATATATTTGTGATTTTTACCAAACACATTTATTTGTACTGACAAGGCCCTAACATCTGATTTTTGTCTGTTACATATTATTGTTCCTTTTATTACATCACCCTGTTTTACTTCCTTACAGTCTCTGAAATAGAAGACCGTTTGCTTCCAATGAGTAGGTGTTGTATGAGGTCCAGTAGAAAACATAACTTTATTTGGGAGATCAAAAAATGTATCGAAATAACCAACAAGCGATGTTAACAAGCCATCTTTAGTAATTGTTAACTTAAATTCTGAAGTGAAATCCATAACATTTGTATTACAAGTATTTATATCAATTTCGGACACAACACATGGTTCTGAAATAATATTTCTAGAGTTAACAATATCTATGCTTGCTTCTCTAACAACTTCAGATTTCATACAATTCATTTTGTATCCATACACATCGGACCAATATTCTATAAGCTTTTTGTGTGTATCAACATCTCCGTTCGCAACTAAACTGATATTACATTTATTCGGTAACAATAATCCTTCATCTTTCAAACAATGGTCTCGTGCATAAATCACACTGTCTAGCATTCCTTCAAATAATAAAAAGTATCCCATCCACTCTGAAACAATAATATCGACTTTTTCATCCAACTTCGTGTTTTCTAATCTCCCTTTAATAGTTTTAATTACATTCTGTAAATTATTTTCTCTTATAATATCCATAGCATGGTAAATAACTTCAGATTGGTCTAACGCATAAACTTTTTTAGCTCCAACGCTAGCACAGAACATAGACAATATTCCAGTTCCGCATCCAAGATCTAGAATTATTTTGTCATTTATTGTGTCTTTGTTATTTAATATTGCATCTCGGTAACTTTCTGTACGAATTTTATCAGAGAGCATATCATAATGTATACCGAAATGGGCATATGTGTTGAAATAACCTTCGTCATCTTCCAAGGGTACTTTTGAGACACAGTTGACGACATCATCTCCATTACTGTTTGTCTTCGCTCCTTCAACAAGAGTTTTCATTGAACCTTGCATTTTATTAATATCCTCCTTAGCCATTTGAAGGTGTGTTTGACTTTCATTGAGCTGCTCCGTTAATGATTGTATTGTTCTTTGTAATTCAATGAAATGTGCCTGTGATAATGTTACTAACCCATTTTCAACATTGGCATGATAAGTTTTAGGAGAACTAGGTGCTTCTGCCAGAGAGTCAAAATCAAACATTAACCAGTCATCACTTTCAATTGGTTTTAGATACTTTTCGTCGTCCCACAGCGACTTATTTGCATTCATAATGTCCTGTGCATTTGGGTGGTTAGTTTTGATGTAATTAATTAATTTGATATAAGAATAGCAATCCATACTAAACTTTTGCTTCAATTTGATTAAACTAAAGTTGTGAACTGTCTCACAGTGAGAGATTCCTTCCTCTACAGACGGGAAGACATTAGTGCAATACAAACATTGTACCATAGTGTTACTTGACTCCATTTCCTGCCACTCATCCTCTTCGAAGTTTTCATCATCGCTACTAAGATCTGGTACGTCAGACATGGTCGTAAGTAACCAATAAATTCAGAAAAACTTTGTTTTTGTGAAATTACAACGTGAAAGAAGTGAACATGTGCGAAAAATTGTAAAATCGAGTTGACTTGACTGACAGTAATTGACTTGACAGCTTGCTTTGCTTCTTCTTCTTTTTTGAAGCAACCACACAAGTAAAGTCACGTTCATCGTCATCCACTGGATCGATCCATTGGGTTGTAAAATAGCGGGTATATTTTTTAAATTTATTTTATTATTATTCTCTTCAAAGATATTGTATGTACCATACCTGATTCTCTTGGTTTTCTCTCTCTGTCAGCTCAATCATAGACTACGCACTTTTATTTTTTCGGTTAATTCAAAATTTCATTCGTTCTTATTCGTGTTGCCATAAAAACATTGCTTTTTGTATCTTTGTATACAAACTGTTACAAACCACAGACATAATCTGTCTTACAAACTATGTCTGTCTTATGTCTGTGTTTACACATTAATTTGAGAACATAATTTAGAAAAAAATAATATTATTCAATAAAATTAATAAGAAAAATTAGGTTTTAAGAAAGAAAGAATTAAAAAAAAATTTGAATTGCCGCTTAAAAAATCCACATAAAAAAGTTTCTTTTTTTCTGCGCTGCTAAAGTAATTTTAGTAGTAACTGTTAAAGTAATTCTAAAATTATAGTTCTAGCAATACAACAAACTATTTCCGGTTTTCGGGCTCACTCATGGAGCGCGCGAATCACGAATTTAAGACGTTTGTCAAAAATTGTAACCATGGTTATAAAAACAAAAACAAACAAACGCTGCATCGATTGTTGAAGTAGATAACTTTTCTATCATTTGCGAAAATGAAACTAAAAATATCGTCTTTCAAAGATCAAAAATATAATAGTGTTGTTTGTGTCAGTTGGAATAATACGGAAGACGTGTTCTCCTGCGGGTTAGTCTGTTGAATTTGTTAGCAATGATGTTTGAAACTTCGTCTTATAATATAAACCCTTTTCTTTCAGAGAGGATCACAAGTTGTTAAAATGGAATGTTGTAAATAATGAATGTATGGTGATTACTACTTTTCCTGACGACTTTTACCCAATTGGCATGCATTTGTTCCCGAAAATAAATGTTGGCGGGAATAAGCATCAGCACGATGTCATTTTGATTTCTTGTGTGGATGGCAAGTAAGGAATACTATTTATTTGTAAGTAAGTATTCATAAGTTATTAAGTAAGTGTTCTTATGTTAATAAGATCAAACATCTTTGTTTTTTTACTTCAGCAACTTTTGTTATGGTCCTGCCCCTAAGACGATTCTCGGTTTTCATTATAAATCAAATGAAATTAAATCAAAGTCATAAATGTTGTCTGCGGCTGACAAACAGTTACCTACTAAACTGGTGTTATTTTATACAGATTCCATATAGTAAATCATAATGGTCGCATTGAAAAGAGTGTCAACGCTCACCAGGGTGCATGCATGCCTCCACAATGGAGTCCTGATGGTGCTGGCCTCCTAACAGGTTATTATATTCATCCCTATACTTTGATATGCATATCCCTTCAATTCATCACATCTATCATTTGAGATACAGGTATATTCCTAGTTCGGTGATGGGTTTGTTGAACGAGAGATACTTTGTACTAAACATTGTATACTTTGTAAGCTTAGTATGAAGGGGATCAGAGCATACTATGGCACACTACTAAACAGTTATATCAATATTCTTTCAGCGGGTGAAGATGGCTTTGTTAAAGTATGGTCTCGTAATGGTCTACTCCGATCTACTATAGTACACTCAGACATACCCTGCTACAGTGCAGTATGGAGCCCTGACAGCAATGCAATATTGTATACTAAAGGAAACTTTCTTATTATAAAACATCTGAACTCAAATACTAAGTTGACAAAGGTAGGTTATATTATTAAATACAGCTTTCTCATACAATCATAAAATTTATGAATTGGGCTAGCTCAACCGGAGAAGTATCACTCTCATAGAATACTAGTGTGAACCAACAATGCGTTTCAATTGGTGAGTAAAAGATCCAGAATCCCAACTTCAATCATCGCTTTCAAGGAAATTAGAAGTTATAATTTTTTTCTTTATCTTATGATTTTTTTTAGTGGAAAGCTCATGAAGGATTGATACTGTGTGTGGCGTGGAATGCTAACAATAATTTAATACTATCTGGCTCTGAGGATGGATTCTTCAAGGTACTTTAATTCATTTTGATTAAAATATTGATAAGTATAGAACAGTAGGTAGATAAGTATATTAAGTCACTAGCTTTTTTGCCCGCGACTTCGTCCGCGTGAAGTTCCGGACCCGTTCCCGTGGGAACGACATTGAATTTCGGGAAAAGCTATAGCCTATGTCACTCCTTGATAATGTAGCTTTCTACTGGTGAAAGTATTTTTGAAATCGGTCCAGTAGTTTAGGAGCCTATTCAATTCAAACAAACAAACCAACAAAGAAACAAACAATCAAATCTTTCCTCTTTATAATATTAGTATAGTTATGCTATCTCCTTTTTTTCTTCTTAAGTTTGACAGTGACAGAGATAATGTGTCATTAACTTTAAAAATGGTTTTAAGCAATTTACCGTTTGCAAAACTTTTTATGAAAAAAAAAAGTGAAAAATACCAGTTAAAGACAGTGATTTTCTCATTAATAAGTAAGTACGTATTTATTTTTTATAGATTTGGGACACATTCGGCCAGCAAATATCAGTGAGCGTGAAACACGATCAGCCGATAGCCTGCGTCAGTTGGTCACCCGCTGGTGACTTATTTGCTGTCGGTAGCTATAACCTGATACGCCTGTGTAACGCTAATGGGGTGAGTATGGTCTGCAACCGTGGTTGCTTGACTTCAAAAATTCCAATAAAAGATGAATTGATGGTTTGATTTTAAATTCAGCAACTGCTGTTATCTGTTTTACTGTTTATTATTACAAAGCGTGTGTTTTAACTCGCGCATTCAAGTTTTTCATGTTTCTTATTTGTCAAAACATGGCAACTATAAAATGGTCACAGTAAAAGAAGTGACGAAATAAACACCATTTCTTTTCTTTGTGGCCTTTTTGCTTTTTAAAGTTTTATAGATAAAACAAAAGACACGCAAAATCTCGACCTCCGTGGCTTAATGGTTACCACGCCGGACCGCCACCCAGGAGGTCCCGGGTTCAAATCCCGGTCGGGTCATGATGAAAAACTAACTTTTTCTGCTTGTCCTCGGGTCTTGAATGTTTATCTATATAATAATATGTATTTGTTAAAGTATATAGTGTCGTTGAGTTAGTATCACATAACACAAATTTCGAACTTACTTTGGGGCTAGCTCAAAAAAGGCCTACTGTCTGAATAAACGATTTCATTACTAGTGATAATTTTGATTTTAACTCCTGAATGGCGGTAGTATTGTACAGTAGATAAAAAATATTATCTTCTATATCTATATATATAAAAGAAAGTCGTGTTTGTTACAACACTTATAACTCGAGAACGGCTGGACCGATTGCCATGGTTTTTGATTTGTTGGATTTGTTTCCGTCCCGAATAGCAGAATACATCTTAAAAACAATGAAAACTCGATTAGGAGTAGGGTAGGGGTAGGGTAGGGGTAGGGTAGGGTAGGGTAGGGGTAGGGTAGGGGTAGGGTAGGGTAGGGGTAGGGTAGGGTAGTGCCTCTAAGGCGGAACAAAGTTTGCCGGGTCAGCTAGTTGTAAATAAACTTTGGCTACTAGAAGAGGACTGTAACATTCACAGGTCTGCGATAGTAGCTCTCTAACTGTCTGAATAAGCAATTTTATTATTATCCTACTAATATTATAAAGGCGTATGTGTATGTTTGTTACTTCTTCACGCTCAAATGGCTGGGCCAATATTTAAGATATTTGGTATGTAAGTAGCTGATACCTTGGATTAACCATAGGTTACTTTTTATCCCGAAAAATACGCAATTCCCGTAGGATTTGATAAATCATTATTAATTGGAATATTTCCCAGTGGTCCCACTGTCTGGAGAGACCAGCTACGGGCACCATATCTAACATCGCGTGGTCGTCGGAAGGCACGCAGATAGCGGCGGCCTGCACCAATGGACACGTCATATTCGCTCATGTTATTGACAGGTAATATTGATCTATCCGTTGATCTTATCAAAGATAAATTTTAAGCCGCAATAAAAAAAAACAGATGTGGGCATTATCTTTTAAATTTATCATGCATTATGTTTTTGTAGAAAATACAAGTAGTAATTAGAATTTCTACCAGTTTCTAACAAAAGTATTATTATTTTTAGGGAATACACCTGGAAAAACTTTACATGTACCCAAACAGGTCGTAAAGTGATCTCCATCAAGGATATAGTGACAGAGCAGAGTGATCAACTCGACTACCCAGATAGGGTCATACAAATCGCATTGGGTTTCAATCACCTCGTCACGGCAACTGTAAAACAATGTTTTATACATAAACTTACCTCTTGGAACACACCCGTCACATTCGACTTGAAGGAAGGCACGATTACTATGATATTGTTAGCTGAGAGGTATGTTTATAAATAGCTAAAGTAAACAGCAATTATTATAATTTTTAAAAATAATTGCATCGCACTTGATCGTCTCGGGGACTCATAAGAGCTGGCCCATTTCATAAATGCTCTTTATTTATGAAATGGGCTAGCTCTTATGAGTCCCCGAGAGGATCAAGTGCGCTTGATAAGTCTCACGTGATTGATAATTTCACTTGATGGAAGACAATTTCTATCAAGTGTGATCAAGCCGTAGTAGGCCTGATACAGAAACGGCGTAAGGCGCGTTGCAGGCACGATGTCGCTTCAAAACGTTTTCATAAAAAATGTATGAAAGCGACGTGCGATGTAAATTACTAAAGCGACGCGGCGCATGCATGTCCCGCGCCTTCGCCGTGCCTTCACCGTATACGCCGTTTCTGTATAATGCATGCCGTAGATTTGACGTCAAGTCAACGCTGTAAACGATCAAGACACGATGAGTATGAAGAAACAAGGCCGAGATGACGATCCATATTGATTCTAGGTGCATCTGTGTCGTCGAGAGAGCTGGCCTATCAGTGTACAGTTACATGGGGCGGCTGCTTGCCAGTCCCAGATGGGGAGCTCGACCTGAGACACTGGGTCGTGCTGCTATAACCCTGGGACCAGACACATTGGCCGCTATCGATCAGACTGATCGGAAATGTGAGTTAAGATATCCATACTAACATTGGAAGGTCTGTTATCTTTTTATGTTTAAACTGATGTACTAATTTAGATGAAATTAGGTATGACAGATGATATGTTAAGTCGCCGTCTGGTGCCATTGGTGCCAAAGATAGAGTTGTAGTGACTGTCTGACTCACCATCGGGCTCAATACTCATTGCCTTTCTATAAAGTAATCATAGATGGTGACATAATATATTAATATTTATAGGTACATTTTGTAGACCCTGATGAGCGTAACAAAATAAAAGTGAGGAGGATGCTATCCTTTACAAACAATCCTCTTCATTAATAAAATGGATCAGCTTTGACTTAAATGAAACTAGTTTTGTCACTTTCACACTGCACACAGAAGATCGTAGCCAAATAGCACTGTCGGCCATGTTGTGTTCCTACGATGAGTAAGGTCTCCAAAACTCCACTTGGGGGGTTGGGAGGGTTGGCAACGCGTGAGTGGTACCCCCGATATTGCAAGCGTCTATAGGCTACGGTGATGCTTACCATCAGGCGGGCCGTATGATTGTTTGCCACCTTTGTGGCACGAAAGACAGTTGACAGTGACAAATTAATCTATAGTTTATCTTTTATTTATAATAGAAGGGAATTAGTATTGTTATATTGACTTGTATGATTAGAAAAGGTGTATCTGAATTTTTTCTCTCCCATTAAGTTTTATTTAATTTAAATTGTTTTTTTTAAGTAATTCACGTATTCGACCTACCCACTGGACTAATAGTAAGGAGCTCAACAGATAATACAATAACAAAGTTGACTCACAAGATGACCGTCTCAACTATAGCATTAAGCCAGTCCGGCCCTATTAACGAGAGGCAACTGGCGTTGTTGGATTACAACAGGGATCTCTATATCGTCACAGTGAAAGATTCCAAATCCAAATTTGTTAAGTTGGGTAAGTTTTTTTATTTCGTTATTGGCAACCATTCATACTTAAATATTTTTTTTTTATAAATACAGGCCGAGATGATGATACCATTGACGTTCAACATTTATGTCTCCCTAATTATATTGAATGGTCTATTCATTTACATAAGTAACAAAAATGCAAATACTACCTTACATTACTCCCTATATTTTCGTAAGATTCGTAAGAGCTTGTAATATGCTTCAGCTATTCAAAGAAACTAAAACAATTACATAGCTTAAGGTTCTAGTGGATCTCCAAGGTCCAATCTATAGCTTTTTATTAATTCTGTGGAATCATGAATTTAATCTATGTTGTTTTTCAGTGCTTTTTCGGTCTCGATGGTTGTGGACAGATGACCTGGCCTAATACTGATATCAACTTACCCTCAGCTATGTTTTATGATTTCAGGCTCTCAGATATTAAGCATTGCATGGAGTGACGAGACGGAGCTACTTGTAGGATTGCGAGCTCACGGCGCAGTGGCGTGGTGTTGCCCGCGCTCCGCCACGCAGCCAGAATGGCTGGCACTCACTACGCTTTCTAAGGAGATCACGTAATTCCGTACATGATTTTATAAGCTCTGTACACGACAGCTGCCGCCGCGTCGCAACTATTCCAACCAAAATGTACAAAAAAGGTCTATAAAGTTTAAATTTTGGACCCTGATGAACAACCCCTGCGTATTCGTGCGGTGATGCGTCTTTCTTACATGGTTCGGGTTACCAATACTAAAAAACTAATCAATATTTTGTTTACAAGCTCTTAGTGCGTTCTAATCGCTGTAAGTTCAGGCCAACGGTTCAGACATATGGTTAGGCAATATCAAACACCATAGGCGTTCGGCGTTTTTATAGATATAAACAAAAATATGTAATACGTAATAAATGAATAACACCAGCTAATTAGGTACTGATAATATCAAAACAGATAAACGCATTTGATAAATAAAATTAGGTGAAACATTGTGTATGATGTAAAAAGATATTATTTTTGATCAAATATCACATTTTAAAATAATATTGGTAATGTAATCAGTAATCATATTTTCAATATTCCGAATCTTTGAAGTCATTATCGGTTTAGTTTGAGTCCATGCATGTCAAACTCAAAAGCCATCACCAAACGCTTAAGGATGCAGATAGATATCAGAGTGTTAGTTTTTTCACCGCACGTTCGAATAAGAGCGCGTTAGAATTTTATATGGGAAAAATAATCGCCACTTAGTGGTTATTCGGCGGCGCTTTATCTTTTACTTAGCATTCAACTTATTTAAAGATAGGACAGTAATCATACTTACATAAATATTAGAAAAAATATTGATGTAGGTACACATTTAATTATAATTATTATTTTTAATTTATATTTTTTCTGATTAGTTATTTTATTTTCATAAATAGTGGTTGATTAGACTTCTTTCGCCCGAAACACAGGAATCTCCTAGTTCGGGCATATGTTTTAATTTTATCTTAGTATATTTTATTAAATGTTTAAGTTTTATCAATAAAAATTTATTTTTTTATTTTGTTATGAAAGAAATGTTTTCGTTTTTTTATTTACATGTCTGTTTGACTTGGTCTGGATGTTTTCCATGTATAATAAGTATTTATTTACAAAAAAAAGTATTTAAGTATATTTATCAGCAATCTAGTACCCACCCAAACTGAAGGTTGGTACAAATAGTCACTGTGTAATTTTTTTTAATACAAAATTGTCTCCCAACGAACTAACTAATTGCACCATCTTTCGGTTTCGGCTTTAGGCAAAAAGTTAAAACAATAACCGACTATACCGAGATCTTAACTCGGACATAAATAAATAGTAATAATCATAGATTTTGTATATACTAGCGTACCTTATAGATCGGCTTTGTTTGATTGAGGCGAGACCAAAAACAAAATACACTAGTGTGCGTAGAATTTACATGTATGCAAGCAAGATATATAATTTGGTGAATTTTCCTTTTAGTTTGAGTTACATCCAGGCACTGCACAGGTAACGATATTTAATCACGTCGAATTAACACCAAAACTACACTTAAAAACCATAAATTTTATAAAGATAAGTGGGATTTGTTTTAACATGACTGACGTTAGGGCGATACAAGCCCATAGCGTGTATAGGAAAAATGGTCTCGTCTATCTATCTCGCTCTAACAAACGCGTATGCTATGATCTATCTCTTTTGCATTGCCAATCTTCTTACGCTAGTAAGTTATAATAAATCTATGGTAATAATTTATTTTGTATTGTAGCGATCTGGGACGAAATCCGAGTGTGCTATGCGTTGAAGAGGGCGTGGTGCGAATATGCCGCGGCAACGGGTCCATACTGCACGTATCGCTCGCTGTGTTCCCTGAGAAGCTATTGAAGCATATTGCTGCGAATATGTGGCAGGCTGCGTTACAGGTGTATTTTTAATAAGTTATATCATAATGCAGTCAAATAAGCAAACTGGGTTACTTGATGGAAAGTGGTTACCACCGCCTATGAACGCCTAGTCATTTCTGAGTAGGTACTGCTATTTCTGTATTCCTTTTCGAGGCGGGGGATCCTGGTGCTCTGAGATAGAATCCTAGGTTTAGTTCAGACTCCAGTCTCTATGGTATAATATTGTTATCTTACCACCTAAGCCTATGTTTGTAGAGAGAAAATAAACGTTTATTATTATTATTATTAAAATAATGTTAATATGCGGCAGTATAGTAGCCAGGCCAGGGGCGTTACCAATGCTTGCCAAACTAAAAATATAAAATAAAATCACAAATAGTTATCGTCAAAAACATCAGATTGTTCGGAAAATTTGGATGCATCTGTACAAATCGGTATCAAATTGTAAATCAAATGATAATTCAATTTTTATTTACAGCTATGTCGTACCGTTGAAGATGAAACTCTATGGGCCTGTCTGGCGGTTTTGGCCTGGCAACACAATCAGCTGGCTGTCGCCGAGGAAGCCTTCGCTCTTATACATCAGTACCATCAAGTATCATACATACAACATCTTGGTGTTAGTATAAATTTCGCTCAATTTTTAGCCCACGGTATTACCGCACAGTAAAGCCATAGACATAGAACTGGCAAACGTTCGTAGTAGCATAACTATTTTGTAATCTGTGGTAATAGACATAGAAGCGTAAAGTGGAGGTTTTGGCCAAGCAGTGGGAGCAATAGCTAACAAAAAAAGACAGTATTACCATCTTGATCTCCAATCCACCTTACACTAATCTCAATTTTAAGAGAGGTAGTATACAGCGGATAATCCGCTCAAATCGGAGCAGTCCGTCTGGGGAAGGACCTCCGCCTTACAGAAGATCGTAGCCAAATAGCATTGGTCTCGGCCATGCTGTGTTCCTACGGTGAGTAAGGTCTCCAGGGCTCCACTTGGGGGGTTGGGAGGGATTCGCCCTGGTATTGCACGCGTCTATAGGCTACGGTGATGCTTACCATCAGGCGCGCCGTATGCTTGTTTGCCACCTTTGTGGCATAGAAAAAAAAACACCACTACAGATATCCCATCATGAGAAGTACGATGGCGTCGCTGTGTGTCGCGCTCGAAACGAAAACGCAGGTTAAGCAACGTCGACCCTAGCCAGTGTCTGGATGAGTGTCCGTATTTCGACAATCTCGAGCTTCTCAGTACTTAGGACTTTAAGCCGTGCGCTACCGACTGTAGTCGAATGACAGTCGTTAAGCCAAGTCGGTGGCACTGATCGATTTCCCTTTATCTGGTTTGAAAATAAAATGAGGTTTTTACACAGCTGTGTGATATAAAATGATTAATAAATAGTATCGAACGTAATCGTCCCATTATGAATTAATATCAACTTTTATTATCACATTCGAAGGACATTCGGAATTGCATAGATAATAGATACCTATGTATCTAATAATCTAATTTTAATACTTGTTAATTTACAACATTACGTTTCGCTAATATCATAATAATAATTTATGATTCAGAGGCTTATAACGAAACGCGCAACTTCGTTTGCGTCTATTTATGCACAGCAGCGCCATCTACTTTAAAAATCGCTATTGATTTTTGACCAAGTCCTACGGGAATCGCGTACCTACTTTTCGGGATAAAAAGTACCTATCCTATGTGCTAATCCAAGGTATAAGCCACATTTTGAGCGTGAAAAAATAACAAACATCACAAGCTTTCGCCTTAATATTAGTGGAATGGGATATTACTTATAAATATTTCAATATCGTTAGAGAAGTTGAGGAGGACCTACATTCGCCATGTCAAACCCAACTGTCGCAATAGAGACAGGGTTTTTTTTTTAATGCTCTATACCTCCAACGTTATCGGAGTTCTTATCTATTCATACTAGTTCTCGCTCTTTTTCCTCTCGCACGTGCATTCTACATTCTTTGTTCTTTCTTTCATTCCTCATCTTTTATTTCTTGTATGGGTGGGTTTGCCCATCTAACTATCTTTACTAACTTATATCTAGGGACAGGGTTAAAAATGATATTAAAATTAATGTACCTTGAACTTCTTTATTTTTTTCAGAATACACTGCCGGAAAAATTAACAGGACGCGACGGCCATTATAAATAGTTTCTACAATGGATTTTTTTTATCTAGTCATTTAGCTTAAATCTGTACTATAAATACGTAGGTAATTTAGGCCCAATTTAAAAGTCAGTTTCACAAAGTCCCAAATAGACTATTTAATTGTCAAATATAAAAACCTGTAACACATTACAATATGCTCAGAACTGTCATAAAACTGACAGTTTATTTGACTAGCACGTCATCGTCATTTGAAAGTGGTGAAACCGGCCCTTTATATGTTGTTTTTTTTAAATAAAGTTTAATAATGAAAAGACAAGTATTATTATTTTCATGTACCTACACCTACCTACTAATACGTAGTATCATTCATAAGTAATACGCTAAAGTTTGGATGGATTGATGTGCGTTTGTCACTCATGCAAAAACTATAACTATAAATTTGGATCTTACTATTTCTTACTTGACTGCCTGGCAAATGCAGAACTAAGGCAAAAAAACATTACATAATTTCATTTTATTCATTCCCTAGACCTAGCTGTCAGCTGCAGCTGTGTGGTGGGTGTGTGCTAGCTAAAATGTGATGGCTATGTGTGTGATAGATAGATTCATTCATTCACTTCACTTCAACTCAACTTCATTCATTTCATTCAGTTGAGTTATCAATTTGTATCAAGGTGGATGTGTGTCGCGTGCTCTGTTATATTTTCGCGACAATAATATTAAATCATAAATTAATATTCAAATGAAAACACAATTTTGTGCAATAAATATGTAAAATATTTTAAATAACACAACATTATGTGTATTGTATTGTAATAAAGCGTGTTTATATCGCGTCCTACATAAAAGTTTTCGAAAGAAAGTTTACTTTTGACAAGATGCAGGCATCAAGTGCATATTTAACATTGTTGTTTAGTGTTTTGTTGTGCGTTAATTGTTATGTTAATGATATTGTGGACAATGAGTTATCTATGGAACACTCCTTGGAGTTAACGCAGTCCCTTAACTTGGCTCGGCAGGAGTTGATACAGGATGCCTGTGCACGTTTCCCGCCAAAAATCGACCTGGATGATATTCCACCGAGTGGATTAGAACACATACTTATTGACGACAGCCACAAACTGATGTATTGTTACGTTCCTAAGGTGAGAAGTTCAAGGCAAACATGTATAAACTAAAAAAAGACACTTTGTTTGATTTAGTATTTAGCAAGTTAGTTACAGAATCTTTTAAAATTTTGTGTCATCATGTTTAGTTGTTATGGTAAAGGACTGGAGAGGTTTAGTAGAATGTGACCCATGGATCACGAGTTCGATTTCCGCGTCTGTCGTGAAAAGTTATAGGATACTGTTATTATTAAAAACAACATTAAAATTCCGATCAGAGGCTTCTTTCCCTGACCCGAGAACGAGTGTGACCCACTTTAGGGCTCCTACACTAATGTAGTGAAACTGTTAATATTTATCTTGACATCATTAAGGAAATCTTCTCCAAATGTCTCGAATAATGCAAGGAAATCTACTAGTCGCCAACACGGCTGACTCGCGCAGACGTAAAAATAAATTATAATTCACAGATATCAGAATACAATTATTCACAAATCCTAATGCGACTCTGACCAAATCTTCCCATTATATTCAATTTGATACTAGAATACATATAATGTAAGACATATTTTTATTTGTAGACAGAAATATTATTCTAAGAAAAAAAAAAATAGTAGAAAGTGAAACAAGAAAAAAAAAACAAATAATTAAGTACCAAGCAATGAGAAAGTAACATGGACTGATGGTTTTTATAGTTATCACATGTAAGATAATTAAATTCAACAATAGAAAGAAGTTAATTTATGAATAATCATGGAAAAAATTATAATTTTATATCGAAAAATTTCAATATATTATTATTATCATCTTAATAGGAAACCTCTATTCGAAATTTTATCTCTAGGTCCAAGGAGTTGATGTTGGCAGTTAGTCACTTCTAATCACAGATACTCTGAGAAAAAATTGATTGATTTTTATTTTATTCAAACCCCGTTTCTGAAATGCATTTACAAATTTAATGGCATATAGCTGTTACTATCAAATTAATAAAAAAACAGAAATAGGTTGAGACTTTAAGTGTGGAATTAAAAGGCTAGCAGTGCAGGGACTCCCCGGTGCTTCGGTGCTCCATGGGTAGCGGTGATCACTTAACATCAGGTGACACACATACTCGTTTGCCAATGTAAGACATTAAAAAAAATGTGTCAGAAACTGGCAGTCAGAAAGCTAACAGTAATAATAAAAACAAAAATAAGCAATTTCAATTATTATATAAATAAATAATATTATTTATAATAAGCCTTTTTTGAAGAACACTAATGTTATAATATGAAATGTCCTTGATGATTTACTATCACATGAGATCCCTTAATTCGACGTGCCTTCGGACAAAGGTCTCCTCCAAGTCCTTCCCCTGTGCTATATCCAACTAGTAGCTCCCGAGCTACCCTGCGCAATTATTTTATTAATTAATAACATTCATCATTAAACAGGTTGCCTGCACAAATTGGAAGAGAGTCCTCATGATAATAGGAGGAAAATGGAACAGCACCGATGTACTATCAATACCAGCAAGCGTTCCTCACACATTAGGAATGTTCCGGAATCTGAGCTCAGTGCCAAAAGAAGAACGGGATTACATGATAGAGAATTACCATAAGATGATCATGGTGAGGAATCCATTGGAGAGGCTGCTGTCAGCTTTTAGGAATAAGCTGGAAGGTGATACTGCAACTGCCAAGTATTTTCAGGTAATTTTTTTTTATGTAACAAGTTGGCAAACGTGTGCATGCAGGGTCACCTGATATTAAGTAATCACCGCCACACATGGAGCACAGAGACACGGGGAGAGTCCCTGAGACGCTGCTATATATTCAATTAAAATAAAAACTCTAAATAATTAAAAATAATTAACTTTCTCTCTCTACAAGTCAAAGATAGGCTACCCCTGAGAGTTCCCTCATTGAATTGAACCACACTACACCATCCAATTCCAAACTAAGTATGTGTACTGTGTACTAGATTGCTGATAAATATACCTACCTAATATACTTAATATACTTAAGACTTTCAAGACCACGACACACATACATGTTCCTCCACTTAAATGTTTGCCTTGCGAGGGATCGAACCCTCGAACCCACGGCCTTTGAAATAAAGTAGCCTGGGCCTGTCATTATAAAGTTAATTACTCATTTAATCTGATGAAATCATGTCGGTCAGATTAAGAAATAAAAATTACATTCCTGTTTTTCTTCATTATTTTTCCTCTATAATTACCATTTATATATTTTTAATTACCATTTATATATTTTTTATATAAATCGTTTTGATCTTCTCGTGTCCTTCCCGAAATTAGTATCAACGCGGGTAGCTGATGTTTTCAAGTCACCTAACCGTCTTGACTTGGCGACTTATCACTTTGATGGAATCATGAGTCTAGTTAATCAGAACTAACTAAGTACTTAAAATATTATAATTAAGATAAGATTATTATGAATACAACGGTTAAAGTTTCTTATCAAATTAACATACGAACACAATAGCCAAGTTCATTTATCTAGTTTTATTATATAATTTTTATTACGTCGTTCACATTTCTAATATCCGTGGGAATATACTTCAATTGAGTCTCAGACTTCGCCTTGAATGCTAGGTTTTTGATTTGTTTACTTTTAAACTACCAAAAAGTTATTGTCTAACCATGAAAAGATTCACATGAAACACAAACACTTCATCAGAAAAATATAAATAACTAGCGAAACCCGCGCAACTTCGTTTGCGTATATCTCGCTTTCCCGTGGGAATTTTGAAAAATCCTTTCTTAGTGCTCCCCAACGTTATAAAAGGAACCCCTGTGCAAAATTTCAAGTTTCTAACCCTTGTAGTTTATGCCCTGCGTTGATAGTCAGTCAGTCAGCTTCTCCTTTTATATATATAGATTGTACATAATTCCGACAGCACCTGTCCCAACGAGCTAGGCTTTTAACCTGCTTTTATTATGTACCAGCAACGGATGTTTTGTGACTGTTGGAATTCTCGTGTCGGTTAATAGGAGCCTTTGGCATTTGGAAAAAGCGGACAAAAAGTTCAAAGTAAACCTCATGTTGTCGTCTCGACATAAACGATGGAGTAGATTCGGCTAATTGATACTGATGGACGTTTTTGCCACACGTGCGTGACGGTTATGTTATGTATGTCCATCACAAAAACTTATATCTACCTACTTACGGATCATTTCAATCTTACTCCCTCTAATCACATGAGTAAATAAACTGACGGACAGAGGCTTCACTTCCATACAACGTCGCGCGCCGAGGACACGCACACAAGCATGAGGCGCGTGTATTGCGTGTCCTCAAAGCGCTCGTCACGTACACATGCTTGTGTGCGTGTCCTCGGCGCGCGCTATTGTATGGAGTGAAGTCTCTGTTCCGTCAGTTTATTTACTCATGTGCTCTAATTATCTGATTATTCGTCATCAGTTCTAATTTCTAACCCCAACTCCACACTGTTCGTTGATTGACGAAGTACTCGGGAAAATCCAAAATAGAATCAGTAGTGTGCAGCTCTCCCGAAGCCCTTTCATCGGTTCTACGCTACTCGCAAAGTTGATCAAAGTTATGCGAATACAATAATGTGAGGAGACACTTCGTCTGTGCTTTTTCTTTTGTCTTCTTCGCCTCGGTCAACTTCGCGTGTATTGTAGAGGCGAGGCTTGACTCGTAAAAACAACAATCGCAAGTGTTTGCGAAAGTTTTCATGGATATGTGGATGGTTGTTGTTGTTACTATTTCACGCTGGATCGGCTTCCCTCACCCGCTCCGCTGCCTCTTTCTGCGTCATTAACCGCTATCGTGGTAACTTATAATCTGAATTAACACATGGGATAGTTTTTATACCGAAAATCATTTCGACGACGGATCTCGGACGACGGATCGGAAATCTCTGACTCGAGATTTCATCAGCGCATGAAATCGCGAGTCAGATATTTTTTTAAATCTCTCTGACTAGTCTCATTTTAAAATCAAGCGTGCATCAACATGCGTTTTAACAGGTTTATCTTTTATTGCGTTTATAACGCTAAGTATTTATCTGTCTGTATCCTGATTAGACAAACAGTGGTGGATTGTTTATCTCAAGTTCGCATTGGCTTTGTATGCTGTATGGACACAATTTAAAATTTTATCTAATTTGAATTATAAATATCTCATACAAAATTCATCCCTTCAGTTAGGGAATGATTTCCGGGATAAAAAAAACTCCCTATATCCTGTCTCTTTTATTCTTCATCCTATGTCGTATCTATTCTTAATCGATTCAGCGGTTTTAACGGGAAGAGCTAACAGACAGACAGATTTACTTTCATTTTAGTATAATATTTCATGAATATTACTAAAGATTTTTGTGTTCTAATTTTGTTTATTTGAGTATGATGCAACGATGATGAGAAAACTAAGAATAACACGCGAATTCTGAGTTTTACCACTATGTAAATAAAATATCATGGCTTTACCGAAATGTTAAAAACTCGATAGGTATCTTTTCCTTAATTACAATCTACTGCAGATACCAATTTAAGACTCAGAGTATAGATAAAGTTACAAGTACAGTACCACATAAAGTTGTCTTGTCAAGTCTTGTCACTTTAAACTAATTACATTAGGTATGTTTAGGTTCCGATTTAAATCTTCCAAAATGTCATCTAAATTACAATAGTTTTAACGTTAAAAGAAACAGACCAACATATAAACGACAGAGTTACTTTTGCTTTAAAAAACAGCATCATCATCATCATATCAACCCATAATCATCCCACTGCTGGGATACGGGTCTCCCTTCAATCGAAGGTGATTAGACCGTACTCTGCCACGCTGCTCCAATGCGGATTGGCAGAGGCCGGTGTTTTCATGCCGCCCTAAGGCCACCGCTTGGCTTAACGACTGTCATCGATCGACAACAGCCGGGATCGACGGCTTTACGTGCCCTCCGAAGCACGGAGAAGCTCGAGATAAGGAAACCCATCCAAACGCTGGCTAGGGTCGACGTCGCTTAACTTGCGTGTTCATATTAGAGTGCGACACACAGCGACGGCATCGAGCTCCTCAGCGACGCCATCGAGCTCCTTAATAACAGCATAAGCATGGATTTCATTGATATAAGGTGGGTGGACCATGGAAGGCCATGATCCTTTGAAGGCCAAAGGGTTCCTTCCACTCATACTAAGCTATATCAAACTCAAGGATATAGACGCGAGCAACTGCTAGTTTGTCAGTGAGGTGCCTTGTTTCGTAGACTTCGGTCGTCAGCGTTATAATTGTAATTCACGCGCTCTGCAAAAGGCAACTTTGTTCGTAAATAAACTGTTATTATTAAATGTTTTTTAAACGTAAATTGTCATTTATGGATTGGTTATGGTAATAATAATAATAATAATAATAATAATATAGCCTTTTATTCAGATCTTATAACTAGTTACAAAATTTTAACTTATAGTAGCACTAAACTCTTAAACTAATAAACTATTTAATTTTAAGCTAATATCTGTTGTTTTTTTATCTTTCCTAGATCTGTTTGCCAATCGGCAAAGGCCTCCTCCAACCTTTTCCATTCTTTCCTTTCCTGTGTCACTCTGTTCCAGGTGATTCCGGCCACTTGTCTGATGTCGTCAGCCCATCTTTTTTGCGGTCTGCCTCTCTTCCTCTTGCCGTCTCTGGGATACCAGTGGGTCACCCTTTGACTCCATTTGTTATGTCCTCTTATAACGTGGCCAGCCCATCTCCATTTCAGTCTTCTGATTTTAGTTGTTACATCTATAGTTTTTGTTTTATTTCTGATGACGAAGTTTCTCACTCTGTCAGACTTTCTGATATTTAGCATACTCCTTTCCATTGCATACTGACATGTTGCTATTTTGCTTAATATTCCATGGTTTAATGCCCATGTTTGGCATCCATACGTCAAAACAGGTAGTATGCAGGTGTTAAATAATTTACTTTTTAGGTTTATATGGAGATTTTTATCCTTCATAGCCTCTCTCAGGCTCCAGTATCTTTTCCAGCCATTCGTAACTCTTCTTTCCACTTCTTTCCGCATGGGTTCTTTTTGAGTTATAAGCTGTCCCAGATAGATGTACTCGTCAGTATAATCTACTTCAGTATTCCCTAGTTTTATTTTGTATTCGCTTCCGTTTGTCATTAGTCTAGTTTTTTCCGGATTCAATGTCAGTCCCATTTTTGCGCTTTGTGTCGCAAGTTCTCTTAGCATTTTATTTAAGTCTTCTGGTGTTTTGGCGAATAGCACGATATCGTCGGCGAATCTCAAGTGCGATAGCAATGCACCGTCAACGTTGATACCAAGGTTTTCCCAATTAAGTTTTCTAAAGATTGATTCGAGTACAGCGGAAAAAAGTTTCGGAGATAGTGGGTCCCCCTGTCTGACGCCTTTTTCTATTCTGAAAGGAGCGCTTTTCTTTTCTAATTGGATTCTACCGGTACTTCGACTATATATGTTTCTTATTAATCTGATATATTTATGTTCGATTCCTTGTTCTAATAGAGCCTCCCATATTTTTTCGTGTAGTAGAGAATCAAACGCTTTACTGTAATCGATAAAGGCGATGTAGTATGTTAGCTGGTATTCGTTGTATTTCTCTACAACTTGTCGCACTACGTGTATATGGTCGATTACCGAATAATCTTTGCGGAATCCTGCTTGCTCGATCGGTTGGTGTTCGTCTAGGGCTATTTCAATTCGTTTTAAGATGATCTTGGCGAAAATCTTATATACGTTAGACATAAGGCTGATAGGGCGATAGTTTCTTATGTCATACTTATCTCCTTTTTTATACAGTAGTATGATGTTAGACTCTGTCCATTGTAAGGGAATGGTTTCGGTATCTATGATGTCATTGAACATATCTGCGAGCACAGGTATCAGAGTTCCCTGGCTGTGTTTTAAAATTTCGTTGTTTATGCCATCAGGTCCGGGCGCTTTCTCATCTTTTTGGGTGTCAATAGCTTGCTTGACTTCAGAGTACAGGATATTGGGAATATTCGAGGGTTCCACCAGCTCAATTTTGCTTTGCGTAGTATCGTTGCAGTATAGTTTTTTGTAATATGATGTTGCTGTTTCTAATATGTCTGTTCTGTGGCGGTTCCATTTTCCTCTCTCATCTTTCATTTTTACGATCCAGTCCTTTGTGTTAGTTAATTCCTTGAGAGCTTTTTTGGTTCCACCTGTTCTCAGTATAAATTTTTCTATCGTTTCCATCCTCCTTTGTTTTCTATCGTTTCTAAAGCTTGCTTTGATTTCTTTGCTGATTTTGGCAATTTCCTTTCTTCTATTTTGCGTGGTTCTTGCGCTGAGAAGGTGCTGTCTGTCTTGTAGTAGTTTCCTAGTATTTGTTGATAGTATATTCCCTGGTTCCTTTTTAGTGCATGTTATGTGTTTTGTCTGAGTTTTAATAATATTCTCTATGTAATTGTACTTTTCTTGGGTTGTTAAGTCAATAGTGTTTTCTTTGAAGTCTGTGAAGTCATTTTTCAGAGCGAGTGTTATTTGTTCTAGTTGCTGTTTGCTGAGTTTTGTAGTTCCTACGTTTTGTCTTGGTCTCGGCTTCATTGGTTGGTTTGCTTTGAGTTCAGCTCTGATTAGCCTATGGTTGGTGTTGAAGTTGAATCTTTTAATGACGGTGAAGTTGGTGAAATAGCTGCTTTTATTTGTCATAATAAAATCTATTTCGTTTTTTATTTTGCCATCGGGGAAAATCCAGGTCCACATGTTTTTCCGGTTTTTCTTGTACATAGTATTTATGATTGATAAGTTATTTTCCAACGCAAAATCTGTGATTTTTTCCCCATTTCTAGTCCTAGTTTTGTTGCTGTATGAAAATGGTCCTAATATTGTATTTTCACCTTGGCGTCTTGCTCCGATTTGTCCGTTATAGTCTCCCATTACTATAAGATTTTTATGGGTGTATTCTTGGATGGCTTCATTTAGATCTTGGTAAAAAGTATCTATTGTTTCTAAATTTGACTGTTCTGTAGGTGAGTAAACCTGCACGATAGACCAAAGGTCCTTGTATCCCGGTAGTTTCAAATTCATAATCGCTATGCGCTCCGAGATTCCGATGAATTCTTCTATATATTTCGTTATATGTTCCTTGACAATGAATCCTACCCCGTGACGGCCTTGCGTCTCTCCTAGGTGGTACAGTAAGTACTCTGGGTAAGAAGTAATACTTTCGCCCATTCTTCTCACCTCGCTCAGGCCAATGATGTCCCATTTAATTTGTTTTAGCGCGTTAGTTAGTTCAGTGAGATTTTCCTCGTTCATCAGGGTAAGTACATTAAGAGATGCTATGAATATTACTGGTTTTTGTTGCTTGTTAACTTTTGGCGGTGGAGGGTTATGGTCTCTTTCCCCCACGATGACCAGTCGGCTTGGGGGAGTTTGGTTTGTTGTTGTTTTTATTTCTTTATTAGCAGTTTCTTTGGATGGTTTTGGTTTCCGTTTGTGGCTCTTTAGTTGCTATTGGTTACTCTTAGTGTTGGATGTACTCGGAAGGGAGCCGGATCGAGATCGCATTATGTCAAAAGCATTAGTTCTGTTAGACTTGGTTGTATTTACTGTTTGTTGCTTTTTTGGCACATTTTTATAGTTGGAGGGTGAAGTTGATACTTCCCTTTTCCTTTTCTCTTGACTGGTGTTGTTCTCTTTTATTATTAGTTCGTCGTATTTCAAGTATGCTGTATTACCCTTTTTCCTTTCTTCAACTAACTTTGCTTGCAATTCTTTCCTTCTTTCCAACACTTCTTTCGAGTAGTCCTCATTTATGTAGATCGTTTTAAGATTCCTTTTGTTCTTAATAATTTCATTCTATCATATCATTGTATTAGTTCATAAGAGGATTTTTCTTTTTCTTCTAAGCCGAATACTATAATATTATTGCTTCTTTCAACTCTCTTAAAATGCTTTATCTCTCTCTCTAATTTTTCTATTTTAATTTTTAAATTTTTATTTTCTTCCAGAATTGGGGTTAATTTTTCGTCCATTTTGTCCATAATATTTTTTGTTATCGAGTCCTTCAATTCAGCATTTTGATTTTGCATCTCAATCTTCATTTTTTCGAATAATATTTGGAATTGGCCTTCCATTATATGTGTTATGAAGTATTGACTGCGTGAAACGAAACGTAATAGTAAAATGCGGTGTAGAAATTATTTTCTTAACTGGCAACAATGTTGAGATGACAGATTCGTTGACGTTTTAGTGTCAATGTCACTGAATGAAAATTAATATTTTTGTGTTTTCTAACCTCGAATCGTTGATCTTGTGCGTGTAAATACGTGATGGATACTAGCAATCACACGTCGCTAATTATTTATAAACACTTCACGACAGTTCAGCTTTTGTTTAAGACGGAGTCTATCCACTGGATATAACGTTTACTATTTTATTTCACTTTATTTCTATCGGAGGTTATCACTATGATGTTGACAGTTCGAAAGCCGGAAACGGAAACCGTACCATAACCGTTGGTTATGGTAACTAAAGAAAAATAAAATTGCTTAGATTTCGGATAATATATCGGTAGTGTTCCTATGAAAGCCGGTGGTTCCTTATAAGGCCTATCAAAAATTTGACGGTTGCTTTGCTAGGGTATATTATATAGCCTTACTAGGAACATTTACGATTTGACGACCTCCTTGGAAGAGTGGCTTACACCTGTTTTCAAGGTGTGGCCGTCTCAGAGGTTCTAGTCCCGGTAGGGGCAAAATGTTTGTACATAAGATGAATTAATTTATAGGAACATTTTGGCCTTTCAAAGAACGGACCCATAAGAAGGCCATTATAAATTTTATTTCTTTTTTATAATTTTATTCTAAAACGTTTTGGTAACTTATTTGTTATATTATTTTATATTTTTAAATTATTTCCATGAATATATTCTTAGTTATACGATGATGTTCAAGGAATGTTCGTTGAGGTTTTTAAAGAAGATTATAATATGTTAAGCATTCAATGTTTCGTTTAAATGGAAGAGCTTTTTATATAGTTTTAGTAAAAGAGGATATTTTGATTATTACAACTCTAGTTTTAAGTTGAACGACTGATTTATAATATTGGCCTTGTATGGAGCCCTGTTCCTTGCAAGGCCATTTGGAAGAGCTTATTAAAAGTTAAGTTTATTCAATAGTGATTTCATCTAGAATACAAAAAAGTAATTTATATGTTACACAATAAAACAAACTATTAATTAATTATGTGTTACTTTCATTTATTCCGTAAATGAATGAATAAAAACTGTTTATTCGTTACAGTGGCCTTCCATGGTTCCATGTTACAATACAAACGAGACCTGTCTGACCTAATCTCCAATTGACCTCCTGGGGCCCGATTCTAGTAACACAAATGCACCAATGGACTCTCAATGGTGTCTCAATCGTGTCTCAAAAGAATGCCGATAGTGTATCAGTGGAATAGTTTTTGACATTTGTTAGGGACTTAAACAATAACATAATGTTTAACTTATTGTTTGAGACCATAACAAATGTCAAAAACTATTCCACTGGTACACTATCGGCATTCTTTTGAGACACCATTGAGAGTCCATTGGTGCATTTGTGTTAGTAGAATCGGGCCCCTGTTTTATCTAATCGAATGTTATTCATCGAGATTCGGTCGGGGGAGGACGGAGAGCCTGTGTAGGACTCGCATCCACTAAACCCCACGACACTCTTGCATTGCCAGAGTAGAAGTGAGTACCTACTGCTGAGGCCATAACTTCCACAACACTTCCGACAACCGCCATTATTATGTGGGCTTTTATATTGCTTGTTATAAACTGGATTGATTGGACACATGGGATATTTTTATTCCGGTTATAAACTTTTTTTAAAGTTATAACTTTATTTGGGGAAAATTAATAAATAAACTGGTGAAAGAGGTGTTGGACGTCCAGTAGCGAGATGGGTGCAGGTGCACGATATAGCTAAAGTCGCAGGTCGTACCTGGATGAGAATGGCACAGGACAGACCCCCTATTCTCGTAACAAAAACCAATTCTATTTCTATTCAAACTCAATCGCTGTCTCACTCATACAAAATAGGAATTGAACGGGACAGCGAGTGTGTTTGAATCGAAGTAAAATCGGTTTTTGTTACGAGAATCAGCCCCCAGGAGTTGGTTGAATAAAGTTCTATTTTAAGCTATTTTTTAAATTACAATCATTTCGTGAAGGAAGCAAAATTAAACTGCGCATGTTTTTTTTATTTTTTATTATTTTTTATTTTATAAAAGTACCTACTACTAGGGTGTAAGCATCACCGTAGACGCTTGCAATACTGGAGGTATTACTCACGCGTTGCCAACCCTTCCAACCCCTCCCAAGTGGAGCTCTGGAGATCTTACTCACCGTAGGAACACAACATGGCCGAGACCAATGCTATTTGGCTACGATCTTCTGTAAGATGGAGGTCCTTCCCCAGACGGGCTGCTCCGATTTGAGCGGATTATCGGCTGTGCCCTACCTCTCTTAGATTTATCTTTATTATTTATCATGTAATTCATACCTATCAAATCTGGGTGTGGCACAGTATTCTTGCTGCACATCGCTCGTACAGGAATTCTAGGAATCCTAATTTAAGTCTAGCGAGTGAATGTTTTTAATTTAATACTATTTTGAGCGTGCTGCGCTGCTATTTAAATATTGTAAATACGAATGTGACGTCTATACTAATTTAAAAGTTTGAGAGATTTCTTGAGAACTACGATGAAAATGGTTTCATGGGCCAATGAATATAAAATAAATAAATAAACAAAATAATAACACATGAAAGGATATTTTTTGTGATAGCTATAATTATACTCAAACCGCTAGTTTTTGGTAAAACTTTTTATTTAAAATTTTGTTGTGATTTGAACCTACGGATTTCCTGATTTCTTTTGATGATTTTCCTGAATTTCGTAGTCAGGTGCACTTGCAGTACCTACAATTTTGGCTCTTATGACATAGAACTTAAGAATGGTACAAAGTCTAATATGTAAAGCTCGACATGCTCTTGACTGTACATACACCAGGATTTCGACCAATTCCACATAAAAATATTTTCTATTGTTTTAGGACCGTGTCGGCCGTCGGATCATCAAAGCGTACCGCCAGAATCCGACGAACGAATCACTTGAGCTTGGAAATGATGTCACTTTCAAAGAGTTCGCCTTATTCCTCACGAACAAGTCTGAGGAGCTTGCTGATGTAGCCAACAACGAACATTGGCAGCCTATCACCGATTTGTGCCATCCTTGCCTGTTCAAGTACACTTTAGTCGGTAAGTAAAACATTCAGCCTATCCTTAGCCCTCACGCAGTAGCAGATAACCGCGTAGGCTGACCGTGCGATTAGCCGCTTTTCCAGTTTATTATGTAACCGCTTGTGATTTTACGTACTTAACCGCCACAAATCATATTAAACTGCGGTTAACTTCTTCACGTTAAAACCGCTGAACTGATTGAGATGAAAGGTATGGGGATAATGTATTACCCAAGAAAGGTCATAAACTTTAATTCCGACTAGTTTTTATTCCGAAAACCACCCACTAAAAGGTGAAAAGTGGGGTGGAAGTTTTATAGGATATTTTTTTATTTATGTTTGGATGTATTTGAAACTTGACTGTAATGTTTTGGAAATGAAAGAGAGAGAGGACTTATACATGTACCTTTACGTGTGTCAAGTTAAGGACCAAAATATAGATGAATATTATTTGTATGTAGGTATAGATAACGTTTTAGGTAATCTTATTATGTCCCTTACCAAAAGTCCAAGCGAAACGAGTCGCGAGGACGCTTTTAATTTAAATTAAAAATGACACGTCTTGTGCTATTTGTAATGAGTAATGTGTCCTTACTAATATTATAAATGAGAAAGTGAGTTTGTTTGTTTGTTATTCCTTCACGGCTGGACTAAGCAGCCGATCATTATGAAAATTTGCATACATATTGTTAGGGGTACAGAGCCCAACATAGGGTACTTTTTTCCCGTGAAAATATGTCGTTCCAATGGGAAAATAATTTTTCTACTATAGAGGGCGCTGTATCGGCTAACAGATGGCGCCGCAAGTCACGCTATGGGTTGTTTCGTTGTCAAACGAGATCTATGTCATAAAATTAACGTGAGCGAATTCGCGGGGCCTATGTTGGGCTCTGTACCCCTGACAATATATATACAAATTTTCATAATGATCGGCTGATTAATTAAGCCGTGAAAGAAGAACAAACAAACTCACTTTCTCATTTATAATATTAGTAAGGATAAGGATATGTAAATAAAATAATATATCCGTTGTCTGGTACAGTCAACAAAGGAATTGACTGACCCCCCCCCCGTATATATGATTAAAGATTTCTAAATATTGCGTGAAGGGATTTACTTGAAAATTTATTTATCAATAGTATTCATATTGTACTATGTAATTACAAATTTTCAATTAAATCCCTTCACGCAATGTTTAGAAATCTTTAATCATATTTATACAGAGGGGGTTAGTCAACTCCTTTGTTGACTGTACCAATAACACAAGCGGGTTAAGCTTAGCTTATTATTATTATTTTTATTTAAAATTGGTTTTTCTCCTCACAATGAGGGTATTAAGCCATACGCGGGTCGAAACCAAGCGCATGGGCTTTTAAATGGTGAATGTCGCTGAATAAGTTGATGCTGTTAAAAATTTACGAGTTGTTCGGCAGGTATTGAGAATTGTGGCTTTTTGAATTAAATGTAGTATATAAGTGGGCAGCTCTAGAATGTCTAAACTGTTTTGTAGTGTTTTTGGTATTATTCCAGTGGATGACAGAACTATGGGGACTATGTGTACGGTATGTGCTCTCCATTGTGATTTAATTTCAATGGCAAGATCTTGATACTTGCTTAATTTTTCGGATATTGTTGTTTGTACATTATGTGAGTTAGGAATGGCTATGTCGATGAGGTATACAGTTTTATTGTTCTTGTCGTGTACGGTGATGTCTGGTCTATTGAAATGAATGGTTTTGTCAGTCAGTATTGTTCTATCCCAGTATATTCTGTATTTAACGTCTTCTAATATAGTCTCTGGTGTGTATTTGTAGTAAGGTTTCTTTTCTCGTATGAAGTTATATCTGTGTGCAATGTGTTGGTGGATAATAGCGGCAACCTGATCATGACGGTGTTTGTAGTCTGTTTGTACTAAGGATTTGCAGGCTCCGGTGATATGCTGTATGGTTTCGGACGTACTATTGCAATGTCTACATAGGTCAGTTGGTTGAGTTAGGTCTTTCATTATATATTTTCTGTAGTTGCGGGTCACTATAACTTCATCCTGTATTGCAGTCATAAAACCTTCTGTTTCCGGAAACAGTTCTCCTCTTTTAAGCCATAAGTTCGACTTCTCTTTGTCGACGTGTGGTTGGCTAAGATGGGCTCGGTGTCTTCCGTGCAATGATTTTGCTGCCCACGTGGCGACTTTCTCCCTAATATCCGTAAGGTGTTCATTCGTCTGTGTCTGTCTGTCCTGTAAGTTTAACGGTGTAAGTTTGGTATCTATTTCTACTATTTCTTTATGCAGTGAAGAATGATCGGTCTTGGAGTGAAAATAAGTTCTCAAATTCTTTATCTGTCTATTATGTAGGTTATGTATGTCTATCAATCCCCTACCTCCTTCTTGTCTTGGTAGTGTCAATCTCTGTATGCATGATTTGGGATGGTGTTTCCTATGTTTTGTTAAGTTAGTGTTTATAATGCGCTGTAGGTTTTTTAAATCTGTTCGTGACCATTTAATGATGCCAAAAGAGTAAGTAAGGATTGGGATAGCAAATGTGTTGATTGCTTTTATGGTATTTTTGGAATTGAGATGAGTTTTCAGGACAAGATTGAGGCGGCGCTTAAATTTTTTAATAAGTTCGGATTTCGTCTCTTTTTGGGTGATCTGTCTAGATTGGTTAAATCCTAAGTATTTATACATGTTGTTCTCTTCCATTGACTCAATTGACTCCCCTGACTCAAGTGTATATTGTTCGCTGCTTTTGACTTTACCTCTAACTACAGATAAGATTTTACATTTATCTACACCGAAGTCCATATGTATATCTGTAGAAAATTTTTGTGTTGTATCGGCCAATTTAAAAAGGTGTTTTTTAGTGGGAGCAAATAATTTAATATCGTCCATATACATTAAGTGTGATAAGTTAAATTGTGTATCGGTACTCGTTAATGGAACTCCAATGTCACTTGAATTGAGTAGTTCGGATAGAGGGTTGAGCGCTAAACAGAACCACAGTGGGCTGAGCGAGTCACCCTGAAATATTCCACGTGCAACATTAATCGGTTCAGTAGTGATTGTATCTGTGGCTTTCCTAATTTTTAGGCGGGTTTGCCATGTCTGCGTTGTTGCTTGTAGAAACGTGATAATAGTTGGGTGTATCTTGTAGTGCTGCAAAACTTGTATGAGCCAGCTGTGTGGGACGGAATCAAATGCTTTACGATAATCAATAAACATGGCATGAATATTCTTCTTCTTCTTAACTGTATTGTTCATTATTATTGCATCTATAGTTAGTTGTTCTTTGCATCCCTGACTATTTCTTCGGCATCCTTTTTGTTGTTCAGCTAGAATATTGTATTTATTTAGGTGATTGTATATATTTTCGCTTAAGCATGCGGTCAAAACTTTGTAGATAGTTTGTAGACAAGTTATGGGTCTGTATTTAGATGGGTTTTTTGTGTCTGTAGAGTCTTTTGGTAGCATGTAGGTAATACCTTGAGTCATGAATACTGGCATTATTTGTGGAGTTTCAATGAAAGAGTTTAAATGATTCAGTAGGTGTGGGTGTGTGCATGTAAATTTCTTATACCAGTAATTATGTATATTATCTGTTCCTGGTGATTTCCAGTTGTGCGCCCGGTCCAAAACACGTAACAATGTATCTGCTGTTATATGTTCAAACTCCATTTCTAGTATCCTATCTATACAATTCAGTTGTTTAATCCATTCAGCGTTTTTGTTGTGTTCTACTGGGTTTTCCCAAATGTTAGCCCAATATTCTCTAAGTGTTTCTGAACTAGGTGTGTCTTCTTCATGAACATGTGTTTGTTCATGCGTTGTTGCTAAACTTCTGTAAAATGTTTTCTCGCTATTTATGAACTGTGTGTTTTGTGTTTTGCGTGCTGTGCATGCAAGGTATCTTTTTAATCTACTAGACGTTGCATTTAGTTTTTGTTTTATCGTATCTAAAAAGTGTTCTAATTGTTTATTTGGATTTTCATACTGAGCGTGAGTTTTATATTTATCTTTTATTTTTTCGACTATAGCAGTAATTCTACGGCTTCGGTTTCCCTTTATATAATCTGTCAATTGTCCTATGTCTGTCCTAAGATTTTTTATTTTCTTTTCTAACCTTTTCTGCCATGCAGGTTTGAACTTCTCTCTACTACTTCTTCGGTTCTCATCTATTTTAGTACCATTTGTTATTGCAGCAGTATATGCTGCAACATATATGATTGTTTGTTGAGTGATGAAATCCTGATCTGAATTTAAATATTCAGAAAGAATATTTTTATTGATGTAATTCACAATCATTGCTAACTTTTTTGATGTCCTTTGTTTTGGTATAAAGGGTCTAGAAATCGGGTCAGTGTCCTTAAACTTATCTAATGCTAATTTGAATTTTTCGTGAATATCATCTCGTAATGTGGAGTGTATCGGTTTAAAGAACTTTATTAATTTCTCAAAAAGAATTACAATGGTATTTCACTTACTGAGAAAATAAAATTATGTACAAAGTAGTACTATAATTAAACATTTTTCATGCGGTACGGACGATAAAATAAAAAGTTAAAACATTGTAGGGTAGGTTCCGAAACAAAACTTGGTCGTTTGAACGTGCATCACTAGATCACTTCGGTTCGGTTCGGCGGCGGTGCAATCTGTTTTGCTTACCGGCCCGACAAACACGGATGTAAAGCGCAACGGAGCGTACTTGTACACTAGATAAGTCATAGCTTGGTACTAATGATTAACATAGGTTTTGTTTTGTTTAATTTTATTTGTGTTGTTGTTGTGTTTAATGTTATTTTGATATTGCGTATTTATTTATTTTGTTTTGTTAATGTTTATTTTTTTATGTATATATTTTAAAGTATACTTACTTTATTTTTTATTTTGATAAACATACATAATGCACTTATTTTGTTTATTTATTATTATTTGCTTACATTCATATATACGTATATACATACACACTTATTTGTTTGTTTTTTATTATTATATTTATAAATTTATTTTATACGGATATTATTATCTGTATTATTTCTATAGATTGTAAACTATGTACATGCATAAATAAATTTAGACATACATAACGATAATATAGCACATATTCACATACACATATTCAATCAAGTTTTTAATCAACACAGTTACGGACATATAGTTTTAGTTTTTTCTTTAAACTGGCAGTTGATTTTGCCTCTCTAATTTCAGCAGGGAGTCTGTTATATATTTTTACGCCCTCGTGTTCTATGTTCTTTTTGCCATAGTTAGTTCTCGAGGAACGTAGTATTAAGTGAGTTGCATTTCGTAATTTCATTTTTTGTCCTAGACCTTTTTTCCGAAACGACAGTGAAGTATGAATTTCCTTGTTTAAAATTTTGTGGATTAAAATACATGTATAGTATACGTATGTCTGCTTAACAGTCATTATTTTTGTATCTAGATATAGTTTTTTTGTATGTGTCCGATAGTTATAATTAAACAATCTTTTCAGTAATTTATTTTGAGCTATCTGTATGATCTTCAAGTTTGTTTCGGCTGCAGTACCCCAAATCTCATGTATGCCGTTTGTATTCGTGTGTGTGTCAATGTGTCTTTGTTTCGTAGGTACTTCGTTTTCTGTTTCAGCGTTAATAGTCGTGAAAAAGTTTTCCTGCGTGACATTTTCGTTTTCACTTGATTCATTTTGACTCCTATTAATTTCGATTTGTAATTCTACTTCCTGTCTTATTTCTTCTAATCTATTATCCGGTATCATTTTATTATTTACTATTACTCTTCTTTGATCTGATAGTCTTTGTTCTGTAATATGTGATAGTTCTGGGTAAAGAGAGATGAATTTGCTATGTAATTTTTTTCTATTTGCTGTCAAGTCACTTTCAAGGTTTGTCACTTCGTAATATATTCGTATTATACTTTCATTTATGTTATTGGTCCATCTCATCCTAGTTCCAGTTGTTTGTATGACATCTATCTCTATAGGATTAATTTCGAGGGAGATTGAAACTTCCTGTCTTATCGTGGCAAGTTCTGTTAGTGTGAGTAATTTGTTGTTGACTATAGCACGACGTTGGTCTCCTACTCTTTGCTTAGAAGCATTCATGTCAGGGAACATAGTTGTGAATTTTTGATGTAAGTTTCCTAAATATCCTCGTGTGTTGGTTTCTAGCTTTGTCTCAATCAGGTAAGTGCGCCATATGAACTTATTCATTTCATTAGTCCACTTTTTTCTCGCGCGAGTTGTGCCAGTTGCGGGTACAAGATAATCGGCATTTGCCTCCTGTACAACATCAACTGACAGAGGTGGCGTACTAGACCGCCTAAGTTCGGCTGTAGCATTCTGTTCGATGGAGGCCCGCCTGCTCAACCCACCATCGCCGATGGTTTGCATGCTGTGGCATCCAGCACCGGCTCCAGATGCGCCCCGGCGACCCCCGGGAAGCGACCGTAAACGATAACTACTTTCTTCCATAATACATCAAAAGAGGGTTTGGGACCGTTAGTTTAGAAAGGGTATAAAACGTCTTAATGTTATTGACGTATTGTTGTGCCATTTAAAGTCATATCTAGATGTTTCAGACTAATTACCAGTACCTTGCTTTCCGTAAGCCCCCCCACCACGACAAGGTGGCCCCACGGGGGGGTTATTATTATTATTATTATTAAGCCTAGCTTACTTTGGGACCAGGTGGTGTTGTGTAAATTGTGTAGAATTCATTTATTGATTTAATTAATTCAAAATGAGTACTTAGGCGATTCGCACCGCAGCAGCGGCATCTGGTTGATTTGGTGCGAAACGCCTACGACGAACGAAGTCGTCATTTGTGGTCTTTCTTCTCAAACTTTATCAATTAAAGTATCTCCCAAAGACGTACTTAATGAATATTATTAGTGGACTATTAGCCCGGTAAAAATTGACATTTTAATTCGCAAAGCGTGATGTAGTTCTGCATTTTTTGGTATGTTGCCTCTTTTTTGTCTATTTCTAACGGCCTATATGTGCTGTAATAACCAATATTATTATCTTTCCAAAGTTTTGCTAAGCTCAAAAAGAATAATGATAAATAGATTAGCTTAACATTCTAATTTAATCAACTACACATTAAAATGAACGATAACATCAAAAATAATTGTTAATTATAAATAATAAGCAAAAATAAATGGATATTATTAACATTATTTTTTTCGTAATAAGCGTGCACATTTTATCAAATGGTTGGAATTAATCATGGACGCTTAAACGGCACTTATGAGATAGTTTAAAATGGTAATAATAATAAAGGTATAAGTTTTTTACCCATGAATCATGGTAGAAATATAACAACTGGATTGCACTGGTAAAAATCAAATCGTTTATTTAGAGAGTAGGTCTTCACAAGTACGTAATATCTTAAGGTGCTGATAGATGTATGGTGCTGATATATGCATTCACTTGTAACTTGTAATGAGCATTCTGGCGAATGTTACATCACAGAAAATTTACGAGAACATTTTAGCGAGCATTCTATCGAGCGTTCTGGCGAGCATTCTAGATTCAGATTAGTTTTCCACCATCTTCTGTACGCTAGAATGCTCATGATGTTCGTAGCAATATTTGGCTCTATGCTCGGCTCGGCTCGTGGCTCGTTGTTCAGTTCGACAAATATAAAAACGGCGAATGCTCGATGTTCTGTTACAAGTGAATGCTCAAGTCTATCAGCACCTTTACATTTGGTTACAATTATATTCAGTACTAGCTTATTTGCCCGCGACTTCGTCCGCGTGAAGTTCCGGACCCGTTCCCGTGGGAACCACATTGAATTTCGGAAATAGCTATAGCCTATGTCACTCCCTGATAATGTAGCTTTCTACTGGTGAAATAATTTTTGAAATCGGTCCAGTAGTTTCGGAGCCTCAATGCAAACAAACAATCAAATCTTTCCTCTTTATAATATTAGTATATACTAAATACTACTACAATTTCTTAAACAAAGCATTAGGCCTAAATCCTAATGCTTTGTTTAAGAAATTGTATAGTGTTTACAGTGGCTGATTAATAATACATCTATAGGTATAGATGTATTATTAATCAGCCACTGTAAACATTCGCAATTTCTTTTCCCATAGGTCCCCCAGGTGGGGGACCTATGGGAAAACAAATTGCGAATGAAATCCACTAACACTATTAGTATTCTATGATATCTTATATCTATTAAAAAAATAGTTTAGTTATCTCTTAACCTGAACATAATTTTGAAAACAAATCAAAAATTACTCAAAAATCTAGTATGACCGTACGTATGGTTGGTCCAGCTGTAGTCTTCTTGTGGCTAAGATGATGACTAAAAATTTCGAAATGCACTCATAAACGCATATTATGTAACTAGAACAACATAACCGCGTGATACTTATTTGTTATTTGGAACAATTGCCATGATTTATTTTGATTGTGATTGCCTGACACCAGGATATTTGATAAGGTTATTTTAATTTGCTGGAATGACTCAATCGAACTTTGAATGCGTTGCTACTCAATAAAATGTACTAAGTATGTATGGTACTCAGAAGTCGGTTAGCTAACACATAAAACATGTCTACTAAAGGTTGGCAACGGTTCAGTGACTACCGCTGTGCTTCTGTGCTCCATGGGAGGTGATGATCACTTACCATTACTCGTTAGCGTTTGATGACAACCTCTTTTTTGAAGTTCCGGGCGACTGGGACCGTTTTTTTTATACTACTAAGGTGGCAAACAAGCATACAGCCCGCCTGATGTTAAGCATCATCGTAGCCTATAGACGCTTGCAATACCGTAGGTATCACTCGCGCGTTGCCAACCCTCCCAACCCCCCCAAGTGGAGCTCTGGAGACCTTACTCACCGTAGGAACACAACATGGCTGAGACCAATGCTATTTGGCTACGATCTACTGTAAGGCGGGGAGGTCCTTCTCCAGACGGGCTGCTCCGATTTGAGCGGATTACCCTACCTAACTGGAGCCGCGGTCCCAGTTGCCTGATCCATTTTTGTGTTCCATAATATGGAATATCTATTATTATTATATATTTTACTATATTATTAAAAAGTTTCATAACTTATTAGAATTAAAAAAAAGTTCTCTACCCTGGCCCTGGTTATCTCGTTCTGGTTATTTGTTGACTGCGCAAGTTTTACTAACACAAGGGACTCTAGTTTCTAAAATAAAATCTGAAATACACATTACCTCTATCATTGATTGACTGTAAGTACTTGTTTTTATACTATCTAACGTTTCGACATTGCATCTGCTGTAGTCTCTCGTCACTTCGCGTAAACAAGACGTGTTGAAGTCCGTGTAAATATAATAATAACTTGGTGTAGACAGTTCTAGTATAATTAGATGTAGCCTTCATTCTACTGGTTACATTAGGAGCCAAATAACGTCACGCCTTAAGAGGAGGCCGAGGGCCTCTTCGTTTGCGAATATTTATTTAAGCACAGCAGCGCCATCTATATCAAATCTTTTCAAATCCTACGGGAATCGCGTACTTTTCGGGACAAAAAGTACTGTGTTAATCCAAGGTATCAGCTACCTACATGCCAAATATCATAAATATTGGCACAGCTATTTGAACGTGAAGAAGTAACAAACATACACATAACTTTCGCCTTAATATTAGTAGGATAAGAAACACCCAGACTCAAGAACTAATATTACATAAATCCGCGCCCTCTGGTGCCAAAAATAACAAAACTATCGGTACTAAAATATTCGATTTTATTAAAGAATCCGATTGGTACAATAAACGAGGTATGAATGACAGTCTAGAGAGGAAAGATGAACCGGGGGCAACGTCCATCTGTACCCCTCCCACATGAAGAGCGAAAAGTACAGTTCGTAACTGAATTAAAAGCAATGCTATAGTTATAAAATTACTGACAGACAAACAACAAAAACTAAGCACGAACTGGGCTGAGAAAGTTGTTGATTTCTAAGGATAAGATCTTTTAGAAATAAATAAATCCTACACAAGTGTACAATACGTCACAGTGCCACCTACTCCCAAAGTACCTACCAGATAACGACTAGCTGACCCGGTAAACTTTGTTCTGCCTTAGAGGCACTACCCTACCCTACCCTACCCGGGTAATTCAGCGACTGACACCACGAGGGATTGGAACCATGGTGTCAGTCGCGGAAGGACTCTTTTTGAATTGACTGATTGACACCATGGTGTCAGTCGAGTAACATATAATTGGGACGTCGTTGATTGACACCATGGTGTCAATCACGGCAGGCGTTTATTGACTTCCTTGATTGGAACCACGATTTTTTTTATTTTAAATAATGGGTTTTTTGTACAGTCGGATAGAAAATACTTATTGAAATGAAACAAAATTACTGGTACTCAATATTAGTATAATTAAATTATGTACAATTGAATGAGATTTATATTTACTAAAATGATTAAATATTATTCAAACAAATTAAGTCATATACAGTCAATCAGGGGAAATAATTCGTGTAGTTTTTACACAGTTATACCTACGTGAGCTGTATGCCTGTTTTCCAACCTTTTCCATTTAAAAAAAATTTATATCGGAATTTCAGTACGAAAAAATAGATTGAGACGAAAGATGTAATGAGGTTGCCCTTATGTGAATAAGAAACAATATCAATATTGCCATTTTCACCAATTTAACTTGACAAATAACAATATTTAATTACTAACTATTATTATCGATGAAATAGCGTAGTCCAGTCCGTTTTGTAGTTCAAATTTTAGCTGTTTTTCCGAGATCACGAACAGAATAGTACGATATTATGAAACCATTTGTTTGAATATTCTCAAAAAATATATATATTTGACATGACAGAAGTCAAAATAAAATTTAAATCAAAAGCACCAAGGAGTGTTGATATCAACTTTGAAGAAAATTACCCACACAATACCTTACTTTCGAGAATTTTAATAAAATCCGAGGTCTTTCATCAGTCTTCTTAAAGAATTTTATGCAAATTAGAAATCACGTCCCATACGAACTTTGTCCCCCTTTTTACTCCCGAGAGGTAGAATTTCTGAAAATCCTTCCTTATCGGATGCCTATATCATAGCAAAGAACACACCTTTCAAGTATCCATTTTTACGATCAGCGATTTGGGCTGTGCGTTGATTCTTAGTCAGTCAGTCGTTCAGGACAAAAAAAAATATGCATAGGTTTAAAAACGTAAGTAGGATATACATAATTTGTTTAGAAGTTAAAACTATTAAAAAAAGCGTGCACTTTGACACTAACCGATTATTCAAAGTATGTCGCTACGGTATTGATGGGTTTATTTAAAAAAACATATATATATTTTGGAGTTAACACCATTAGAAATAAATTCTTTTTAAATTGCGATACTTATAGGTAATTTAAAAAGGCATGTTAGCACTTTTTTACATAACTGTTTAGTTTCAATAAAATGTACTTGGTTCCAATCGAGCAAGTCAAAAAACGCCTGCCGTGATTGACACCATGGTGTCAATCAACGACGTCCCAATTATATGTTACTCGACTGACACCATGGTGTCAATCAGTCAATTCAAAAAGAGTCCTTCCGCGACTGACACCATTGTTCCAATCCCTCGTGGTGTCAGTCGCTGAATTACCCCCCTACCCTACCCTACCCTACTCCTACCCTACCCCTACCGGGATAAAAAGTATCCTATGTCCTTTTTCAAATCGCTTCAGCCGTTCTTAAGTTATAAATGGTGTAACTAACACGTCTTTCTTTTAATACATACAAAGAAAACTACCAGACCCGAGACAAAAACAAAATGCCATTACATAATTGCCTCCAGAGGGAGTCGAACACGCGCATCCTGGTGCAGAAGGTAAGTAGTAACTCTATCACTACCAACCGGCCACCGGGCTGTCTGGAATTGGCACCATAATCGGGACAAGCCCACCACACATTCCCACCACTGTGTCTCCTGTGTAGCCAGGATCAACAACGGCGACCTCAGATAGACAATAAGCAATGAAGCTTATTGACGTCCCGGGGAATAAACTACAGCTGTCTTGGAACTCACAACGAATTTAATCAGAAAGAAGATAGTCGGAGTAGGAAGTATTGAAAGGACTTCCCTCCTTAACAACTACGTGAGAAACAGCAATTTGAAGCAAAAGGCATTATACCCTAGAGAGATGGCAAATCAAGTGAGGCTCGATTGCCGAGCACCACGGTCTATTGTTACATTACTATTGGGACCTATAGTAGAAGACGGTAGCGCGATGATTGTGCACTTTGGTATAGAAGCATGAAATTTCTACCATGGATAGAGTGTCCCACGGTGATCGTTTTAAGATGTGGAGGGAAGTCAGATTCTTCCTCTGTGAGTGGGGGGAGGGGGGCAAAGGGGGTGAATTCCACGTCTTGATGATTATTTTTTTACTGATCCGTTAATGTTACTAGGGCTTGTATGGTGTCGTTTTCATATAAACCGTATACAAGGAATTCATTTTTAACAATAAAAATGTATGGTCCCATACAAAAAAAAATAAAATACTGCCAAAAAGTAAAAAGTTCCGCCACGTTTTTTTTGTAAGCACGTTATTTTTACTTTCAAATCTTAATTATTATGATATTAAAAAAATACCGTGTTATAGCTTATTTAATGTAGTTTACAAATATATATAATTGTAGTATACTTTTATACAAAAACTATTTAAAAAAAAAGAAGAACGTGCATATTCCAGAATATGCGAGCGGTGATTCGGTGAGTTGTAGGTACGCGTAGCGACAAATTTTCATAATGTACTATGGTCATTTGTTATAAATATTTATAGCAATGCTACTAGCCATTATGCGACGTAGTTTTAATGTAATCAAATGTAAGAAATGAGTTTTTATTGCTTCCACGGAAAAAAACATTTAATAATTTTGACATAGAGAAGGTTACTAATAAAACGTCAGAAATAAAAGTAAAATGATGTTTAACCAGCAGTCACCAGTACAAAAGCAAAGTGCTGTACATATGAGTGCAGCTTTGTTACATTTGCATCTTCCAGTACACCCTTTTTTAACGCTGCACCTAATTAACTCAGCACATAAAGTTGCTACTTCAAGTAGCGTTGTCCAGACTGGCTGCCATTCGTTCGAATCTTTAATCCAACCCCAGTTAGATGGTTCAGGAATATCTGGAACTTTTGTTAAAGATTGCATCCAAATGTAAGCCTGATAAGAAACGCGTTTTATATATTGCTAGAGTGCCTTTTTTGTGGGGGGGTATGTTCTCTATGGCTCGGGATTTTTGGGTAAAGAGTTTTTTTTCTGGCTTCATTTATAGTCAGCATTTCACTAATGCGGTCATACATTAAAACCACAAATCTGCAATGAGTCGTCGCTTATTTGTTGTGGCATTGTTGTCATTTCTTCAAAGGCGCTGTTTAAGTACTTCTGGAAAAGATCGCCATGTTTCCCATGCTGTTTTTCCCTCTACCAACAAAAGTGAACTCCGTATCACACCCTGTGAACGCATGAAAGACGGGAACGTACTCACATTGTGACAAACTCATTGACGCTACCAGGTCGTGTAGCGGAAACTTGAGCCAACACCAAATGCAACCTGTAGTTCAGATAAATATATCTTTCTGAAGAATGCCACAGCCAGTACTAATACATCTGTGTCTACGGTGCGTATTGTCACTCTGCTAAATCCTTTCTTTACTGCACCAGCTAAATGGAAAAACATTCGGGTGTCAGCTTCATCGTGAAAACATGGGGCTATGTCACGTATATCTGAGATATTGATAGAACAGAGAACTTCGATTAAATGTGTCGCGTATATTTCTTTTTCTCCTGCCTGTAAAGAACAAGTTGTTGTGATAAAAATAAAAACAATTCGGTCTTGTTCTCATTCACTGAAAGGAAACTCTTCCAGTTCTTAGGCATCGCATGCGTGGGAAGCCACTCTTTTCCTTGTGCCTTTTTCTCGTAAAGCAGCTTTAAAGCTCAACTCAAACAACTTGCGCCGATAGCTAGATAGATAGATGTTTTCACGATGAAGCTGACTGAATGTTTTTACATTTAGCTGATGCAGTAAAGAAAGGATTTAGCAGAGTGACTATATGCACCGTCTGTAGACACAGATGTATTATTACTGGCTGTGGCATTCTTCAGAAAGTTATCTTTATCTGAACTATGGGTTGCATTTGGCGTTGCCTCCAGTTTCCGCAAGACCTGGTAGCGTCAATGAGTTTGTCACAATGTAAGTACGTTCCCGTCTTTCATGCGTTCGCAGTAGGGTGTGATACGGAGTTCTTTGCTGGTAGAGGGAAAAAACAGCATGGGAAATATGGCGATCTTTTCCAGAAGTAAACAGCGCCTTTGAAGAAATGATGACAATGCCACAACAAATAAGCGACGACTCATTGCAGCTCATTGAAAGATTTGTGGTTTTAATGTATGACCACAATAGTGAAATGCGGACTGTAAATGAAGCCAGAAAGAAACTCTTTACCCAAAAATCCTGAGCCATAGACGACAAAAGCGGCACTTCAGCAATATATAAAACGCGCTTCCTATCAGGCTTACATTTGGATGCAATCTTTAACAAAAGTTCCAGATATTCCTGAATTATCTAACTGGGGTTGGATTAAAAATTCGAACGAATGGCAGCCAGTCTGGACAACACTATCCCCACTATCAAATCTATAAAAAAGGGTGTACTGGAAGATGCAAATGTAACAAAGCTGCACTCAAATGTACAGCACTTTGCTTTTGTACTGGTGACTGCTGGTTAAACGTCATTTTACTTTTATTTCTGATGTTTTATTAGTAACCTTCTCTAAGTCAAAATTGTTAAAAGTTTTTCTCCGTGGAAGCAATAAAAACGCATTTCTTTCATTTGTTTACATTCAAATTATGTCGCAAAATGGCTAGTAGCATTGCTATAAAATATTAATAACAAATGACTATAGTACATTATGAAAATTTGTCGCTACGCGTACATACATCTCACCGAATCACCGCGCGTATCTTCTGGAATTTGCACGTTCTTCTTTTTTTTTAAATAGTTTTTGTATGACAAGTATACTACAATTATATATATTTGTAAACTACATTAAATAAGCTTTATCACAGTATTTTTTAATATCATAATAATTAAAATAAAAAAAATAACGTGCTAACAAAAAAAAAGTAGCGGCACTTTTCACTTTTTGGCAGTATTTTTAATTTTTTTGTATGGGACCATACATTTTTATTGTTAAAAATGAATTCCTTGTATTCGGTTTATATGAAAACGACACCATACAAGCCCTAGTAACATTAACGGATCAGTAAAAAAATAATCATCAAGACGTGGAATTCACCCCCTTTGCCCCCCTCCCCCCACTCACAGAGGAAGAATCTGACTTCCCTCCACATCTTAAAACGATCATTGTGAGACACTCTATCCATTGTAGAAATTTCATGCTTCTATACCAAAGTGCACAATAAGGCTCAAATATGGCACTACCGTCTTCTACTACTAATGCTATGAGCTGTTGTTTACTATTTTGATTCCAATAATATGTATTGCAAAACCTTCTAAATGCCTGATAATTCTCTCTGCTTGCTACGAGATCAGAATAATAAACTACGCCCGAAGTGACATGTAAAGAATTCAACATGATTACGCGTTCGTCATGCCAAAGATCACACTCCCACAGAACGTGATGAGCTGTTTGTTCTACTCTGGTATTTGCGGTAGAACACTCACAGAAAGGAGAAGGTACAACCTTGAAATAAAATAACTTGGCCTTAAAGTTTCCGTGTCCCGTTAAAAATTGAGCTACGACCTCTAGCCAGGTTTTCTTTAATCTGTCTCTCACAGAGGCACCATAAATTAAGTAATTTTATAGTGCCATTCCGGCAGATGATGATAGACTGCAGGAAGCAGCTGCAGAGCGTATGACACTATTGATTACTTACTATGTAGTTCTATGAAATTATTTGTAACTAGCTTTTCCCGCGTCTTCGCTCGCGTTAATTTTATGACATAGATCTCGTTTGACTACAAAAGAACCCATAGCGCGACTTGTGGCGCCATCTGTTGGCTGATACAGCGCCCTCTATAGTAAAAAAAATATTTTCCCATTGGAACGACATACTTTCACGGGATAAAAAGGGTATATAGCCTTTGTTGGGCTCTGTACCCCCAACAATATGTATGCAAATTTTCATAATGATCGGCTGCTTAGTCAAGCCGTGAAAGAATAACAAACAAACAAACTCACTTTCTCATTTATAATATTAAAAGTAAGGATATAGCCCGGTGGTGCGTTAGTGATCTTACCTTCGGCACCAGATTCGATTCCCGCACATTTATGTCATGGCATTTGAGTTTGTTCATGACTCTGAGCGTTTTCTATGTGTGTATCATAAGTATTTACAATAATAATATATCCATCGTCTGTTAATAACACAAGCTTATGCCTAGCTTACTTTGGGACTCGTAATTGTGTAGGAATTTTTTGTTTTCGTATCTGCAGAACGGCACTGTCGCCAGCTAGAGGCGAAGCTACACTAGTATTAATAAAGAGGAAAGATTTGTGTGTGTGTCTCTGTGTGTGTATGTAATGAATAAACTAAAAAAACTACTGGACCGATATCAAAAATTCTTACACCGTTGGGATCGTAGATTTATTATAACTGAAGATTTATTATAATGAAGATTGGCAATGCAAAAGAGATAGATCATAGCATACGCGTTTGTTAGAGCGAGATAGATAGACGAGACCATTTTTCCTATACACGCTATGGGCTTGTATCGCCCTAACGTCAGTCATGTTAAAACAAAATCAAACACTTATATTTACAAAATTTATGATTTTTAAGTGTAGTTTTGGTGTTAATTAGACGTGATTAAATATGGTTACCTGTGCAGTGCTTGGATGTTACTCAAACTAATAGGAAAATCCACAAAATTATATATCTTGCTTGCACACATGTACATTCCACGCACACTAGTGTATTTTGTTTTTGGTCTCGCCTTAATCAACCAAAGCCGATCTATAGGTACGCTAGTATATACTAAATCTATGGTTGGGATGGTGCATAACCCCCGGGTAACATCACTACATCACTACATAGTATAAAACAAAGTCGCTTTCTCTGTCCCTATGTCCCTATGTCCCTTTGTATGCTTAAATCTTTAAAACTACGCAACGGATTTTGATGCGGTTTTTTTTAATTGATAGAGTGATTCAAGGGGAAGGTTTTAAAGTATCATACATTCCAAAATTCCCACGGGAAAGCGGGATATACGCAAACGAAGTTGCGCGGGTTTCGCTAGTAGGCTATATTCTTTTCTTATTTTTATTAGGGCTCCTTGGTAAAGCCCATGCGAAGCCGCCGGTCTGCTAGTTGGTTAAGGAAACCATGTATTGTCATAAGTAATCTATATCTTTACTAATATTGTAAAGAGGCCAAAGTATTTTTGTTTGTAACAAAAAAACTCAAAACTTTGGACCGCTTTCAAAAATTCTTCCATTGTTGGGAAGGTACAACATGACCCCTGAGTTCAAAAAAATTAGGGAATCTTTACATAAACTTGAGCGAAGCTGGAGCGGAGCGCTAGTTAGTAATAAGTAGTAAAGTTATAACCATTTCTTAATACATTTAATGTACTTAAGCATTGACGAATTATTCGTATTTTTTTATTAGCAAGCAAAAACTAATGTCTACCTATCCTATACGGCACTAAACCGATCGTTACGTCATATCGTAAGTTGTTTTGACAAAAAAAATTGATGATTTCATAAATTTTCATACGATCATTGATAAAACACCTGCATGCATATATTTTTGTATGAATAAGCAGATGTTGAATAGATTGTTGTAAGTATAATGCAAATATGATGAAATTTAATTTTTAATTTACTTATTATCCACGTGGATTTATTAGCCGAAGATTTTTTAAACTTGGACAAAATTTCATTTTATTTTAAATATGCATGGTTTGAATACAGTATTTTCTAGAACCATAAGTGCAAAGAAGGTGCGAAGCCAAAAAAAATGTTTTACACAGAATTATCCAGTCAGTGTGATGTGCGTCGCGAAACACACGTCACATGCTCGCAGGGTCAAAGAGCAAGTGTTCTTTAAAAACTATTAGCCCAAAAATATGTACAGCCAGTTGCAATAAAATATACAGATTTGTTCTTAAGATCTTTTGAATGCGCGTATATATTATTGAACGTGACTGTACGTGCCACAGTATATAAGATTAGGGAACTTATCATGTAGGTAGGAATAAATTTTTTTTTCGTATTTTTTATTAGCTTTTTATATACTAGCGGCCAGTTAGCGGCACACCCCGGCTTCGTACGGATTTTTCTAGGGATCCTTTCCTTACTTTTTTTGAAAATGTAAGTTACTTTTTTTGAAAATGTAATTATAGCCTAAGTCACCCTCGGATAGCATAGTTACCCAACGGTGTAAGAAGTTTTCAAATCGGTTCAGTAGTTTTGGAGCCTATTCAATGCAAACGTTGCAAACGAGTATATGAGTTTCAGACAAGCGGCTTCTGTAGGACTGTAGCTCTCGATTTGCGCGTCTATTAGTGCACTTTACTTCCTGTCAACTGTACTTACATTTCTGTACGTACATTTCATTTTTCTGTACTTAAACCATATCCTCCAGTGACAATGACGAGTCAGCTGAAACCAAATGGTACTCGATGGCTGAAACATTTAAAAGAAATAATATTTCTTTTAAAATAAATTTAATATTATTAATTACTAGCTTCTGCCCGCGGCTTCGCCCGCGTGGCTTAGTAACAATTAGCATATTTTTCTTCAGAAACAAATTCCGGTTCTGCACGGCCCGGTACGGTACGGTTCCATCCGGTCCGGTCGGTCCGGTCAGTCCGGGCCGGTCTGGTCGGTCCGGTCCTGATATGGAACCTACATGCCAATTAGCATATTTTTCTACAGAAAAAAAAACCGGTCCGGTCCGGCACGGCCCGGTACGGTGCGGTTCCTTCCGGACCGATCAGGTCTGATCCGTTCCGGTCCGGTCCGGTCCTTATATGGACCCTACATACAAATTTGGCATCTCTAGACCCAGCGGTTTGGGCTGTGCGTCCTCTCGCAACTACGTTTGCGCATATCTCGCTTTCCCGTGGGATTTTGAAAAATCCTTTCTTAGTACATCCCTAGACGTCGTAAGGAACCTACATGCCAAATTTGATATAGCCTCGCAACCTCGTTTGCGTATATCTCGGTTTCCCGTGGGAATTTTGAAAAATCCTTTCTTTGTACACCCCTAGACGTCGCCGTCGTAAGGAACCTACAGTCCAAATTTGGAATCTCTAGACCCACCGGTTTGGGCTATGCGTTGATATATGTATAGTTAAGTCAGTCAGGACTTTGAATTATATATATATATATATATATTATATAGTCCGGTCCGATCAGGTCCAGTCGGTCCGGTCGGTCCGGTCCTGATAAGGTACCTACATACTAATTAACATATATTTCTTCAGATAAAAAAACCGGTCCGATCCGGTTCGGTCCGGTCCGGCACGGACTCGGTACGGTGCGGTTCCTTCCGGACCGATCAGGTCTGATCCGTTCCGGTCCAGTCCGGTCCGGTCCGGTCGGTCCGGATCTTATAATGACCCTACATGCCAAATTTGGCATCTCTAGACCCAACGGTTTGGTCTGTGCGTCCTCTTGCAACTTCGTTTGCGTATATCTCGCTTTCCCGTGGGAATTTTGAAAAATCCTTTCTTTGTATATCTCTAGACGTCGTAAGTAACCTACATGCCATATTTGGAATCTCTAGACCCAGCGGTTTGGGCTGTGCGTTGATATACCCTTGCAACTTCGTTTGCGTATATCTCGGATTCCCGTGGGAATTTTGAAAAGAAACATACACTAAATGTTAAGTTGAGCAAATCGCCACATATTAGTGAAAACCGCATCCAAATCGGTTCAGCCGTTTCTGAGATTAGCGTGTACAAACATACATACATACAAACAGACGGACAAAATTTTACGAAATTCTTGTTCTATTGCTTATTCTTCATCGCCCTAAACAATTTTTTTGGAAATATATTCAATGTACAGACAAACTTTTTTTACACTTTTATTATATTACTAGAGAAACCCGCGCAACTTCGTGTGCGTTTATCCTTTCCCGTGGGAATTTCAAAAAATCCTTTCATATCGGTTGGTCACACCCAAAAAACTGTCATATGTATAGATTTTTTTTCTATTTTTATACTTCTCATTACAATCTTTGGAGTGGGCGTTTATGAAATAGGCTAGCCCGACCAGTGAAGAGCCACCCTTTTACAGAATATTGACGTGAAGCAGCAATGCGTTTCTTTCGGGGAGTGAAATATCCGAAATTCTTGTTTGTCACCTTTGTGGTATAGAAAAAAATCTAACTCATTCCTTATACTATTTCTCGCTATATCCTGTTTTTTCCTGTTATGGGTCGACAACGGGTTAGGGACCCTAGAATCTATGTGCTCCATAGTCGACGGTAATCACCTAATATTGAAGAGAGGTAGGGCACAGCGGATAATCCGCTCAAATTGGAGCAGCCCGTCTGGGGAAGGACCTCCACCTTACAGAAGATCGTAGCCAAATAGCATTGGTCTCGGCCATGTTGTGTTCCTACGGTTAGTAAGGTCTCCAGAGCTCCACTTGGGGGGGTTGGGAGGGTTGGCAACGCGTGAGTGATACCCCCGGTATTGCTTACGTCTATAGGCTACGGTGACGGCTTACCATCAGGCCGACCGTATGCTTGTTTGCCACCTGTGTGGTATAAAAAAAAAATATCAAATGATCCATATTCCTGAGCTTGTTTTCCAACCACTTTCGTAAAAAAATAATGAGATTTCCTATAAATGAGAAAGAGACAATATCAAAATGTATGCCATTTAACCATTGACCAATTTAACTTGAACCCTGTCAAATATTATAAAATTTAATTTTTAATTACTTACTATTTATTATCGATGAATATGATTCAGTCCGCTTTATACATAGTTAGAATTTTAGCTGTTTTTCCGATATCACAAACAGAATAAATAGACGACATTATGATTGAATATTCACAATTTATAATTACATGACAGATGATACACTTCACTTCACGGATGTGTCAAAATGAAATGTAATTGAAATCAAAAGCACTAAGGAGTATGAGTATTGATATCAACTCGAAGAAAATTACCCACAAAATACATTTTTTTCAAGAATTTCAATAAAATAAGAATCACATCTTCCAACAATTCTCTTAAACAGTTTTTATGCAAAATTTGAAGTAGATTGGACCAAGGAATCAAGTTGTCCCATAGTAACTTTACCCCCCTTTTTTCCCCTTAGAGTTTGAATTTCGAAAAATCCTTTCTTATCGGACGCCTACGTCTTATAATAGTTCCACCTGCCAAATTTCTGATTTTTACGATGAGCGGTTTAGGCTGTGCGTTGATTCTCAGTCAGTCAGTCAGTCAGTCAGTCAGGACAAAGCATTTTATATATATAGATAGATAGATTATAGATATATTATTATGTTACGCTCAAAGACCGAAAACGCTCAATGAGCGGAAAAATAGCTCACAACGCGAAATCGTAACAAAAATTCGCAAGATGACCCTAACCTAACCCACCAATGTCTGTCTGAATACCAACAAGCGAATTTTTCTTACGGTTCAATTAACGCGTTGTGAGACATTTTTCGCTCACTGAGCGTTTTCTGTTTTTGAGCGTAAAATATATATTAAAATTATGAATAACTATGTATTCTTGGAAATTGTAGTTTAGTTTAACTATCTTTAGACTTCGGAAATATCTTCAGAAATCCTACAAGAAAGTACAACGTAATTTTAATTTGACAGCCCTGTTTTGTAGTTGGTTGACCCTATCTTCGGCGCGCACAATCCCTGCACAAGACTAACATTTATGTGATATTTCTTTTATTTGTCTCGAGTCTGTGTGTTTTCTATGTATTGTAACTAAGTATCTGGTACCCATAATACAAGCATGTGTAATCCTAGTCAACTTCAAGGCTAAATTCTGCTGTGTGAATTATATACAAACTTATTATTAACTTTGGCTTTTTGTTTCGAAAGTTTTAAATTCAAAATTGCCACAGGAAACAACTTGATTGCGAAGGCACTTCACACTACACACGTCTAAAAGATATTAAAGATTTTTTTATGATTTTCAGGTAAATACGAGACGCTTATGGACGACACGTTGCTGGCCCTTCACACGATCAACGCAACGTACGTAAAATTCCCAGATATGTACCGTACATCAGGTACGTCTGAAAAGCTCTATTCATATTTCTCGCAATTAGAGCTACCACTAATTAGGAAACTTTATAAATTGTATCTAAAAGATTTTAGGATATTTAATTATGATTTAGATAATATCGTAGGATTTGATTTAGGATAAATGTTACTTGTTATATCATACTTACTTATACTTCCTTTATTATAAGGCGAGTCCACGACACGATAAATATATCGTATAAGATCAGTTGGGGTAAAGACTAACACCGGGGCAAGCACTCTGCTACCAGTGTCAAGTCAAGAAGCACAACTTCCTCTTCTATTTTTGTGTTTGAGTAATGGTAAAGCTTTCAATTAAAACACAGGTGTCGCTACGGTCACAAATATGGCAACCGTCACCTAAACAAAATTGACATTAGATCGAACAACTTTCCAAGTGCTTGCGAGTTTTGGATATTAAAATAAAATATGTTAGTCTTACCCCAACTGACTGACCTTAACGTATAATTATGTTTATGTGCCAGTACTATAAAATAAAGATGATAGGAAAGTATTTTACTGGAATCATCTAATGTAACTTGAAATTGTAACATACCTACTGTATGTATTACACTGTATGTGTACACACACAATCTGTATCTATGTAACAACATGGTAACTGGTAACTGATGTTTTGTTACTATATAACATTATAATAATATATATCTCACCTTAAAATATCTTATTGTCTTAGGTCAATGAGATATGTTATCAATGAGTCCAACTCATTGACCTTGAGTTTGTCACAGACATAATAGAGTCAACCGTTTCATAGAAAATTATAAGCTTCGTCAAATAGAATATATATTTATTCGTGAATCTCTGCACTTCCAATGGTTGACTGGTACAGAATGCAATTAGCATTAAGTCCTATCTCCGGAGATAACAGTGAGTTTCACAAAACCATTTTAAATTTTTTGACACATTACATTTTGTGCTGTCATTGTCTCAAGTAGACAAAAAATGTAGCTTAAAATTTAATGTGAAATTAAGAAAATGTGTGCAACTGAGTCTATCGTCAATGACAAACTCAAGGCTTTTTTATTTTAACATTTAAAGAAATTGTTATGTATACGAATTAGGCAAATCGTAAAAAAACACTATTTTTAAGAACTTTTAAATATATTATTGTATACATAAATATGTATATTAGTATATTAGGTATTATGTTAATACTTCCAGGTTTATTTTAAAAATCTGTAAGTATTGATTATTATTTCAATAATTCCATTTCCACAAACAAATTGTTTTTACGTATTTTATGTAAAAAAAGAACCTTCAATTATTTATGCAATATAATTTTTTTTAAATTAATTTGACACCATCTAGTCCTAATGGCAATTATTATTATTTTCAAAATTAAATTTTCTTTGGGCTTCAAAATTACTGCTTCGACCATTACCTGATCTTTTGTAGTAAAGAAGTCCTAATGGCTAAGCCATGTACGAGACACTTAATACAAAGATAATGCAAGCAGCCCTCCACGCACCAGCACTTACCCGCAGTAGTGGCTAATATACAACTAATAATAATAATAATAAATATAATAGGGACAATTCATACAGATTGAGCTAGCCCCAAAGTTAGTTCGAAACTTGTGTTATGGGAAACTAACTCAATGATATTATATTTTATAAGAAATACATATATAGATAAACATCCAAGACCCGAGGCCAATCAGAAAAAGTTCGTTGTTCATCATGACCCGACCGGGGATCGAACCCGGGACCTCCTGGGTGGCGGTCTGGCGTGGTAACCATTACGCCACGGAGGTCGTCCCAACAACTGTGGTTATACTGCCAGAAAAGTATATAAGAAACTAGAATCGCATGGGAAGTTCCCGCGGGATCATTTCAGATCAACACTCATCCAATACACATATAATGCTTTGCTCTGAATGACTATCGGATCCACCGATAGCCTAAAGCAAGTTGCACACCAATCGCTAAGTCATTGCTAGCTTAGTCTGCATAGCTGATTTTTCAAAATTGGGTGCAGACCACAACGAGTAGGTAATGTATGTTAAACTAATAGCTCTTGGTCTGCAACCTGCTTTAACTAATCAATACTTCTTACTCCGACTATCTTCTTTCTGATTAAATTCGTTGTGAGTTCCAAGACAGCTGTAGTTTTCTTCCCCGGGACGTCAATAAGCTTCATTGCTTATTGTCTATCTGAGGTCGCCGTTGTTGATCCTGGCTACACAGGAGACACAGTGGTGGGAATGTGTGGTGGGCTTGTCCCGAACCTGCTTTAACCTGATCGTATTCTTTGTAATGATGTAAGCATCTGGAAGGAAAGTATATTTCTTGATTCCCGCGGGAAAGCGGGATATACGAGTTTTATTGTCTATTATTATTTATAATATCGTTATTCAAAATTAGTTCAATTTATGCATCAAGTAACAAAATTTGTTTGTCAGATTCTTGTCTTGCTTGCCCTGTCTGTGTTTTTCAATAATTCCTTAAGGTTGCCTTGAAAAGATTGATATTAGCAATAAGGCCGCCTTGTTGCTAATACACTATGCAGTATGTAAGATTGTAATGTAATATTTCTTCCTGCTGTTGTATGTGTACTATTTTATCTACACGCAAAGCTGCACGTGTTTCGCTTCTTAGAAATATGTTCTTGGTCCGCCGGCCAGTTCGCGGTGTGATCTACGCTTTATTATCGCTACACAATAGACGATTGTTAAGCACTTGGTTGCTCGAAGATCCTCAGATAAATAGTACATAGGTGTCATTGACTTAGCTCACTGGTTTTATGAAATACAGTTTTTATATCCTCAAGTCAAATCTCAAAAATATTTTGTGGTTCGAAAACTCGAGTTAAATTGTTAAGGAACTTATATTTTTTCTTCTTAATAAAATTATAGATTTAAAAATCGTAGACACATTACATTATTATCATAGAAGTGAGAAATATATTGTAAAAACGAGTTTCAAAAGAACTAGTTTTTCTCCAAGCTTGTCCATTCTTAAGGTTTGAGTCTAAGATACTACTCTATTCAATATAATCTAGAATAAGTGATATGCTATTTGTACTACCTCATATTTCTTGCTTCTATGTTTTATTCCAAAGTACGCTGTGATATTCTCGTAAGAGTGTAAGGTAGTGACCGATTTTATTTTTATAATGTATGTAACATTGTTGTCAATTTGGCGATATTTCCAATAACATTTAATTATTAAGGATTATTTATATAATAACTGATAATATTGTTAAATTGCCTTATCATATTCTGTGGTCAAGTTAATGCTGTTTGTTTTTATATTGCGGTATGAGACAAAAATAAATTCATGATAATGCATGTTTTTTGTTTTATAAACAGCTTCCATGACATTCCGTCGTTGCAGATTCGAAGATATTTGTATATACTCCCCCTTTTTTTTGTTTATAGTCAGGAAAATGCATTACTGCATGTCCCGCCGCTGCGCTGGGGAAGCGACGGGGGTCTGTCGGGCTCCCCCTTTAACCACTTGGGTATACCGACTAAAAACCTGACTGACTGCCACCTCATCCGCTTAGATGGGCGGGGCCACGGGAACTAAGATACATCCGTGACCCTGCCGGCGGCGGTTGACCGAAGTCCCACTCGTTGGGCTACGGCACGGTTGGCGGCGCGCACAGGACTAGGCGCGCCGCAACACTCGGGGACTTCCGTTCCAATGGGCGGCGTTTTCCCCCAACCGCCGCCAGGAGTACCTACTCCCCGGGACGTCGATAAACATCACTGGTTAGCTTATATAGCAGCGCCAATGTGTATATTCAAGGTATCAGCTACCTACATACTAAATACCATAAAAATTGGCCATTTGATCGTGAAGAAGTAACAAACATACACACAACTTGCGCCTTTATAATATTAGTAGGAATGACGCTTCGATGCTCTTCGACTCTACCGTAGTATGAATTAACCCTAACTCACTACAAGAATCGTTACAACTACTACTTTGCTGTTAAGAAAACGTAAGGCGTTGTTCAGCGCCGACATCTTTAATTTTTTAAGTTAAAATTTAGGAAAGGTACAATTTAGGACTTGGGTTTGGTTTAGGATTCATTCAAGAATTTGAGCACTTATTCTGTAATATATGAGCTGAACAGTTGTAATAAAACTAATAATTACTAGCTTTTTTGCCCGCGACTTCGTGCGCGTGATGTTCCGGACCCGTTCCCGTGGGACACATTGAATTTCGGGAAAAACTATAGCCTATGTTACTCCCCGATAATGTAGCTTTCAACTGGTGAAAGAATTTTTGAAATCGGTCCAATAGTTTCGGAGCCTATTCAATGCAAACAAACAATCAAATCTTTCCTCTTTATAATATTAGTATAAATTACTTCAAAAAATGTAATGATAATAATAATATTCCTTGTTATGGCACGTTATAAAAATACATTTTATTTACATGATTCTTGAATCCTAATGGTGCGTACAGACTTCCGTAACGTAGCATGCAATGTAACAAAATTCCTATGGTGTAAACGCCTTGCACACTATGCGCACGAACAGGGGCCCAAGTGTCAACCATTCCGTTCATATTCCACTGACACTCTACTAGTAAATACATTGAGATACTAGTTAACTTCTAGCAGAATACCAAATTTGGCAAAATGGAACTATAATGGGTGGTGGTGATGGTATGGCATTAGTTGGTCGCCTAATTTAAAATAGCAGACTTGGGCCCCAGAGCATTAATATATGACGACCTCCGTGGCGTAATTGTTACCACGCCAGACCGCCAGGAGGTCCCGGGTTCGATCCCCGGTCGGGTCATGATGAAAAACGAACTTTCTGATTGGCCTCGGGTCTTGGATGTTTAACTATAATATGTATTTGTTATAATAATATCGTTGAGTTAGTATCCCATAACACAAGTTTAGAACTTACTTTGGGGCTAGCTCAATCTGTATGAATTGTCCCTATATATTTATTTATTTATATACGGGAAATTATTACATTGCATGTTACATTACAAAAGTCTGAACCCACCGTAATGATCTTAGCCATGATGGATGCTGATCATGATGATAATCCGTTATAAGTTGTTTGGTCTAAGATAGTTCTGTCCTATGACGTCAGCAGGCAGCTTACACTTCTTCCATGTTTGTTCGGCGCTTATTGTAAACGGCCCATCACCAGGCAACGTTACTGAAACAAAATATGTAGGTATGACAGGTGAAAAAACAAAAAAAAACAAATACCTTCTTATTAACAAACAAAGATTAGCCAAGGTTTAACTTAAACCTGTTTTATCACTGTCATACCTAAGGAAAATTAAATGTAGTTGGAAAGGGAAAGTGACAAAACAAGTTTTAGTTAAACCATGGCTAATCTTTGTTTATTAATAAGAGGGATAATGTTTTGCAAACTAATATTGTACAATCCGCGCCACGAGAGGTGAGACCTGATTGACTGCTGATATGACTTGCGCATTAAACTATTTATTTCTAGTAAACATGGTATAGAAATCGTCCACTGCGCAGGTCGCATCACGTGATACGCCAGGTCTCATCTCTTGTGGCGCGGATTATACCACATCCACACTCTAACCCTCTTATTAATAAATAAAGATTAGCCAAGGTTTAGCTTAAACCTGTTTTGTCACTGTCATTCCTAAGGAAAATTGAATGTAGTTGGAAAGTAACAAAACAAGTTTTAGTTATACCTTGGCTAATCTTTGTTCATTAATAAGAGGGTAAGTCTTTACCCCTCCTCCCTGCCAGTACCTGGCTACGCTCATGCACCATAAGGCGGAAAGGCAGTCAGTTATTTCAGCGGTATGGTCTCAAATGTCGACAGAACTCCATTAATCCTAACTGATATTATAAATGAGAAAGTGAGTTTGTTTGTTTGTTATTCCTTCACGGCTTGACTAACCAGCCGATCATTATGAAAAATTGTAAACATATTGTCAGGGCTTAACATTGTGCTAATATTGACGAAAGAAAGTGCCTATGAAGACCTAGTCTCGAAATAAAATACTTATTTGAATATTTTCCTCGAGGTGGAAGATGCATTCCTGAGTACGGAATCCAAGGCTAATCTAATACAAACCATGAATATTGCTATATAAAATAGGTATTCTTTAACCATAATCAATTTCCATGGAAATGCCCAATTCCTATGGTATGTGAGTGAAATATTCTATTTAAACCCTTACTCGTCATTCCTGGCATTAGTGTATAGTACTCGCCGTTGTAGTTCATCTTGAGGGACGAAGTGTCGCTCATCGCCGACACTGTTAGCAATGTCTCCGCCTCGCCAATATCCAGGGTTAGATGAGCTCCTAAGTACTTAATACCTAAAAGAAAACAAATGCTGATATTATAGTCGCCGACAAGGCTGACTTGCGCTGACGTTTAACGAAGTTCGAAACTGATATTTATAGCCTGTTTTGCTTAACTTGGATAACTTATGGGTATAAAGTAAACAATCTTAGCAAGCATGTCTTTTTATACAATTATCCATGTGTAAAATCGACAAATCGCCAGAATACTAAGAGTGTTGTGTTAAATTCAATTTCTAACTATATTATTATTATTTGGGTGTGAATGATAATTTTAACTGCCTATTTTCGTTAAAAAGTCGTGCGTCAAGTTAAGAAAAAACAGGGTTTATCTATATTTATACTAATATTATAAAGAGGAAAGATTTGATTGTTTGTTTGTTTGCATTGAATAGGCTCCGAAACGACTAAAAATTCTTTCACCAGTAGAAAGCTACATTATCAGGGAGTGACATAGGCTATAAGCTTTTCCCGAAATTCAATGTGGTTCCCACGAGAACGGGTCCGGAACTTCACGCGGACGAAGTCGCGGGCAAAGAAGCTAGTTATTTAATAACGAAATCGATTTTCAATTGTTTTATAAGCTGTGAGTCGCGTTTTTGGCGCGAAGGTACTATAGTTCCTTTTGCTTCAAATTTACTATCTTTAAATCTAACCCACGCTCGCTGGTGCCGAGGGTAGGATCACTGCCAACACCCCAGCGGGCTGTCAAATCAATATTTTATTTATCTACTAGCTGTTACCCGCGGCTCCGCCCGCGTGGTCAAGGGAAAATGTCTATATTTTTTCTCATGGGAATCTCTTTATCCCGTGGGGGGAAAAGTAGCCTTATGTCCTCCAGACCTTAAATTATCCCCGTTAAAAAATCATGAAAAATAATGTTATAAAAATTTAGGAGCTTTGACGTCACCCCGTGCGAAAAAATGCCTCACGGCGTGACGTCACACGTAACTTTAATGGGCTATATCTTTGTCATTTTTGGTCTAATTTACAAATAAAAAAATGAGTTGCCCTCATTTTTGAATAATCTAAAAGCCTGTCTATAATTACATTTTTACGGCAACTAGCCTATTCCGGATATAAGGAACGGTGGAAAACAAATATGGTTATAATTATTAACAAAATATCACCTTTGATCTTAAGTCTGCTAGTAGTCGGTGGGACCTGTGGCCTGGTGATGACCAGCTTATCAAGATGGATGCTCAGCCCTGCGTACCCGAACATCAATGCTTGCAGGAAACCTCCCATACCAGTGAAGAAATTCACTGCACCTATATTCGGCCTTTGTAATTCACTCCAGATCTGTGAAAACATCATCACTGCTGAGATCAGAGGCCGTACCACACCTTTTATAAACTATCCTTAAACGATTGTGTCAACAAGACATCGCATTACATGATGTATTGCGTTGTCTCCTTTACTCAGCCGTTCGTTTTGTTTTAAGCGGTCATGGTAGGGGCTGGTCTGCTTTAATTTATGGTTTTAGAACAAACTCCGCCACGCTGCTCCACTGCCAGTTGGCGGAGGTTGTTTCTATGCTACATGATGGTCTGACTTCTATCATCTATAGACTTGAGCTAGTAATCCTTTTGGTACCAAATAGGCACCAACAACGAGGCCATCGAGTAAATATCATTAAAAGTAGAATTATTAGAGAAGCTATTGTCACGCGAAAGTAGTTATTTCTATTTTTACCAGCTCTACTTGAAAGTATAATAAAGTACATTATAAGTAAAGTAAGTAGAATGTTTGTTTACATTTCGTCTTTTCGTATGTTGAACAGACTATTATTACGAAAAAATTTTTCGTCTCACCTTAAATGGTTCTCTTACATAACCCTGGTAACTTTTATTGAACATTTTCTCTGCTTTCGTGTATTCCATGAGCTGCAAGTGACCTATGGCATGCATGCTCCACGTCATCGCCGGTCCAGAGTCTCGAGTCACCGATTCGTAATAAGACAAGTCGTTTGCTCTTGTCGAACTGAAATTTTAATGGAAAAAAATGAAATAATGCTTAATAAAATAATGAGATAATGAGTAGGTAATGGTTTTAGCATTAATTAATGATAAATAATTTACTGATGAAAAGCTGGATGTTGTCGCCTCCGCCAATTCACATTGAAATGAAATGAAATGAAATCGTTTATTTCAGAAATTAGACCTTCACAGGCACTTTTTCTTGTCATTTACAATTTGTATAAATGCATAAAGAAAATAAACTACGTTATATACTACCACCATTTCGGACACAAGCAAAATGGCCACCGGTAAAAGAAATGGCGAAAGAAACCCGGTTACGGCCTTTTTTGTCATTTAGCAATTTTTTTCTTTCACTCGTTTGTTACAATGTATGAGCACATTTATAAGAATAAATAAAATACAGATCCAGGTACATACAGAAATCAAGCACTAAACGCGGGAAGTCTATCCAAATAGCGCTATGGTCAAATCCTAAATATGTCGAATATGTAGATGTTAATAAAGCGAGCAGACCAGTCCTCCAAGATGACAACCACAACTGAGAGCAACATTGGACCAGCGTGGCAGAGTACGCTCTATCCGCCGCCGATTGAAGGTGACCCATAATGGTCCCATGGAGTGGGATGATTATGGGCTGATATGAATTTATTGATGTCAACTTACACCATAATCTACTTACACCTTATGTATCACAAGATATACCTTACCACAGAATAGATAATAGTACTACGTGACCCTACCTACTTTAATATTATTTTTGGTACAATACCAAACTTATTTTTTTTTTTACTATATCTATTATATGGAGAGGGGTCGACTTACTCATTCATAGCGTATTGTAGTGGAAATCCAAGCAAAACAACATCAGCCTGTTTGATCTGTTCTCCTCGCTTGTAACCCTGAAACTGGGGATGGTAGTTCAGTGTTTCGTCGTAGGGCAGAGCCAAACTGAAAGCTATGTCTGCCCAGTGGTCGGGATCTTTTGCCATATAATATGATTGACATAGGCAGGCGACATACCTGAAAATATTAAATAAAAATTAAATAGTTATTAACATAACAAAAAGCGTTTGGGGGTGTCCAACAGTGGACTTCTTTTTGCTAAGATAATGATTTTTAACAAATTTGTGAAGTTTCTTGTAACAGATAAGGAGTTTTTAAAACAAAAAGTATTTTTTAATCTGTCAGCTACTTTTACAATATCTAAAACCGCGGACATCACCTAGTGGAATATAATTACTTACTGTGCTAAATACAAGGAGTAACCAGCAACCACATTAGTGAACGCAGAATTTGTTATATTGCTGTGATCTTCATCAGGACCCATGACATCTGAAATAATCATTACTTATATAATAATATTCACTTTAGTTTTAAAAAATTAAAGACTTTCGGTATCCTATTAGGTAGAATGTATTTATTCTATGGAAATTGCGTTACTGCCCATGTTCTCCGCTTGGGGACAATGATCTGTCGGATTAACTAAACACCTGACCTTCTTGCCACTCAGCTGTGTGTGGTGGGCTTGTAGAAATTGTGGAAGTCGTCGAAGTTGAAAAAGTTTATTTTAACTTACTTTCAATATCATAGAGGCCGGTGGTATAATTGATTATTGCTCTTGATGCCCAAAAATCAGCGATGTATGTCACCAGTGAACATCCTCCATGCTAAAAAGAATACACAATTATATCTAATCTCGAGTGAAGCAATGCTAAAATACGTAAAATCTCATATATATATCTGTTTTTTTAGCAGACGAGTACTGACTGATTCCTTGTGATGTCCTTCGCACATTTCCGATTTTGACAGAGTGAGATGGCAATGATTACGTAGACCAATAGCAGCGCAGTAACCTATAACTCCCGTTAAATTTAAGGAAATGAGAGACTAGTACAGAATCATCAGCAGAAGGCTGATGATCATCCTGAGTAATAAAATATTCTCAATTATATTTAGCTTTATCTTACCTGTAGCCACTGTTCATCCCTTGTGGTAGCCAAGTACTGTCGTGCAGCGAAGGATATGCACCCAGTGATGTGCTGCTCAAACTCCGCTACTTCAGGGCAGCAAGGCTGGGTTACCTCCGTTCCTGTATAAGCACTCTCCCAAGGAAACCTGAATAAAATAAAACCCTTCATTATATCCTCATCCATCATATCAAGAAATGTATATTAGCGAAGGCTTAACTGAAAATAGTAATTCTTGAGAAAAATACTACTTTAAAGGCCGGCAATAGCTTAGTGACTCCTCCGGTGTCTCTGTGCTCCATGGGTGGCGATGATCATAACATTAGGCGAACATGTGGGTCACCACATGCTCGTTTGCAACCTCTTACATAAAAAAACTTTCTTTTTGTTTTTATAAATAGTTAATTTACCTGTAACCCTTATTACTAGTGATCTTGGCCAGTTGAGATGCCACATAAGCTGTATCAAGTCTGTACTGCAGCAGAGTGTGTGCATACTTCGGATACAGAAGTAGAATTGATGGGAACATCCAAAACTCTGTGTCCCAGAAGTTATGGCCTGATGAAAATATCATAATTAGTATTTTGGAATGATATACATGTGTCCCTGCCTGGTTTTTAATACCACTTTACTAATATGAAATATTCAGATGTAGCATTTAATATCAGCTATAATAAATTGTGACAAGCTAATGCAAAACCTGCATCTTGAAAAGTGTTACAAGTCTGAAAATACTAAAGTGGCTTATGAAATATTTCTTAAATTAACGTTTCTAAGAAATAATATCTTTTTCTAATATAATATTTTTTTAGAAACGTTCATTGCTATCGAGACAATTTACACGAAATTGCAGAATCAGGTCGTCTTAAAACTAAAATTCATACTCAGGACATGAAAAATGGAAATCTTGGGAAAAAGCACAAAATTGAGGTTTAGTGTAAGACCGCTTAAATTAAGTGACACTCGAAACTAAAAAATACTTGTAGAATCAATTTTACCTTCATAGTCATCGAAATTGGAGCCGCCCCTGGCAAGGCCAGTGGGACTGAGTCCGTAGAACCGCTCCGCTGTGTGGTAAGTTTCTTCTGACGGCAGTGAACTTAAGTAGTAGTACCAGATCCCGTTAACTATTTTTGACTAAAATAAAAAAAGTTATTTAATTTTATTTACAAAACCCTTCATAATCTGAACAGTTCTTCACGAATTGTTTTGTGTATATTTTTGATTATTTAATTATTTTTGGTTACCTATCTAATTATTATTAAAAGAAAAAACAATCATAATAAATGTTGTATTAGGAAAAACTGACAGGAAAGAAATTGAGTATGTATGTCGAAATGCCTTTTCTTACTTACTAACTTGACTTGCATTAGGTGATATGGGAATTTCGGGTGCATCACAAAAAGAAAGATATGGCGGGCTCGAAGCATCATCCGCAGAAGCTAGTATGACGTCATTCACCCAAAGACTTGGATAGGACATAATTTTGACGAACTCCGTGGCGTAATGGTTACCACCCAAGAGGTCCCAGGACCGAATCCCGGTCGGGTCATGATTAAAAACGTACTTTTTTTGATTGGCCTGGGTCTTGGATGTTTATCTATTTATATGTATTTGTTATAAAATATAGTATCGTTGAGTTAGTATCCCTTTACAAGTCTCGAACTTACTTTGGGGCTAGCTCAATCTGTGTAAGTTGGCCCTATATATTTATTTATTAGGGACCGTGAAGAAGTTAGTTATCTTACCAGTTGTAGGTTTCCTTCAATCTCTATTCCTGTTTGCTTATATAGTTTCTGCCATTGTTCTACATGCTTATCATATAACTCCTCTCCATCTTGTTCCAACACTGAATAGAAAAAATTACACAGTATTTTTAAGTGTTATTTAGCCATAAATTAATTTTATCTGTGTTATTAAGAAGTAACAGATATCTTCGAAATTTTTATAACTATATTGCCTCATGTCGAGGTTACTAGCTCAGTAACCTCAAATCGCGACAGCTTTTTTCTTAGCAAAGTTTTCAATATAGGTATTGCTATGATTATTTTGTTAATGATAGAGTACTTAGACTCTATCTATATCGAAGACCTCCTTATATTCTGTTACATCTTATTAGTTTTAAATACTTATATATCATACAGTTCACTCCGCTACATATTTTAGTTATTTATTAGTACACTAATGTTTATTTGTAAAATACATAATTAAATAACATGAAATTCAATAAAATTAATTAAAACTAAACTAACAATAAAAATCAAAAACTAAACTAACAATAAAAACTTAAACTAAGCATTAAAAAGACATGGTCACTGTGGCAGGGTGCCCAAAATTCTAGCAGCATTACCTCGCTGACCGGCGATAGATATCCGTTGAGCGAAGTAACTGCCAGCCTTTGGGTCACCAGTGGTTTGTCGCAGCCTTTTTGCGATGTCCCTAAAAAAGGACAACGCACTGGTAACCCACGGGCCTAATGTTTCTACACCAAAAGCCACAAAATCGTAGGAACAGTTTTATTTATTTACTTTTTGTCCTATCACAATAGCATTTCGTTCGTTTATAAAATAATAAAATCATTACATAAGAAAATGAAAATACATAAACAAACAAACCTTGAATAAGTTCCTCTCTAGCAATCGTTTTATTTCTATCAACGGTCATAGCAAACGTGAATACTCTGGATCCATGCTGAGGTACAACCAAATGATCAGGCACAGATGTCCAATAAACGCAAACTTCAACTGGATGGTCCTGGTATTCTGTATCTTCTGGTTCCTTGGTCTGTCCACAGGAACTCCAGATGGTACGACCATCATAGATTTCGGGAACTGGTGCCTCAAAGCTGATATCCTCACTATCGGATCCAGGCATCAGTTTTACTGCTATCCAAATTTCTAAATGCATGAAATTTGGATCTGGAATTTTCAAGAACAATTTAATTTTATTGATTGACTTGATAAATTCTTCATACCTTTTATTTAGTTCATTAGTTTCATTTCAACCTTCAATTCAAATAGAACTTTATATAAAACATCAGCACACATCACCTACATGTCATCACTTCAGACGGGTTTTTTTTAATTCCCGTAGGAACAGAATTAACAGTACTGCGTTATTCGAACGCCCACTAGTAAATTATAAGCTTTTTTCTTTCGAGTTAAAATTGCTATATTTTTTTTAAATGGATCTAAACATGACATTAGTTCTTGAATACCTACTATCATTAATTGAAGTTTATCTTCTAGATAAATATATACTAACTTACCAATATGTGGTTTGGAAATGACTTGAATCTGGTTAACAATAGCCCTGGTGTAGAATCTATGAGCATAAATTCTTTGTGTGACGACAGACCTATCTCTATCCACCCTGACTTTAAACGCTCCTTCTCTTGTATCCAAACTATAGACCGGGTTGTAAGGGTGATGGGTTAGAGTTGAGTTTAAGCGTATGTTAGCCCACCCAGGTATCCTAGCGCGATGACTTTCACCCTTCCGACCGTTGTACACTCCATTCATGTACACAGTATCACTAAAAATATTTGTCGCTATGTGACCGTTGCCAATTGACGGCATGAAACGATCTTCTGAGGGTAACCTGAAACAACATCATCATTATTGTAGACGCTACTGTCCACTAGCTCCAATTACGTTAGAGTAATTACGTTCTTCCACACTACTATACGTTAAGCCATCGACATTCTTATTAATGTTTATATCCGACCTATCTCTAACGACACCCAAACTATGGGGCGGGTGCACCCAAAAAAATATTTTTGAAGATTTTGTTCTACCACTTTTTTAGCATTGATAATACGTGTTGACATGCTAAATTAGCTTTCTAGTTTCGTTTGTCCACCACGACGATCTCGCCGTCACGTCAACTTCATCTCGGCCAGAAATAATCTCGTTCTCGGTGACGTCCCGGTGACGGTGACGGTGGACAAACGGCCAAGTGTTTTGTATTGCCGGCACTTCGGCCCGTCACAATCTCGGACCGAGTTCTAGCGGAAGCGACGAACTAAAGCGTCTGTTACACAAGGAGAGTTTCTCGCACGCGAGCGGCGAATAATCGTATGCGATTATCCCATGGCAAAACTCGCCTTTCGATTCTCGCCTGCGGTTGTTTACATTTTGACAAAAACTCGTAACATTCAAGCTATTCTCGAATGCGAGTATCACAGGTGAGATTCGCTTCTCTTAATATGTTTACACTACAAGCGAGTAATCGTAGATCTAAAAACGCATACGTGTCTCGACTTGTATAAACAATGCTCAGGCGAGAATCGCAAGTGTCGATGCGAAACTCGCGCAAATCACTCCGTACTGATTTTGACACGAGACTCGCCATTCGTGACCTAATTTACAAGTACACCTTGGGCCACCTCCGAAGACATTTAGCACCACCACTGACACTTCTGAACAACAGTCGTGTTTTTGAATGGCGAAACTCGTTAGAGAAACTCGTATGATTTGTTTACACAGGCTCGCGGCCCAGTAGAGCTTAAGTAGCGAGAATTGTATTCGAGAGGCAAAACTCGGAGCATTTGTTTACACTAGGCGACCATATTATTGCCTGTAAGAAATCACCGCTCGCGTGCGAGAAACTCTCCTTGTGTAAAAGACGCTTAAGCGATAAATCGGCGGACGGGATGACGGCGCGGCGCGGCGCTCGGGTGACGGTGGCAGTGGACAAACGGCCTAAGAGCCGGCGCTAGACCCCGGACAGACGGACATGATGAAACTATAAGGGTTTCTTGTTAGTTTATCAGTACCCTAAAAGCTTTATAATACCGTCATTCTGATACCAAGCCGGTCGGTGTCGACTATTAGGAAAACGCCTAAAGATTGAACGGGTCAAATTCTATTGTTGCTTTCCGAAAAAGGTGAGCAAAAAATATTTATCATGATCTTACATTTATCAAGAAGTTGAATACGATACAAGGAAATCTATTTATCGATTGTCATTTTTATGCTTTTAGTTTAGTCAATGATAAAAAAAGAAAGGAATTTTATTTTAAAAAATATATAAGTATTTTTATACTTACATTGTAGGAGTCGGTAACGACTAAGTAATTTTATTATTATTAGTAGTACTATTATTATTGTTAAATAACAGAAGTAAAAAAAAATTTTTTGTCGCTTCATATTTTATGTATTTACATACAGTTGTAGCATGTATTTGTACGTATTGAGGTCAATGAAGTTAATATACTTTAGTTTAAAAAATCCAATCTGTCACATGTTATAATGAAAAACAATTTCAATAAATTAAGTCACTTACTTATGAGCTGAGAAAATATGCGAAACATTGCTAACATCTTCTGTCTCAGCTGGAGATGCATTGCCGCCAAAATACTCCCTTCCAGTAGCCGTACTAGCCACCACTAGTGCGACTATTGCAGCCACAGTCAAAATAACAAGCATTGCTGTCACTTGTCTATTCCGCGCCAAAAATTGCCACATTTGTCACTTCACTAATACAATTTAAAAATAGAACAGTTTTATTTTTAATTTTCTAAATAGGTTTTATTGAATCTTAAATGTGTTCTCGTTTAAAATCTTGAATGACCCGTGCGTCGCTTACCCGGTCAATTCACAGATTACATGATGCCGCCCAGCGCGGCGGTGACACACTTTATTGTTCTATTACAATGTTATTATATTACAGGGCTGCTCTTGCGTGCATGTCCTGTCTAGATGTGCACTAATTGATAAATTACATTATTATAATATTTTTAGAGCGATTATAATCTCTTTGGTCGTAAACTTTTAATCATTCATGTAATCTGCTTTTGTATCAGGCCACAACAAATTTAAAGTTCTAAGTAGGTATAGTACTGAATTCGAAATTTACGAATAGAAAATTGGGTACGACCTAAGGCCCCGTTGTTTAAACTTACTAAGGTTAAAATTCGTTGAAAAAACTAACTAAATATTTGTAAAAAATTGCTACGAATTTTAACCATTAGTATAATTAACTACTGATCAAACAATGAGCCCTAAGTACAGCAGACAGCAGTCCAGCTTGTTGTCGTTCCCGTCCAGAACATTTTCAAGTAAGCTAGCTAGGCTAACCTGCTTGTTTATGGTTACCAGACAACGGATATAGGTACATATTATTGATTGATTAACAATTGAAGATCTATTAATTTACCATCAGCAGCCGTATTCTCTAAGCATCATTTGTTAACTCGAAAGCGAAGTAGATTCACCGCGGATTCCGCTTACGAGTAACAAATGATGCTTAGAGAATACGGCTGCAGGTAGAGACAAAAAAATTTGGTTAAGTAAGTAATTTTAAAAAAAAGTAAAATTTCACGACAATAAAAAAAAGTTCAGATCTAGGTATGAACTGTAGCAGCCCTAGAACTAGGTACTAGAGTCATCACGGATTATAATCCAATTGTCGCTTCCTCATTTAATTCAGTGGCCGAGCCACTGTTTAACATGCAAGACAAGACAATACCAGGATCTTAAGATCAAGTGAATTAATTATCTCAACCTGAAACAGTTCGTTAACCCCCCACAAGTAGTTAAGCTGTTTATTTTTAATTGTTTTTGTTATAACACACCGACATTCGTATCTCGTTGATGATAATATTAATAATAAAATTATTTATTACTAGCGAAACCCGCGCAACTTCGTTTGCGTGTATCCCGCTTTCCCGTGGGAATTTTGGAATGTATTATACTTAAAAACCTTCCTCTTGAATCACTCTATCTATTAAAAAAAACCGCATCATAATCCGTTGCGTAGTTTCAAAGATTTAAGCATACAAAGGGACATAGGGACAGAGAAAGCGACTTTGTTTTATACTATGTAGTGATTTACTTACATTATACAATACCACATCATCACATTAGTTGTGACTTGTGCAACACTGGTGCATCGCAGACGATGGGCCATCTCCTATTCTGTCCGGGTTGTCCAAAACTACCAATAAACTCATAGACGGACTGCTCGAGCAGTAAGCCATTTGATCAATAATCAACATATAGGGACCGTTCTTGCAGTCCTAGTCAACAACTTGAAACTTTGACCACATGACCGACCGAAGCAGTTAGACTGCTCGAGCGGTGCGTAAAAGTCTGTAGTTAACTGTGCAGTCGCAGCTTGAAGCAGTGACTACTTCAAGCAGTCCGTGTATGTCGGCCCTAACAGATTTTTGGAAGGCCACGGACGATGCCTTCTTAAAGGCTGAACATCTTAGTGTGATTTGAGTAAGTAATTGAAACGAAAAAACAAAAAGAAAAATCGAGACAAATACTAATGTTTTCATCACATCACACTATCTCTTTTTTTCTTCTATAGTTTGACAGTGACAGTCATAATATGTGTCATTAACTTTAAAGTGATTCTGACCTGAGTTCATTAATTGACATGTTATTGAGAGACAGTTACAAAATGTTTTGATCGACGCTTGCCCACTGTATCCAACGGAGCATACCGACACGCTCTGTTACTTCCAGTGTCGCTATTATTTGGAAATCGAGGATATTTTCATTAATAGATTTTATTAATAATTAGTTTTTATCGATGAAGAAACAACGCCTAATTAAATTTTGACACTAAAATTAGGTAAATAGGTACAAGATACAGTTATTTTTAAATAAATAAAAATATTGTTTTAAAAATAAAGTTAGTCTATATCAGTCGCCCCGATCATTACCATGCCAGACCGCCACCCAGGAGGTCCCGGGTTCGAATCCCGGTCGAGTTATGATGAAAAACAAACTTTTTGACGAACTTTAAAAAAAAATAGCATTGAATGACAAAAAAGGCCGACACTGGGTTTCTTTTTCCATTTCTTTCTCCCCAGTCACTGCTTTGTTTCCGAAATGGTGGTAGTTTATAGAGTAGCTTATTTATTTTATATTTATCACTGAAGGACAATATGCTGTAAATGAAGATAAAGTATTTTTGATTGGATTTTTCTGATTGGCCCGGTTCTTGGATGTTTATCTATATAGGGATGTACGTATTTGTTATAAAATGAGTTAATATCTCATGATACAAGTACCGAACTTACTTTGGGGCCAGCTCAATCTGTGTGATATGTCCCTATATATCAAATGTTTGTCGTCTGCATTTCCCTAATTAAAAATTTGATTGTTTTCATATTACAAACAAATACTGCTATTTTATTTATTTGTATAGAATTATATAGTATTATATATTAAGTGGAAGAGTCACCTCACCGCTTTACCTCCGGAAAGAACTAATTCTTTTTTTATAATGTTGATTCAGACCATATTTATCCTACCATAAAGTGACCACGATAAGAAATGCAACGTTCCTTACCTTACAAAATGTTTAGACTGTCTCCAACTTGTTTTGCCAAATTTAAAAGAAACATTTCAAAACAAGTCCATTATAAAACTGTAAAGCTAATTGAAAATAATAAACATTAATATTTTTTGAGAATTAAAAGATTAAATATCTTGGAATCTTGATCTTCCATTATTTTCAGTCAATCAGCGCGGTTGTGATTGGATCAAAAAGGCGGTGCTTTAATTAAAAACACAGAGTTTGGACAATAATTACAGGTGGGCATCTAATTGCGGCAGTGAGATATGATTGGCTCAAGAAGCCAATGTCATTATCCGAGGAGCCAGCCAGCCGTGTCGCCCTCCGCCGCGCTCCGCTTGCCGCACGGTCAGCCACCTTTACACTCGCTTCTTCAATTCATACCTGGGTAATTTGAACACTCAATGCTTTATCTAACGTTGGATCAAATTCTAGATAGTTCTGTATAAATCTCAGCTTAGTTTTGTTCGTCATTAACCAATTAGGACATCTTGTTTATCGGAGTTTTTCATATTAGAGATATTGATTTTGCTCATATTTATCTATACAATCTAAAAATAAATCCACAAAATTTAAAAATCTGATATATTTTTAAAATCTAATTTATTATATACTAGGAAACCCTCGCAACTTCGTTTGCATGTATCCCGCTTTCCCGTGGGAATTTTGGAATGTATTATACTTAAAATCCTTCTCCTTGATTCACTCTATCTATTAAAAAAACCGCATCAAAATCCGTTGCATAGTTTTAAAAGATTTAAGCATACTTACAGGGACACACAGACGCACAGACAGACAGCAAAAGCGACTTCATTTTAAGAGAGGTAGGGCACAGCGGATAATCCGCTCAAATCGGAGCAGCCCGTCTGGGGAAGGACCTCCACCTTACAGAAGATCGTAGCCAAATAGCATTGGTCTCGGCCATGTTCGGCTACGGTGAGTAAGGTCTCCAGAGCTCCACTTGGGGTTGGGAGGGTTGGCAACGCGTGAGTGATACCCCCGGTATTGCAAACGTCTATAGGCTACGGTGAACTACATATATATCGATGTACGGTGACGGCTTACCATCAGGTCGACCGTATGCTTGTTTGCCACCTGTGTTGTATAAAAAATAAAAAAATACTATGTAAAGATATTATCTACACTAATATTATAAAGAGGAAAGATTCGTATTTGTGTGTAAAACTACTGGACTAATTTCAAAAATTCTTTCACCGTGCGTTGGGAAGGTACGATACCCCAGGGTAACAAGGCTATATTATATTTTCGAAAAAATTTGGGATCATTAAGAAAACACGTGCGAAGCCGTTTCATTTAGTACTTCTAGTGGTTCTCTAGTTTATAATAATTTCATACCGCAGGCAAACAAACAGGCAGTGCATTTGTTGGAAAGTGGCTACCACCGCAGATCATCAGTAACAGCAAAGATGCTACTGATTGCGTCACCTGCTACAAAGTAGGGAATAGGGACAAGGAATAAGGGAAAGAAGAAAAGGATCCCGATCTCAGACCAGACGAAACGCGTTGCTGCTTTTACGCTGATGTTCTATGAGATCTATACGTCCCCGCCTCTTCATAATGCTCTGTCTGTCTAGCCAATCACTCCAATCCAAATACAGCTCTGATTTAGTTTAAAACTATAAAATACTAATACTGAGTTATAAACCAAATCCTATTATAACTGTAACAAGTAATGGTATGCATTTATTATAATAAAGCTCAAGAAATCGCAAAGCATTTAAAACGAGATGACATAATGTGCGATAATGGTCGAGGGTAAAGCTTTAATACAAATTGATCTGAAATATGAACTGAGATCGTAAGTTGCCTCAGGCAAGGTTTTACCACGTTTTACAATGTATTTGTAGGTAGCATCAGTGGCTTTACTTTGATTTTCGTAATACAGTTTATGATAGAAAATCTTACCGTCTTTTTTAAAGTAAGTATATGAATCCAAGGTTTGATTTGCAATAATATTTAACAGGAGGTAGAGCGACAACCGTTCTACGTTCACAAAGAAGATTGAATATTCATTAGGAGAAAATATTCAAATACTTAACACAATAATTTTTTTAATTACTTACCTTGAACTTGCGATTTTTCTTACAACGTTTTGACTTCATTTAGATTTAATTTCAAGCCGTTACGATTTTGTGTCATTATTAATTTGATTTGTCTTATCCCAGGCCTTACGTCTCAACTGGCTGCTTTCCGCTTAAAGGTATGACTCCAAAACTTTAAAAAAACTTAGCTCACTGTTATTTAATTAAACCGTGAATGGTTGTGGCTAAAAGTAATGGGTCTGTTGACTATACCAATTAAATTGCATGGGAATTAACAGTTTAATTTTTGCTGATCACAACGAAGACGTTATTAAAAAGAAGTGTTTCATATCCAAAAGGCCATCATTTCCCTGGCTCACGGCTGGCCGCGCCGCGCCGTCCGTCGCGCTCGGTGGAGCGTGCCGCTAACAGGTGCCTTACTCCACGATGCTCCTTCTTAATTGACCCGGATATTTATTTGACAGGAACGAAATGCTCGTAAAGATTGTCCAATTTCGTAGACAGCTGCTGGGTTAATTGTTTCAAGGAGTTTTATTAAATTGAACATCATCGTGGTGAAATTCGTCATTTTATTTTACAAATTAATTCAAATTATTCATTTCGTGAACATGATTAGGTATTAAATTATTTTCTATTAAGTACATCCTCTAGCAAATTCTTTTCTCCACCACAGATCTCTACTCTCCAGTTAAGATCATCTACATGAAGAAGAATAGCATTTTGTTGAATATCTTTCTAATATGATGATAATTAGAACTCGACGATTTCGTCATCCTCTGAAGTCATATTGATGTCACCAGTAATTTGACACTTGACGATAAAATTAGTCAGAACAGAACATAATGTTTATTAAGATCATCCTGAAATGGAATTATTTGCACTGATATATACCAGCCCACCACACATTCCCACCGTTGCGCGTTGTGTCTCCGTAGACCCAGGATCAACAACGGCGACCTCAGATTGACAAAAAGCAATAAAGCTTATTGACGTCCCGGGGGAGAAATTACAGCTATCTTGGAACTCAACAACGAAATTAAACAGAAAGAAATTAGATGGAGTAGGAAGTATTACTCTGATATTACTTAGATGCTGTTATATACTGATATTACTTAGTCAATAAAGGATTTCCCAAGACCGAAATAGTTATTTGTTATGCAAGGCTGCAAAGTTGTTTTTTGGCGCGAGTACTTATATTGAAACCTGAGCGTAGCGAGGGTTTCAAGGGTACGAGACGTAGAATAACTTTGCTGCCGAGCGAAACACACAACTTTTCACCTCACTACAGCGAGGAAAATGCTAGGTGCAAGAAAAACGCAAATAATATATTACTCAAATAAGTGTTTTTTTTTTCATGCGGTGTCGTACTGGCCAGTTCGAATATTCTAAAAATAAGGTTGGCGCACTGGCATGAAATAAGTATTAATGTATTTTCAGAGGACTGGCGATTTAAAAAAATATAGAATATAAAGTTTCGAATTTTAAAAATTATTTCCAGGCTAGGGCACAAAATACACTTTTGCGCTCTGATTTCGAATGACAAACAGATTCTTTCAGAGCTTGTGAAGTGAAATAGTTATTTGTTATGCAAGGCTGCAAAGTTGTTTTTTGGCGCGAGTACTTATATTGAAACCTGAGCTAGCGAAGGATTCTAGGATTGAACCACGAGCGAAGCGAGAGGTTCAAATATAGAATCCTGAGTGTAGCGAGGGTTTCAAGAGTACGAGACGCAGAATAACTTTGCTGCCGAGCGAAACTCACAACTTTTCACCTCACTACAGCGAGGAAAATGCTAGGTGCAAGAAAAACGCAAATAATATATTAAATAAGTGTTTATTTTTTTTATGCGGTGTCGTGCTGGCCAGTTCGATTATTCTAAAAATAAGGTTGGCGCATTGGCATGAAATAAGTATTAATGCATTTTCAGAGGACTGGCGGCACATGAGTAAATGGTTTTATTTACTCATACATGTGCTGGCGGTATAAAAAAATATAGAATAGAAAGGTTCGAATTTTAAAAATTTTTTCCACGCTAGCGCACAAAATGCACTTTTGCGCTCAGATTTCGAATGACAAACAGATTCTGTCCGAGCTTGTGAGGTGAAAAATAAATTTCCACCATGAATACATACTCAAAAAGAAGTGTGAAATAATCTTTTTTAGTATTGTGTCTATTGTGCAAGCAAACAAGAACATTTCCTGGTGGTAATCGTTGTACAAGTATGCGTCAAACATCTTATTTTTTATTTTTAGTGTCAATAAAATTGTTTTTAATATTGTTAATCACAATCACTATACTTACCACACCTATTTATAACTTGAACTGGTTCGCAAAACATACTTAAATGTATAAAATTGCGAGTCAACTCCTTTGGTAGGATATTTCCCATAAGAAAATAAATAATTACAGCAGCACAACATCCGATGTTTAATTTTGGCCGCTTGTTACAACGTTCTGTAATCCACAAAGAATAATCTAAGTTATTATAAAATATTTAATAAAACAGTATGAGAATTTTTTGACTTGACCCGACCATCGACTAGGTGATCGTCCGTGTGGTCTTTTCCTCTATCTTGCATCGACAATATACTTCGGTAAAGATAGAAGGAGTTGCGACAGGATGGATGTTCGTGCGCTTTGTTGTCCAGGGAATTCGAAGCCATTCACCATTTATAGTAGGTAGGTATTCTATTTCTGCCTGATAATTCGTAAAAACAACTGGCCAATATGACAAATACTTGTAACACCTGTTGCAGTGAAGCTAACTGGCGTCCCTTATGAAAAACTACGACTGTCTTTATCAAAAGCAATTTATCAAGAATATTCTGTAAGATTTCAAATAATATGAATTAAAGTTACGCATCGGTGTATATGGCAGTCATGTTAAAGTAAGAAGCACGTGCGCCCGCGCAGCCGCATCTCGTTAGGGCTATGTAATGAGGCGATAAAATTTACGAGCCCATCTAATGTTCGGTGATCGAATGCCCGTCGTCCATTTGACAATGGACGAACATTCGAAGTTTTTACACGTCGTCGCGCCATTTATTCTCACAGCGTTCTCAGACTGAATAAAGTCGTGAACTTTTGGTATTACTTAGGTATATTATTTGAAGAGATATTGGGATACATGGAATTGTTTTGCTGTAAAACTTACTAGAAAAAATATTACAATTTGATTTAGGACCTATAAATAGAAATGGCAGTTCACTAGTTAACAAACAAAGTTTGGTCATACCTGCAACCTATGAATTATAGTTACATAGACTACTTCTAGAAGAAATAAAATTAATGTTATTTCCGTAGCACAGACGACAGCAGCAGAACACAGGTGACACCACAGGTTTCTATGTAGGTCTGTGAAATTATCTCGCAGCTGGCCACAGTGGCGTCTGTAGCTTTATAATAATAATAATAAAATAATAAAAACGTTTATTTCTCTTCACAAGGACAAAGACAGACTTAAGTCTAACTTAGGTCTAGGTTACAATTAATAATAAAAATTTTTTGTTTAGGTTACCATTCCTTGTGAGAGACTGGTGCCTATCAAAGGTTCCGAAGAACCTGTATTACAGGTCACCAGGCCCCCCTCGGACATGAATACAAAAACATCAATTTCGAGCACTATTCCAACATATTGTTCTTATTATCTACTATTCTAATTTAAAGAAAAGAACTTATACCTACATTGTTGTGTGATATAATTAAAAGTAAAAAATTAAGTCTATCAGTGTGAGGTGTATGATGAGTATTTGGTTACGTGTATGTGTAGTGCGTGTGTGTTAGTGTTAGAGTTTGGTTCATATAATTAGCTTTAGGCGGAATCTAAACTCTTGCGAATAATTTTAGTTTTAAACCATGTTTGCTACTAGAAACAATTGTCCAGTTGTAAGATCCCATTTCGTTATGCACTACATTATTTTATGACCATAACGCCCATCTAATCAGCTTACATTATGCTTCTTATGCATGTTCCTAATTTACTCTTACTAGTATTACTTTGTACTCATTATCTGCGCTGGTATGGACCACCCTCGTTATTTATGCTTTTAGGTGGTCTAATTTTAATTTTAATTACTTATTGGAATCTGTATTAACCGAGTTCCTGATATAAGCCTACATTATTTTTTAATTGAAACATGGCATGGCAAGTTGGTTTCTTGATTAGATTTTTAAATCTAAACTTTATATTATTATAAAATTTGACATCTTTTGGAGGAACTTACTGGTTTGATTTAAACTCTTATCTATTACAAACTTCTGAAACACCTTTTTTCCTACTACCAATTCAGACGGTCAACTAGGAAAATACAGCTTGCTTGTTTTATAAGATGTTTACGTGCCACTGGTATTGTTAAATTTAAAAGGAAAATAGTTTTTTTACATTTTATTAATTGACTCTTTACTGTATGTGCAGAGACAACGCCAGGCGTGCGTAGCGTTATCGCGGCGGCCACCGCGAAGCGCATCGTCTGTGCTGTGTTTACGTTCATCGAACGCTCACGCTACGCCGCCATGTGATGTGAGAAGGAGCTCTAAATGCGTACAATCCGCACTACAAGAGATGAGTCCTCTTTGATTGCTGATTTGACTTGCGCAGTAGGTAGACTATTTCTAGTAAAGTAAATTGGTATAGAAATCGGCTACTGCAAGTCAAGTCACGTGATACTCAAGGTGTGATCTCTCGTGGCGCCGATTGTATTATTATTGTCCTTTATGAAATTCATGAAAGAAGAAATAACCTCCTTAGGAATATGTCAAAAATGATGTATTCGGCATCTTTGATGTCAATGACCATGACCATACGGTAGCCCAATATGGCGCCCGATTAATTGGCGGCAAAAACACTCTTTGAAAAATCATCAAAACATTTCGCGATTTTGTTAAATTTATTTCAATTATTATCTTCTATCTAAAATAATTAAAAGCGTTTTTTAATTAACAACTTTGATTTGTCATCAAAAAAATTCCGATTGGTCACTGTTTCGCATATTTTTATTACATTTGAGATGAGTTTGAGATTTGATTTAAAAAAGTACCTACAACAACAGAAGTAGATTATCACTTTAGTACCATGTCATTACTAAAATCCAAACAATTGATAGCAACTGTTCATATTCTTATAAACACCAGCTTGGTTTGAAATGGTACAACATGGTACTAAAGTGTTAATCTACTTTAGTTAACCCTTTACAAGTCTCTATTCACTGTATACAAGTTTTGTCATGCAAAAAAAAATTTGGCCAGTTCTAATAACTGACTTTTGTCAATTAGTTGTTTGTCCTTGGAGTGACAGTGAGGAGCTCGATGGCGTCGCTGTGTGTCGCACTCTAATATCAAGTTAAGCGACGTCGACTCTAACCAGTGTTTGGGTGGGTTTCGTTATCTCGAGCTTCTCCGTGCTTCGGAGGGCACGTTAGCCGTCGGTCTCGGCTGTTGTAGATGGATGACAGTCGTTAAGCCAAGTCGGTGGCCTTAGGGCGGGCGGTTTGAAAACACGGCCTCTGCCAGCCAATCCGCATTGGAGCAGCGTGGCAGAGTACGCTCTAATCATCTTCGATTGAAGGGAGACCCGTATCTCTGCAGTGGGATGATTATGGGTTGATATGATGATCCTTGGAGTAACAACGTCTGGTACCATGTCACGAACAGCGACCACTGATTATAGAAGTTAAAAATAAGATGCTCTTTTGTTTAGCCTTTATTTAGAACACAGTGTGAAAGTAGCGGTGCATCTTAGACGGTGAACACAAATCATGATGCGGAACGCCCCGGCTCCACGGAGGCAGCCTGGCTCGAATAGACTCAGTTATAACAATTTTTATAATGTATTATACTAGCGAATTAAAATGGTTTTACCCGCGCAGTCTCCGGTAAAGCCGAGAACAACAACGGCGACTCTAGATTGACAATAAGCAGAGAAATTATTGACGTTTCAGGGAAGAAACTACAGCTGTCTTGGAACTCACATAGTCAGATAAAAAATAAAATACTCCAGACTATTATTAACCCAAAGACTATCTACTACTAATAACTATCCCAAAAATTCCTTGTCAATCCGTTCATTACTTACCCTCTTATTAATAAACAAAGATTAGCCAAGGTATAACTAAAACTTGTTTTGTCACTTTCCAACTACATTTAAATTTCCTTAGGAATGAATGACAGTGACAAAACAGGTTTAAGTTAAACCTTGGCTAATCTTTGTTTATTAATAAGAGGGTTTGAGTATAAATAAGACAAGTAATACTCTAAGGTTCATTATAAAATTTTATCGTTTTAATATAAGGAAATAGTTTTTACACACCTACTTATTTTGTTTTTAGATTCAATAGCTTTCAATTTTCACTACTCAGATACTTACAAAGTACTTATGTTTGTGCAAAGTACAAATATGGTCTTAGAAATTATATGATGTGGCAACACTAAGTGGGAAATGTTGCAACAGCCACGATTCGCCTTCATCGGGGCATTGCCAGTGTAAATTATGAGCGATTTATGAAAAGCAAAGGTGAGAAACATGGCATTGGAATCATTACTTAGATTGTGCCCGCATAGTCATCAAATACTACAACAAAGTTAGTAGGTATTTCATCGATATTATTTAAGGAAGATTCTCATAACAACACAATCTTTTAATAATATTATTTGTTTTTTATTCTTTCCTAAACGATGTATATGTACACTAATGCGACCCCCCCCCCCCGTAACTTGGTTTGCGTGTGTGTCTCGCTTTCCCGTGAAAATTTCAAAAAAATATTTCTTATCGGATGCCTACGTCAAGTACGTCATAAAGTCCTCCAATTTTCAGGTCTCTACGATCAGCGTAAGAGGCTGTGCGTTGATCCATGAGTGAGTCAATCATTGAGGACCATCGAGTAAATATGTAATCCTTTTCAGGATAAAGCATTTTATATGGCATTAGCAATTATACAGACAACAGGTACAAAATACATAAATATATCCACTAATATTACCTAATAAACATAACTTACATCAGTTTGAAAATATAAGTATAAATAATACTAGCTGTGCCACGCGACTTCATTCGCGTGGTTGTCGAAAACACTATCGCGCTATGAATAATTATCCCATTTGCAAAATTTTTCACTGATGCTTCGCTCCTATTGATCGCAACGTAATGTTAGATAGTTTAAAGCCTTCCTCGATAAATAGACTATCCAACACAAAATAAATTTTCAATTCGAACCAGGAGGGCTACTACGAAACGTAAATCCGATACTTCGGCCGAAGTATCGGAAGAATTTTAACTGTGAAATGCAAGTTATTTCATGATTATAATTCAATGAACTACTAAAATAACCATAAAGTACAAGGTATTTCATGGATAGAATTCAAGGTATTACTAAAATAACCTTGTATTTCACGGTTAAAATTCTTCCGATACTTCGGCCGAAATATCGGATTTACGTTTCGTAGTAGCCCCCCAGTAGTTCCTGAGATTAACGCGTTCAAACAAACAAACTCTTCAGCTTTTTATATATTAGTAGGTTTAAACTATTTATTGTTTAATATGTATATTTGTAAATTAGTCATGCAAAGATCACAAGTCATTATTCTTTCCCATGATTATCTTAACATTGAACTACGCCAAAGCTACTAAAAATAATAATTCTTGTATCTGTACAAAAACAAATACAGATTTTAATATTTTTTTAAATACATTGTAATATTAGTTAAGAGTCAATACTTCAATTATACTAAAAATAGTTGCAATGGACGCGAAACACGAAAACTTTCGCATTTTTCGCCGTAGCCCCATTATTCTGAGATTATAGCTACGAAACTCTTATAACCGGAACACAACAGTTACTCCGCTCTTCTGTGGCTAACGGTTTAGTCATTTGCTGTACTTTTTCTTTGTGCTCCAATGCAGCTATACCATGAAATTGCAACTCGTTTGAATCTCGACGGAAACTCGAATATTCATTTATTTTTTGTAAAAATAACTAGACGAAAAGTCATACAAAACTACAGGCTTGCTTTAAAAATATATTTTTCACCTCACAAGCTCGAAAAGAATCTGTTTGTCATTCGAAATCTGAGCGCAAAAGTGCATTTTGTGCCCTAGCGTGGAAAGAATTTTTAAAGTTCGAACCTTTCTATTCTATAATTTTTTATACCACCAGTCCTCTGAAAATGCATTAATACTTATTTCATGCCAGTGCGCCAACCTTATTTTTAGAATAATCGAACTGGCCAGCAGACCGCATAAAAAAAACACTTATTTAATATATTATTTGCGTTTTTCTTGCACCTAGCATTTTCGTCGCTGTAGTGAGGTGAAAAGTTGTGTGTTTCGCTCGGCAGCAAAGATATTCTGCGTCTCGTACATTTGAAACCCTCGCTACGCTCAGGATTCTATATTTAATCCACTCGCTTCGCTCGTGGTTCAATCCTAGAATCCTTCGCTAGCTCAGGTTTCAATATAAGTACTCGCGCCAAAAAACAACTTTGCAGCCTTGCATAACAAATAACTATTGTCTGTTTTGAAGCGTGTTCCTCGATGCTTTTTGTTTGCTCGTCTTCTTGATTATGATTTATGTATCACCTTAAAGTGTTTTTCAGATAGCATGGGTACGGTGACATTTGAGATAATTCCATTTCACGCATGTTTTATTCGAAACAAAAAACCGCGAAGTACAAAAAGAAATAGAAAAAGAGTGAAGAATAAGCGACTACAAAAAAGTTGTAAATTCAAATTTGCATTATTAATGATAAATTTATTTTTAATTCTCTGTAAATTCCCTTCAAATCCCAAATGTCACCGTACCCATGCTATCTGAAAAACATTGTAATATACCGTCTTCGTCTCCATACCATACCATCTATCATCCGTAATCCGTATCCACATCCTCACTCTAGTTTTCGATTGTCAATTTATTTTATTAACAGAGACTAACTGCAAATTGTCAATATCTATTTAACTATCGCTCTTCGTCTAACCTCGTTTCTAATAGTTAACTTACTTAGGTACACCAGGTGGAGCCTCCTGCATTGAAATACAAGCTTTGCTTAGTACAATCACCAGTCTCTCACAATCTTGGTTTACATTAAAGCTTCATTGTTACAAATATTATTTCTTTTGTTTTTAAAATATGTAATTGACATTGAACATTGGAGTGATTTGATTTGAAAATAAATTATTTGATTAGCATTTATGCTGGGTGAGAGACTAATTCGGCACACGACTGTTGTATTGTAATACATGTTATACCTATGCATTAAGTCTCACACTATCTCCTTTTATCTTATTCACGGTGAATTGCTCAAAGCGATTTTAACATAAAATCTTTATTATACTTAAAAACAATAATCGCAATATCGAGACTTGGGTGGTACTTTTCAAACACACTTTCCAAAAGCAACAAATGCTTTCCCAACTTTAGTACGAAACTAAAATTAGCAAAAGTACATATAACGATGCCAAAGCTTCCATGTTCAAGGCATAGAATTAAGTCATTAGTGGATGGATAGTAACTTCCCTCTAACTAGCGTTCTTAACTGTGCCGCCCGGGGGAGGAACCGATAGCCCAGTAAATCAAGAGAGTATCATAATATCTTCAACAAGAATTTAATATCTACAGGTATTGGTGCTCCGACACTATTATGTATGGGCACGGTATTAGACATTAGTGCTGTTCAAAATGTTTACCAACATTTTTGTAACATTTAAAATCAGTGGCAAAAACACATTTTAACCTTGATTAAGTCTCAAGCTTTGGCAGTGACAGTGTTGTGAAAAGTAGGAAATTATTTATTGATATTATTATTATCACTAGTGAAACCCACGCAGCTTCGTTTGCGTGTATTTATTTATGCACAGCAGCGCCATCTATATCAGATTTTTGACCAAATATTTTTCAGGATAAAAAGTACCCTATGTGTTAATCCAAGGTATCAGCTGTCCTACATACCAAATATCATTAATATTGGCCCTGCCATTTGAGTGTGAAGAAGTAACAAACATACACACAAACACAACTTTTTTCTAGGTCCATGTACACAACTTTACCTTTATAATATTAGTAGGATTATAAACACCTCAAGATAAAACATGCTGGCGTGAAAAAGCCCAGGACAGTGATTTGGCTTTCTGATCAGTTCTGTTCCTAACAGACCAGAGCCTGAGCATTGAGGACAAACTACATAAGGAAGAGTTGTCTTCTCAACTTCACTTCCATCAACTCCGCAAGAGTGTAGAGCCCGCATCATTTTCTAGCCGAAAGCGCCTATAATATTGCGAATAGCAAAATCTTCAGTAAGTTTCTTATTTAGTAACTTATAAGTGAAATTTTATGACAAACATGTTAGGCTATCTTTAGACTATCGGGAAGTTGAGCGAAAACGTGAATGTGGACGGGCTCTTCATGTGATCCTAGTTCGACTTAATTTTCCTTTGTCATCTAACTTCGTGCCAATCTTCACTTTAATTCGCTTCCCTTAACATTAAGAGATCATCATCTCAACCCATAATCCTCCTACTGCAGAGATACGGGTCTCCCTTTTATCGAAGGGGATTAGAGCGTACTCTGCCACGTAGCTCCAATGCGGATTGGCAGAATCCGGTATGTTCAAGCCGTCTGAAGGCTAACGACATGGCTTAACAACTGTCATCCATCGAAAACAATCTATGAAATATTGTTTACTTATTCATAACACTGAAAGCGCAACTGAAAGTATGGGAGATAAATAAAACCAAAATAAAATTTATTAATATCAAAACCCATTAGACACCATGACCATGACACATACTTACCGTACAACCAAAGGACCCCAAAATAAACTGGCACACAGATGACACAGACGGTTTGTCCTCTCTGAAATAAAAAAACTAACTATATGTAGTCATACAACTGCATATGTAGGTCGTTCCATTGATACCGCAGCTCCCATTCATGTCCAGGCACCATTTATTCATTGTGTTCCGTATACGTACGTCCTACGAGGACGCCCTTGGGGACCTGACGCGTCAGCCATGATCAAAATACAAAACAGATTAGGTACCACTTTCTTTTGTGTAGATGAAAGTAGAAAAAAATTGCGAGTTTTGTTAGACGTGGATTTCAAAACATAACTTATGTAATATTCGCTCAAATCCTGCTATCTAGAGAGCTGATATTTTACACAGAGTTTTCCTGTAACGTTGGGTAAGACGTGGTCTTACAACAAGCGGAACTCATCAGCTCTTCCCTTTACCACGGACGAAACCGCAGGTGACTAGTAATATTCTAGGGAACTGCTAGTAATATTCTAAAGCTGCAGAATTTTGCTGAATGGTTAGCTGGAATTGGAGCTGGATGGATGGAAGGATATTGTGTCGTGGCATGGCTGAATTTGTTGGATGTAATATCTGGTATTCGTTCCGGTAAATTTTAATGAAAAAAGTATTGAGTTGCGTTTAAAATTACAAAACCAAATATTACAATATCCTACAAATTCGGTGCGTTTGTATTATATTTCTTCCGTCTTAGTGTACCGCCGCGCTTCTACGAAAAACGATCACTCTGCCGCTAAATGCGTCGTCTCGTGGTGTCATTAAACATTTTAGTTCATTTGTTCTCACCGCTCATCGCATCGCGCTAATCTGTTGCTGATAACTATGAGTTTGTGGCCTGGTTAGATGCATCTATCAAGTTCATATAAGTAATGTAGTATTATTATAATCTTCCAGGAAAGTACCTACCGGACTGACTTCAGAGATCAACACGACGACGAAGACATTTCCAAACATCACTTGCCCAGACTTATCACACAATAATTACTATCTCTACTAATCTATGGTGTAGACACAACGTCATAGATAACCTTCATCAAAAATCTTTTCTATCGATACAGTCAATCAACAATCCGAATAGCAATATTATTTATAGAAGGTATAATCGAGTTTCACGTCTATCGATAAAAGTAATCGAACTTTAATCATCATTAGGCTACTATTACCCGCTACCAAGATTTTCTCTTCAAATCAATGCGACGCTCCCTACCACCCACACATTGCACGTTTTCCACTATAGATACAACTTAATTAGTAAAACGGACAGCCGCTGTATCACTTTCCATTCCAAACAATACCAATATGATTGACGACACTTGACATCATAGTAACGGTAACAAAGTGCATTCGACTCAATAAGAGATTAGATATATTTCAATATTAATTAAACAGTGCTTGCTACTTCAGCTTCCAAGTATCAGGAGGGCTACTACGAAACGTAAATCCAAAGAATCCGAAGAATTTCAACCGTAAATTACAAGTTATTTCATGATTATAATTCAATGAACTACTAAAATAACCATAAAGTACCCTTGTTTTTGTATTTCATGGATAGAATTCAAGGAATTACTAAAATAACCATATTAAAATTCTTCCAATACTTCGGCCGAAATATCGGATTAACGTTTCGTAGTAGCCCTCCAGGTTCTGGTTGGAGACGAATGGTGTAGTAGGTAGTATTAGGCCAATTTATTGCAAAACTACTTAATTGATGCCCGCGAAATCCCGTTGTTCGGACTGTCTGGGATTAAAACTATTGTAGTCATAAATACTTTCTCACTTAAAAAAAACAATCGCAACCCAAAAAGCACCTTCTAAGAATCAATCGCAAATCCTAATTCAAACTCTAGAAACTTTATTTTTTACTATTTGGTTAGCGTATCCACCGATTTCATTTAGTTTAGTACTTCGTCTGTCAAGAGTATCTTAACGTAACAGTCCAGAATGTCGATCGAGCGAACTTGAAAATAAAACCAAATTATTTTCTAGAGTATGGAAGGCCCCAGGTCATGGTTAGTTTACCAACTGCAAAATTGCCAGAATCTCAAAAATAGCTGAAAATATTTCAAGACCAAAAAAAAAACCTAAAATTCTATTGATCTCCCCAACTTTCAGTCACCATGTAAGTATACGATTATTTTCCACTATTAGGCATCAAGTAAGGTGTATAAGAAGACAAGTTGGTGTTTTAGTGGCGGCACAGATATTATATATTCCTTATCGGCTAGCGGGCCTTGTTAACACGTGTCGACAACTCGATAAATGAACGATTTGAGCGCGCCTCGCAAAAGTTAGGACGCCCATGTAAGTTGCTCATAGGGTGTAGGGTTGCCTCCATCTTTTACATTATTATCATTACTTACAAGTTTGTACTGTATTGGACACAAATCATAAGTTTGCATGTTAATAAGTGTTAACAAAATAGTAGTCGTTGTAATATTTTAAGACCTTTTTGTAATTTGTTTTTTTGCAAATAATCGCTTTGACTTTTACACTTTCTGATTATACTGGATTTTTAACCTCCTACCCCATTAACATAATCCTAGCAAAATGTACTACTTCCGCCCTCTCCTAACGAATACTTTGTATGAGTTAGGAGTTTACAACGGACATTACATCCTTACAAAACTTCTTGATTAAACAAAAAATACATACCTACATAATTTAAAATCGTAAAGCGTTTATAAAACGGGCTAAAGCGACCGGAAAAGTAGTACCACCATCCGAAAGATTATCCGGAAGTCCGATTCCTCCTGTCGCGGACTTCAAACTTCTTTTAAGGTGGTACGTTTCGGACCTCTTTAAAGATCGACAACGACAGTAATTCCTGTGGTGTCTTTTTATTCTCTTACTAAAATGTGAGCCGCATGTTTTATGCTCTCTTCCATAAAATAATACCCTGTGTTGTGGTAGCCCTGCTCACTACTTTCTAGTCTATCATCAGATTTGCAAACCGCACCTACTATCTGTTGTCAATGACAAATTGATAGTAGGCTCGTTAAGGTGTATCTAATGAGTGTTTGCTTCATCAATAAGGGCTTTTAAAGGCTTTGGTTAATTGTACGCAATTACGCGATAACAAATTTCCAATACAGTACAAGGATTCGACAAAACTGATAGTGTCGTGGTAAATATTCAGTTATGGAATTTATTTATAGTTGTACCAAGTAATATCTGTCATTGTCAAACCTAGAAATAGTAAAAAAGTATATCTTTTACTCTTTCTTCGTAGGACAAAAACATAATTTCGGCCGATCTCCATATACACCCTTATGCCTCTGAGCTTCAGAGATATATTGAGATTTAATAAAGGATTAAGTTTAAAATGCGTTTGTTCAACTGACTGCATTCACGGGTTTCTCTTCTCAAAATATGAAAGTAAAGTAAGAATATAAAACATTAATTTCATTATTTAGTTCTAGCTATTTATTGGTGCATGCAACAAAAATGTGGGAGATTTTGGCATCTAAATATATTAACTGTTAATTCTTGAAGTAGCGTGCAGTTATATTTTCACTAACATTTAAAAAAAATATTTTTGTAATTACAATTCATCATTCATTACCAATCCCTGCTCATCCCACTTTTATGATGCCCTCTCTACACTGTCGCGAAGTTGAGCGAAAATGAGTTTAGCGGCTCTTCTTCTTACTTCTAATTTATTTTTCCTTTTACTTCTAACTTTCGAAGTTGACCGATGTGGAAACTTCACTTCACATCGGTCAACTTCGAGAGAGTGTAGAGGTGGCATAAAAATCGAAGCTAGAGTAGTGGTATCATGTTGTCTACAACGCAGACTCGATTGCACAAAATCAAAATCTGCAACGGACTTTTGGTCGCCTTGCAGACTTTTTGTGCTCCGCAGACTCGATTGCACAAAACGTGCAAAAAGACCTACGCGGATTTTTCACAGGCTCAACCCACACCCACACGACATATATTTATACAATAGGTACATGGAAATGACAGAAATGTGCATAGTCTACGTAACCGTATGTTGAAGCGCATCTTGAATTTTGCGTGGCGGCGCGGCGCTCTCCGTTAGAATCACACGGATATGTTGTGCGTTGTGCGCTGGGCGTTCGTGTGTGTTACTGCATACAATTGCATTGGTTCTATTTTCATAGACACAAAATAGTCTGTCGCCTGCGTTGTCCGTCCATAACATCATATTCATATCGTAACGTTTGCTATCTGTCAGCCAATTACCGAAGTATTCTGTTGTCAAATTGTATTTCATCACATGACGATATGAAACGACTTCTTTTGATTAGAGATCCACTGACTGGTTGATTAAATATTTTGATATGGTGTCGATGAGGAGAGCGATGGCGCAGCTATGTATCGCACTCTAAATGAACACGTAAGTTAAGCAACGACGAGTGGATGGGTTTCATTCTTTTTTGACAATTCACACAGATTGAGCTAGCCCCAAAGTAAGTTCGAAACTTGTGTTATGGGATACTAGCTCAAAGATATTATATTTTATGACAAATACATAATAGATAAACATCCAAGACCCGAGATAAACATCCAAGATTTTTCATCATGACCCGACCGGGATTCGAACCCGGGACCTCCTGGGTGGCGGTCTGGCATGGTAACCATTACGCCACGGAGGTAGTCAACTTATCATCATTATCTCGAACTTCTCCGTGCTTCTCACGATAAGTCGTCGTCCCGGCTGTTGTCAATGGATAACAGTCATAAAGCCAAGTCGGAGGTCTTAACGCGGGTTGAATACACCTCTGTCAATCCGTATTGGAGCAGCGTGGCAGAGTAGAAGATACGTTTTAATCATCTTCGATTGAAGGGAGCCATCCCTGCTGTGGGATGATATTATGATTTTAATAGTATGTCTAAGAACTTAACCAAATACCAAGTGTGGAAATCAGTTTGATAACCCACTTACCTTATTCAACGTGACTGTGTGTACCGTACAAAGATGCAGGTGCAAAGAGTCTTTATTTCTGGATGACGAATACTTTCTAAGTATTTGGCTTGTTTATTGAACATCTTATTTAATACTTAGCTTGCAAAAATTGCAAACAAACAGTCCCAGGAATCATATCCTAATATTTTAAATGTGAAAGAGAGTATTTTTGTTTAGTTCCTTATTGTGATTCCACCAAGCCTTGACTATGCAGCCGATCATTATAAAAAAAATTCGCCATGTCTGTCTGTCCGTCTGGCCGTCCGCGGTCAAGCGCCTGGACGCCTAATGCTAGAAAGCTGTAATTTGGCATACCATATAATACATATATTATACGCATATTAACAATGCTAACAAAGTGGAAAACGAAATTAATTTTTTTTTGGGGTGCCTTCCCCTACATGTACCTAAAGTAGAAATGTTTATTTTTTCGCGCCGACCCCATGTTGTGTGGTATCGTTAGGAGTGTGGGAAGATCATTTTCCGATACAATGATCCGTTTACGAATTATTTACATTTAACATGCTAATTTTCGTTTTGCACGATGGTCCCCTCCCCCCCACTGTTTATCTCCAAGTCTTGTTTAGAAATTTGAAAAAAATCATGGTATAGTAGTCCATATAGTGAACCTACAAAGAAAACTATAACGGTTCTACTACATAGTTACCGAGTAATAGCAGACGAATTTATGAATCTTACACCATATGTACATGCTATGTAAACACATGAGATGTAATAAATGATTGAGTTTGAATTGGAAGTAAAATTTCTTTGACAAAAACGTATAAATGTCATAGAATATGACATTTTACTCGTCTGCAAGCAAGAAATGCGCAGCCAATACGGAACCCTACATTATGCGCGTGGGACCCACCCAAGTCAAGTACCAAACACGTACTTGCTTTGTTTTTATCCCATGTATTTATCTCATTACAACGATAAATAATAATAAAAAATCTACTGTAGATGGTTCTGCTAAATTTCGTCCGCCTCCTAGCAGTGCTAATTGGTCAAACAATTCAGCTCTCTTATAACTATGCTAATATTATAAAGATGAAGTTTGCATTGTTATACAAACAAGCTAATCTCAGGAATTAATAATTGAAATTGAAATAATATTTCACAGGAACACTATTATATGACGCAGACTAAGTAGCGGAGTCAGCTAGTATGATATAGATGTGTTTTTAATTAACTTTCAGTAGTTCTTGGGAACCCACAGTTAACATTTACCAACGTTACCAACAGAATAAGACCCGCCATTGTGGTTAACCAACAGCGAGCAAAAAGCATCTTGGATGAAATTATAACGGATTCTAACATTAAGCCGTGTCATTGGATCTTGATTGGATAGTGATCTTGAGAAACGTTCTTTTCATAAGTATCGATTTCTCCGACACACAAAAAAATAATCGATTTGAAAAACGGAATGCACTAAAAAGTTGTCGTTAAGGCGACATAGCAAAAAATCTTATAGCAATCTACTTGCAAGTCAGTAGCTTTTTGTATACACTGAAATTTGTAATTTTATGACAAATTTTTCGTTTTGTTTGCGTTTTGAAACTTGACAGAGACAAGAGAGGTAGGGCACAGCGGATAATCCGCTCAAATCGGAGCAGCCCGTCTATTGAAGGACCTCTACGTTACAGAAGATCGTAGCCAAATAGCATTGGTCTCAGCCATGTTGTGTTTCTACGGGGAGTAAGGTCTTCAGAGCTCCACTTTGGTGGGTTGGGAGGGTTGGCAACGCGTGAGTGATACTCCCGGAATGGTTCTCCTCTTCTCTCCCGGTGATGCTTACCATCAGGCGGGTCGTATGCTTGTTTGCCGACTTTGTGGTTTTAAAAAAACTGAGAAACAAAAATTTACCACGTCATTATAATCTGAAACAAAAATTAAAAAGAAATTTAACGCATTTACGAATAATTTATTTAGGGTACCCATCTCATATATTTTTTAATTGATATAATACATATTAATATTATGGTAAGTTTGTTAAAAAAATCATATTAGGTTTATCAAAGTTATGCCATTTGGATAAATATGGATATTGTTTTATTGCTAACCTATTTATTTATAAGGAGAAGCTGACTGACTAGCTGACTGACTGACTGACTATCAATGCAGGGCCTAAACTATAAGGGTTAGAAACTTGAAATTTTGCACAGGGGTTCCTTTTATAACGTAGGGGAGCACTAAGAAAGGATTTTTCAAAATTCCCACGGGAAAGCGAGATATACGCAAACGAAGTTGCGCGGGTTTCGCTAGTTATTTATAATTATAAGATATGCATAATAGAGTATAGAGTTATTTTACCGCAAATGAATAAACATTTTTCAAGACATCAGAAAAGCATAATTAATTCTTCTAATATTATACATAATTAATTACGTTTATGTAGTTAATGTAAGTAGGCGTTAATTACTTATACCGTTAAACATAAACTAAAAATAACGGCAGGGAAAAGAAAAAGCCAAATATACCTCTTTTGTTTCGTTAAATAAGATTTGTTATAATTTAAAATTGTTACAATGAAATTGTTTGTTGAGAGTTGAGAGGAGAGATTAAGCCTTCACAGCCTTTCTTGTTGTCGTAATAGAGAATCCATAACGAGGTAATTAAGGTAATTTGGTTTTATACCCAGTTTGAAACAAAAGTCACAGCGAGTTACTGTTTAAAACCAAACTTCAGTATGTATAGACGCCAGCGTCCGACCAAGGGAGTTTAAAGGCTAAGCGTAATTGGTATGAAACCTGTCTACAATGTTTTAAATCTCGTTTCCAATGTTTTAAACCGCTACGCTTGATAGATTGGCGAAGATACTAAACTTTCTATTTTCCAAGACAAAACACTATCTATATTTAAACACGTGTCGAAATGACAATAAAATTAACACAAAAAATAGGAATAAATAAATAGTTACTGTAAAAAATGTACGCTTCGTACGGCTTTCTACGAAACTAGGACGGAACGCGCTCGCGAAGTATAATTGAAGAGAACTCTTGCGCAGCCGCAACCGAGAATTATAATACTTTATTTTAACTTGTTTGCTACATAGCCTTTCTACGTTTTATAGAGCTATTATGATGCTCAATTTTGATATTGATGACTGTATAATAATATATAAGTTACATATAACTTTTCTTAGGCACTAGAATATTAATAAAGCATAAACAAAGGTAGTGTCAAAATTCATAATACTGATTAATGGCATCTTATAGTCTCAAAAAATATTATGGTTTTAGTTCTAGATAACCCATAACTCTTAGATAACATAACATACTTAGTCATTTTTATACAAATAAATGTCAAATAATAAGTATCTTAAATAGAAAATAGTTAAACACATGTTGTAAATCAGAAAAGATCAAACAGAGGAAAAAAAATGCGTAACCACGCGAAATAAGCCGCGGGTAACACTTTATAAAAGAAAATCGAAATATAAATATACATTTTTACTGGTGTGCAAAGTTTTTTCTTTAATTCTATCAGCAGTGTCTTCTTATTTTCTTCCTTTATGGGTATTGTTGTATCGCCCAGCACCAGTGATGCCACTAAGAGACCACGGGAATAATAAAAAAACCCGTGAATTCTTCCAGTGCCATTGCCTGTGCATGGAGCGAGTTCTTCTTTGTTCTCCATTGATTTTCTATCAGCGATTGCTTCCTTCTTTTTCTTCTAATCTTCAACGATCTTCTACGGAACTTTACAATAATTACGGGTGAAATCCTTACTAATATAATGAGAAAGTGAGTTTTTTTGTTTGTTTGTTTGTTATTCCTTCACGGCTTGACTAAGCAGCCGATCATTATGAAAATTTGCATACATATTGTTAGAGGTACAGAGCCCAACATAGGCTACTTTTTATCTCGTGAAAGTATGTCGTTCTAATGTGAAAATAATTTTCCACTATAGAGGGCGCTGTATCGGTCAACAGATGGCGACACAAGTCGCGCTATGGGTTGTTTTGCTATGAAACGTGATCTGTGTCATAAAATGAACGCGAGCGAAGCCGCGGGAAAAGCTAGTAATAACATATTTGTAAGGTACATCATTTCAAGAAATACACAATATCTAAATTAAATGAAAGTAATAATTGATTGCAGTTCTAAATATTGCATTAAGGGAATAACTTTATAATTACAACGTTTCACAACGATGCTTATATTAATAGCATAAAAATCTTTGTTCTTAGTGCTCTACACTGGTTACGTTTTTCATTTGTTGACTTAACTAATCAGAATGATTTGTCCGTCCGAAATAATATACTCACTTACCTTTCAAAATACGTAGTGATTTCGAAGATTACATCACAAAACTCACAAAATTATCACTCTTTACAATAGTAATAGTGATACTAAATATTTTTATTTTATTTGTTAAATGAAATAATACACGCACGACACGTGCAGTAGACAGTTGTTTCATTAAGAGATGGCAATCTAGTTAGCATTGCACAGCAATTAAATTTAATGAAACAAGCATACGAGTGATTCCGAAGCACTCGCTCATACAACTAGTATGTTCTGTTTAGATTCATTTTGTTATTGGAATAAATCAAGATATTCTTCGTTTTTAAAAATTCGTCTCGATTTGAACTACTCTCTCTTTACGACACATATGTCGAAGAGATTGAGACTTTAGTGAGTTTATGTATTTTGGTAGTAAGTTTCGGAATCATTGTACATTATGTATTTCGAAATCTTGTGCGATTCGAAATGTTTGTTATTCCCAAAAGTTGTTAACATTATTCTAGATAAACATAGGTTAGAAATAATAAATATTAATCACAAATAAAGTATTAATACTAAAACTACTAATTTGTACATAAATATAATTATGCAATTATTATTGATAACTTTGAAAATGCAACTTTCTACAACTGAACTGAATAATTTAAATAGACAAGTCACCTTACTTTAATAAAAATATTAAACTAAACATTAATCTTTACTTTAATGTCTGCCTCGTAAACCAACAAGTATAAATTAATCTGTAAAATCTTTTAATATAGTATTTATGTGCTTTACTGTTAGTAAATGCACATAACTTTAAGTTAGTTAAACTTTATTATTATTGTATGTATAAATACTTTCCTGATTACAATTTTACTAAAACCTTTGTTTATGACTATAAAACCATTATATTTAGTGTGATAGTTGAACTATCACACAAGATCGAATTGGATTTCTTCTGTTACCAATTACCGCCATTTCTGTTACCAAAGTTTTAACAAAACAGCTAATACCAGTGATAACTACTTTCCATCAAGTGTTCCGTTTGCTGACATAAAAAATATTTATTTATATGACAGATCTAAACCCTTAAAAGGATATGGCCCTTATTCTGAATGCGAATTCAAATCCATATAAGATAAAAGCGTCAATCTACTTTGATCTCAATCAGAAAAACAATAATCATTTATTATTAGAAACAAGCATAGACAACTTGCTAATTATGAATATAAAGAATAACAGAGACACATGTATATTATCTATCAGTTATATGTATATCGACATGAAAGTTATCAATTAAAGTATGAAATGCAAACGAAACTGCGCATCTGCGCATAATACTAGTCTCGAACGCATAGATACGATCTCTTCTACTTGAAATGCCGACACGCAATCCTAAACACGATTGAATCCGTGCAGAACAGATAAACTAACTTTAGCCGAAATAAAAATGATTTAGTCACCAGCACAAAAAAACTGGAGTATTTCTGTAAGGATTTTAATTGAAAAGCACATGTAACAAAGAAAATGGATATAATGGACTGTAAATTAAAATCAGTGATAATACATGTTTATAAATCAAAATAAAATAAACAATAGAATGCAAAAGAAATACAAAAGTCTAAAATTGAAACCATAAACAATATAAAAACTAAAAAAGCAGGCTGCTAGTTTCCAGCAACATTATTTTGATTGTGACAGATTTATAAGTAAAGTAGAGTAGGTAATATGTATACCTAATTGAAAATAAAGTTGACTTTAATACTACTAGAACTTCCGATTGACTTGAATACTAGAATCAATTAGATTAACAGATGACAATTATGATACTAATTTTAAAGATACACATTAAATCTAACTGGATTTGCATGAAAAATATTGACGAACAGTTTCAAATGGATCGAGAATTTGTATTGTCAGTCAGTCATCAGACAATTTCAATAGAAGTCCTTCAAAAACAGTTCGTAAATATCAAATTTTCCAAACAAAAATGTAATAATTACAGATTTATTGGATCTAGAGATACTTCTAAAATAAATAGGTCACTCGCGTTTCTCTACATCAATCTTGATGCAAACGGAAATCGAAGCATATTATTATGTACATAGGAGTGAAGACCAATTACAGGCCGAAGAGATGAACGGACAGATACGGCAAAGATTTTGCTGGCTTATTTAATTCTATAGCAAATCATCTGATCATTTCTGATAGTCTTGATATACATGCAAAGTAAACAGTAGACGTAAATAATTATGACATTGAAAATTAGAATTGCCATATCCGGATTTACTAAATAATCTTATTTTGAAACTTCTTAGCCCTAAAGTCGTAGATAATAAAATAATATAAAGAGAAGACCAAATAAAGACATTTTCTTAATCAATTCCAATCAACCGTATAGATCTCTACACTCTCAAATGTAATGAATTAATCAGAATACATGCAGACCTTTAGGCACCACTATCATAGTATCTCGATTATCATTCAAATGAAGCTCGAATAAATTTGCTGGTCCGTGATAAATCGCTGATAAATCGGTAGGCAGACCTTTATCCGTATCAATTATATGAACATCGTTTGTGGAATAATTTAAATTGGCGCGATGGGAACAACCCGGTCTCTGGCCGGTCTCAGGCAAGACCGAACGATAGATTTCGTAACTGCAGTCATGCCAAGATTTAATGCTTCGTTTAAGACTCACGACCTCTTAGTTCTGGAGCGTATTGTACACTGGCGCATTTCTATTTCCCTATAGATAAAAAGGGAAATCAAAACATTTCCTAAAAAGAAAAAATCTAAACATGCTGAGAGGATGCCATTTTTTTTAGTAAGATTTAATGTCAATAATTGTTTATCTTTGTGTTTTTATTTCAAATAAACTATTTTTTCTTTTTCTTCCAAAAGCAACTAACATGGGTCACCGTACTGAATGTAATGATAAATCTGTGCTATCTGATGATACGGATTATTTATCTTCAAGCGCACATGACGCAGTTAATACAAGGATTATTTATAGCAATCGGGGATTTAATATTAAATATAATATGTAAAGTTATCAATGTGGATTAAACGAGTAATCTTTTGTTGTGTTATTATTATGAACATCCCATGTTCTAAACACTGGTATACATAATCACTAAACTATTACATATTTAGGTTTTAACAAATCGGAAAATCTTTGAACTTCAAAGTCAGTCTTATACAGCCTACTTAGCCTCTTAAGTCTACAGATAACATCAAAACAGGGGCATAATTGTAAACATCCGTAATCATTAGCAGGCTCCTGTTTAGCAGGAGATCCAATCAATCGTATTAAACACAATCCACCCACGTCAACTAACGAGGATCGCGCGTCAAACAGATTGAGAACTGTTGGACGAATATATCTTTGTGAGACTAGATATTTGTTTGTATCTCATTACGCTGTTAACTGTTCACGACGTTGCATGTCACGATGTAAAGTATTCGCCGCGTAAACCCTGTTCGGTTGTTTCCTGATGTGTCCGTGGAATTATACAAGAACTTGGGCGATAAACTTGAGTGGAAATGCGCGCTGCGGGTGGTTGCATACATGCGAGTGATACGGGCCGCGGTGTTCGACGGCGGTGCATTTCCATTCATACTGCGCAGAATTCCTGTACTGGAATCGATTTCACGTGTTGACCCAATGATGTTTATGGAACAGTTTACACTTGTAAATGCGCTTTCTGTACGCCAAATTCAGTTACTGATGGTAATGAGTTTCGAGCGATAATGATAAAATTATCAAGAACTTATACGTTTATACCTTTAATCGCATCTGTTTGATTAATACTGACTTATTTATCTATATTGTTGTAATTAGTATTCAAAAATATTCATTTCGTCTCCAAGTTCATGTAAATAAGAACAATAACATTGAACGATAGTACTTTGTGGGTGATCTGGAGTGTTAAACTAAGTCTAAACCTTTGTATTAACACTATGTACTACGCTGTTAAAATTATTATTATTGAGTAGGTTAGGTACGGCCTCTTTACTAGTTATATTCGTAGAAGTTTTACTAATTTCTAAATTATTGTCAAAAAATCATTAACATGTTGAAGTAGCTTTACAACCTTTCCTCTATCGCTTCTAATTCCGTAGTCTGTAAGCAGATAACAGACATGTAATAGACAATGCATATCTAGCGACCCGACAAGAGTAACATGAACACATAATCGTATGTCTGAGCCGCGAACACCAGTGAATATCTAATTAAACCCGGTTGTAAGACATGGGTATCTACAAACAAAATAAATGTTAATGCCCCTATGAATTGCGGAAAGTACGAAGCTATGGCATACGGCAGCGAGATAAATGCAATTGTTTATTTTAGATAAATAATATAAGTGCGTATTTGTATTGTTAATGAGCTTCATTGCTTATTGTCTATCTGTAATCGTTATTAATCCTTGGTTTACAGGACACTAAAAGGGTTTTGTTCCTATTTTTATTCAAGTAACAGTCAAAGTTGCCATAATAGGGTAGTTTCCAGGGTCAAAATAATTACATTATATTACAGTATCACTCACGCGTTGCCAACCCTTCCAACCCCCCCAAGTGGAGCTCTGGAGACCTTACTCACCGTAGGAACACAACATGGCCGAGACCAATGCTATTTGGCTACGATCTTCTGTAAGGTGGAGGTCCTTCCCCAGACGGGCTGCTCCGATTTAAGCGGATTATCCGCTGTGCCCTACCTCTCTTCAAAGATATATCTCTTCTATATTTTATTTTTATTTTCCATCTTTACTAGGTTGTCTGGAAGAGATTAATTTGCGATAAGACCGCCTTTTGTTCACTTTGTATTGTTATTTCTTATTCTGTATGTCTGTGTTTTAATGACAATAAAGTGTTTTGTATTGTATAGTAATATTTTGTTTAATATTATACTTTTCAGTACAGATGTACAATTAATTTTGCTATGTATTATAAATGCTTAGTTTTTGTAAAACCAAACTTTAAACCTATTTAAGTTTTTTTGAAATTAGGGCTTATTTATTCAATATTTTGTCACTGTCATGCCTGTCAAATAAAATGAAGTGTGAAAGTCACAGCTATACTCAATTTAGCATATCAATAGTTGATTACGGTTCATATTGATCGTTTATATTCAAGTTGAGCGAATTATGATTTACAATAAGTACCTCGTGTCCGCTTAACAGATTATTCTCTCAGCGGGGCTGGCTACTGGTTATGAGTACTGGCCACAGACGGTCACAGTAGGTTATAACTCGTAATAATGGCCTGCCAGACCCAATGAATTTAACACCGCCAACACATATTTTAACACTTTCATTTCACGCTTGGAAATAATTTGATTGCATACTTTATACGACGTAAAAAATTATTTGTGAATGTAATGTACAATAATGTAGACTTGGATAATAATAATTAATAATTAAGTGATTTGTTTGATTATTCATAGAGAGTTTAAATGAAACGTGTCTTAGCTTAGCGAAGGTGCAGTATCTGCATTCTGCTCCGATTGACCTCTAGAAACTCTTTTCTTTTTCCGAAATTCATCAATAACCAGGATTATATTGTGTAAATTCGTCATATACCGAGGTTGTATTCAACAGAGGCCCAATTCACGGGCCTCTGTTGAATACAATTAAATAATCAATAACTTAATAAGCAGATACTTGGCCTAATATTTTTTTTGACATTTACTTAACATGAATCAAAATTTAGGGTTGTTGTACATTCGTCGTAAAGTAAATTCGTCACGGAATTATATGTTAATTTGTGACGAATTTACTTTCAATGTACAATGTGAATTTCAATGTACAATAGTTAAGAGAGGTAGGGCACAGCGGATAATTCGCTCAAATCGAAGCAGCCCGTCTGGAGAAGGACCTCCACCTTACAGAAGATCGTAGCCAAATAGCATTGGTCTCGGCCATGTTGTGTTCCTAGCAGCTCCTACGGTGAGTAAGGTCTGCAGAGCTCTACTTGGCGGGGTTGGGAGGGTTGGCAACGCGTGAGTGATACCCCCGGTATTGCAAGCGTCTATAGGCTACGGCGATGCTTACCATCAGGTGGGTCGTATGCTTGTTTGTCAACTTTGTGGTATAAAATAAACAATAACCCAAAATACATAGATTACATATTTTAGTACTTATTTTGATTGACATACAGCGCAATATTTTAACAGTTTATACACAAATACTTAACAATTTATAACGCGCGAAAACGGTAGCTAAAATTAATCTGCTACGCCTACCGACCACTTGCCCCCGGGGCAAAAACCATCATTTATCACTTCACCGTAATTTAAAGGGAATATTTCACCAAGTTATTTGTCATGACAGAGTTAAGGGATGACTTGACTATCTCTTATCAGTACACTAGGGCAGTTCGTACAGTCGCGTTTTCATTGTACCTAAAGAGAAATTTAGCATGTTAAATTGACATTCAAGTTATTTCATTGTCATATGATGATATTATTTATTAGAGTAAAATACAACCCCAACAATTAAAAATGGCTACAATAGTCTTTTTTTTTTTAACAGACGAGTCTCCCGCACCTTTCCGATAATGACAGAGTGAGATGGGTCATTGTAATAAATAACCCATCGACATAAAGTATAGACAAGCTGTCCGGTACCGAGATTTTGCGGCATTACGATTGTGCACATGCACACCACCACCCTTCAGTCAGTTACGAGCGAGCGACAGAAGAAGCAATTAACAAAAAACAATCTGTAAAATAAAAATTGTCAATTGGACAGGACACCACTGCTTCTGTCGCAAAATCTCAGTACCAGACAGCATGTCTATACTTTTATGTCGATGTATCAACTGCTATCAACCAATCAACTCTCGCAATCGAAACGTAACCAATAGCAATGATTACGTAGACTGTCGTAGACCAATGGTAACGCAGTATACATTTTCGGTAGTCTGTTAAAAAAATATACTAAATAGCAGAGTGTCGTGGAGAGATTCGCGCCGTTACTTTGTTCTTGTTTCTATAGACATATCGAGAAAATACATTGACGAAGGATAGAGAAATCGTGATCTATTTATACATTATATTAACACATATTACCTTTCACAACATCAGTTATACCAGCCCACACTTACTAAGAATAATGCGGAGATTTCAACCATTAATTCATCTGTCAGCTCCCGCCCTACGCCGCAACTAATCGTGATGTCCTGCCTTATCGCGCGTGACTAAAGGGTCCATAGTGGCCAACTAATGTACTGTAAAGCTGATAATAACGTTTATAACTGAATATCAGACGCAAATTCAACTTATAAAAACGACAAACATTGGACTACACGCCAAAAAACCCATTTTTAAAAAGAGGGGACAAAAACAGAATGCCTGGTTTTTTTATTTTTGCCAGTGGTCATTTTGGCATTGTCTCCGTAATGGATGGTAACTTAAAGAGAAGATTTACACATCATTTTTAATTGTATGTCCTCTTAAAAATGCCTGTGAAGACTCACTCTCTGAATGAAAGCTTTGAATTTTGAATCTACTTATGCGTTAGCTTCTGAACGACTGCACCAAATTAGCAAAAAAAGACCTATGTTTGTGAGGAATGGAATCTACGTCCAACAGGTGTGGAAAATCAATGAAAAATTTCTCAACTATATTGGGCGAGTAAGCTATTTTAAATTAAATTGTCCGTGACGCGTTGAAAGGGATACTCTAATTAAAAAAATATAAGTATTTCAATTAATATAATGAACCGGCATTAGGATTACGCAGTACTACATTTATTAAGCTGTGCTACTACTTATATTTAAAGCCTGTTTCACTATCGTAAGCGAATCCGTCTGTAAACTAACAGTTTTTCGTATCATCTCTAGACAGTTTGTTGATATTTTTTATTTATAGTTTGTTCCCGATACGAAAAGAATAAATGTAAACAAACACATTCTAATACTTTTAAACAGAGTTTTATAAAATATACAACCTACCTATTTGCAGTCTTGTAAAAAAATATTGTTCGTATTAAATGTATCTATAGCATAGAAAATAATTAACAGTTCTAAATACTTGTAACATAAAAAATTAAGCTAAAACAAATATGATAAATAAAAAAGACAATACCCAAATTACTTGCAGCAGAAATGCGTTGAGCGAAGTATCGTAGTAAAACTGCTTGAATTTGTTTCATCGAACTTAGAAAGTGCCTAACATGGCATAGTCTCATACGGTAAACATTTTAAGGTTAAGTCTGAAAATGGGTCGCAGCTAATAGCTTAAATTCCCATTAAAATATGAAAATGTATTCTATTCGCTAAACATGCCTTGGTGCCCTTGCGGCATACTGGCATACACATCGTGTACAAACATTTAAGGTTTTCTGAACGCGTGACTACGGGAGCGAATTCGATTCACGCTACCGTGGGAGACTAGATTTATATGGGCAAACCGAAATTTCTATGAGAGAATTTAATGTTAGGTCTTTATTATAATTTTAATAATGTTACCGACATACGTAAAGGATCTGTTTACTACTAGCATAACTAAAGCGAAGGGTTTACTTTATAACAAATGGTTAAATGACAACATTACCTTAATTAGCCACAGAATGCTCAGAGGGAGTTTTTTTCGCTTTCGATCATGTCAATGTAAACAAACCGATCATATAGAGAAGAACTCTCATGTTACGAATATATAAGACGTGTGTCACCATCAAAATTAAGTAGCTTACTTGCTCACATTTTGAAGTGAGCAACTCAGCTAATTTGGATACCAACCTAACACGAAGCAAACTCGTCACAAAGTAAATTCGTCATTATTGTACATTCCATACATTAAAAGTAAATTCGTCACAAATTTGTTTACTGTTTACTCCGTGACGAATTTACTTTATGACGAATCTACAACAACCGAAACGTTAACGTTAACACGTTCGAACGTGACCAAACACCTAAAACTAAGCACTCCGGCCACTATTTTATTAACAATTATAAGTATAGTTTTTTTTTTATGCAAAACAAGTCATGCCTAAGTATTACTTTTTAATTAAGTTACCCTTTCATCCCTAAGCAAATCGACAATATTTACGAGCGCCCAACAGATCGCTTATTGAAGGCTTGGTAGTTGAAGACGGGTTCCGCAGGTTCAAAACTGGTTTGAATATTCATAGAGTCTAGAGGCAACGGCCGGCTCACTATGCGATGACATAATGACTCGGAATGGATTTATTGTGTTCGACCAATCATTTGTGATACACTTTTATATGCGTTTTATTTGGACACAAATCAAGTTTATGTTTATACGTGAATAGAATCATGTTATATGTTGTATAGTGGCGGATAGGGGAATGGTCGGTAGTACAGCCTAGCTACACCAACCGGCTAAGTCCGATGGACTCGCTGACCAACGACGGGTGTGGTACTCCAGCATTTCGGGGGTTGTGCGGCGGGTTGACACCTCGCCCACGTAAAACCAATGTTGCTGGTGAAGCGTATCCCGTTAGCGCTTCACTAGCTTGCACAACATCGTCAAGAAAAAAAAAATATGTTGTATATACTGTGGTTATAATATAAATAACCTGTGCGACTGACTTTGTTTGGTATGAATAATTTTGCCGGTAATGTCTTAAAAAGTATTCTATATCTTTCTTCTTCTTTCTTCCAGGTCATAAGGCGTATGCTTCTAAAAATTAAGAAATTAATAAATAAAGAATAAACTTAATCGTAAAACATAATAGATAAAAAGTCAGTTTTTGAAACACATTTTAGTTTCACGTTTCATAATTTAATGCGTCATTGACTTAAAAAATGGTTTTAACTATAATAGCAATTCACCGAAAGTTTCTTTAACAATCATTAGCATGGATAACATGACAGTTCATAACCAATGTATTTCTTTTTATTTTGATAGATCGGATTAGCTTACATTAGCACATTTATAATCTAGTTTTATAATACAATATCCATTCAAAACCCTTTTATGTTTCTGCTAAAGAACAGTTAACGATGAATATCTCGTGAAATTTTATTGCATGACAAACAGATAGACAGAAAGACTATGCATAGGTGTACAAAATTTCGGCAAACACACACATAAAGGGTGATCGGGTCATTAACCAAAAGCCTTAATCCTACTTCTAAAGTGGTACTGCAACTACTGATGAACTGATATCGTAAATGAGTTATAGGTGGGCAACGCATTCAAAACCCTTATCGTTGTGTATGTCCATGGTTAGTGGTGATTGCTTACCATAGAGTGTCCCGCTAGCTCGTTCGTCTTCATCTACCATAAACGAAAATTCAGCTGCCCTCTTTGTATCTCGCGGAAAACAAGCATGTTTCATTTACGTTTAACAGCTTAAACTATAGAAAATTAAGCTATAAATGTCGTACAAAATGTAACGTTCTAGCATAATTTGCCAATAATGGCGTCTATACAGCTGTTACAACTCGGACAAGCTAATCCGAACTGCCCGGTGCGTGACCAAAATAAATGATTAGGCTGGAATATACTGTAGCGAAAATATGCGGTACCGAGGGATCTAAGTTTAAAAATCCCATGTTTTAAAGCCTCCATCATGTGATCGGTAGTTTAGTTATTTATATATCAATAATAGATAAAAAATCCACGACGAATTCCACGAAGTCTCCAATTAATCAAAGGTTTTACGGATATATTAATTAATTATGTGCTCTACAAAAATGCTATATTTTTTCAATTGACAGAACAACTGTGCCTGACACACTGATATTGTTAGTTGAAATTGTACAAAAATCTTATAAGAAAACAAAGAATTATTGTCATTATAATATTTTTTATCGTATAACTGAAGGACATCGCTGTCAGTCAGCTCGCGCATTTTAACTACGGCGTATTTCGGAATTCTCCACACATTGAGTCCGGCCCTTATACAACTCGACACTAATATTCTGTGCTAAACCGCTTAGTTTCATTGAATAGAATAATAATGCTTATTTATAACGCGAGAATAGAGTGTTATTGTTAGTTCTACACTTACGACATAATCACGCCTTTCTTCCAGTGGAATAGGATATAGTTAGAAAATAGAAAACTACACTGTCGAGCTAGCCAAATATTAATCCGATTAAATCAATTTTAAAACAGAAATCGATATTATCAAAAAAGAAAATATGTTACTTAAAGCCTGCGCCTTCTGTAGAGTTAGAAACAAGGTTCAAAACAGTGTAGACAAGAGGTTTCATACCAGTTACGCTTGGCCTTCATACGTCCTTGGTTGCAGGGCATGCGTTTGACACAATGGATACTATAGTTTGAAGTTGGTTTTAAACAATGTAGCCACAATGTAGAAGTAACGCGCAACACGTTTAGCTTTGTTTCAAAGTGGGTTTGAAATCATGTAGCGCTGGCGTAAACGTTCTTATGTCGTCACTTTCCTGGATAATCAATTTTATTATAGGATAGTTTGCAGGGACAAGCCTACCACGCATTGCCACCTCTGTGTCTCCTGTATAGTCAGGATCAACAACGAGGACTTTAGATTGAAAATAAGCAATGAAGCTTATTGACGTCCCGGGGAGAAACAACAACTGTCTTGGAACTCACAACGAATCAGAAGAAAATAGTAGGAAGTATTGAAAGGCAGTATGGCCGGTCATAACGTGCGCTGTCTTTAATAGGAACATAATCAGCACTGTTAAACTTAATTTTATCCCGTAATAAACATTTAAAGCATAATTTATTTAGCTGTGTCGTAAATTATGTCGCCGCTTACCTGTCGCAAGGTATTAGCAGATTTATACACTTCGTGCCATGGAAATAAAAGCGGGGAATATAACTAAACATGTATATCTCAATAAAGGACATTGTTGTTATATTGTACTAGAAGTATTGGTATTACTCGAGCATCCCGTTCTTAATAGAATTCCCAAATATCATTTCTTCTGTTGTTCACAAAACAAAAAAACTGTGTACTTAAAAGTTTTTTTTTAATGTATTTAATTCCGAAACAAAACCGATACAGTTGTACTACGGGTCTCCCTTCAACCGAAGGGGATAAGAGCGTACTCAGCCACGCTGCTCCAATTCGGATTGGCAGAGGCCAGTTTTTCAAGCCGCCTAAAGGCCTAATTGGCTTAACGACTGTCATCCATCGACAACAGTCGAGACCGAGTGCTTAACGTGCTCCGAAGCACGGAAAATTACCTTATGTTGTTGCGTAACCTTTTAAATAGGCTATCAGGAATTTATCTGAAACAATAAAAAAAAAAAGAATTATAACAAGTTTAATCTTAAATTCTAATTAAACATAGTCAATAGTTGTGAACGGTTCGCAATGAAAACTGCGCGGACGCATGAACGAGCGTGAGTCATGCGCACATGGCCGACTGGCATGAACGATCGGACGCCTACAGCCTTTACGCGGAGCCTTCGTAAACATGTATAATTCATCAGTAACTGCTTAGACCTCTATGACACTTTACAACTATACTAATGAATATCAGAATGTTGAATGATGTTTTTACTATTATTTTTGACAGGGATACTTTAAGGTTTGGAGAGGGACATAGGCCTTTTATCCCGGAAAAAATATGTCAAAAATATATGTCATATTAAATATAGGCTAGATCAATGATTTCTTTGAACTTTATATACTGTCATTGTCTTTAAGTATCTATCTATACTATGTGCCAATTGATATATTTGCCAATAGACATAATTAATTGGGCAAGGTTAAGTTATTTGAGCGTAACAAATCAGTTGGTACATGACAAACTGACAATATTATGTAACTAACAACTACTGATGCCTTTATAAGCCGTCATAGATGATTATAATGATTCAAAGAATACTTCTAATAAATAGATTTTAGAACAAATTAAGAAGAGTTAAGTCTTGTCGTAAAGTAATTATTATGAATGGCTTCACCATTCCCCTAAGTTTCAGTGTCTTTCAGTTAAATAGTAAAAAAAAAATTAACAGATATTTTTATCTAATATAGAAGGCAAACAAGCAAGCGAGCCACCTGAGGAATACACTTTAGTTAGTACCTCTCACGTAGACATATCATGCACGATCGGTGACGAACCGTTTCAGTGGGCAATGTTTCAATATAAACCCTGTTTTTCTTAACTCGGCAAATGTAGTAAACAATCTTAGCGTTTCTTTTATTCTATTATCCATGTGTAAAATCGACAAATCGCCAGAATACTAAGAGTGATGTGTTTAATGCCATTTCTAACTATATTTTTATTATTTGGGTGTGTATGATAATTTTAATTGCCTATTTTCGTTAAAAAGACGTGCTGAGATTGTTTACTACATTTGCCAAGTTAAGAAAAACAGGGTTTACATATTATAAATTCAGAACTCAAACTCAAAGTCAAAGTCAAAAATACTTTACTCTGTAGGGGCACTAACAACATATTATCCTACTAAATATAAAATAAATAAGCTACTCTAAAAACTTCCATCTCAACTTAATTTCTTTTTGGCATGTTCCGGTACTGTTTCGGTTATGGTCTGGTATGGTTCGGTTCAATGGGCAATTCCTTTATCCAAATGAAAGTGTTAATTGTTAACGAGTGTCGGATTTCTTATAAATAAGTTCACCTTACAAGTTCGATCGTACACAGAAAATATCAGTGGTTTATATCGCGAGATTTAACTCAACGAGCTGTCTCGACAGGTTTTACGGGTTTGCTACCCGCGCAGACGCGAGTAGTTAGGGTTAAGAAATATAAATACTATAACTAGGTTACCTGACATCAAGATGTCTAACGCTGACATAGAACAACTGAGTACCTAAGTAGCTGTTTATTGAAATCTAATAAAATCTATGTATACAAATAAAATGTACGTATTGTTTTTTTTTTTGTCATTCGGCAGCCAAACGGGGTACAATATTATTTAAGTTTACAAAATATTGAAGGTATTACTTTATTTATCAGTAGTATTCATATTGTTTTATGTAATTATAAAATCTATGTTTTTAGTTCTTTATCCTGTGGGGAAATTCACGTAACAAGAACCGATTCTAGTTCGATTCAACGACACTCGCTGTCCCGTTCATTCCTATTTTGTATGAGTGACAGAGAGTGCGTTGAATCGAACTAGAATCGGTTCTTGTTACGTGAATTGCCCCACTGGTCATCTCTTTCATTGACTGTACTAATAGATAGCAATCTATGCATTATTATTAGAAAGGACACACCAAACATACGACGCGTACTAAATTTACAACTAGCTGCTAAAAAAGAAACACTTAATTATCACTCACTATTAAAAACGTTTGAAAACCTCCATCCTCAAGTCATATTTCTTTTAGTGTAAAATAAAATTATGTTAAACAAACACTGCATATTACCTTCGGAATTCAGTCCCCTCATTTAATTATGACAAATTATTATGACACCTTAGGGTTTACGCTTGTTTAAGCGATGCCAGAATCAAATTAGTTCCATAACAACCGAACAAATCGGGTCAAATTTGTTCGGCAAAGGTTTAATGGACCTTTTAACATATCAATAATGTTGGTCTGACGCCGCGGGGACCCGGCAAGTAGCGTCAACAAATTGTATACACACTGTATTTTAATTTATAAATTGTCACCGCTATAATTTACTTGTTTTATGGAGATTGTATTTCCGAAACAGTCGGCTGTTTCAATTTATTTGAAGACGTGCATTCTCGGTGTCATGTGGGTTGCAGATCAAGAGCTAAGAATTATTTTCCAGTTAGTTTAACATACATTACGCGTCGTGGTCAGCACCTAAGTATGAAAAATCATTTCAACTATGCAGACTAAGCTAAACTAAGTTAGCAATGACTTAGCTTAGCTCTTGGTCTGCAACCTGCTAAAATATTAGAATACAAGCTATCATATGCTTCCCTGGGTGTCAAATGGTCTGGTCTATGTCTCTACAGAAAGACAGGCAGTAACAACGCACATTGAAGGAGAAAATAAGAAGACTTGAACTCTTCGATTCGAACAAAAATGTTTTTTTTTTTTTTAAATTACGCTAAATCACTTTTTATACACGATGCGTTGCAATCTACCATAATATGTAGTTTTATAAGTTCATATGTTTTTGTTAGTATGGACTTTATAAAGGAAAGTCACAATATTTTAATTTCCGTCACAAAATGACTTCATTTAACGCGTGGAAGTTGCATATAACTTGTCTTTATACACGGAAATTTAAATATTATATAGACTTAGGGCCCATTGTTTTATCAGTAGATAAGTATACTAATTTAATGTTAAATTTTTTTACAAATAGATAGTTTTTTCAACGAATTTTAATCATAGCATTAGTATAACTACTGATCAAAACGGGGCCTTAGAAAGGAAGCCAAAGTAATATAGGAACAAAGTAGCAATCTAGATATAAAAATAGTATTGAAATATATGATTGTGAAATAACCTTTTCACTTCTCATGCTCAGAAAGTGCGTATTTGCGCAGGATATAGGCTGCACAAAATCGAATTTTGTGCACAAGGGCAGAAAAGTAAACTCATAAATGTATCTATATTAAGACAAAGGAAATAAGCCATACAGCCAAACACAACAAAAAGTTCAGAGATAGAATTTGTTATTTTATAATATTTACTTTAATTTATTTGCCTTATGTGTTTTTAAGTCATAAAAGATATTAAAATTTAAATTAAAGTACGGTAGGTTATTTAATTAATTTAAGAAAATTATTTTATTACAAAATTAATTTAATAGTAGGCTGTATAGGTCTGCAGCCCAAGCCTAATTTCAAAGTCGTAAGATTAAAAAAAAAAAAGCAGCGGGAAATGGGAAACAGGGTCTTGTTTTTCTTGCGTTTATTTATTTATTTCCTCGCAATCGAAGTGAAAAGCAGAGTTTATAACTCGTCCACAAAACCATTTCTATCCTCGACATTACTATCAGCCCTCGCCTTCGGCTCGGGCTGCTAAAAGTCTCTGATAGAAATGATTCGTTTTGTGCACTTGTTGTAAAATCTACTATTTTTAACTTTTTAATTTTGTTTTATACTTTTTTCTATTTCTTCCATTTGCATTGATTTCTTGTCGGTTTGTTCTACAGACTAATTCTGAAACTGGGGCACAGATTTTGAGGGAACTTCCATGGTAAATAAGATTTTCTATTACATGGAGGTAATGAAGAGCCTACAAAATTCTTTAAGAAAAATTAAATAGTGAACCTACTAGCAGTTAGTTCATTTTTGCTCTGTCGCTAGGGTGAATGTTCGATATACAATCTATCTGGAATATTATTAATTTTTGCGAAGCCTTTGACGAAGTACTTAGCTCACGACGAGTTACATATTAGTGTGTTCTTTTAGTACCACAATTAAAATGCTCATACATGTCTATAAATCCTGCGGCGGTAGAGGGTAATTAGCAATTAACGTTAATTAAATAAGTATATAACTGGTCTGATTTATTTTGTTGCGACAACCCTGGCAGCTGCAATTTGAGCAATACAAAATTCTAACGCGCTCGTATTCGAACGTGAGGTGAAAAACTCGTACAATGCGCTCTGTTGAGACGTTTTTTAAGTGATTATAATCACTTCTATATAAATGTACTTTCACATGAATGTCGTTTTCACAACTTTTTAAAATATTATACACGATGTGTATAAAGATTTTTGTAAGTACTAAGTTCACTCTCCTCACTCCTGCTCATCTCTTTTATTGGTTGACTTTACCAAATCAATGCATAGCTTAAAAATTCGTAATTCTTCTGTTATAGAAGTATTTTTAGGACCAAATAATAATGGTTAAAGTTCAATAAGGTGTACATTTGAAAATAATTTTGGAAGTAAAAATACAAAACGGAACATAACGGACATCAATTTGAATAACATTTTTAAAAATAGCTAAAAAATGTCAGTAAACAAAAATAAGGCGAGTTGTGAATGGAGCGACCTGTCGGTGCCGACCGGTTAAAGACGTCGCGTAGGTCACAGGTCACAATAGTCGATATTTTTCCTGTAGCCAGCCAATAATTGTGGTCTGACAGTTTGACAGGCGGAACGCGTGGTATGTGGGTGTAAAGTCTACCTACGCATGCATCTGGACGTCCATTTATAATCATCTTAAAGCTATTACTCAATCTCTGGATACTGTTCGTAAGTAAATATTTATAAAAAAAAACACAAAAAGCTTTAATTGATAACATACATTTATAAACATTTATGGTCATTTTAAAGGCATTTCTCTAAGTCATATAATTCAGAATATCCTTAGTACCGTTTAAATTTATTCTTTTATTGATTAATTACATGTAATACAACCTACTTATATTTTAGCTAGGAGCATCAAAAAACCCGAGTGAATTCAGTTTTTTGAAACTATTTTGAATTTGAATTTTTGAACATTATCAGGGAGTGACATAGGCTATAGCTTTTCTCGAAATTCAGTTCAGTCAGTAGTTCTCACGGAAACGGGTCCAAAATTTCAAGCATTTGGCAAAAAAGCTAGTATTTCATAATTATGTGACGATTACACTGAAAAAACTATGATTAATCGTTGTTAGCTAAAAATACGAGACAGTTTCGTTAACCACAGCATAAATGAGGCAGTAAAAAGTTCATGAACCGCAGTAAAGCGTTAAGTGCGCCATGTTTAGTCTAATCTTTTTTGACATTAGCGTGCCAGTTTCCCCGAAAGAGTAATGCGGCCGAAACGAGTGCCGTGAGAATCACTAAACGCATTACGGATTTGCCACACTGCATTAATTTATTCTGTACATAGCTCGTATAAATTTACTTGTTATTTATATTTTATTTTACAGCCCGCTTTCTAAGTTGAGTAATTGCGACCGTACTCCAGCCATTCCCAACGCAATTAAATAATGTTTTATTTGTCTCAGTACCTATATAATATGTTTTATTTATGCACGCAGCAAGTGGTGTTTCTTTGTAACTTAGATGTGATTTACAATGAAATTATTGTTGGTAGAGAAATGAATTATTGCTGTATTATTCTTTGTTAAAGGATCTATTACAAAATTATATTATACCAGGCAAATAAAATACAATATTTTACACTTTTTTATGGCAAAAAAATAATTAATTGTAGCTATTTGTTAGAGTTGTGTTGCGCAAATATTAAATTAAACTATTAAAAATTATTATAGGTAGTCAGCCAAATTAATATGTTTTCATATCATTATAAATGGCTAAATATCATAGTAAATACGCGATTATTTTGGATATTTTCTATTTTATTTTTGAATTTTAAACGAAACGCGGAGGTTTACCACTCGTCGTAACCTGATCTTCACACTCTTCGCAGTGGACGCCCCGTGTGGATATGTATGGCGTCAACTTATAAACAAGTATTTTATTTTCCCAATTTTTCAAAGTAGAAATTCACCTTATATCTCGTTAGCAGCAACTGCCGTATCTAAAAATAAACCCCAAAAACCTTCTACGCTTGCAAATGTCAAATACACACAAGAGGGTCAGGTTTTTCTGACGCTCTGTGCACATACGCAAGCGTAAAGGCAGATGTGCAGATGTTTTACTATAAACGAAAAGGTGACTCGCGTCCTCGCGTCTTTAACATAAATTTATAATATTAATTATTAGCGACATGTAAAATTATTCCGTACATAAAACGAGTCGCTTAATGAGGGAAAGCGTGCAATGCTTGTTAATCCTATTAAAATATAGGTTATGCAGGGTCAACATACTCCCCGCACGTGACTCCGGAGCGTGGCCTTTTCCGCGGCTCGCGATTACCGCAAAATGCATTCAGCGGGGCAAAAGCTTTGAAATGCATACATTTGTACTGATTTAATTATTAGATAAAATATGTATGTGCAAACTTGAAATACAAACGAACGAAACACTTTTAATAATAACTAGCCGATAGCGGTTTTATTTTATCCGCGAAATCCCGTTATTTCCGGACTGATATCTGGGATTAAAACTCAAAGTTAATCAAGGTTATATGCCTGAAAGGTGCATGGGTATAACTTATACCCATGTACCTTTCAAGCAAATCTACCCCGTTTTTACGTGAAAGAAAAAACATCCATACTTCTTCACAAACCTTCGCATTAAAATAAATACAAGTAAAGAAATCAAAAATGTTTTTAAAATTACTAACACTTACAAGGTTTTAAACTTACATAAAGACTCGGAACAAATCTTTCAAAGTTATACAAACATTTATCCCAATGCGGTAATCGGGCTTGATTAAAATCTTTACATTATAATTAATTGATTGATTGCTTAATTAATTCATTAAATGGGAGAACCATGATATAAGTATTAGATGTTAAAAACATTTCTTAAGTACTCAGCAACGTGCGAGTGATACACCTGTTGAGATAGCGTTTATGGGCTACAATTACTGCTTACCATCACGCTTTCCTCGTGGACCTATCATGCACAACTAGTTGTGTCATTAGGCATATTTTTTCCAAATTATTCCTGTTGGTACAACTATGGCACAAACAGATTATATACCCACGCATGCTTACCCACGATCAGGTGGGCTGGTTGCCTGTTTTCTACCATCATAGTATACAAAATGTTAATGTTATTACTACAACATAAAAAAATCCTGTTCGCTAATATCAGGGACTACTTTTTTGATTTGAATATTTCCATTTTGGCAATCTCTGTCACATCACATTTTCGTTTTCACTCCAATCGATTTTTTATTAGTTTGTTGTGATCTATTGCCATCTAGTACAGCTCCCATTACATAACTTTTTACTTTTACTAGACTCATTTTACCAACAGGGCAAAGGCCAGTATTACAAAAGATCACAAAATAAAAAAAATATGTTTCCTAAATAAATGAATCGTGCGTGATAACAGCAAACACGTATGATAACAAAGTGTGATGAAATACGAAACACAACACGTACACACAAGCATAGACACAGAAAAGGCGTGAATGTTTGCCACGACAGTCACCATACACGCTAAACTGGCCGTCCGGAAACTGTGAACTTGGTACAAGCCGGTAACACAGGTACCGGTGTGCCGGACCGGTCGCCATCCGCTTCCCGACGAACACCCCATTCCCCATTGAAAATGTATATCCGTTAGTAAGAAAATAAAGAATTGAAGATATTGCTAATTCTAGGTTGAGTATGGGTACAGTATTTTTATTTGGGGGAGAAGGCTGATGATGAAAAGGCTATAGTCGGTAAGCAATTACTCGGATTCGACACATTGGATACGTGGATGCGTCAAGCACATATTCTATGATATATAAAAAATATATAAATAAAATATGTAGATTTTAAGGAAATAGACACTATTTATATTCTTGGACGAACTGAAGTTAGCCATAAAAAAGGTTTTAATATATTGTAAAATAAGTACGAGAGGTATGACTCTTGCACCCCGTCCACACGCACCCAATTTTTGCGCCAATTTGATCTATTGTCCTGTTCTTGGTGATATCTAAAGAAAAGGACAGGTTTACAAATTGGCCAATTAGATTGGGCCGTGTGGAAGGGGTGTTAACTTTAACAATTTCATACGTCATGAAACTAGTTAAAGCCAAATACACTGGGCGTCAAAAATAAGTAGTACAGTTTTAAAATTGCAATTACTCTTAAACTATAGAAGTTAGAGTTTTGAAATAAAAGTAATTTTATAGCAAATTTAACAAAGTTTTCTAAAAATAATATTTTATTTAGCATTAGTAAAGTTTTACACTGAAAATTAAGAAAAAACTAAAAAGCTAACCATTTTGAAGTAACTATCAAGAACTTAATTTTTAAGTTTTGGGCCTTGTTCCCACTTTAGTAATTTGTGTTGCCGCCTCGGGCTCTGATGACATCTTCGAGCCGGTTTGGCATGCTGAACACTAAGTTTCGGAGGCGGTGTTAGAGAATATTCACCCATTCTTCTATCAGGGCCTGTTTATTTAGAGCCCTGAGGGTGGCGGGGGGTGGTCTGCGTCTTCTGACTAGCCTCCCAAGCTCATCCCAAGTGTGTTCAATCGGGTTAAGATCTGGGCTTCTTGATGGCCAAGCCATCAAGCTGATGCCAACCTCCTGAATGTACTCTTGTACGAGGTGAGCGGTGTGTGGCCGGGCGTTATCATGCATTAGTATCGCTCCATCACCCATATTTACTAAATATGGCCCTGCATACTCGATAAGGATCTCTAATGCATATCTTTCACCAGTCAGACTGCCATTTTCTGTGACCACTAGCTCTGTGCGACCCTCTGAAGAGATGCCAGGCCATACGTGTACAGAGCCCCCGCCGTATTGAACTCTTTCCGAGATGCAACCTTGAATGTATCGCTCACCAGGTCGCCTGTATACTCTCCGCGTTCCATCGGAGGTGAATAAAGAAAACCAAGACTCATCTGTGAACAAAACTCTTGTCCATTCTTCTTCGTCCCATTGTACGTGTTGACGGGCGTAGCGTAGTCTTGCTTCTCGATGCCCTGTCTCAAGTTTGGGGCCATTTGCTGGCCTGTACGACTTCAGGTTGGCTTCAGCAAGGTCTTCTCCTCACTGTACTCTCACTAACGTAGTCTCTTCGGGTCTGAAGAAGCTGTTGCTGGACCTTAACTGCATTAAGGTGACGATTTCTTAACACAGTAGAGACAATTAAGCGGTCTCTCCGGTACTAGTGCACCTGGGTCTGCCATTACTTGGTCTCCTTAGATGGTTTCCAGTCTCTTAGTACCTTCGCTTTACTTGCTGGATCGTTCTTAGAGTTACACCCACCGTTCTTGCAGTATGACGCATACTGATGCCTACTTCGAGAAAAGTTATGATTCTTGCACATTCTTCTGGTGAAAGAGGCATGATTAGTGACGTTTACTCGCTGAAGACACATTTGCTTTTGAATTGCAATTGATTTATCAGAAATAAAGAAAACAATAAAAAACAAAAGTACAAGCCAACAGTTTAAAAAAGAGTGTTTTTGTTTATTAAGTTTTTTTTTCAGTCAATCTTTAAAAAATGATATTATGCATGACGTTTTTATTAAATGAAATGAAATTGTCTTTTAACTTTTTTTTATTTGAAAGGTCTAGCTTCTGTAGTTTAGGAGATATTGCAATTTTAAAACTGTACTACTTACTTTTGACGCCCAGTGTAGTTATATTTCTTGTATAAACATTAAAGCACATAGTTATACAATTTCTCAAAAATATCTTTAAAAAATCATTTAAGAGGAATGCTCGCATACCTGCGCCTGTAATAAAATATTGGATGGGTTCGTGACCCCGCTTTGCATTAATTCCAGTTTTGGTTGTCAGTTATTTCAACACTTCGAACGCATGTATCATCATTGATGACTACTAAGGATCGACGCAGACATTACTGCACAACGTTTCTCTATGGGTTTATTCAGACTAGCGACTTTTTGTCTCGGCAATCGTCGTTTTATAGTGATTCTATTTGGTTTTCTGTCGCTTTTACGAGAAATGCAATAAAAAAAGAAGATAGAAACGCTATAAAACACCGATCTCCACGACTAAAATGTAGCTAGTCCGATAAGCAGAAACTGTGAAAATAAAATCAATTAAACTATTTATAACGAAAAGCGCAAAATCGCATTAAGTGGAAAGCATTTCGATTGAACAGATTGATGATAATGATTATTGCTCTGCCTGCTATTTCCAACTAACTCGACATGTATTGGAGAAGTCACTGTTTCTGAACACCTCAAAACGAATCACTTGAGACGCAGCTCTAGACAATAAGTTTTTCTTGAGTGAAAACTCTCTTGCCTCGTTCGTTCGCTCTCCGTGAAGTCGGCGTCGCCCCTTATCAATTGATGGGCATTAAGCATAGATTACTCTGTGCATCAAGCCTTATCGATATTCATTTTAAATTGTTTATAATGCCCATTTGTTAATGTATTTTTTTGAGAGAACAAATCTCGTTTCTAAATTTTAGGTTCCTTCCTTGTTACAACTTGTGCCTCTCTGAATGAACTGATACCTGTTTTTTTTAGTTTAATTCATTGATACTACCTGTTTGAATTATGTGTAATTAGTACGGTAAATGCCTGGTCGTTGGGACATCGTCGTCGTTCTAGTGGAGGGACACTTAATTTTCTTTCGGATTTTAAAATAACTAGGATGTGATTTTGTGATTATATTATTTAACCATAATAATCCAAATTACATAACTTGCCAATAGATGGCGAAGGCGCCTGTTAAATGCTGTCCCACGGTAAGATATTTAGGACTTTAAACAAATATTAGCTTTCTATATCCACAGTGTCTAGCATTAACATGCACAGACAGCTGTCAGAGAAATCTGACCCCACCAAAAGGAGTAAAAATTAAGTTTTCTCATGTAATTCTTGATGTATTTAAACGAAAATTTATAAAAATGTACATTTTGATTGCGTCTAGTATTCGATGAAATCTGATTAGAGTTACCTAAAAAAACATTCTTGCTGCGTTTGGGGGAGTCAGGTCTGTACAGAAGTAGACAAATATTTTCAAAAAAATCCACTTAAATGCACAACTGGTAATTTACCCTATTAATTAAATTATTTATCATGTGATTAGCATCTCGCAAAAGTGAACATTAACAAGGCGACGTTATGTGTAAATTACTAATAAAATATCCAACATCGTCGATAAATCAAAGCATCACAGCATGTTATATAAAATTACCATGTTTACGTATTTAATTATGCAGCTACCATTTCCATACTATGACTGACGAAATTACAAAATGGGTAAACCATTTGCATACATACAATTCTGTTCCGTCATTCAACGTTTAGTCATTCAAATTTGTAGCTTATTGTTACACAGTAGAGTCTTGAGGCTGGACCTAGAAATATTTTTGAGTGTAGGCGTTTGTAATATGAGCGTAAAAACATTGGTCGGGTTCACGACCTGAGCATTTTCTATGCACCACGCACCATACCCACGTGGGAATGAGAGACAGTAATGTTGTCGGCTTCTCAGAAATGATGCTACCGTGAGTACATAGCACTTATGTTGGCGTCATAGCATTTTATGTCTCCATTGCTACCGGATTTGCTTTCAAATGTTTCACTAACATGTGATACTGGTTTAATCGCATGTCGTAAACTATTACTTGGTATAGTAAAATTACTTTCATGAACTCTCATTATTTGAGGTGTTTTACGATGAATTGCTCTAAACCATAAAGTTAATTACACATTATATCATGGCTAGCTAACTAAAGCGCAATAAATAAACTTGAGACTTAATGTGGAATTAAAATTTAAAAAGCGTTTCAGAAAATGGCTCAGTTGGTAAATAAAAGTGGAAGAAAAGACGGATGTATAAGTTATTAAATGAATCCATCACATTTTTCTAGGTCGAGGTCTGCATTAGTAGCCGAGAGCATTTGTTGCTAAGATTAGGTTAAGCACGCTAAGCGTCTAGTAGACTATGATTTCTTGAAAATCATATTTTTCAATTATATTTCTTCTTGTACTGTTAGCCGTTACGCTTTTTACATTTCTCGATTTGATTATGTTGTCAGCGGTGACGCGTGTCGCGTGGGCTTTAATTGTAAGATCCCATTTGTGGTCCCACGCTTCTTTTGATTGACCCGACCTTTGCTAAGAACATGACATCATTAATATAATCAGATTGACGGAACTTTCATTCGTCAAAATTACTCTTGATATCTGTAAAGTGTATCAAACATGTCTGTTAGAATGCCCTGCACTGCAGGAACCAACTAAATAATTTTCTGATAAGTATCCGTTATTTTATCTGTCGGATAAAATGATTTTTTCGGTAATTTACCTAACAGATAGCGCAACTGGAACCGGCCCTAACTCTGTTTTATATCTAGTCGACACCAGAGTCATGCATGCCTGTGTGCAATGACATTATTCCAATTTAAAACGCAATGTTAAAAGTAGGAGTAGCTTAAAATTAATTACTTTAAATTTATTGCTTACAACATAAACTATCAATCAGTGAAAGTCCCGTCAAAATTGGTCGAGCAGGTACGTAGTATACTCAAAGCAAATAGACAGATCGACAAGTTGGTTTTTAGTATGCGCAACATATGTAGAGTGTCAACATTGACATGCATTTATTTCAATGTTATTAACAGTAATGTGGACAAACATAATATTACTTATTTTTTTGTTATTTATGTGAACATTCACAAAGAAAGTATTTAGGGTTTAATACTAGTGGTTTTAATACACCACCAATTTAAATTGACGCAAGAATACGACAGCTATAACCACTAAAAGATAACGACCACGACAGACTGTTAATTTTTTTCATTATTTTAATAAAAAACTTGACACTAAGATCTTGTTGCAACGATTCGACACGACACGCACGACATACGCACAAACATTTTGGAACGTAGGCAAAGATCTGACCAATCAAAGTCATAACATTTTTTAATGTCCGTTTTCATCCAAATATTACAAGCAGTCGACTTATCCACAGTATAATAAATAGTACTATACTTAAACTAAACCCTTTCAATACTTCCTACTCCGTCCAATCTTTCTGATTTCTAAGACAGATTGTAGTTACTTCTCCGGGCTCCTCCGGAACGTCAATAAGCTTCACTGCTTATTGTCAATCTGTGGTTATCATTGTTAATCCTGGCTTTACCGTAGACACAGTGGGAATATGGGGGCTTGTCCCGATACCTATTGAAAACAGGCAGTAAGCCCTTACTCATTCGAGTTTCGTCCTTTCACGTATGCAAAGATCCAGTAGCTTAACGGTACATGCCAATTAATTTTATTAATGTGAATCGTTTCAAGATAACTCGGTGGATGCACGGCTACGAGACCAACTTTCTATCTTAGTAAAATAGTCACGAATTTTGAAACATTGTATGTGTGGTGCTCCCACATCGGTTATTGAACAAAGGTTTTCTTTCGCAATTTCTTTTATTTGCTCATTTTACTTTTGTTTCCGAAATAGTGGTACTTTGTATAGAAGATTAATTAAACATTATAATTCTTTTACACTTTGACCAGAACAAGTGCTTATGAAGGCATATCCTCAGAATAAACGAAATTTACTTGCAATCTTCTGTCGTAGCATAACTATGATCTGCCACCCTACTACTAAGTCCATTAAAAAATAGGGATTTCCCACGGGATAAAATACACGCAAACAAAGCCGCGGTTAACAGTTAATTTTAAACAGATACAAAACGAATTCCTCTCTTAAAATTTAACTGTACAGTAATCAAAATTTACAACGATTGTTGCTCATTCCGCCTGTCAAAGTCCATACATAACTCTTGGGCACAAAGACCGTAGCGATGCCTAGAAATTTAGAACTAGAATGTGTGAATAGGTGACTAATATTTTATTGGAGCACCTGAGACATGATTAATGTATCCAATTTAAGAGCTAAACCTACTACCTCTCCTTTCGAAGAGACCTAGATCAGTCGGAACTGATTTCGGGCAAGAGCATTTATCATTTTCCTACATACAATTCAATTATATTACTTAAAGCAATTGCAATAGGGGCTACAATCGAGTTTAATATTAAATCTTACAACAAACTAGGCTATTAAATTATTATTTATTGTCAATTCTGAATTAAACACTATACAGTTAGTTATGTGTGTACATACGCATTTCAGACTTCCACTTCCCAAGTTATCTCTTCTTTTTACCTTAATTATCCTTCACTGTTTACTGTCACACTCCCAAAGCAAGTTATGGCTGCTTTATCAAAATAATTTAACATCCCTGCTACTATATTTTAGTAACAAAAATCGTTCAAATGTCCTATATATAGTTTAGACAGCGATTGACATTGTCTTTTCCGATCGTTTATCAAACAAAACCCGTAACAGATATCTTGATGTACTGTCGACTAAACAGAAGAATCTTTAAGTTCATTGAAACAATATTTTAATGTTATTTTTAAACCAAACCATGTAGGTACTCATTGTCCGTTCGCAAAACACGAGCGCGTGGGAGTCGATTACACTTGCCTTAATTATTCCAAGGCTTAACAACTTTTGATAATAATCAAGATTATAATGTCCAATTATTAAGAATCTAAAATAATTATTAGGTTAACGTTACCTCATAGTAGATTGATTTATTTTATATTCAACGATGTTACTATAATAGAGTGTAAATTAGTTTATCATACATATCTGCTTAAGGTTCAATATTAGAGTCAACTATTCGCCCACCACCAGCTAACAGCCAGTTTATGAAATCTATTTAAATTTTAATTCCACGTTTAGTCTCAAGTTACCTCTGTTTTTCTTCTTTAGTTTGAACCTAATATAATGTATCATTTACTTTAAAAATAGTTACAAACAATTCACCGTATGTTTAAAAGCGCACAGATAGCACATCGAAGTACGAAATGATTGATTCTTAAAAATTTTCAAGAGACAAGTTACATATTTCAGATTAATTAATTTTATATCATTATTCCACCGCTTATTAGGATAATCTACATTTAAAAAAACCGTTGTTCATATATTTTTTAAAACTTAACAACACAAGTTTTTTATTTATTTGTTAAAGCTTCCTATAATGTAAAGCTATAATTATAAGTAATAATATTTTATAGTCGCATGCGTACATAATAACTTAACAAATTTTATCGTTAGATAGCACAATAAATTAGAAACTAGGTAAATCAATTTATTTATAATTGCTATAGTTCATTAAGAATGTTATTGTTGACAAATAAATGTTTTTTTTTATCATTACGTATATTTTTTTTTTTTTTAAATATAATTATGACTTTCGTATTTTCATGCTTAGCAAAATGAAACATTTGCGTTAAGATTTTAAATAGATTTAAGTAAGTATATCTTCAAAAAGAAGATATAAAAATACATTCTTTTATATAAACAGTGTCTCATAATAGGCAACTCGTCGACATGAAGATGTTTAGACAAAGCGTAATCCGTCCATTCTTACGCGTATTCGGTCGATCAATCACGCAGTTTGAAACCACTTGGCGGTAATCTTCCCGCGAGCGTGTGAACGCGGTCACAACGCTCCAAGCCAACTGGTCTATATTTTATGGCCGGCTAATGTTGCAATTCCATGGGAATATACCGAAAGATGAATGATTAGACCGTAGTGAATATTTGAATGCTATTCTCAGTATTAAAGGCGAATTCATAATGTTTAGATCGTTAATAGCAACGAGGGAATATCGAGCCACAGCTGCCGCCTCTATGCTCCACCAACTATTCCTTGTTAGGTACCCATTAAAGAAAATTGAGAATTGAGGAGCTCGAGGGCTTCGATGTGCGTGCCAAAGTGGAATGATCACGCAAGCAACGACAACCCCAGCCAATACTTGGATGGGTTTAAAAAATCTCGAGCTAATCCGTGCTTCGGAGGGCACGTTACGCTGTCGGTATCAATAAGTAGCTGTCATCAAGTCAAGTTAGATGACTTGAAAAATACTGACACTGACTAAGCTACCCCGCCGTTTACTCCATTTACACGAAATACGGGAATCACACGAAAAGAAGAACGAGTGACTACGACCGACGAGCTACCTAACTACCGTCTCTGTGCTCCACCAACTAATCCTTATTTGGTAACCCATTAAAAATAAACCATTTATAAATATTTCATGACCGTCTGCGAATAAGAGTTTTGATGCATTACGACATTCCCCCTCAATTGAAACATACACGATTAAGTTATTTGATTTTAATCGGTTCCGACCGGATTCTTGGAATACGATGTTGGTTTCTTCGAAGTTAATCTACAATTCTGAATCTCTGTTAGTTTGTTTTACGAATAAATGCAACACATTTGGGTTTGTTCCACAACAAGAGTCGTAAATATGTAAAAGTCTGACCAATTCATAAGAATCTCGGCACTTAATTACATTATTCTTGAGCATAGGATATTTTATGACCACTAGGTATTTAAAATAAAACGATTAGCACAAAAAACAAGCCCACACACAGGTACGTGCACTTGCTTGCGTGTATAACATAAAAAAATTGATTCTATATGTCGACATCATCAAGTAATTTGTCAAACAGCGGCGGAACATCTCTCAGTTGATTGATAAACAAAAATTTGCGGCCATCACTCAATAGGTAAACCGTTAATTTAAATATTATATTCTCGTTCCCGCGGTTGTGCGTGCCAAGCCGGCTCATCGTGACCGGAGGATCCAGCCTAGGTCACTGATGAACGGGCTGTCGGAGACACGAATATACTGCTGCTAACGCGAGAAAATACAGCGGACTCTAGTACCACGCCACGCTCGGTCACGTCCTCAGACGAACGAGAACCAGAGAGCATTTTGACTCTTAAATGAGTTCGTTCACACGGCAAGTTCACGGTCGGCCTGCCTGACTATTAGGATGCTAATGTATGTATGTAGGATGTAGGCAGGTACATCTAAGCGCATGCGCTATAATAAAGCTGCAAGTAGGCGCTAAGACAGAGACCGGTTTCAGGGTTAGAATTAAGTTTTTCGTGCGCGCACACGAAACTTTTAGAAGGTCGACATTTGTATTGTTCTAATTTAGTTTAATTTCATTTACGATTTTTTCTAATATCCATAACTTTTGTCAAATCACGATTCTTTTCTCCACGATTTACATTCTCGGAGTAATATAAATATTTTATATACACAGAAATGACGTCGTCGTTGTTGCAACCGTCAAAGGCTCCCACGGTTTCTCGGCGTCGCTACCAGGGTAGTAGCCGGAGGTGGCAGCAGACCCGCTCTTCCCATTGTCTCACCATTCTCACGCCAAGAGCCGCCAATGAGAAAACGGGTTCTAATTTAAATCGATTTATGAATAAACTAATTAAATTTTCTCATATATAAAACTTAGAGATGAATATGCTTAATGTAAAAATGTGCTGAAAGACAACAAGTCTGGCGGCAGATTTTAATTACAGAAATAATTTATTCTAATTTAGTGAAGCTAAATAAAGACAAAATATAACTAGTTTAGCATTAGGAGAGGACAGAAATTATAATAGAGGTAAGTACACAAAAAAGCAAAATAAGAGTTTGAAGTAATAAAAACAGAGACAATTCTTATACGCACAACAAAATTATAAGAGGTCGGGAAAAGGCCTGAAACGCTTCCAGAATAGGTTGGTGAGGTTTATGCTCGACTGTGGACTCGTCTGTCCCGACATTATAAGATTAGAATTATGCTTTTATAGAACTAATAGCTACCACGTTAGTGTCAAGTAAGTTAATGTCCTATCACAGCGTAATAAAAACAGATAAAATCCAATATAATCGAATACGTAGGAAGTAATCGATCCGTTCTTATATAATAATCGATTTAGTTAGTCACGCCTTTAACTCATTATTCCCTCGTTTGTCAAGATCGAATGTTCATTTGTTGAGTCTATTTGACTGGTAATCGATACAATTTACATCGCCGTCGGCGGTAATGTTGGCTAACAAATAAACAGCTGCCGATTTCCAAGTAATTTGGAAATATCATAATATTCAACTTCGTAGAAAAAGTTTGGTTTTGTGATATTTGAAATTCTAACCCGAGTGCTGTTCTTTCACCTCACGTTTGGATACAAGCGAGAAAGATAGAGCGCCGCCTAGTGCTTGTTCGGCATCTAAGAAACGGACTAATTACCATTTTTGTACATTTGAAAAATTACTGTTTTACGGGAAAGCTCAAAACAATTTTAAAGTGACACATTATATTGTGGCTGTCACTGTCATACTAAAGAAGAAGAGAAAAGATTTCATGAGACTTATAATGTGGAATTAAAATTCGTTTTAGAGACTGGCCGTTGAACTTATTAGGTATTATGTGTAAGTCCCGGGACTTAACACTTCATTATTTATTTACATCGAACATCACGGGGGAAATTGTTTTATATTTTCAGATGGAAAAATCCTTTATGCGGACAACGACGGACTAACTCAATAGTGCCTAAACTGTAATGCCAATGACTCCGGATTTAATCAAAATAGACAATTGGACTTTCCTAGACAAAGTATATTCAAAAAGTAAACATTAGCTTGTGAGAGATGAAAGTGTTAACTGTTGGGTAAAGTTTGGAGAGATAACACAAACAAAGATCTAACTGATAGTCAATTTGAACTTTACGTTTATACGCATAAGAATGTGAATAGTAACATTGATCTTGACATTGTAATACAAATGAGGCGTGGACTGACATATTGTACTATTCCGAAGCAAACACGGCCATTGTAGCCGATTCACTCTGATCAAACAGACACACAATCGCAATGCTTGGAATTTGGTTTAAATGCTTACTCAATGCACTTTCTATCAGCCTGTTTCTGAAACGAATTTTAATTCCACATTAAGTCTTACGCTATCTCTCTCTTACTTTACCTCGCGGCCCAGGAGAGCTTAAGTAGCGAGAATTGTTTTCGAGAGGCAAAACTCGGAGCATTTGTTTACACTAGGCGACCATATTATTGCCTGGAAGAAATCGACGCTCGCTTGCGAGAAACTCTCCTTGTGTAACTGACGCTTAGTTTGACAGTGACAGCTTTAATCTAATGTGTCATCTATCTATATATATATCATCTATCTATATGTATATATAAAAATGAATTGATGTTCGTTTAGTCTCGCTAAAACTCGAGAACAGCTGAACCGATTTGGCTAATTTTAGTCTTGAAATATTCGTGGAAATCCAGGGAAGGTTTAAAGGGTGAGTAGGGTAGGGTAGGGTAGGATAGGGTAGGGTAGGGTAGGGTAGGATAGGGTAGGGTAGGGTAGGGTAGGATAGGGTAGGGTAGGGTAGGGTAGGGTAGGGTAGGGTAGGGTAGGGTAGGGTAGGGTAGGGTAGGGTAGGGTAGGGTAGTGCCTCTAAGGCGGAACAAAGTTCGTAGAGTCAGCTAGTTAACTTATAAATGCGTTTCAGAAATCCTGCATGTCCAAGATTACATCGAAGTCGCTGATGAATTCAAGCCATTTGATAAAGTCAAAGTCAAGGCGTTTATTGCATCCGATATTATACAAAAAAGGTCATCTTATTAATAACATAAGTGTCAATTTTGTGCCATACTTGAACGATTTATATTTTTTATTTATTTTGAAAGTACAATCAAAACAGTGATACTTTTCTGATCACTCGTGAATTCAAATGACCTTACTCTTGTTTGTACTGATAATACACGAAACACCTTTTTTTCTTGTTTCGTAGTAATTAATACGCGAGTAGTGTGGTCCGATACGCACGCAGGTCGCGTCCCGCATTCACGGTACACGCGTCAATCGTCTGTCAGCGCGTGAGGAGATTGCTGACACAATATTGACATACAAAAAAAATGTGTCTACTTCATTCCATTTTCATAGCAAACTATTTAAAGAAATTATGATAATTCCTTTAGTTTTACACCGACTACAACGGTTAAAGGGTTAAACTGCCAGTCTCAAGTACATTAAACATAGAATTACAGCTGTCACTGTAAAACTAAAAAACGTATTTATATGAAAGCGACGGACAATATGTACGATAGGTACATGCATATTTTAATTTTCAATCATTTAAACTAAGTAAAATTACACTTTCATTTATATCTTTTTTTTATTTATTTAGTTTGACAGAAACAGTTATTATTTCTGTCAAACTAAACTTTAAAAATGCGCATCAGAAACTGGCTAAGTCGTTTAAAATTTAAACATAAACACAAATTAAATATTGTAAACAGATACATACCAGTATGCAGTGACGTCCTTATCGTCTTAGTCATTATATTGAACCTGCAACAAGAAAATTTACACTGTTATCATTGAACTAATATTTTCATTGATAGTTGAAAAATAATTGTTGTTTTTCATCCTTACTAATTAATTTCTGCTGTTTTATATGAAGATTAATTTATGACGTCGAGATGACGTAGAAATTTTGAAAATTGAAAATAGTTCAATTTCCTGAAATCCTGGTTTGAAACCTAAAGCTTCAATTCAAGAAAATCATATAGTTATAAAAAAAAATACATGTTTCCTAATTTTGTTTTAAGCCGAGATCAGCAGTTTTAAAAAAAATGTAATTTGTAATAAATAAAATGTAGTGACTTCTATCAAACACTGTTTATTTTATTGAGCTAGAATTCTTAGTTTCCGAGTTTATGGGTTTCTTTTAGGTGACCCGCATTCATTGCTCTCGAGTGTTATAACAAAGAAATATTATTATAAAGTTTGTTTGTATTGAAAAGTCTCCGAAACTACTGGACCGTTTTGAAAAATTCTTTTACCGTTTGAAGCTACACTATCCGCGGGTGACAAAGGCTATTTTATATATTTTTTCAAATTAGGGATCCGTACTAAACGTGCCAAGCCGGGACGAGGCGTTAGATTGCTATAAAAAAAGAATGAAGTAGACACCATTTTTTATATGTCAATAATGTGTCAGCAAATCTCGTCACGATTGACGCCAGTAATTAATACAAATTAAAATTGCACACAAATACCTACAACAGTTCATTAATTAATATTCTTTTAATACTGTACCACTACCACTGTACCACTTTCATTTTGTTTTATATAATTCAAGACATAAAGTTGATATTTCTTTAACGGTATATGGTCAAGTATTTGACCCCAAGTAGAATACAGCAGTTGGCGGGCGGGTGCGTCTGCGCATGCGTGCACCTGCGCCGGCACATGTCGCCACTAGCATTTGTGCGCACGTGCCTTACCTAGGGCTGTCACAGCTGTGTTCATAATAAATCCATTTATTTAACCTCACAACTTAAGCATATACATTAGTAGAACATTCATGTACAATATATATTATTTTTTTAAATACACACAGTTTAAACATTAGGTACTAGTAAAGTTGTACGACCTGGAGCCTGAACTACGCATTCGAAGAGCCAACATCACCGGTCACCATTTACACATTCACATAACATTGTAAAAATTGTAATATTATTATGTGCAAATATTTATTGTTTTTCTAAACCGTTATAATTAAAACTAAAGGTTAATGATTGACGATATCTAAATAGTTTTTACAGTGACTACATATCCTATAATTTACTTTAAATATAAACTCTAATAGATAGGAAAGTTAAAATATTTTTTTGAAAAAATTAATATCATGTTCGCAACATCACCCAGACCCGAAGACATTAATAATATTAAATTAAAAATTTTAGACCTATAATAGGGTTATTTTCAGGGTCAAAATAATTACATTATATTTAGTCTGTATTTTAGATTATAAAAAATTATTGGACTCCTATTTTTTCTTTTTTCCATTAAACAAAAAATAACAAAGATACAAGGCATAAAAATTTACGAGTGGGGACCTTTGACGTTACCCCGTGCGAAAAAATGCCACACGGCGGGCGTCAGACGTAACTTTAATGAAATAAATAAATATATAGGGACAATTCATACAGATTGAGCTAGCCCCAAAGTAAGTTCGAAACCACTTCGTTGGGCATAATGTTAATAATCCTTTTTTAGTACACCTTTTTTTCTGCAATTCACTTTGCAAAACCGACAACCACGTAAAAGCCTTTTTATTTTTCGGTTTTTTATATAACCTATGACACTCAGCAATAATGTGGTCTTCTATTGGAGAAAGAATTTTTAAAATATGTTCAGTAGATCCCGAGATTACCCCTTACAATTTAACAAATATACAAACACACAAACTTTACTTCTTTATAATATTAGTATAGAAGTATAGATAACAAATACATATATAGATAAACATCCAAGACCCGAGGCCAATCAGAAAAAGTTCGTTTTTCATCATGACCCGACCGGGGATCGAATCCGGGACCTTCTGGGTGGGGCGGTCTGGCGTGGTAACCATTACGCCACGGAGGTCGTAATGGTCTATATCTTTGTCATTTTTGGTCTAATTTACAAATGAAAAAATGGGTTGCTCTTATTTTTGAATAATCTAAAAGATAAACAATTATTTTTTTTACGGAAACTAGCCTTTTGTAACACTTAATCTCGCTTGCTTTTATTTGACGGAAATACTTGTAAGTATAACTATAGAACTTGTAAGCATATACTTTACTATTAATGACAATGTTGTGCACATAAAAAGCAGAATGAAAACTAGAGTTGTAGGCCACATAATACAAGAAATTAATTTGATCCTTATTAACTCAGTTTATAAAGTAAATACTTCATTAATGTTATCCATTGAGTTGGCTGTTATTAGAAAAAAACGGGGGAAACTAGCAAAACCTAGACCGCACAGTCTACTTTTGCTCTTGTAAGTAACCACACCTGTTTTATAAGCTTCCTTTCATATTCGTATTAAACAGTAATGCTAGATCTACACTTTCCAGAAGTTAGGTGAAGTGAAGTAAAGTAAGACACGAAGTTAGTAGACAAAGGTAAAGTCGAAGTAGGAGGGAGAGTCCACACTTTTATTTATGTTTTACTAATATAATATAGCAGTTTTTTTAATGCTAGAGACAGTAATCGAGCTTGCGGATCACCTACTCTGTTACTAGATTACTCGTCAATAAAATCACAATTCTGTAATTTTTTTATTAAAAATAAATTGCTAATCCTAATTCGTACTCTTGAAACTTTATTATCAATTTGGTTAGCGTACAATCCGATTTTTTTATTTTTGTATTTAGTTAAAGTTAGTATAGTCATTCAAGAGTACCTAAAAGCAACAATCTAATACCGATCAAGCGGAATTATTGTTATAGTAAGGGTCTGAGTAACAAAGCATGAACATTTGCAACACTAAAGCAATGTCTTGCAAAAACTTTTTTAAAGTTTGAACGCGATTATCTCGCCAAAGTATCATGCACTAAAAGATTATAAAAATTATTTCACCGGAATCAGTATCTCATTTCAATATCACTTCTGGTGGCACCCAAGCAACCTTTCATACAAATATAAAAAAAACACTTCACATAACAGTTCGCGAGGCAGTAAAATTAGTGGAATTATGCATATTGGGTTTATAATGGACGCATTTTTCGTATATTAACACCAACACCTCCCGACTGTGGTGTGACACGACACCGAAATGGACCTTTAAAAAACAATTTTGATAAAATTTCTTGCAAAACAAAAATAAAGGTAGAACAAATATTTAATGTGTCGGTTTCCGTTGATTCAGCAAAAGTACTTCGAATTTTATTTATGCAGGTTTACTTTGTTATGAATTTTTTTTATATGACTTGTTACTTCAACATTCTGCTTCTTTAACTATAACGCAATATTGACGTCAATTGAAGGTTTGCTGGCGTCAGTGTTCAGGACACCATTGACTTCTAGCATAACGTCTTATTACAATTCCAAATTTGTTCATAAATTGCAACTCAACGTGCTCTCCGAAGCAAGGTGTAGATCAAAATACTGTCTGGGCTCAACTTGTTGATGTAGATTCGTCACAAAGTAAATTCGTCACGGAGTAAAAACCTATGAAAAGTGATGGATTTATTTTTAATGTATGAAGTGTACAATAATGACGAATTTACACTGTGACGAATGTACTACAACTCGCTATAGTATGCTATAGGTTTCCCGCACCACTTACCCCTTTAGAATCTGAATTCTGGTGGGGTAAGTGGTGTGGGAAATGTGCTTACCCTATATCACAATAATAAGCTACTTACATTTCGATGTTACAAGAATAGTAACCGTGCCAGTAATACAACGGCCATACACAATGTTAATCAGACACGAAACAATAGTATTAATTTGCATAAATCCTGCCCTATTTCTAGCATTGATATTGCATTAATTGTTTAACAAAGTTTGACCAGCAACTTAATTGTTGAATCGCGTAGGAGTTTCAATATTTCATATAGTGTATTGTATTTTACAATTTACCATTGCAACGGTACCATTGTGCCGACCATAAATTCAGCTTTGAAATCAGAGACAATATTATAACGATGTATACTTTTGTATCTGTGGTTCCCATAATTTCTAAAATGACAGTGATTAGACGACCCCACGCAGTCGAAGGAAAGCGCCGCGTTGATCAAACAAAAGAGAATAAGGAATATTTTTGACAAATATTTTTTGTGTTAAAAAGCTGAATTTATATTTTGTTTGTTTTATCCCCTAATGGAAAACTACCAGTTGTACCCAAAAAATACTCATAAGTAGGTAGTTAAGTTCATAATTAAGGCAGTATTTGCCTGTGACAGTGGTGTCAAGTGGTGTTATGTATATATAACGTCACAATAACTCAAAGGCGGGGGGGCGAGTCCCGGGGCAAAAGCCAGTGATACAATTTTGTTAGAATTGTTTTTTCGCATTACCCATCATACGGCCATGCCAGCTTTGAAAAAAAAATGAAAACATTATTATTTATTTTACGCTTATTAGTGTAAAAATTAAATAATGTCGATAATATAAAATATAAAATTTAAAACGTGGGAAAAATTAAAAGCATTTTATTTAATATTAAAGATTGCATTGAATAAGTGATAGTTGTTTATCATATTAAAAGATTTTTACACTCCTGTAAGTTATAAACTTACTGACTTTTGATATGGGTCAGTCGAGCTTAAAATCTTTATGCGCCCGTATCGGATGTCGCCACTCCCGTCTCAACTCACGTATCCATTACTTTTGAGCTTTTTAAGCTTTCCTCATTAACTTTCAAAGTGATAAGGCATGTCCGTTCCGCGTAAATTATTGTTTTAAATTAATTTCTCATTCGTTTTACATGTAACTGTTTAACAAATTAAGAACTTTATTTGTTTCTTTCAACCTACAACGATGCATTTCGGTGGCAATTTATATTTCATTATCACATTAATTTGCCTGTTAAAAACTTAAATCAGATCCTTGCTAAGTGGTATTAAAGTAACTTTCTTTCGCTACATACTTAATGACAAGCGGAATTGACAAGTGTCAAGGAACTTTAAGTAGGGACTTATGACAAAACCTTTATTATAAGTTACATTTATAAGTGAAATTATTTTTATTAAATTGAAGGTGAACTGTTCAACCATTTTTAAAGTTCATGAAATGTTATATTATGGGTGTCACTGTCAAACTAAAGGGGAAGAAAAAGAGAGCTTGAAATCTAAAATGGAATGAAAATTAAAATTCGTTACAGAAACTGGCTGAAGTTAAGTGCTTGTTAATATATCATTATATGATCCGATAATATTTATATCCCAAGAAAAATCGCACGTACACTTCCGGACACATGAATCGAGCCACCCTACATTTTTATGTGTAATGACATAGAACATAAAATATTCTTAAGTTAATCAAAAAGTTTTTATGCAGTTTTGATGCTGGTATATTCATAATGATTTTGAAGTGCTGTTGTTCCAATTTTGAATTTATCAAATGGAAAAACGAAACAAAATCCAAATTTGTGCATTCTTTTGAAAAGAAAAGTTGATCTAAATTAACATAATTTTTTTATTTAACTCCATAATTTTGAATTCACCGTAATTGTTTTGAAATTAAGACATCGTAAAATTGTCGTTTTTTTAATTTGAGCCATTTAAACGTTAAAATTATGGATACACCGCCTCTTCTAGCCGCGCAAGCTGTGGCGCTTCTACAGTCGGGCCGAAGTCAGCGCGATGTAGCATCACAGCTTGCTTTAAGCCGTTCTGCTGTGCAAAGGGTAAACCATCGATACCTCGACACTGGTGTATACGTGCGCCGTCCAGGAAGACCGCGATTTCGGGTAACTTCAGAAATATAGGATCGATTTATCGCGACAACCAGTTTACAAAATCGTCACCTCACCTCTGTACAGATCCAAGAACAGCTTCGAGACTTTCATGGAGTGGCTGTTTTCGGGCGAACAATTAGACGAAGACTTAAAGAACGTGGTCTGAGCCCACATAAGCCAGCCAACGGGCCGAAACTGACAAGAGCTCACCGAATGGCGCGCTTACAGTTTGCACGCGAACATTTGCAATGGACTCAACGCCAATGGAGCAAGGTACTCTTTACTGATGAGACTAAGATTATGCTTTATGGTAATGATGGAAGGAGGAAGGTCTACCGAAGGCGGGGAGAGCGCTTTGTTCAGTGTTGTATTGAAGAGAGAGTGACTTATGGCGGGAGCTCGTGGATAGTCTGGGGAGGAATATCTGCCGATGGTAAAACTGGGCTAGAGGTTGTGACAGGACCACGTCTATCAACACTAAATGCCCGTCGATACATTAACCAATGCCCAGAGACTCATGTGATGCCATATGCTAGATTTGTAGGCCAAGGCTTCACCTTTATGCATGATAATGCAAGAGCGCACACTTCAGGAATCGTCAGGGCATACCTTCATGATGTTGGAATCACGACAATGGAATGGCCAGCAAGGAGCCCTGATATGAATCCCATCGAACGTCTATGGGACGAATTAAAGAGGCGTGTTCGAGCTCACCAACCAGCACCACAAACTTTGGAAGAGCTGAGAGTTGCCATCGAGGAGGAATGGGAGAACATTCCACAACACTTCATAATGACGTTGATTAACTCCATGCCAAATCGCATGACTGCAATCATAAACGCTCTCAGAGGCAATACAAGTTACTGAATAATTTTTTTTTCCAATAATTCCTTTTTTTTTTTCAAAAATTCAACCCGAGTCTTGTCTTTAAGAAAGGTTATACAGGACAAGTTTCACTTAAAATTGTAATTTTATCAAGTTATTGAAATTTAAATTTGGAATTAAGTATACCATAATAATGTAAAGTGTACCAGCTTCCAAATTGCATAAAAACTTTTTCGTTGATCATATACTTTTGTTAAGTTACCAGCAATCAAAGTTGAAACTGCTGGGTGGCTCGATTCAAGTGTCCGGAAGTGTAGTTGTGAGACGCTCGGACCACGTTTATGCAAAAAAATCATTTGCATAAAAAAGCTATTCATCAATAGCGACATAACAATATTTCAGGCAATTCATGATCAGAATTTGTATGGCTGGCTACTGTAATTTTCATAGAGTAATCTTATCTAAGAGATTAACATCATATTTATTTTTATCTCCGAACAGACCTTCAAAACACAGCAACAGGTTAGTCCATTTGTAATAGGTAAGTAACTAATATAAAATTTGTTCACTTACTGAAACGAATGACACATCAAAAGACCTTGGACTTCGTCTATCACCACCAGCACTTTTCCACACAGTTCCATTTGAGCAATTGTATACGGCAATCCATTGCGGCACAACTTAACATCACTCACTGGCGCGACAGACTGAACTGAACAATGTATGCCGCTTAGGGAAAAGTAACGCGTTCCGAATGTTAACTCGAAAGTACCGTGGTAGGGGCAGCCGTCGTTGCGTGTCGAGTAGGTACCTATTCGGAAACAACGTCATGGCAATTACCGTGTCCCTCGATTATCATTCTCGACGAGGCATTATCTAAAAATGTCTATTCGTCTATTTTATGTTACGGTTCAAAATAGCTTAAAACAACTAACTCACTTTAAAGAACCGTCTGCCCAATTAATTTCAAAAAAACCTCGACGAAATTATATTAAATTCACGTACCATGAAGCGGCGTGCAGTAAAAATTCCAAAAGTTAGTCAATAGTCTCTTCTTTAATATCTCTGTGTTCTTTCATCTTGATCACCATCTTATTGGCTAAACGATTAACTGCAATAATTTTTATTTTGCTAAATAAGCAATCATAATTAATTGTATTGCATTTAAATGATTTCAATGAACTTTGCACCTCAATTTATGCACCTACTCGATCATTTCGTTGACGTTTCGATTTTAAAATGCGTTCGCATTTTTTTTAATACCTAAGCAGTTTTAAAATAATTATGCAAACAGCCAGTACGTTCGTGTTCTTTTTTAATTTTAAAAACTTTATGACAACTGTAATCGTCAAGTCAAGTTTAAAACTACCTAGAGGCAGAGGGGCAAAAAGTTAATGGTTCCCCAGCCCGCATGCACGCCACATAAAGATAATGAGTTCACACGATGTATTTTGTCACTTGGTTTGGAGGTCTTACTAAATTTAACTGGTAAATACTCGTTACAAGCCTCATGCTTATTTCTTATATTCCTTCAAGACGTATCCGTCTATGGTCAACCTTGATAATTTCGAATATGCAACCGAATGTGATGTGTGATGCATAGCCAAATTTCTTGTTAAAACTTCTATTGCACGCACAATGGCATACTACGCTTATTTCTTAGTATAGATTACATTACACGTATCCTCAGATAATTATTTCTATCACTACATAGTATAAAACAAAGTCGCTTTTTCTGTCCCTATGTCCCTATGTCCCTTTGTAAGCTTAAATCTTTAAAACTACGCAACGGATTATGATGCGGTTTTTTTTTATTGATAGAGTGATTCAAGGGGAAGGTTTTAAAGTATCATACATTCCAAAATTCCCACGGGAAAGCGGGATACACGCAAACGAAGTTGCGCGGGTTTCGCTAGTATAATAATAAATAACCAATATACGTAACTGACCTGTCCGTCTATTACTCGATTTTGCCATCTCTCTATGTTATTTTAAACAATGGCTCCAATTCCACGTTATGAAGGAGAGATGTCATTTCAATCGTTTCTATTTTACTTATTTCCTAATTACATTCGTCGTCGATGGCTTCACAATAGTTGTAATTTTTACCCTCGAGAGTCAATGAGCTGTAAGTCCATTGCTTATTGTTAATCTGCAATCGGTGTTGTAAAATCGCGTCTATTCTAAGTAAAACACTTACCATAAATAGACCAACGGTTTCGCTTTTCCTCTTTTTTTCTTTTTCTCCACACTTCATACACTGATCTGAAACAAGTAAAAATATATTCAGACTACATACATATAAGAATAATAAATTATTTATCAAACATTTTTTGCTCCCAAATTCAGTTCAGGTGAGGTGATGGGGATAGGAATTATGTACATATTAAATGTTCTTGGAAATGTTCGTTTTTCAGAGCATTCTGTCAAGTGACCGACTTTAGTTTTAGATTCTTGTTCTAAGTTTTTTACGATGTAATGATAAGCAAGAAAAACCACGCAAATCTAGCAACTACTTAGGTACTTGTCGATACACAAATTACATTCGCCAAGACACAAAGACTATAGTGCATAAATTTTGCTCTTGTTGTTATTATTATAATCTGAGATGTCTCTGTAGAGAAAAGGCAGCACTTCTATAACTCTAGTCTTCTCTTTCCTAAACGATGCTTTACCAATCTTGTTTTAATGAATATTCAAAACGCTTAATTGAGAATTCAATGGAATATCCATCTTCAGATAGCATACGAGCAGCATTTGAAAGTTCTTAGACAGTGAAGGAGATAAGATTTTGCACATTTATAGCGCTCATTTCTCAAGGATACTGGGCTACTGGAATGAAATGCTCATTTCCCTCTTTAGTAATAATAACAAAAACAAACATTTGCAAAACCTGAATAACGGCGGACATTAAGCGCGTAGGCGGCAGTCAAACCCAAGACCTAAACACCCTTGCAATAGTCGTAGATCATTAATGCAGTATTGAAATTTATGTGTCCATTATCGCCATAGTATCGCCTGCAGCAGCGGCACATACTTCAATATACACTGTTAGCTATTGTGTGGCTCTCGGCACCTCGTTTTGAGCTATTGTTGTGGGGCTGATGCCGAGATATGGCTAAACGCAGGCTCGGCTGTGTCTGGCGGTTGTCTCTACTTGGTGTTTGTGCCATTAATATTAACCGTTGTCTGATTCACCGATACGGGAATAGTTTTCGTTTTTTATGTTATTCATCAATCGATTGGGACATACACTGGACTTATGAAGTTTGACATTTTGTTAATTTGAGATTGCTCGAATTATCAGTTCTAAAATTATTCATATATTTTTTTTTAATCGCTTTAGACCTCAAAGGCAGTCTAAGTTCTGCAACCTGTGCAAGGTGAAAGAGGCGTAAGCAGACCGTCAGTCGTCACGTGCATGTAATCAATGATAGAGAATGGTTGTTCGGCACTTTATGCAAGAAGGTGAACATTTCAAAAGAAGTAATAATTCGATTAAATTCAATGTTATTCTAGATTAAGTATACAAATAAGACCAACACTAAAGAAAAGATAAGATGAAATTCTAAAAAAGAGAATAAATTATGGGAACAGGTCAAGTGAATGATTATGAAATAGAATGGTTTGTTTCCAATGCATTTCGTTCGACAAATCGGCATTTCATCAAATATGCGCAAGTTGTTCCAAGTGGTTTGCTTACTATAAATCTTACAAGCTTCGCCCGAGGCACGCCGAGCGCCAATGCGATGCCCGCCAGATATGGCATTGTTCCTCAAAAACTATCTCGAAACTAACTGTACTTTAACAAAACTGAATTATATTCCTCTAGAGTCAAATGATGCATCATTTGACTGGAATAATGACATAATTAGCTTTAAATTGTTTTGACCAACATGTCTATGGTGTTATTGAACGTTTCTTTTTTTGTTATTTTTAAATTACTGTTACTCGTGGTATTTGAACTTAGTGGTATTTTGAATAATGAAAGAAATGTGACACATGGAGAGTTTGTTGGGAATATTGGGAGAGGAAGACCGAAGCAATTAGGCAATTGACTAGAACCCACAAGGAAAACGAAAATGTGGCCGTTCAATAACACACAAACCTGGCAACGTACGGTGCTAGTCGAAGCGAGGCATATAGGAAAGTCCTGGAATGAAATTAAACGCAATGCTCAAAACCAACCGAAATGGAGAGTCACTGTGCCATGCTCTGGCGGCATTAGGAAGGTAGGTAGGAAGTAGACTGAAGAAAAGATGGATTGTGTGAAATAGGATATGCGTAGAAATTATGTAAGCGTGTAAGTGACGGAAGACTGTAAAAGGCACAGAGTAGTAAAAGGGCAGAATTTTAACATTGTGACACGCGTATCCCCCTAAATAATTGGAGTAGGCCAAATCAATGATGATGTGACGATTTTTAATTTTATATGACATTTAATATTTTGACATACCTTTGCAACATGCTAGTTTGCAAAAATACCTTTATAAGTTTAAAGTATTCTCTGGTAAGACATTGTAGGTACAAAGTTTTTATAATAATTTAAAGATGAGACAGCTACAATTTAGGACAAACAGATAGAAAGATATACGCAGACACTTTGTTGTAATGTAGATTCACTTTGTGCTATAAATAAACGAATATAAATGAGTATAAACTGAATGTGTATAGGTATGTTTATTGGTTGGTTCTGGACGATATTCAAAACCAATTTAAGGTCCATTTGTAACCAGAGCATTGTGAAAGCGAAGGGTAATTTATCTTACGTGGAAAACTTAAATGCAATTCAAGCAAATACTACTGTTGTATTGCGTCAATATTATAAAACAAAGTCTTACTGTCCGTCTGTTTATCCGATAATTATTAAATACTAGATTTTGACGATACTGCCGCGACGCTCGTATATTTTTTACTCGTGTATTTTCAGACTGAAGATTTTATCTATTTTTTTTTATAAATCTCATTCAAACAAAATAATTTCATGGGCGAGTAACTAAAACTGTTCATAATTTAAGAACAAGAAAAACTTTGTGCAACATATTATCATAAAACATAACACATGTTGACATTGATTTAAACAATTATAAACCTCAATGCACTTTCGTACAGAATTTCACACTAAATAATCACACTTTAAAAAACTCTTTAGACTTTAAATAAAATGCATCCGATATCAGGTGTCGCATCGAATGCACGCTGCGTTAAATGACTTTGCGCCATTTTTTATTTTAATCTTATTGTAATTTCGAGATTCTCGTGTGACCTTCCGTTGGCTTCTGTACGAGCCCCGGTTTTTGCACAAAAATGAATGGCGGCCGTGGATAGACATCTTTCCCACGGGTAAAGCCATGGGAAGGAACTGAAACGCGTTCCTTGTAGTGTAATTTAAATGATAGCAAAGGTTACCCCTCGAATTCTTGTAATGCCATGATCATGTTTTTATTTTCGTGGAATATTCCTGTTAATTAATTCGAGATTCGCTTTCACGATCTGATTGTCTGTTCTATAGAATAAGATTAAGATATCACAAATGTTTTAGATAGCTCTATGTCCAAACACAGTATAGGTAAATGCAGTAAGAACATCATTCAATCATTTTTTTTCTGTTTATATTCCGCAGCTGCGTGAATTCTCTTTTCCGACCATATCCTTTAGCTATTTTTGCCTTCTAGATGTTAGACCTCAAGTTGAAATGCAACTCCACGATGAATAAAATGGGACGAAACACGCCGCGAATTCGCCCCCTCTGGACAATGTCTTACTGAAGTCGGACGTTTCGTAAAGCGTCAACAACCTATAAACTTACTTTTTTGTGTTATTCGGCAGGCAAACAGGCAAGCGGGCCACCTGATGGAAAGTGGTCACCGCCGCCTATGGACATCGGCAACACCGGGCACTACCAATGCTTTGCCCACCTCTGACGAGACCTCTAATGTACACAAAATAGTCCCATGTCCCACAGAGGCTGTACTGTTTCTGTATTATGAACAGTAAAATTTTTAGCTATGAAGAAGATTTAGATATTCAAATGGGGTTACAAACTAATGAAGTTATCTGTAGATGGTAACGAATAGCGTTTTGAACTAGTAGTAGACAAACAGTACTCATCTTTCTGATAAATTATAACTAACTTTATCTGGGTTTGCAAATCAATCAACCATTAACTGTATAAGTTTAATATGATATCTGCTTCCCCGGAATGTTTTTTTTTTGTAGCCTGAAGATATTGTGTATTTGTGTCCTACTACTGGGCAAAGGCCTTTGATGGAATGATTTATCCAGGTAGGATATACGGGATATATAATTTAAAAAAAAATCTAAATCCAGAAATTAACTGTAATAAAATTAAAAAATAAATGAAACATCAAAAAACTATTCGAAACGGCACATCTAATACTTAAGAAAATTTGTGATGTTTTTTTGAAGTTATATTATTTAAAGCAGACTATTTACCTAATCGAGAAATATAGACTTGATGTACATCTAATAAAAATATGAAAAACAATTTTAGAATCAAAACCGCAACGAAGCAGAATCATTGCTGTGGTGGGGGGATAATTAGGCTTAGTGGGGGGCGAGGTCAACGACCGGTCTTCCGTGATGCCTCCGTAGCTCACGTGAACTTGGATGTCGTCACCGGCGTAGATGGGTAGACGGGAGTTTTTACAACCATTATAAAAATCTTAGTTGTAACCTCGGTTACATTAGTATCACAGCGTCGAACTTAGTCCTCAGATCAGAGAATAAAATCACTTTATTCGGAGACAATTTTACGTTTACAATGACTTTATGTTATGTTACATGTTGTTCAAAGTCAAAGTCAAAATACTTTATTCTGTGGGCCCTCGCGGGCACTTAGATACGTCATTTACAATGAGTGTTACATAATAATATTATTATTCTGTACTCTATAAACCACCATTTCGGAAACAAAGAAACTGTTGTAAGCGTCTGTAATGTGTCTAGTGTGAAATTCATTAAAAAGGATCCACCAACATGTTTTTTATCTTTTTTTCAAGACAATTATTTGTGGCACATATTTTATTTTAATTAGTATACGTATTTTTTATTGCATTCCATAAGTAGGTACGTAATATTATCACACCTTTTTAAAATAGAATTATTACCGCCTATTGTGCATGGACGTCAGGTAATACATAGTTGATTGGCAATCATCGGTGTTGTACAATGACTCAATAAAGAGCCCAGTTTCAATCCGCTTGTAATTCTGTTTGATTATGATTATACGACGTTTATTGAGGCAATTATGAGAAGATGTAGGGATAGCATCTATTGTAAACGAATATTAAGATCTGTTTGCGTCATCTGTCGGTAGCGAGACGTGGGAACGAGAGACCCTGTACACAGTCATGCACGCGTTGGCGTCGCGTTTCGTGCTACATTGAACTCTTTGTATATTGGACCTCACGTTGAAATAATTACAAATCCGCGATGGATAATAAAAAGCGGCGAAGCTCGCCCCTTCTGGACAAGCTCTAAGACCACACTTATCGATGCAACATTAGCAAGAAGATGTGATAAAATCCGAACTAACCTAAGCGAACCTAAGCGGTGAGCCTTCCGCTCCCGCAATTTGCGGTGTAGTCCGCAGCCCAACTTCACTGGAAAATTGCGTGTCAGGGGAAATCAAAATGTCTTAGAACTTACAACGAGTTTAATCAGAAAATAGAGTATGAAGTATTGATAATGACTCTTTACCATTTGTCAATAAAATGAAGCTGTATTATCGCGATTTCGCGATACGACACCTTTTGTCAACGAACGATTCTATTCCAAAGTGAGCATCTATAACTGAGTCCACGTCTTAAGTATGCATTTTCTAAAATATTTTACCGTAGTTGGAATATGTAAATGTGTATTTCTCTATTTGGGATGGCATTGTTCTGGCGCAAATCGCTCGGAAGTCATGGCTTTAGGCATTATTCTATAATGCTTGAGAATTTCGTGCGCCCCTAATGACTGCAGCGTCCGCCTCCGCGGGCAAAGCGTGTAATGAATATTTAATTGCACAGAAATATTACGGAAAGACTCCAGTATGTCATTACGTTTAGACACTGTTCACTTCAAACACAATCCCAGAAAAATAACTAGACAATTTGTTTAGCACAATAAACTATTAGACAACTTGTTTTCCAATGTGTTCGCTATATTTATATATACTAATATTATAAAGAAGTTTGTGTTGAATATTCGTTTACCAATAGGAAGCCACGTCATTTGTGTGCGAGTGTCACAGGCTCACAGGCTATTTATTAACCTTCAATCATTCATATGCTATGCTAGGCTGTAAAGGCGGGAACAAAAATTATTTGTCCAAACACAAAATACTAGAAAAAAAAATTACTACTTATACAGTTACACATATATGTATAACCGTACATGCACATGTCATATATACAGTTTTGTTACTGCATCTAAAATTTCTTTTAACATTTTTCAATTGCAATTTGGGAACAGCTTTAAAACATTTTCTCCCATATAAATACCGTAATCAATTTACAAATAAACAATTACCTTTTATGATCCCAGGGTCATCAATTGAGAGCCTATAAGCGATGCCAGCGGACACGCTTGTCTGCCATTGCTGTAACGGTAAATCGAATGGATAGTATGACTGTGCATGATTCCTGCATGATTGAGATCAACTAACAAACCGTCTATGCAATTACATAAAGATGTATGAGTATAAAACTGTGTTTCACAGGTTCCAAGATCTAGAATTAAGAACTACTTTACTGTATTACCTGACGGTTATATGAGTTGAAAAGTTATATGCTGACGTAGTTTTTAAGACAATATGGTATAGTACTCGTGTGGTATATATTTAAAAGAAAATTTATAAAAATATACAATTTGATTACGTTTAGTATTCCATTGATTTTCTTTGAAATATGATTTGAGTTACCTTAAAAAACCTAATTCTTACTTCGTTTCTCTGCAGCTATTTATTAATTTATTTAAACTTTATTGACCACAATATATGGATACAAAAAGCGGACTTAACGCTAAAAGCATTCTCTACCAGTCAACCTTTGGATACATGAATGTTATTTTAAAATAAATTACATACAGTAAATCCTAACTAATATTTTAGATGAGAAAGTGAATTTGTTTGTTTGATATTCCTTCACGGGTTGACTAAGCAGCCGATCATTACGAAAATTTGTATACATATTGTCAGGGGTACAGAGGCCAACATAGGCTACTTTTTATCTCGTGAAATTATGTCATTCCAATGGGAAAATACTTTTTCTGCTATAGATGGCGCTGCAATTCCAATTGCCGGCCAACAGATGGCGCCACAAGTCGCGCTATACGTGATCATAATCATAAATATGCTAAACATATAACTAAATAGATTATCTTTGTGGCACACTATCTCATTTTAGATTGTTAGAAGAAGTCTCTGTGAGTAAAAACATAATGTTTTGTTTCTAAAGCATGTATAAAATTCTCTACTACGTTGATTTAAGATTAATGTGTTAATTCAGATTTAAAAAAATATAAAATCCAGAATTTCTTATAGTTTCAAAAGAATCTCTAACGAAAACCAATTTGGTTTGTTAAATTATAGACATGCGATTTTATTTAGTCATGTTATGTTTAATAGTGTTATTTTTATTGAAGATTAACATAATTAGCTGAAAGAGGGTAAAGCAACCCGTTTAACCCTATCTATTGCCAAACCTAGCAAATATGGTAGGCCATAATATGTCATATTGTATATCTAGTTAAATGTGTGCATTCTCACGGCACCATAACACACAAACAAAAGAAACATCACCTAAATACTTGCTTCTGTATTTCATTCGAATGCCGATCTTTCAATTTTATATTGTCAAAACATTAACAACTTTAAACCAATGCCGATAAAGCACAGTGTACAGTATATTTCAGTATTTCTAACTCTATAGAGCATGCATGACCATATCAAAACAGATTCACGGTTTATAATGAGTTTTGGATTCAACGCTGTTCCTATAGTGATTCACATGTTAGCCGACGGTTTATGTTGACACGTATACGTCGATTTTTCGTTGTATTATGTATTCAACATTACTTGGACGGGTTTTAGTGGCGAATAGAAACTAGCGATCTCTTGATATAAAGGTTTTCAAACTGGTTTGATTTATGAAGGGCTATGGGATGTATGAACGAACTTTCTAGTAATATTGGCAGTTAAAAATAAATAAACATAATTATCCTTGCACGTGCCTCTACATGGGTTATTGGAGCCTCATAAAGACGTTTTATTGAACTGAATGAACGCCGGTGACCATTTGTCTGCTCGACATCCACCAACCTCGTAGAAATAGAGCCTCGTGGATAATCAAAATCAATTCATTTTTATTTTATTTATACCACAAACTTGGCAAACAAGCATACGGCCCGCCTGGTGGAAAGCATCACCGTAGCCTATAGACGCTTGCAATACCGGGGGTATCACTCACGCGTTGCCAAGTGGAGCTCTGGAGACCTTACTCACCGTAGGAACACAACATGGCCGAGACCAATGCTATTTGGCTACGATCTTCTGTAAGGTGGAGGTCCTTCCCCAGACGGGCTGCTCCTTCCTCAGACGGATGATGAATGATATAAGTAGATGATAGAGGAATCTAAATAAATGGTAAATCCTAAGTCGTGCACTTGAAACTTTATACCTTTACTGCCTATTAGGCAGTTATCGTAGCATATAATCTGATTTCATTTAGTTTAGTATTTAATTGGAGTTAGTAAGTCGTTCAAGAGTAGGTACTTAAACTTAACAATCTAATACCGATCGATCGGAATTATATTCAAAAGCAAAGCCCCAGACCAGTACCGAACGAGTCAGCCATCGCTATGCTTTAAAAATAATTATTGGAGCATCGATATCGCACATCGAGTAGGTACGTAGCCCTTTGTATGTTCGATGATATAAAAAATAAAAATAAAAAAAAATAAAAAAAATTATAGGGACAATTCATACAGATGAGCTAGCCCCAAAGTAAGTTCGAAACTTGTGTTATGGGATACTAACTCAACGATATTATATTTTATAACAAATACATATATAGATAAACATCCAAGACCCGAGCCAATCAGAAAAAGTTCGTTTTTCATCATGACCCGACCGGGGATCGAACCCGGGACCTCCTGGGTGGCGGTCTGGCGTGGTAACCATTACGCCACGGAGGTCGTCGTATAGCGGTTAATGGTGACATTTAAGCAAAGATGGGTCCAGTTACACTTTAATGAAGTAACCTCTTAATTTTATTTATTTGTATGCAATAAAAATTATCATAAATATTTACAGCATCAACGGTCCATGCGATAAATCAAATCGTTAATAAACTGAATAATTCAAACATCTTTCACACTGACAAAACACATTCAGTTAACGGTAATTAATTTACTAATATATAAAACATGTTTATTAAATTAGTGACGAATATAGTAAGCAATACTGCATAATATTAATCCTAAAATAAATTGGGCTGTCCTGTCACACAAATAATATTTATGAGGAAATCACTGACTTCTAAAGCTAAAAGGTAGTTCTTTGCAAGGTGGGTTCATTTTTAACCTACTTTAAAAACAGTAGAGGTTCTCAATTCGAGTGTCATTTTTTTTGTTTTGTTTTGTATGAAGAATATGTTACGAAAAGTCTATTTCATGTTGCAAGAAACTTTTTTTTTTACATTATATTCGCGAAAGTATCTCTAGCTCTTTATTTACACACATAAATTGCTGCATAGATTATAGAAACCTTGGGAAGGCTATTTTCTATCCCAATACAGAACACCAAAGAGAGTAGAGAGGTAGAGCGGATAATCCGCTTAAATCTGAGCAACCCGTCTGGGAAGGATCTCCAGGATCGTAGCCAAACAGCATTGGTCTCGGCCATGCTGTGTTACTACAATGAGTAAGGTATTGCAAGCGTCTATAGGCAACGGTGATGCTTACCATCAGGCGGGCCGTATGCTTGTTTGCCACCTTTGTGGCATAAAAAAAGAACAGAAACCTTCCTTCTCAAATAAATACATGGAGATATTATGAACAATAAAAAAAAATAAGGATAGGAGTTGACAGATAAAACTACGAATAAAACAAACAGAATGACATTCGCGGAAAGCTGTTTTGTATAGAAAAAGACAATATTAACGTGTCCGGTTTTATATCCTGTCGTGATATAACTTTCGAATAAATTATTAAATTCGTTCATAAAACAATTAAATTGTATTCCAATTTATATATATATATATATATTTCAAACGGAAATCATATAAATAAATTCAACGTCTAGTTTTATAAAGCTAAAACCTACTTCTGTGTCGTGCGTGACGTACGTAATGTGATTTTTTATTTAGATCGATATTATAGACTTATGTATTGGCAGGCGGCCATTATTTCTGAAAACAATCTTTTCATTTCAACGTAACGTATTATTTTTGGGGTTAGTAAACGGTTAGGAGAATGATTTATCTATATACTTTTTACAATGAAAAACCATCTTTTTCTCATAATATTTTTTGCAATTGCAATATCCTGTCCAGAGTCCATATTTTTAGCGTAGTTCTTAGAACTCAGCTACTTTATTACATGACAATGTGCAATTTTAATAAATAAATATGGGCACATGCGTCGAGTAAATAACTCATTGGCAAACGCGGGATATTACTAGTTTAAAATAAAATATGATTTATACAAGAAATCTATGCTTGTATACAGCAAATCAATGTAAATGGAGGGAAACTTGAATGAGCAATTTGAATTTAAATGCTTTAATCTATACAGCAATTTCCCATAGAAGCCTCCATTTTAGTATCATGTCAAACCATGATCTACGTCTTACGAGTGACATGGTATAGTAAACCGCACGTCAAGTTTTACAAATCAAATATTTTGTGTATAGAATAGTAAAACCGTCGCAACTCCTTAGACCCAGCAGTTTGGGCTGTGCATTAATATAGTTAAGTCAGTCAGGACTTTGAATTTTATGTAGGTATATGAATTAGGTTTTCAAAGGCACTTTCTCATACCTACTCAATACCTACTCAACATTTATTGCAACTATAAAGATATATCATAATAATTTTTCTGATCTCTGAAATACAGATTTTGTTAAATCTACCTCAGAGGTCAGGGACATCATTGGTATTATTGTTACAATTTTTTAAATAAAATTTATTATTATGAATAATTCTCATTATATAAAATACATATAAACACCTCTTATCTATAAACTACCACCATTTTGGAAACAAAACACTTGGAAGTTATACATCATACTATGTTAGTATGTTATTCCTTCACGGCTTGACTAATCAGCCGATCATTATGAAAAGTATATATATTGTCAGGGGTACAGAGCCCAACATAGGCTACTTTTATTCTAATGAAAGTATGTCATTCCAATGGGAAAATCAAAGAGCAAAGCCGCGGGGAAAAGCTAGTAAGTAATAATATATTCGGCACAGCTAACATCGAGGAGTCAATCCAATTTGCATTTGAGTACCTAACAATCTAACATCTATCACAATCGATAACAGCCAGTGATGCTAATTCTGTTGTACATTTAACTAGACTAGACTAATTTTGACAGGACTAGAAGTGATGCTATCCCTGTCACTAATTGTAAACCAAGGAAGGACAACAACACCTTTGGTCCTGTCAAATTAGTTTAGTCTAGTTAAATGTACAACAGAATTAGCACCAATTTCGGAAACGCATTTTTAAATATAATGATACAATAAATAAAATTATAACTTTCACTGTCAAACTAAAGAAGAAAACAGAGATAGCCTGAGACTTAATGTGGAATTAAAAATTAAGCGTTTCAGAAACTGGCTGCAACTGTCATTAATCGTCCATATCAACGTAATTGGACATGGTACTAAATGTTAAAGTCATCCATCTTTTGTTGTTATATCGCAGTAGATTGCCAACTTTGAAGTACGCTTCTGGTACGAATGTACAGACCACCCGGGTACCTATCAAATAATAAAATAATTAAAAATTAAATAAAATTATTATTATAAGCTACATGTTTTTTATGTAATTTATAATTGAAAATCGTCAAAAAGAACAATTGAAAAAGCTGAGAATTGGAATATTATTTCTTCTACCAATGACAATGGAGAGCAAGGATTGAGTGTCACCGCCTTTAATTTTATCGGAAGCCTAAAGTTTTTTTAAAATAGTTTAAATTTCAGTTTTTTTTTACCACAAAATTGCCGTACCGTAGACTATAGACGCTCGCAATACCGGGGGTATCACTCACGCGTTGCCACTTTGCCACCCTCCCAACCCCCCAAGTGGAGCTCTGGAGAGCTTACTCACCGTAGGAACACAACATGGCCGAGACTAATGCTATTTGGCAACGGTCTTCTGTAAGGTGGAGGTCCTTCCCCAAACAGGCTGCTCCGATTTGAGCGGAGTATCCACTGTGCTACATCTCTTAAAGTCTTCAGTTCATAGTAGTACCATTCAAGATCAAGATTTATTATGTGGTACATAATTCTATCTTGTCTAAATAAAAATAACAGGCGAGGCCTTCTCGATCTCCTACACAACGTAAGCATGGTGGCCTAGTGCGAGATGTTGTGACAAAATAAAATGAAAGTTCACGAGAGTACACCTTATAATGTAGATAAATTAATATGTGATTATTTTTTACATAGTATACCTAAAATTAAGTCGCTTCCCGCTGTGTGTCTGTCCGGTGTGATGCGGTTTTTTTTAATAGTTAGAGTGATTCAAGTAGTATAAAATGTATTTTATATTTCAAAATTCCCACGGGAAAGCGGGTTACACGCAAAGTAGCGAAGATTTTACTATTACGCTACCTAATAAAAGTAACCTTGTTTTAGATATTTTCTAATTAATAACAGAGATTTTCCCGCGTTCCACAACATTGCATTTGGCCGTTATAAAATAATATATAGACAGTAATGTTTATTGTTTCTATGATTAGAAAGCCTGAAATGTATCGCTCGAAGTTAATTAGTTAAGTGCTTTGATACATAGCATGCTTGCATGCTCCAGATCGGGAGTAGTATACTTTTTCCGGTTCAATAAGACTATACATAGGTACTAGTTACGTGATAGTTGAGAAAACCTGACAAATATATAAAAATTACTAAATATCTTTGATTTTAAACCTGCTAAGTGGACCTGGATTCATAGTCTTTGAATATATTATGTATGAATAGTATATTTATAGCCAGTTCCTGAAAAGCATTTCAAAAGTTAATGACACATTAAATTATCACTGTCACTGTCAAACTAAAGAAGAATAAAAGAGATAGCTTGAGACTTAATGTGGAATTAAAATTAAAACGCGTCTCAAAAACCGGTTGTTAATGTGTTTGAAAATTGTATTATATGAATAAATACAATACAATCCTACTAATATTATAAAGGCGAAAGTTATGTGTATATTTGTTACTTCTTCACGCTCAAATGGCTGGGTCAATATTTATGATATTTGGTATGTAGTTAGCTGATACCTTGGATTAAAACAGTGTACTTTTTATCCCAAAAAGTACGCGATTCCCGTAGGATTTCATCAAAAGTCTGATATAGATGGCGCTATTGTTCGTAAATAAATACACGCAAACGAAGTTCCGCGGGTTTCACTAGTAAATAAATATTTACATAAAAATATAACTTGGAAAGCCATCACTCAAACAATAATCGCTTGAGAAAAGGAACGGAACAGTAAGATTTCACTCGTATTGCAACAGATCGACAGTGTCATTACCAATGACCATCTAAACTAGACCTCCCTCGCTTCCTTCATCTGCTCCAGTGTGTTCTTAGACTGTCTATCAGACTTTGTTTTATTTACCAATTGTATCTTAACAGAGTGTAATACCCGGCCCGATTCTACTAACACAAATGCATAAATAATCTTATTGTTGGGCACCTGGAGGAGAAGGCCCCTTACTGTAAGTTTAGAGTTGATGCGATCAACTCTAAACTTACACTGTTTAAAAGAACGCTCCAGAATATATTGTATCACTTATGGTCTTAATACATAAACATGGCTTAAGATTTCTTAATAATTTGTGGAATTCATTTAACTTTATTATCTGATTAATTATCTATTCTGCTTTTATGTACACACATCTTATTGGATTACAACCTGCTAGGTTACTCTGCATAGCAATCGCGATTTTAATTTCAATTCTCCATAATTTCAAATGCAAAATTAACAGCAAATCCTAATTCATACCCTTGAAATTTTATACTTTACTAACTATTTGGTTAGCATACAATCCGATTTCATTTAGTTTGGTATTTAGTTAGCGCTAGTCTAGCTGTAAAGTACCTAAAAGTAACAATCCAATGGCGATCAGGCGGAATTATCTTCAAGAGTAAGGGGCTGGTACATTATTATTAATTTTAAAATATGCATATGTATCATTTTCAAACTGTCTTGTGTGATAATAAATAAAATAAAATTTATATTTGTATATGATTGATTGCTACATCTTAAGAATCTCTACAGAGGCTGCATAAGCGTTATAACACTAATACTAATGTTATTATTATTATTATTAGCCTACACTAACCCACTGCTCGGCAAAGGTATACTCCCATTCCGTGACTTCCTTTTATTCATAGACATAAAATAATTTCTCATAACCCCTTATTACAGCTTAGATAATTTTATTAGAAACTATTTAGACTATTTTATGCAGACTATTTATTAGATAGACTATTCAGACTTGTTAGTAGTAGTATTTAGACTTATGTAAAGCTAACATTGAATATACACTATAGTCGATAGAAGTAAATGTTTTCAGAAATAAGTGCCTAATTTATACATGCATTCATATAATCTCTATAAGCATGTAACATTTTTCAATGTGTTTTTTGAAGAATTTACTGATGTTTAAAAAGATATTTGGTCTAACAAGTATAGCTCATTGAACACTGGCCAAGAACGCTAAATCGCAAGCATTTGTGGTGTAGTTTCTCCCAATTACACCGTCTCTTGCAGGCTATTGGCTAGAGGAATCCGGTCTGTCGTGACTGTGATGAAAAAAACTAAAGCGAATTACCGATACGCCTCGTGCACACAATTTCATGCTCCGACTTATTGAAGAACGTTCCAGATTCATATTTTGGACAACAAGAATCGAAGTCATTGTTTGGATTTAGTCACAAATATCACGTTACGTTAGGGAAATATTTTACAAACTGGATGTAAATCTGTGATGCTTTTTGATTGTGTATGGTATCTTTTTATTGAGAAATGATTGTGATGTACAGTACCATATAAAAAAGACCAAGAATTAAGTTTCTTACCGGTTTCTTCTTAGTACAAATCTGCCGTCGGAACCAGTGGTAGGATAACAAAAAAACGATTCGAAAGAGCTTGTAATAGGCCTTACTATAAAGCATAGTACAGTCAACAAAGGAGTTGACTGACCCCCCTCTGTATGTATGATTAAAGATTTCTAAATATTGCGTGAAGGGATTTACTTGAAAATTTGTAATTACATAGTACAATATGAATACTATTGATAAATAAATTTTCAAGTAAATCCCTTCACGCAATATTTAGAAATATTTAATCATATATACAGGGGGGTCAGTCAATTCCTTTGTTGACTGTACAAGCGTTTATATTTAAACTGTATTATATTGATTCAAAATCATACAATTTAATAGTTTCAAGTATAAAATAACGAGATAACGCACAAACTTTTAGTAACTTTTGACATCTGAATCTGACATTTGGTGTGCCGGCCGGTATAGGGCTTGGAAGTTTGCTTTTTGAGCCAACTTATAATTTTTTTTTCATGTCTATGTTGAGGTCGCTGTATACGTAACGTGTTTTTTCCCGGACGGGACGGGAAGTTAAATATAGTTCCATACAAAATGTATGTGAATATGCATATGTCGCGGATACACGGACGGGACGAACGTGGCCATGTCGAACAAAAAGTCACGTCTCCGTCCCGTCCGAGGTATTATCCCGTTGCGTATACAGAGACCTTTATTTGTTTTTTTATTTTCTCTGGTGTTCTGAATTTCTTGTAAACTGTCGTTGGCTGGTAGAGAAAGCCTCGTGCAATCCATACTATATACCATATTAATATCCATATATACTAATATTCTAAATGTGAAATGTATTTGTTTGTTTGTCCCCCTTCACGTCGAAAGTAGGTAATGAACGGATTGATATGAATTTTTTATTGGGGATAGTTTAAGGTCTGGAGTGACATAGGCTACTTATTATCCCGGAAAAACATCTTATTCCCACGGGGAAAAATAATGTACTTGAATAATTTTTTGTTCTTCTTTCACGTCGAAAGGAACTTAAGTAAGTACTTACCGACATGATTTTTTTAACAGAGAGGAGCGTGACATAAGGCAACTTTTTTTCCTACGGGATAGAGAGATTCCCATGGGAAAAATTATTGACATTTTCCTCTAACCACGCGGGCGGAGCCGTGGGCAACAGCTAGTAAAGAATAAATTTAATAAGTAAATGAATATGTAATACGTTTTTAGGGTTCCGTAGTAAACTACAAGGAACCCTTATAGTATCGCCATGTCCGTCTGTCCGTCCGCGGTCTAGCGCCTAGACGCTTGATGCTAGAAAACTGTAATTTGGTATGTTTACTCACATTGCTAACAAACTGGTAGAATAAAATTTTGAAAAATATTTTTTTTGGGGTGCCTGGGACAGGGTAAAGTGGGAATGACAATTTTTTATCGCACGGACCCCATGTTGTGGGGTTTCGTTAAAACAACGAGGTTGTGGGAAGGTCATTTTTCGATACAATTTTCGTTTTGCACGGTGGTCCCCTCCCCCCTCTATCTCTGAAAGTCTAGTGTTTAGAAATTTGAAAAAATTCATGATAGTAGTCCATATAGTGAACCTACAAGGAAAACTATATCGGTTAAGTAGGCACTACTAGTTACCGAGTACCTCATAGCCGACGAACTTATGCGAAGTAAAATTTCTTTGACGAATACGTAGTACAAATGTCATAGAATATGGCATTGTACTCATTTGCAAGCAAGAAATGCGTAGCCGATACGGAACCCTACAATGTGCGTACTTGTCCGACACGTACTTGTTCGGTTTTAAAAAAAAAAAATATTGTTGTGTGAACGTCATTTGTTTTTCAGTGCGTGTTTTATTCATTTTAAAATAATTTACATTAAGCTTATTTTTAAAGCCGAACCTTTTTAAACTTATTAATATTATCCGACAGAAAAGTTGAAAATATAATTGTACTGACTTCCAATTACAATCCCTATGATTTTTGTACGTATTAAAAAGACGATTGATTAAGCTTTTAATTCCTTTGGAAATATTTTGTGATATTTTTCCAAATATTAAAATATTTCACACAAATACTATCACAGGATCACAGTAAGAAATCTAGCTATTCAATCACCAACATCGTTAGTTTCAACCATGTTTCAACGCTATTTAATAACATAATGTTACCTACAATAAATTGAAAATTTGTAACCCTAAGAATACTATTTGTTACATAGATTTATCGAAAAGATCTAAACAGGCAATAAAGTACCAATGGATTCGCAACAACTTTAAGTTAAACCTAGTATTAAAGATAAAACCTAAGTTGAAACGGACATTAAACAACAAACAACTAAGTATTTTATAGACCTAACAGGTGTAGTGGCAGGCCATAGTTCTTAGAAAGCCTTTTAAATTCAATTCGCATTTGCCAAGAATAATATTTTCAATGGTACCAATGAAAATGTTTGAAATAACTCGTTAATAGTTCAAATAATCCTTTGGTTAATGTGAAGGTTTAAGATACCTTAGGTCCGAAGACATTTCCTAAAGCGCATATAGTAACCGAATTAAATATAGCTAAGTTAACTATTATGACGTAAGTAATAATAAACGTAATAATTGGAAAGGAAAATTTGGGTAAAGCTTTCTAGATTAGTCGTTCAATTCAGGAACCCCTCTGGTGGTAAACTTAACATCAGGTACCTAACTCATATGCTAGTTTGCTTGCAGTGTAACTACGTAGTACTATTTATTATTCTGTGGTTAGTAAACATAAAAGAAATCCGGTGCAACTTAATGAAAATCGCCAAAATAGAATACCGACATTATTAATTTTATTTCTGCAGTAATGTCGATCTATGTTTAGAAGATGCGCAAAATAGTCTCCATGGATTCGCCACGACGACGATGGTCGTCTGTCTATGCGAATGAACTTAAACCAAATTAATTATTATCAGCTTAAAATCTGACTCTAACGACTATTTAATGTTGTAAAAAGGTCGGAACACTCCGACTCTATTCAATTGTTCTAATTGGAGTTTTTGTGTACATTTATCTGACGGGGCGTCGGCCGTCTGCGCTGACACTGATCTTGCTCTGTCTTTAAAGGTTATGAGAGCGAACCGTGTGATTTGTTGCAGCCCCGCCTTTTCTATTCGAGAGCAAACTAAACCGTACACGATTACCACTGCTCCAAATAGTTCAATTTCGAAATCTATCAATCTAAATGGTGAGTTTGAAACCAAAAAAATTTGTACTTGTTAGGGCACAGATTAAGGAATAACTACAAAAAAATCTGATAAGAGAGCGTGGTCGATTTCCCATAAGTTAATCCGATTTTTGTATGAAAATTTTACTACGGCACAAGTCTAGTCTCGTCTGTCGCTGTACAAGGTTAGAAAGAGCTAATCAATAAGTATTTCAATTATCGACTCATCGTCATTAAGCTTTTACTCACTGGTTATATAGATCCTGTTCCCAAAATATGCAGTTCTCCGCTTCCCAAAAACCTTCGACCGCTATTTTGAAACCGCTCTACGCTACCAATACGTTTAGTACTAGAATACAGGCAGGTGATGCCGCGGGCACTTGTCATTTATAAATTAATTGGTCTAAGTTTGATTTCTGGTTTTGGCCAATAATTCTGCTAATCACCAATAGCAGTTCCTTTGGGTCGCGACAAAAAATTGCAATCGGAAACTAATGTTATAAGATTTGTCTTACATCCGCTCGTGTCCGTTGTAAATAGATGTTGAGACATCGATACATGAATTAACGTCTGTCGTGGGACTGTCAAAACCGGGGACGGACGTCCGTTTGGCAAGCCTATGTAAACGCCAAAATCGCTTTAAATATTGAGATCGTTTACCGTTGTTGTCACATTATAAAAGTTATAAAACGTACCTTTAAATGTTATTAACATTATGACGATTCATTGATATATTTGCTCTGTCTACAAAGAATTTCGTGGTGATTTCTAAAAGAAATACGATGACTGGATAGATTTTCAAATCGTAAAATATAGTTTCTGTTTTAAAACTTTTCTCTTGACAAATGTATCAAATTGTAGATCAAGCATTGTTGCGACGATTACATCACGGTTATTTACGGAGAGTTTACCGGAAAGAGAAATGAGTTCATCATTATCAACTACTACCATCAAAACTCCTATGTATGGTTCCTCTTTTTCAATATATTTTAGACCAGACTCAACGTTCCAGTGCAGAGTTCAAGACAACTAATGATCAATATTTCGACTTAAAACATTATGACTTAGATGACAATTTAGTATGTAGTTAACACTATTGCTACCCTAACAATCAAATAGTTATTAAGATACGCCACAAGTCTTCTTCATTTACTCGGGATCGTGAGCCCCTGATGAAGTGACAACTTTCGTTTTACAATGTTCCTCCATCGACATCTGTCTTTGGCATGATGGAGTGCGTCATTTAACTAGTACTACTATAATAGTATTACCAACATAATAAAGCGTGCTTTGATTCTATTATTCTATTATCCACTAACAAAAAATAACATCCAATTATAACATCTTTAGTAGGTAGTGACTCATGCTAATTATTACTATAAAAGTATCGTTTTTGTAAACACCAGTTACTCCCACACAAGTGGGGCCCTGACGCCGCCTGAAGCCAATGGACAATGAAAAAGATTGTCAAGTCATTACAGAACACGATTTGTCGCGGCCTGATATCATTTTTGATTCTGTTGTTAATAGGGCTGACAAATACCCGAAAGAATTTGTTAAAAAAAATGCATTTGATTGGCCAATTTTAAGGAAGTTCATAGACATCTTGCTGTGAAGCCAAGTAAAATGTAATTATATCCATCTTTACATCTCTTAGATCTTTTAAAACTACGCGATTTTTTTTATAGGTAGAGTGATTCAAAAGGAAGGTTTATATGTAGATAGGTATAATACATTCTGAAATTCCCACGGGATGGAATACACGCAAACGAAGTTGCGTGGGGTTTCGCTAGTATTTAATACAAGATTAGTAGATAACGTGTCACCGCTATTACTTTATTTAATAGATGAAAAAAAGGGTTAAGTAATACTTTGAAAAATATGACGTTTCCCCAGTGCGATGGGCGAGTCGTGTACAATTTTTTACATATTCAAACGTTGTAAATCTGTTTTTAATATTATACGAATCTTCTTAATTTTTTCAGAACTTAAATTGTATATCTAAAAGGAATAATCAAACAGTAAACTATTTAGTAGGTATGTCACTGATTACTGAAATAACTTTACAGTTTGAAATATAATAAAAGGTATTATTACCATTTGCAAACTACAATCTAATTTACATACAAATTATTACAAGCATTATTATAAGTACAATAATTTCAATTTAATTATTTAATAAGTACAAATAATTTATAAAGATACATCTACACTAGAAGAAGCGAGCACGGAACTGAAGTGGAACACAAAACGAAAATATTTAAGTACGTATAAAGCGAACGGTCTTACGAATTTCAGACGTTTCAAATGAGCGTGTCTCTTATCCTAGCATCACGAGTCAAGTCTAACATCTCGTACCTACTCGAGCTACCCCGAAAATCGAAGATTTTTTTCTAAAACACAGAGAAATTGTATTTTAGACGAGGCAAGGCGGATACATTTCTAATAAGAATACGCAGCCTTATGAGAGCGTAAACAGTTCATTTTAACACTTTAATAAACAGTCAACCGTACTTTCGAAATTCGACGGTTTTTTGACAAACAAACAATAGAATATCGCTTTCGACTTCAACTACAATGATCGTAATCGTTTTAAATTCTCACTCGACACAAACCTCCATTTCGCACTTGGCTCATTATAAACGCACCTTAAGGTTGTTAAAGCACTTATTACTGCATAAAACGGATACAAGGAGCCTAGAGGCTATGTAATAAAGTTATTGAGAAGCGATTTTTTCGGTAGCACTTTTGTAATTTACGCTTTCGAATTTATAATTACGAATTGTCTGCATGGGAACATTTTGGGCGCAATTGCCTTGTAAATTATATCCAGTAATAATATATTCAAATCCCAAGTGCTAATTATAGTTCTTGATATTTGCCTATGTTCTGTGAAAGAATGGTATGGCAACATTTGACCTTAATAATCATGTAATAGCAGCTAGCTTCATTCTTCTCGCAAAATACATGGGTAAAGCAGATCCTGTGTGTTCAACACACATCGTATTCGTTACTAATCTAGAGAGTGTGATAAAAATATTGTTACACAATATCAGCGACAAGATTAGGCTCAAAAGATCTGTAGATCTAAATCCAGGCTACAGAAGTCGTTCCCATAACAATAGTAGTGAAACTAATAGGGACCACCGCCGGCAGTGAAATATCTGTTATGGAGTGTCATCTAAGATATAATTCTCGAATTGCTTAGATCTACAGTTCTAAATCCGAATATAACAATAATCTAGAGACAACCCTAGATATAGTAGCCTCGTGGTTACCGTAGCCGATGTGGATGGCTATCTGCAGCGATTCGTTTCGGGCGAGGACGCGGAGCGTGACGCCGGCACTTCGATTACAAATCTCGGACGGTAACTAGCCTCTAAAGATGCTCGAATGTTTTATGGGTTAGTTCTTTAAGCACCACTGAAGCAGATATCTGCGTGGCGGTGAGATGTGTTGAAAGTAGTCAATTAGTTTGGTTTATTCGTGACGAAATGAAATACTTCGATTTCAACACATCTTTCAAGTTATCGTGTGATTCCGGGTGGAATTCTTACAGCCAGATTCTGAAAAGCATTTTAATTGAAATTCCATATGAAGTCTATTTCTATTTTTCTTTAGTTTGACAGTGTCAGCTTTAATTTAATCAGTCATTAGCTTGTTTTATTCGATTTTAATAACAATGCATCTAATACTTCTCCATTATCTGCTTAGGACTCAATAGCTTGCTTTGTTTTGCTATATTAATTGTTCTTTTTATATGTTTGTCTTTACTTAATGAAGATTTTTCATACAACAAAAAATTTACTGTCCAATTAAAAATTAATGACAGTATAATAAAACTTAGTCGAAACAATTTCTTTGTTCATAAAAACATAAATAAATCATGACAAAAACAAATATTTCATAAATGCATATAAAATAAATACAGAAATAATTAGTATCTATTAAAAATGTAAAGTAAATGTTTTGAAGATAGAGGGCGATGAACTCCAACTGGAAATCCACGGGGTCAAAGTTTGAGAAGACACACTGGTTTGGCAAGGTCAATAGGAATCGAGCTAGTATCAGTAACATGGCAATAGAATTATATAAAAAGCCTTTCGGTTACATATTTAAAAACCAGTTTTATAACAAACTGTAAGATAATAGAAAATATAATAGATAAGATTGGGTCTAATCATCAAATGATTTAAGTACTTAAAGGAACAAAAATCTAAAATTTGTTGCAATTTTTGATGTATTCAAACGTTACAGACTTGAGTAGATCTTCTAATAATATGATCATTGAGGACATACTATTTTATTCAAAAATAACAATTTTTCTGATAAACTGTGGAGAAACCATTACAATTCTCCCCATAGATTTTCCCATGATATTGTTAATCTCTTATTACCTAAAATAATTAAATGATATCAAAAATATTATACTCTGTGCTTGTATAAAGGGTCAGGATTGATTTTGATATAAATCATAAAGTATATAAATATAAAACAAGTTTTGATAATAATGATGAAATAGTAACATTCCCTACAAGTAAAGGACCACCTACGAATGAACGAATGTTGAATAACATTGCCTCGAGGGACTCTGTCTCGTGCCTTAGAGAACCTTTCGTTGATTCTAAAGGGCAATTTGAGGTATACGTAGAAAGTTTAATAATTTTATAGCATGAAAAGACCAATCTAATCAATCTTAATTTGTAAGAAGCGTAGAGTAAAGAGTTGGAGAGATTAGCAAGCCATAATCACTTTAAATTTTCTCATCGATACCTACTTGTTTTACTGAATGGGGAACTTATTGGACTTTGTTTGCCCCGGTTTAAGTTCAAGATCGTAACAATGTCACCTTCGTAAAAACCAACTGTTACAACTCTATGTCAGTTTTATTATCACACATGGCTTCGTTGTTAACAAAAATTTATTATACTGTCACTTCAGTGCATAACAAATAGTAGTACAATTCTTCACCATCCCTACCGCTGTCTACTGTATAGCCAGGGCTAATACATATTGACGATTAGCTCTGAAACCGTTAGACGTTTCCGGGAAAGATAACATAACTATGAAACGAAATTTCGAAATATGAACTGACGTTTCGTTGAATTCTAATCTGTTTTGAACATTATTCTATCTAGGTAATGTCTTTTTTGATAGGACTGTTTCAGACTGACGCTTTCATGGTTAGGAGGCTGAACTGAAAGTCACAAATAATATAAATAAATTAGTCGGAGTAGGAATGATTGAAACGCCCTTTAGCTTTCAGAGACAGCAATTTAATTTAGAGACGTAGCAAATCAAGTGAACCATAAAATACGTATAGAAGGATTATACTCATCACTCCTGTATGGAATAATTTATAAAGCTATGTTTGTAATAAAACATATAACAATGAAAATACCAGAAAATAAAATACTAGAAATACCACAACGTACACTAAAGGAAATGGCAATTAAAAATGAATGACAATTTATGGCAAACAATGTAAATAATGCGGCTACAAATGGTATCGTAGAGGCAGCAATCGCGAGGGTCACGGTAATAGAGCTAACAAGATCTTTTAGCGGTTCACTGTGGTTCTGTCATGGCCATATTGTGGAAATTTTTCAATACATTATAAGATATATAGGTAATGATTTAGATCGTTTTAAAAATATAGAAATGAGTGATTTTCAAGTTGAATTGATCACACATTCAACATTTGTCATCAAGCATCACATCTCAGCCCTTTTCCGCCCACTGCTGAGGATAGGCCACTTTTTGTACGCCAACCAACTCGGTCCTGTGCCACTGTCATCCAGGTACGACCTGCGACTTTGGCTATATGAGCTATATCGTCAGACCATCTCGCTATAAACAACTTAAAAAAACTTCTGTTAAATCATAAAATTTCTGTGTATGAAATAAAGAAAAATAATAAATTGATACCTACTTAATTTTATATATGACACCTAAATAATATAATAATTACAACTCTCGAAATCTCATCACATGATTTGAAATAACTTGTAAAGTTATTTACAACCAAGAGAAGTAAGCAAATAAGTTATCTCTACACCCAATGCTCGCCGACAAAGTAGAGGTACATAATTTGACATTTTAGAACAAAATATTACCTGCAATATTTCATTGAATTAGCATAACGTAATTTTAACTAGACAAAATCACAGGTGTTAAGTAGTGTTCATTTATTTTACTATAAAATCGCATAGAAATCTTGATCGGAAATCAGCGGGTTCGGAAATAAATTACGTTAATTAATCTTCGACACCAGATAAAGCACTTAATGCAATAATTCCGATTATGATTAGGATATCAACTATATTTAATGTTTTAGATGTTCAAAATTACGGCTCATGACTCATGATCACACATATCTGTCAAGAAGTTACATTTATTATGCCAAAGATTATATTAAAACTTAAAATTAAAGTAATAAAAAAAACTAGTAATTATGTTCAGTTTTTTTTTCCAACGTTCATACAAAATTTCGTATTGTCACGGTGTACCGACCTGGAGGCGACGGAGCGAGTCGACCGGCGGGAAAAAAACACCTATTCTCTACAATAATAGCTGTATACTTCATGTAGGAGGCCAATGAGCACACTACTGAGCTCGGTGATGCGGCATCCGGAGCCTAAACGAATAAGGACAAGACTAATATTTCCATAGACGATATTTCAATTTTGTATAACGATGTTTTAAGACAAGATAAAATTAGAAAAGGGTTGTCTAGGACAATCATATCAGTTACCAAATATAAATTGTTTAATACTCTTATTGGACGTTAGGAAACTTCACTTAACAGAATAAATCACTTAACAAGAAACCTCTCATCATATAGTTACTGCTATTCTAATGTTATCTGCTTTTGAGAGATACATTAAAAACATTCGTCTTGTATTTATCTACAAGCCTCCTGACATATTCAATTGCACACGTATTAATTGAAAATTGCTGCACGTGACTGTCCAATTGTCGTCATTATCACAAAATGTTATTACCTAGAATTCTGTATTCCACGATTTCTCTAATTTTCCATTCCGACGTGATTGACAGAAAATTATTCACGATTTCTGTTTCTGTGTGCCATCAAGATGTTTAGTGGTTTTTATGAACACATTACAGAAATATTGTGTTATTAGGTACATGAGCAGAGATTTCGACCTTCCCCGTTGCACTGGCTTAATAAGTTTAGGCTTAAGAAACGGTCCTTCCAGACTTTTAAAAATTATATATGTGATAGTTCGACACATCTGTATCTAATAAATAAATGTTTATTTCTTATGATCCACAAACATAAATTGACACCTAATAAATCTAAAAAATATGTTCTTAGCACCTATTCGATTTTATTGTCTAAACCCGTTTGAATGCCAACTCTATCAACTCTTACTTCAACGAATCTATTTAGTTAAATATTCGGTAATCATTTCCAGGCGCGTACAATCGATTTGATACGATTCAAGAGATTTCCCTGTTCTATACTTGTTGGATGTAGCTCAAAAATCTATTAACTTTTTATCGAACCGACTCGGAATTTACAAGATTATGGCTTTTTGTATATTTTTTTAAATGACATGTTAAGTATGATATGCACATGTAATACTATAATTATAGGGACCTCAGGTAATTATATCTTTGTACTAAACTTCCAAAGTACGACTAAATCTGTAGATAGATACTTATCTTATTTCTTATTACATGTGTTACGTACTCGACAAGGTGATTCTTAACTTATACCCTAACTATTGCAATGGACCGATAGCACAGCTTATACATTATGTTGGCAATCACATTAATATTATCAAAAATGATGACCCAAAATTCAAATTCACAGTTAAATCTCCAAAATTTCATTTTGAACACATTTTGGTGGTTATAAAATTGATTTGTAGCACGAAAGTGCACGAAACACAAAAGAACAATGACCCAGATCCGGCGATGATAACTATCAACGTGACGCATATGTGGAATCGATAACAGTGAATATGTACATGCACGCACCAGCGGACGTTATCGCACCAATATTTACCGAAGCAACAGCAACACGCGAAACGGCGCGACCGTGTGAACGATCGCCGACACTCCTCTCCATTAACTCTACTAGAACCCTACAGCCCGCCACCGAAAGGGCGAACTCATTCAAATAATCGGCAACGTGATGAAAACATAAAAAACTTTTATACCTACCTATTCAAAGGCCAGCAGCTGCACCGAAACGGAACGGCAGATGCGCGTGAGCAACCGACGCTGTTATTACAGAAACGACAAAAACCCCGCATCCAGTTTCCGAGATGAAGCCTATGTTTCACCAATAAATGGATAACTTACCGGTGAATCGTGGCCTCGTGGAGAATGTGGCAGCGTTGGCGCACTCACAAACAGTACACGTGCACGAACGCCGCGGTCGCGCACCTGTCGCGGAATGACTAGCCATTTCCATATTTGATTGTATTTATGAACGGGCAAGGCGCGCGCGCAACCCGACGCGCCGTGGTGGACTGGCAACCGCCGCGCGCGCTACCTGCGCCCACCTGTCCCCCCCTCCACCAGGAACCGGATGGTACTCCAAAAACAAAACGGCCAACAAAGGACGTGCCGCGAATGTTCGCACCGCCACCGGTGCGATCCATTCGAGGGTCGGCAGGGGCTTGCCGGCCGGGGACCCCTGTATAAACAGACACAGTGACACCTGACTCATTCGCCAAAAGCCAAGCCCCCGCCGGACGATCGCCGCGCGATATAAAATTGAATCTTGTTGGAACAATAGAGGTAGACTATATTGCTAAAAATGCAATTGTGGTGAACGATATTACGAAACACAAAGGAATTGATGACCTGTGAGATGACATCGGCCGCCGATTGATTGTACAAGTGGAAAGAGCGATTGCTCAACGGATTTAAGTTGCTCGTAAACAAACAATGGCATCAGCGGTCGGTTTCATTTGTGTACTCAAAACACTGGTTTCGTTTAATTATTTACAAATCGATTCCTGTGTATTTGTGGAGCGGACGAACGCGGATGCCGGGGACATTTTCACTATTATCAATTTATATCGCCCGCCGATATGATAACGGTGTATTCAATAACCTTATAATTAATTTCCTCTATCGTGATTTGATATCCTGTGATAATTGGTTTAGGTATTAAAACAATATGTTGACAGAGCGATGTGACAGAGTTTTACATGCATTTCTTCTCGTCAATAGTGATTCTGAAATGCTTGTAGATTACATTAATATTAATAAAATTATTAAAAGATTTCATTAATGTTAAGCGCCCGTGAAGACCCAAATAAGGTTTTTGGTTTTGTTTAGAAGTAAAATTATAGGTATATATTTTTTTAATCTCTTCTTCTCGTCTTCATAAGGGTCTTTTAACCAGTTTTTATGTTTTTTGCTTCCAACGACTTTCTCTGGATGATCTCTTGAATTTATACGAATTACAAAGGCGTTTAATCAATTTGGAAATTCGGATCCAAAACGTTTATGACGTTTTAAACTGAAATATTTTGATATCGGTATTTAAAAATTTTTCAAAGTCTAGGTCTAGCAGATCTACAACGAAAAAACATCCAGATAACATTGACACTTGCATCAGAATCCGTTGCGTGGTTTAGGATTAGCAGAAAGATACACAGAACTGTATTAAAAATACTATATGTGCGATTTCCAGAATGTCAACAAAGGAATCTTCCTTATTTATATACCTAATTCTATTTGATATTTTCACAAAACGATCCAAAGTAATAGCTATCGTGAACAAACATTGTATTTCTTGAATTTCAGCCGGTTTGCCGACACGGTTTAAGCGAATCGCGATAACCGAAGGGCGATAGCAACAACGTCACGGCGCCGCCGATAACGACAATCGTCTAGCGTTCAAATTTCCACTTTTCTTTACAGTAAATAGGTATAAATATTTACTATTTGAGGAGCTCGATGGCTCTGTGTGTCGCACTGTAAATCAAGCACTGTAATGAAGCAACGTCGAACCTAGTCTGTGTACACTGAATATTCTTTATTTTTAATACCTATATGACTATATGTTTAACTTAAACTAAAAAAAAAACTAGTCTGTATTAAAAATTAAACTAAAACTAATATTAAGAATTAAAAAGACAGGGTACTTGTGGCACCGTAAAGTCCGTCAAAAATACTTAGAATTTGAATGATATTATTATTCTGTCTTAAATAAATAAGATACTCTATAAACTACCACCATTTCGGAAACAAAGCAAAATGACCACCGGTAAAGAAATGGCGAAAGAAAACCGGTTACGGTCTTTTTTGTCCATCAAATACTTGACTAATTTTTTTTCAATTTTTACAAAAAATATATATACTTAGTACATACGTATGAAAAGATCCGAGGAGTGTCGTATCAATATTAAGTACCCAAAACATACATTTCTGAATTTCAAATTAATTGTCGAGAATTTCGAACTATTGGGTTTCGAAATTTAGACTCTGTCGGAATAATGAATTGTCGATATTCAGAATGACACCCTGCAGCATTAACTCGCAGAATTTAGCAATAGACATGCGTTAATGTAGCTGCCAGGGTCATCTGTTGTTTCACGTTTATTTTAAACTGAGATAAAATATTCAATTCTAATTCCTATTCTCATTTGAAACGTATAGTACTAATAACATATAATAGGAAATGCGGACATAAGAAATCAATCTTAAAATCCATTTCTCTTGTCACAAATGTTTATGTGCGTCGTAATGAGTGTAATCGCGGAATCGCAGATGACTCCGGCCGGAGGCTGCGTTTTTGTGCAGCGCTGCGGATGCACGCGTCCGGTGGCTACGTTCAACCAAGATAGTTCATTGATACTGCCCGTTGATCAGCTGCTTTAGGAAACCTGTATCTTTAATCTGTACTTGAATTTATAAATGACTAGCTTGTGGATTCGTCTGCGTGGGTTTTCGGGTTAATGATTTTTATTTATTTAGCATTTTATATCCTTGGCAAGCATTATAGTATCATTACCAATTCGCTTGCCAGAGACCATTTTGTACAACATAGATATTATAACTTAATAAAAATATTTAAGAAATTAGCTGTAAGTAAATAAATTTTTGTCTAACATTATTATTTCTAGGTAAAGAGATTTCGACTATACTCTTTTATGTCAGTAAATCAGCGTAACTTTTTATATAAATTATGTAGTTTATTTTATTTATATTTATCAATGCCCTATCCCCTCAAAAATTGAAGTGAGTCTTTTTATAAGCCCGAAATTTTAGTAAGATAAGCGATGACGAATAAAGAATTACGCCGCTCTCTTAGTTATCAACTCATACGAAATATCGGAACTATATAAAACATATTTACTTATACGTCTTTGTAAATAACAACAGATAATAAAATTCCATAATCATGATAACATGAAATAATGATTCATGTAAAGGATGATTCAATAAAAAAAACGGTAAGAATAAACATTGAATTGTTATCACCACCGCACCACTACTATATCAACTCATAATGATCCCTCTACACTTCACTACAGGATACGGGTCACTACTACTCATAACCATACCACAGCAGGAATAGTCTTCGTTATTTAGTTAGTTATAGGTCAGAGTGCTTAGTAAGTAAGAGTTTTTTGTTCACGTTTTTTTTTATTTTTATATACCACACAGGTGGCAAACAAGCATACGGTCGGCCTGATGGTAAGCCGTCACCGTAGCCTATAGACGTAAGCAATACCGGGGGTATCACTCACGCGTTGCCAACCCTCCCAACCCCCCCAAGTGGAGCTCTAGAGACCTTACTCACCGTAGGAACACAACATGGCCGAAACCAATGCTATTTGGCTACGATCTTCTGTAAGGTGGAGGTCCTTCCCCAGACGGGCTGCTCCGATTTGAGCGGATTATCCGCTGTGCCCTACCTCTCTTTCAAATAGAGAAGAAACTCTCATGTTACAAATTTATAAGACGAGTGTGACGTATCAAAATTGTGTGGCCTAATTGCTCACGTTATGAAGTGAGCAACCCGGCTAATTTGGAAATGTAACACGCGTCTAATAAATTGACAATATGAAATTGTTTTTAAATTTGGTCGACTTGTAAACATCAACACGTTCGAATGTGATCAAAAAACTCGTACTAAGCGTTCAGACAGAGCATTTTTCGATGTGTAGTGTCAAAAATTAAATAACTTTCCTCTGCAAAACAAGTAGAGTCGACGTCCAAAGACCAATTTTAACACGATATCATCATATCAATTATCAAATTACCTATATATCCAATTGATTTTCATAATTGAAGGGAATTAGAGCATACGATTAGCGGAGGTCAGTCTGGTCAGTGTTTTCGAGCCGCTTGAAGACCACCGCCTGCCTTAACGATTGTCATACATCGACAACAGCTAGGATCAAACGGCGTATAAAGCAGGCATTATGCTAGATTTAAACTCTGGCAAAATTGAGCGACGACACGAGAGTGTGGACTTTTCCTTCTTTCTTTCCACTTTTCCTTTGTCATCTCTTCACACTTCGCTCAACTTCTCGAGAGTGTAGAGCTGACATTACAAAAAGCAGCATACCTCCGTAAAAATCTTTCAATTCCAGCAAATATCATCTGTGGGAACAGTCTTTAAAAGTCTATAGGCTAGAAACGCATGGGAACACACAACAATAAGATTCGAGAAACTGCGCATAGTAACGCTTATAAATTATTTGAGATTTCACTCACAATACAGAGCATTTATGAAATAAATCATTTTTATTTTATTTTATGAATAGCTCCATATAAGAAAATTTACACAGACAGATATTGACAGGCCTGGTGGTCGTGTGGCTATCAACGGTCACTTTGTCCCGAGGGCCGCGGGTTCGATACTGCGCAAGGCAAACATTTGTGTGCATAGATATGTCTGTTTGTCTTGGTCTGGGTGTTTTCTATGTATAATGTGTATATATTTACAAAAAAAATATATTTATATGTATTTATCAGCAATCTAGTACTCTAGTACAATCTTAGTGGCTTAGTTTGGGACTACATGGCGTTGTGCGATTCGTCCAAGAATATTTATTTATTTATAGACACAATTTTTTTTTCCTTGCCTGTGTCCCACTCCCACTGCTGGGCAAAGGCCACCCCTCCCTTTCTCCACTCGTCACGGTCCAAAGCTACTTCTGGCCAGCTGTCTAAGAAGGCATCCAGACATGGCTTTTTTTTTTTAAATTTAATATTTAGATATTTTTTGACTGAACTTAGTTTTTTCAGCCACATAGTGGAACATTCCTTAAAGTGGAATACGAAGACGTAAGTGCCTTGCAGACACGCTAGGTACTTTTAGTCGTTATGAAAACCGTGCGATTAGAGGGTAAATATTAAATAAGTGTTAAACTAACCATTAAAATTCCTTTTGCATGAAACAAACATTAATTGCAAAAGTCACTATATAAGGTTTCTAATAAAAGGCCAGGAACCTTTATAAGGCGAACACCTTGCAAGGGGAGGCAGTGTGGGGTTGAAAGGTGAATGCAGTTGCAGGGTCGCCGACGGTCCTTTACGCATCTGCTTGCATAGGTACTGTTGTTTAAATAATAACAAAGTATCTTTTAATATACAAAACAGTTACCAAAATAAATAAATACCATTTCTAGATTAAGCCCTAAAGAATTAGAGAATATCCCTTTGCCTTGAGCAGTCGGGTAAAAGTAGTTTCAGAACTTTAATTCAGTATCGATTAAAAAAAAACTTCGTGACGACACAGCCAGGGCCGGGCTAGAAATTATGTCTTTTACTTGAATTTCGTGACCAAAAAAGGAAACGTAGGAAACTGGTGGGTCTATTCTCGAAACAAAAACAGTCAAAATCTAATATCAATCAAGTGCTATCTCTCTCGTTTTGTATTTTGTATGAGCAATAAGATTGAGACTAGATTTTGACTGTTTTTTTTTCATATTTCGATATGTACGTTTTATTTCTATTTTTTTCCGATACAGTTTTTTTTGAAAAAAGCCTCAATTTCATCTTAATTTTATCATTCTGTTAATCAACTATTCGATAGGTCAAATCCATGATCCTTTCTTTTTGTGTATTTAAAGAAACGAAACCTGTGAAATAGGCCTTAATCGCCCTTCCTCAAAAAAAGCAAGTGAGAAGCAACAAATAAAATACTTCTTTAGAAACAGAAGGAGTACGGGGTACATCTGCGCGGGCAGCTGTTGACGCACGTGCCCCGCCGTGTGGCCACTGTGGACGATGACAGGCGGCTTGCACCGATATCCCGTAAGAAAATGACGATTATTCAATACGAATGGTAATATACAACAAAAAATATATATTTAAACTAGCAAGCCGACCCGGGTTCGCAAGGGTTTCACTAAGGATCCAAAATTTAAAAAAATAATAACCTATGTTACCCGGGGCCGAGGGCAATGTCTCTACCCAACACCTTTAATTTTTTACACCTTTATATGTAGGTTAAAAAAAAAGCGTATTAATATACTGGTATACATATGTATACCAGTATATTAATACGCTTTTTTTTTCTCTTCATGTTATTAATCTTTAATTATTTGCATTATTTTTTTTTTCTTCTTCGTCATCAGAAATTACAGATATTTTGTGTTAATTTTATATTTTCTGTGATTGTAATTTGTATCTTATTAATACCATTTAAAAGAGCAAGTGCTAAGTTTCTTGCCAGCTTCTTCTTAGCACAAATCTGCCGTCTGAACTGGTGGTAGGAAAAAATTGTGACGATTCGAAAGAGCTTTATTAGGCCTATTTGAATAAAAATATTTTGAATTTGAATTTGAATTTGAACGGTGGAAGAATTTTTGAAATCGGTCCTAGTCTTTAGTTGTAGTTAAGAACTGGCAAGAAACGTTAAACTCTTTTATTACTATTCTAAAGTCAAAGCTGCCTAATACTTAATTACTTTTATCTAAGTTAATTACTGAAATCAGGCATCAGCCAGTTTTAAATTATGTTAGATCTAACTTCAAACTAATTTTTATTAATAAGTAAACAAAATAGAACATATTATTTTAATATTATAAATTTTATATCAGAATTAAATTTCATATTTGGGTTAGTAAAACAATGTGCTTAGAGACTACGGTTAGCATATATATTTTCAGCAAATTCAGTATTACTGTGTAATTTTAAAACATTTTTACGCAATTCACAAACGATCTCCCATGAAGATATTAGTACTAAAATAAAATTCAAACAACGCGACACTAAGTACGCACTACGCAGACAATAATTACAGTATTAAATCTACGGAACCATATTCCTATGCAGTGATTCAATGGTCGCTTTTGATTGGCTTATTAGTGTAATTACTTAAGGAACCCTTTCACAACGATGCTACCTTACCTACAATTACACTGATTACACTACTAATTATTTAAATTGTTGTATTATTAAAAGTTGAATTCTAAAAGTAACTGACTATTTTTTAACGGCTATTTCATTAAATAGCCGTTAATTAAACAGCTAAGTCGTCCAGTTGAGCCATTACTCAACTGTTTGAATTACTTAGGAGTTGTTAGCCAAAAAATATATTAAATACGAATAGTATAAATATATTTATTTTAATATTTAATTACTTTCTTTGTGCAATAAAGATTAAATAAATAAATAAAAAATATTGAAAACTGCCTTATTTATAACTTTAGAACTTCAGCTGATTAATTTAAGAAAATCAAACCAAACTTGGTACTGTTGTAGTTTTCTTACTTACTTTGCAGTATTTTCCGGAATAAATAGTAAACTGTGTTCAGGTTTACAGACTACTTTAGTGCTAGATCTGATAGGCTACTCTTAAAACCAGTCCTGAGCGGTATGGGATTAGGATTTGTTGTTAATGTTAAATTGAAATTAAAATCCCGATTTTGTGGCAGAGAAACCTAGTAGATCTAAATTCGTTGAATATTTTTGACGTGATTTGTTCAAGAAATTTTCTTCTTTCGAGAATATTTGGCAAGTATCGATTGATAAACATCTTTAGACTGTTATAATATGCCCTAAGGTTTGTATACAGGACGTATCGACCGACGGATGTTCTTCTATATAATGATTCAATTGCATTCCTCGCACAGGAAAGTGTGTTCCAATTCCTCATACAATGACAGGTATTATACAACAGTTATATTATTTATACAAATCTATACAATGTGGCTTAAGATATATTTTTTCAAGAATTTAATGACACACTCACATGAGAAATTTTAATTAATTTCTGTTTTTGAGTCGTCAGGGTACCGTACTAATAATTTTGTTACTTGAAATGATGAAAGTAATAAACTAAATATAATAAAATAACTAAAATATATTATTAAAAGGAGTCCCTTTAGGCAATGTTCCGAAGATAATTCCCACGCAGCGTTCCCCCTTTGAATAGCTAGACTAATTCTTTGTCCGAGGTAGCTGCCAGCTATTCGGTTTCCTGTGATGTCGACTTACCTTTTTGCAATTTCCTTAAAAAGTCTTATAGCGCAAGGACCCCACGGACCAAGGGTCTCGACACCGACTGAGACAAAATCATATTCGGAGCCTAGACCCCTGTATTTACAAGCTTTAGCTTTTTCAGCCGCTTCACAAGCCGCACCAGCTCTATTGTTGGTTCCATGTAGATGAGAAGGGGCCGGCGTGTGTGTCTGTACATTATAATTTTTTTTTTTTTAGTTTTAGGTTCATTACAATTTTAATAATATGTTTAGTTTAGTTTTAGTTTTAGAAGTGATGTAATTTTTAATTATTACAGATAAACTAAAGCCACAGTCTTAAGTTCACTAGGCTTAACCTACTAGTGTTAGGGTACCAGACAACGGATATTTTATTGTAAATATATACTTATAATACATATAAAACACCCAGACTCGAGAAAACAAACACAAATGTCATAACATAAATGTTTGTCCAGAACGGGAATCGAAGGCGCGCCTTCTGATGCCGAAGGTTGGTTCACTAACCAACGTACCACCGGATGTCAAAAGGAAGAAAACTCCGGCTCGAAGGACCAAAATATTATGATCAAATTATATTCGTGCTACGTGCCAATGTAACTTTGTCACACATAAACCGCTGTACCGATTTAAATGAAATTTGATATAGACACAGGACGGGAAGAGACTGACAGAGTATAAATTTTGTGTAGGTATACGTAAATACTACCAAATGTAATTAACAAAACCAAGCCAAGTTTCTGAAGCCAACGGTGTAGACGATGAACGCCACCGTCGAGTACTTCCAAACATACTTATAATTCACATTTTATTTTTTAAATGAAATATTATGTTCAGAGGGCGTTGCAAGCGTGTTATACAAAACATGCTAAGTATGAGTCGCAATTGCACGGAAGGTTCAAACGTTCAATAAATCCACTTTAAAGTAGCTTATGGCTCATATGGCTTAGGCTATAAATAGGGTAGGCTAGAGTAGATTTAACACAAATAATTAACAACTGTATGACGATAGAAAGGATCTGTGAAGACCTACTTTATAAATAAAGGTTTTTTAAAACCAATATCGTGTCTTACTAATAGTGCAATCAAATGTATGAGAGATAATGGGATGCTGACGGGGGAATCAACTTGGAACGTTAAATTTATTTCGATTAATGAAAAGTCCAGATCTCCTGTTTCCTCCTTCTCTCTTTCTCACTATTGTCATTTGAGATACCTATTCGTTAAGTTTTTGTGCAACTCTCTGTTAAAAAGTAGTTATCTCGTCTACTATAACTTCACGCGGAACCCTAAGAGAAATGTAATAATGCAAAGTGTATCACGAAGGAGGGTTCCGAGTACCAAGTTCAAAGAACATTTCCTCGAAGCTCGGTGAATGCTCCCAACTTTTCACGCGCGCTGAGCACACTTAATTACTCAAATAAAATGTGGCCAGTGCTTTATGACTGGTATGCTATAAAAACTATGAATCAAATCTTTTTATCTAATGGTCTATTCACAACAAAGCTGCCGACCTGTCGCCGACGAAACTCCGACAACACGACGGTCCAATAACAAAAAATAAACTATGCCAACAACATGTAATACTTGTACAAGACTTGTAATGCTGAATCGATTTACTTAAAAATTCGTATACAGATACTGTTGAGACCATAGAAAAAAAAAACAGGCAAAAGGTAAAAGGTTGCAAGGACGCAATTTTGTATGTACATGTCGAGCCATATCCTTCTGACGTACTTATCTCGGTGAGCCAACAATACCAATCGCATTGACAATATATGTCGTGCGTGCGACTTTGTACACTGTCTCGTGAGTCACACGTAACTTCACTATAGTTTGAATAGGTGCTGAGAAAGCGGGTGATCCTATCTAGTATGAAGGTCGGCACGCGTGTCGGCGACGTCGATCCGCTGTGTTGGGTACAATCCTTAAGATCTCCTACAGCTATCTATTAATGGATTTAGTAATTAATGCTACATCTCAGTAATTAAAGAGAACACAAAATCAACGTCAGTATTGTGCAGATTAATTAACGTATACATTGGATCTGTGGGTTTTGACTGATTATTAATTTGGATGTCTTTTCAATTTGAACGGCGCTTATTGTAATAAAATTAACTGTATTTTATTATTAAATTAAATTTCAGTTATAGGTAATTAAGTTATTTCCAAGAGAAATTATAAAGCTACGCATGAGAGATTCGTCGAATATTATATTAAAATTGAACTTTCATCAAGTCAACGTTTTCTTAGTTATTGTCGCGGCGTCCAGCCTCCTTCGACTAATGACTGACAGACTGACAGACATAATTATGATGACAGGGATGACACATTCAGACAGATGACTATCGATCAACAAACGGGACGGACCTGAACCCTGAAACTGGAAGACGACCAGGACTGACCCGCAGACCTACGACAGACTCGCAGGCCGACAACTGCGACCGAATAGTTATAATAATGTAAATACAGAAGAATCGGGAATTTGTTATTTTCTAGTATCGATAGAAGATAATTTAGGCGTATGGAATTGTTCAGGAAATGAGACATAACTAATCATACTATCATACTAATATTATAAATGAGAAAGTGAGTTTGTTTCTTTGTTATTCCTTCACGGCTTGACTAAGCAGCCGATCATTATGAAAATTTGTATAAGTACATATTGTCAGGGGTACAGCCCAACATAGGCTACTTTTTATCGTGTGAAAGTAATTTTTATGCTGGTAACTAACAGCTAGTTCTTTATATTTTGCTTCTCTACCCATCTTAACAGCCAGTTTCTGAAAAGCATTTTAATTTTAATTCCAATTCCACTTTAAGTCACAAGCCATCTCTTTGCGCTGTGTGAATAGTGCAGAATTTTCTCTTATAATTTGACAGTGACAGCTATAATTAAATGTGTCATTAACTTTAAAAATGTGTTTCAGAAACTCGGTGTAAACTAGTTTAAATTCCATTGTTACCAATTTGAACATCGCTACAATAAACCATCGTTGGTGGCATTCCGTCAATAAAGTTAGCTATATATTGGTAGTTATAAATCATAATACTCTATTCAATATTTCTCTACGCATAAATCATGATTCGTCTGTTTTTAGAAAGTATATAGATCTACTTTTAGTATTTGTATACGTTTTAACACAACGTTTTGACGCCTTGTGGTACAGGGAAAAGTGGAAGGCACAAAAACCACGTGGAAGATCACCGATGCGCTGGACCGACCAAATAAAGACTGCTGCTCTTAATGGAACCAGAAATGCAACAGTTCGAGAGGAATGGCGACGGATAGTGAAGCGTACTGCCAACCCTCAGTCGACGACCACGACCAGTCAAGAGTGTAGAAGACATAGAAGAAGTATACGTTAAAAAGTTTACTGCCAGATAAATTGAGAACATGGACATCGAGAAAGTAGCCCTTAGAGACACTGATATCGAAACAAAAAACGATGACACACAGTCGATTGTGACAATGCGAATCGTAAGCGCACCAAAATTTGCCAAATATCGATTTCTTAGTACAGAAACAATCGTGTGAATGACCCCTAAGTAATACAGGTGATGCAACCGATGCATAATACAATAATTACTTGTCATCGCACAATCGTGTTTGTTTTTTTGTGAACAATCCATTTTTTTTTATAAATTCATATTGTCATTCAATAGAAAACAAGAGATTCAAACAAGTCATCTAATTTTTCGCAATATCCACTGTTGATTTTTATTGTTTTTATCCAATTTCCTTTGCTCATGTATTATGACTGTATTAAAAGTTATTTATCTGTTATAAAAATAAACGCCTAAAAACTGTACAGTGATAAAAAGAACTTAAACAAATTAATTCAAAATCAAACATCCACATTCCTCCTACGTCCAACAGAATTATGCGAAAGTTGGTATAATCAAACATACAAGGCATGGAAATTCAAATTATTTTCATTCCAAAAACAAGTTAGCCAAAATTTGAGTCTCTGGGAAAGAAATATTATATATATCCCACCTAGGGCGGGGAAGTGTTTTTTTTTATATTTTCGAATAAAGAAATATTATTTTTTTTTTTTTTTTATAAAAAATTTGAGTGCGTTTGACCACAATCCTGCCTGGTGTTAAGCAGTGATGAGGTCTAGGGTGGTACACGCAAACTCAAAAAATGCCTGTTCACTCTTGCCTTGAAAATCCCTAAATTGCATGAATCGGGAAACATAGTGGAAACATAGGGGGAATTTGTCAACTAATTTTAGGAACTACTAAAATAGTTATTGCTAATAGTATTCGTGGCTTTATCTGTCATATAAGTATACAAATATAATTGTATTTCAACCCATGGTGGAATCCTATTCTATTCTGACATGTAGGTCCAACTTTCAATTCAAGTTTCATCGAAGTAGGATTTGGAAAACCCGTATATTATCCTAAAAAAATGTATTGTCAGTATTTCCAGAAGTACCTATCTACAGCATAGCAACAAGAATATCAAAAACATTCCGGCACATTTCTTAAAAGTAGCAGTAAGGGTCGTTGACCTCCGACCCCGCCCCGACATTATTATAATGAAGAAGTCACGAGAAATACTAAAAACAAACAACTGGAATTATGTAGTGAACAGTAGATTCTAAATTTCAACACAGAATCAAGCGATACTAAGCGTACTTTATACAAAAGGAAACGTACATTTTTCATCACCTCCTTACATCCTTAATTCAACCTTATAATATTCATAATAAGGTCACAGGACAGTCCGGTGGCGCGTTGGTAGTGAGTGACTCTACCTTCAGAATCACAGGGCGCAGATTCGGTTTAAAATCCTTCTAAATTAGTTTAATCTTTATGGATTTTGGTTAGTGGTAAAGCCCAGCTATTTGCTAGACTCTACCACTAAACAGTTCGCTCGTTTCTCCGTCCTAAAAAAAATAAATGAAAAATGAACACACAAAATGTACCTTCACATAAACTCGTCTTAAAGTAAAAGTAATCTCAGTTTTTTTCGTTCATGGCTTCAATAAACATCGTCGTAAGATCCTAATACTCCACTTTAAGCAAATAACTTGTCATCAAACCAAATATTCTTATAATCTTTATACGAAACCATAAATAAGTCCCAACGCCCCGATAAATACATAATTTATATATCGACGTCGAAGATTAACAGATATCCAGCGTATCACCACCTGTAAACGCATGCACGATACGCCCCTATACGCCTGTAATTATTACACACTCTCTATCCCTATCCGACATCCCCAAAACACATGTAAAGGAACAGGACAAAAAATGTAATTATCCAGCACCTGCATACATTTTATCGTGCTCATAAGTTACTTTCATTACTGTGAGACATGCCCTTAACGATGACAATAAAGTAAATAAAAATTTCATTAATAAAGACGACCATACAGATAATTTAGTGCGTCGCGGGATAATTAAAAAGTTAATTTGTTCAATTAAAATAGTAATAAAAGCTTATAAAGTGGAGAATCGGACGCAACGAGCGCAGTAATGGCGGCACGAATCGCCAGAGATCCGAATTAAATTTTGAATCCGTGCCGAAACTGTTTAAGCGTCAAATGTGGCGTAAAAGATAAAAATCGTGCGGTCGATGCACTCCCATCACAACTGTGGAGTGTGCCTTGACGTCCAGCGAACAAAGCTAATGGCTTTACCACTATGCCGCCCGTGAGCAGACGCATTCAGGGGACTCTTTAGAAGTCGACGAAAACATTAAACCTCACACAACTTATGGTATAAACTTAATATTAACTATGTATTTACATTCATCGTTTGTACCGAGTCGATGAAAATCTAATGTAACGCTGGTTTTCTGTGGAATATCTAGATTTTTTTCCGCTGCTTTTTTATTGATTTTCATCTTCCAAACGAACTTATTCCAAAAAAAATTTTTTTTTCTTAGCTTCAAATTACAATTTTATCTTGGCTATTGTTAAATTTATGCTATTAGTGGTTACATTGTAGACCCTGTGAAGAGACTAGTTCCTGAAATTGGATCTATGAGAACAGTGGCGGATTTATAGTAGGTACCTACTTATAGTTCTCGTGTAATACTAGCCGTCTCCCTTTCTCAGCTCCCTACATTTAGCTTATATTGGTGATATTTTTCACTACGCCTATGCCCGTTTTCAAGCAACATCTCCAAGCATAGGAAAACCTAACTCATACAAATTTGTTCCAGTGAGGTTTCTTCATTCAATTGTTTTCAAGGTGGTCGAAGGAAAGTTAAAAAAACTTTTTACATCGATTGTTTATGCTACGATCATCCTATAAGGCAGTATCTAATTAATAATGACGAAGTTTTCATATTTCTGTTAATTATTTTTTTAATTTTATTATCTGTAACTGTACACAATACAGCACAGTTTAATAACGTATTAGAAAAAATAGAAAATGTTTTATTATTTTCTATATTTTTATACAATTTTTCTATGAAATGTCTATAGAGAGAGCGGAGTATCGGGGCCATTTTCTAAATTGAGATTTATGTGTTTTTAAAAATAACAATTTCAACTAATAACTAGTCAAACCCGCGCAACTTCGTTTGCGTGTAGAGATTAGGATTTTTCAGAACACACGCTCCATGTTTCCTGTCTCTACGATAAGCGGTGAAAATCGTGACGATTGATCGCATTAAAAATGACGCACATACACGACAAGATTGGATTTTCATCAGATCAATCGTACAGACGAATCGTACCGTATATGGGGCCCTTTAGACGGCGCGTTGAATACGTCAGTCAGTCATTCAGAAAAGAGCATTTTAAATGAATAGATGAAGCAATGACTGTTCAGTGTTTAAAAATCGTATATCTTATATCGATGATATCTAGTGATCATACGGTGACAGACGGAATGGATTAGATCCACACAACGTACAAACATTTTATCTATACATATAATAAAACAGTAGACCCTGATATGTCTGTACTTTGAACATATTTGGCAAAAATGGAGAGGGAACAGTTAGAGAAAGGTAATAAAAGCGAAAAATTTTTTTTTTAAATTTATTGGCTGTCTGTCTGTCTGTTTGAACGCGCACATCTTCTAAGTTACTGAACGGATTTTAATCCTGTTTTCACCCGGAGATAGATCTCGGCTTGGAGCAGAATATAGGCTTTGTTTCATTTAAATCGCATGACAGGAAAAGGAGTTATCCTTATTTGAACATTTCACGCGGACGAAGTCGCGGGTAACAGCTCGTATGGTATAAGGGTATACATTTATGTTTGTCTTGGTATTTTCTAAATATCATATGCTTACTATCAAGCGGGCGTAAGTTTGTTTGTCACCTTAGCGGTATAAAAAATAAATTATTTCGTCATCCCATATCTGAGGCTTTATTTAAAGATGAATCTCTTCCACATGTAAATTGCACTAATGAATTCAAATTCAAATTCAAAATATTTTTATTAAAATAGTCCTAATATAAGCTCTTTCGAATCATCATCATCAATACATCTAAAATATAAAATTCAAAGTCCTGAATGACTTAACTATATGTCAACGCACAGCCCAAACCGCTGGGTCTAGAGATTCCGAATTTGGAATGTAGGTTCCTTACGAGACGAGCGACGTCTAGGGGTGTACCTACTAAGAAAGGATTTTTAAAAATTCCCACGGGAAAGCGAGATATACGCAAACGAAGTTGCCAGTATTTTACTAGTCTTCGTATGACTGTACGTCATTTACAATAATTATTATGTATGCAGTGCACAAACCTAACAACTTTGATTAAAAAGCAAACGCGAATACACTTCATTGGAACCAACAACTGTGCCTAATATAACCAGAAGTCAAGCAGAAATTAATTACTTAAGTCTCAAGAATGTATTTTCGTCAAAATTCATTAATATTGACATTAAAGTTAACGAGGGACATGTCTCCGAATCTTCAGTGTGCAATTATCGAATCGAGATTAGAGCAGGAAGCATGCCTGCTTAAGGGCAAGACACAAAACGGAGATGTTTATGAAAAGCTAGCACTACACTCTCGCCAAGTTCAGCGAAAACGAGAGATGAAGATGAGTGTCGACATAGAGTAAATCATTCAAGTAGAATATTGTGTACTGACTGTAGTGTTTATAGCAATTATCGATGTCGGAACTACATTTTTAAGATTTTCAATTTTTTGTATTAAAATATTGGTGTCTGATCGAGTAATTTACAGGCCCCATCGCTAGCAATGACTACGTAGTTTATAGCAAGTCAACGGTTGCAAGGGCTCCCGTGCTCTGCACTACACGTACTACCGCAGTACGTGTAGTGCAGTGATCACCGGATCACCTACCCCCAGGTAACCCGCATTATCGTTTGTCAACCTTTTCCATAAAAAAGAAATGCCAAAATATTGCTGGTACCAACACATTGTTCCACTCCGTACATCTTTGCTTCAGTGTCGCCTATGCGTGGCGGTGAGTGAGACGCTCCCGAAAATGCCCTGTGTCGTAGCAGAGTCGTTCCTATTAGGAGAAAAAATGCGTCTATGCCTTAAAACCCGCCGTCAAGCCACGTCCCGTTAGCATCGCAATTCAGCCTTCTGACTGAAGCCGTGTGACCATTTGACGTTTCATAATAATTAAAATTTTCTGGGTAATGAGCGGTCAACAAGATAATGTTCATATTTACAGTACTGCCACCGTAACGAGCAATTAAATTATTAAGATTGATACAGTGCTACCACATGCAGAACAAAATTTTTGCCAGTTATTAGACTCTTTTCATTTTAATCTGTGGTTTTAATTTTGACATATACTTTTGCTTTTTGAATATGGCTTCTTTTGCGTTCTATTCCTTGCAATTCAGCCAGTGTCAAATAAAAAGCAGCAACATGTTTATTTTTGCTACTCAAGAATCAAATAGTACAGTCAGCCAATGAAAGAGTTGAGCAGGGCCGTCAATAAGTAACTCAAGTTTTCTAAATGTTGCGTGAACTTATTCGATTTTTTTACATGTCATAACAATAGTATTAATATTATTGTACTACAGGTGTTTATAAAGTTTCTTAGCGATGTTTATACATTATTAACATAAAAATATTTTTAATTCTGTTTGCAAGTATGTCAAGAAATCATCATGAAGAACCCGACACGATGGAATGTCGTGTCGGGTTCTTCATGATGATTTCTTTACATACTTGTCACTTATGTAGATACCTTTACATTATTAAACACAAAACAAAGCATATTTACACTTGCAAGTATCTATCGATATATTAATGTTCAGCAAATAACTTCTCCGTGACTATTACATCAGATAATAAGGTAAAATGTTAGTAATAGGTCAGACAGAGCAATTTGTCGGTGTGTAGTGTCAACAAATAAAACAACTTTCCACTACAAAACAAGTAGAGTCGACATCAAATGTTCATTTTTTGTACTGAGTGCTTAGTACGAGTCTTTTTGTTCACATTCGATCACGTCGACGTAAAGAAACCGACCAAATGGAGAAGAACTCTCATGTTTCGAATTTATAAGACGCGTGCTACTTATCAAAATTATGCGGCTTACTTGCTCACGTTTCGAAGTGAGTAACCCGGCTAATTTGGATATGTAACACGCGTCTGATAAATTCACAATATGAAACAGTTTTACATTTTGGTCGGCTTGTAAACGTTAACACGTTCGAATGTGACCAAAAAACACGTACTAAGCACTCTGATACCATCACATCAACCCATAATCACCCTATTGCAGGGATACGGATCTTCCTTCAATCGAAGTGGATTAGAGCGTACTCTGCCACGCTGCTCCAATGCGTATTAGCAGAGACCAGTGTTTTCAAGCCGCCAGAAGACTACCGATTTTGCCTAACGACTTTCATCCATCGTTTTAGTTTCGTTTATTTACGTAGATTTGAAACATAGTCTAGGCATTTAGCAAATCAAGTGCTCCATTGAGCATTATATTGTTTAAGTACTACCTGCCTAAAAATCAAGTGAGAAGTGCTTAATCTTGTTTGAGAAAAAAAATACCGAATTAATTGCTTTAAATCTGAAGTCTTTCGTCCGTTCCCACGGTGAACTCCAAATATTTGAAAGGACATACAAAAGACAAATTTTTGAGTCCCGTCTTTTATTCTCCCTAAGTTAATGGATGTATTGACCGAAATTATTTGTTAATTGTCAAGTTTCAAAACCTACAATTGGTCCCTAAACTATGTTGTTTACCTAATATGTGGAAGCTATGGGGGAAAGTATGCTATGTTATTTGTTTGGCATTGTAATAGAATATGTTTACATCCAGTTGTAGAAACACATTTTAATCTCTATTTTATCTATTAAGTTTGACAATGGCAGCCATTCTCCTTCATTTCATTTCGAACTTTTGAATGCTAACCTAGGTAAATGCTGACTCGTTAGACACTTATGCGTATTTTGCAAATCCGATACAAATCAATTTTATAGTTACTAACTTTCAAATAAAAAAATACAAAATATAGAAACAGGAAATAAAAAGGAAATTATGAAAATGATAATTGCTCGCATACAGTGCGACAAACTCTTTGATTATGTCACCGGCAATAGTTCCTAAGCGGACAGAATCGCAGCGATCTATCATCTGATCCCATTCCACAAAATTAAAATTCCAGCACCGGCAGGAAGACCGCATACGCCAAGAGCGAGAGAACGATTTTGTACACCGTGATATAGTTTACTGGACAGTTACACTCAAACTAGCCCATCTAATAAATAAATAAATATTTTTGGACGAATCACACAACAAACTAAGCTAACTAAATGTACATGATTCCTAATAAATATATATACTTAAACATTTTTTTTGTTAATAATACTTATTATACATAATATAGCACCCAGACCAAAGCAAACAAACATGTTCGTGTTCACAAAATGTTTGTCATGCGCAGGATTCGAACCCGCGGCCCTCGAGATAAAGTGAACTTTGCTAGCTACTCGACCACCAGCCCTGTCATTGTATGATAGATACGAGGATACTACTCATCAGCAATGATTTACTTTTCTGATGTAACTTTTTTAAGAGGGCGCACCCAAATCAACGCAACTCAAAATCGAAGCGTGTTATTTTACGAAACTACTGAGCCACGAACATGAGCGTGCGCCGGCGAAGACAAATGATTTTGATACTTTTATGATAAGACTTCACTATTTAATATCGAAGTTCATGTGATTTTAGCTACAGACCTATTTCTATGTAGAACATAAGTATTGTTATTATGTAATTGAAATTTTTTTTCGACATTCTTCATGTCTCGTTTGGAAATAAATACAAATAATGTATCTTTACTCGTGTATTAATGCCTATGGATTATGGAGAAGTATAACAATAAAGTACTCATAATAGATATAGGTACATATAATTATTTGTATTAGAAACATGTGTTTCTAATTGGCATACATAGACTCTACCATCTATCAAATATATACCAATTCTGGTAAAATACATTTCTTGTAAAATTTCACCAATTTCGATTCCATCTTTGATGACAAAAATTCAGTGTTGCCAGATTTAGAGGTTTTCCCTAAAACCTAGGGGTTTTTTCCAGGTCGTTGAGGTTTTTTCGAGGTTTCGATGTTACTAAATCGATCTATGGGATTTTCTGAAGGTTTTCCCTTTTTTACAAACTTGATTTATTTTTAATATTATACAATAACACCAATTTAGTTGACCAAAGGAAATGAATAGGATACTTGATAACTGGCAACAAATTCAGTTTTCAGGTTGCATGTAGTATCCTTAACCATACTAATATTATAAATGTGTGTTTTTTTTTGTCCTCCCTTCACGTCGAAAGTAATGAACGGATTGATATGATTTTTTTATTGGGGATAGTTTAAACTTTTTTCCCACGGGATAAAGAGATTCCCATGGGAAAAATTATTGACTTTTTCCCTTGACCACGCGGGCGGAGCCGCAGGTAACAGCTAGTATTTAGATAAACTGTATCATAAAAATCGTCAGAGGATTTTCATGATCATAGTTGGGAAACTAGGGGTTTTTTCAATTTAACTAGAGGGAAAGGTCAAAAAAAATCTTGCAACACTGCAAAAATTCGTCATCTTTTTTAATTCTGGCAGTCTTCAGACGAAATTGGGGCCCAAAAAAACCTTGCAATTCGATTTTTTTTGCCATATTTGGAGAGTTATGATATTGGTCTGTAATGCACAGTACAAAATCGTGTTATTTTTTATCCATACGGAAATAAAAGCAAAAATTTTAGAAAACAAATTTTGATTTTGTGAAATTTTCAACAAAAATTCAATTAAAATATTTTAAAAAGGCCTTGCTAATTTCGTAAATACTTCATTTGAGTAAGATCTACAATTGTTTTCTATCCAAAAAAAGGAAAAATAATTGCTCTAAGTTACTCCATTGCAGAAAAAAAGCCATAATTAAAAGCATCAGCAGGTAGCAGTTTTTGAAAAAATTGCGAAATTTTAGAAATTTTTGCTCCAGGACTAAAACTATGCATTTTTCACAATGTTTTCTACACCTATATGTATTAAATTACATACATTACCTACAATGTGAGACCAATCGCAGCTCTATTGATACCATAGGAGCCAAGCTGTGGCTCTTCATATATGACCTAATTTTACCAAACATTGAAATTTTCAAGTTTTACGTACTTCGCGAAATATTGGAAAAAACCACGTAACCTACGAAGAACCGTCACTGAAAATACTTTGTAGTAGATTTAACTAGCTTTTATTAGACCTCATAGCGAAGTTTGTGAGACTAACGGTTCACCCACAATCTCAAAAAAACGAAAAAATTAACAAATGGGTTATAAAGAGAAATGATTCTTTGGTTGGGATTACGATTCAATTCCATCACCAGGATGGTTTTCATTTTGAAGAAGATGAAAAGTACGGGCTCTTGTTTTTCTGCTCCTTCATCATACGGACTGAAACATATGAAACAGCAATTTTTTTTTCGATTTCGCAATAATCGACCTCCTTAGTAGAACTTGTCATATATTATAATTTATAACCATTATATTAATTATAGGCCTTTTAGCCCTTGCTTTATTTAAATTTTCAACATTTCGTCTTTTTCTTTTTTTAGATAAAAACTGCTTATTTTTGTTCCTCATACTCTGAAACATATTATATTGTTGTTGTCACTAAAAAAGTAAATAGTTCGTCGTCATATCATCAAAAAGTCATATTTTACTTACCAAAGTATCTAGATTGTCGGTCGCGCTACACGGTTTGCACTGCGTATGGGCACAAAAATTACGTGAGGTCAATCCTGCGCCGGAGCGACGTGACCTCTCTCCGCAGAGCCGGCGGCTGGACTGAGTCGTAATAAAAGACGCGCGCGGTTTTATAGTGGTTTTATGGCTATATTAAAAAATTGGTAGAAAAATAATGGTAAACATTTATCATAAATTTTGGAGCCTAGATTTTAGGGAATACCTTTATCTCTTAGATGATGATAATATTGACATAAAATAACTAAGATTTAATGGTGAAAACAAACATAACAACGACTTGACTTTCTTCATAATTTCACTTAGTTTGGATGTTAATATCTTATTTATGTAACAAAAAATTACAAAAATGTTCTACTAACTATATGCTTAAGTATATTTGCCGTTAGATTTTATAATTTATTTCTTACAATTGGCAGCATTACGGGGATATTTTGACATCCGAAGTTGGCACTGAACGTGAAATCGAGAAAACACTGTTCGGTTATCACGATAGCATTCATAAATATTCCATTACATGACAAAATGTTTTCTACTAACTATTTAGGCAACAATATTGTCTAACATTTTGTGTAATTCATAAGTCTGTTAGAAAAGTTTTTTATAGATATTAAGAGCTTCGAAAAGTTCAGTTTTCGCTAAACTGAGCTAACGCCTGTGTGCGCCCTCTTAAACCACGTACGTTGTACTATTATTTTAATCTGTGCCACGATGGTGAAGCACCTCCCGTCTGATAGTAAGCGATCGCATCAGTCGCATCAGCGGCAGAGAGGCATCACACGCGCATTACCTTTCAGTAGTGACCAAAAAGAAAAAAAATATGAGAAAATAATTTTTCGATGATAAAACATAATTTTATTTAGGTATTTTGCCTAATTTCATAGCCTTTGCCTAATTTTAAAGCTAGATAACTCCTTCATTCTAAAGTTATTCCGTTTAATTCATTGTGATTCGCGGTAAACAATCTACCTCCCAAGATTTGGTTAAGATACAATTTTTTTTGGTACCTCAAGCGACTGCCATCAGACGTCCCCAACATAGAGAGTAAACCAGACAGTAAGTTGGGTCACAGATCTTTTGAGAATTCATAGATACAGAGGTTGGAAACCACTGATGTAAAGACGGACTGGCGGCTGGCTTAGATGGAATACCTTACATCCGTTCCGGTGCGGCGCAGACGAGCCATCTACCAAAAAACTACGCCACAAGAATGTCATTTGCTGAGCACCCAGCAAATAGATGTACCGAGATGGACTTTATTAACAGGGCTGCTAGTAGACTGTCTTTATTTATATTATATTTGTTTTATGTTTTGTGTGTAGTACACAATACATAATAACTTGATACATGTTAGATATTTTGTAACGTAGCTCTTTGGTTTCCGAATTGACCCCGCTTCTTTAGTTATTAAAAGTTCATAAATGATAAGATACTGTATTAGTAAAATAAGTAATAACTACTAATATTTGGTATCCTCGTTATCCCTTTTGATCCGAGCTACTAATTACGAATACCAGGATTTGTTATTGAAACAGAATTTGGCAAAAAAAAATTGTACATAACTTTATTTCGAACTAAGACGTAAGACTTCCCACGGGACCAGTTTATGCAGAGATAGCACAAGCCAAGATAACATTAAATACCCATAGTTAAATGTCTCATTAAATACCTTATAAGTTAACTAACCACATTTCACTAATTACAATTTCTCTTGGATCTAGTCTAGTCTAATTAATTCAAATGATAATTAGACACAAAAAGGCATTAACTGGGTTTCTTTCGCCATTTCTTTTACCAGTGGCCATTTTTCTTTTGTTTCCAAAATGGTGGTAATGTTATTTGTTCACTTCGACAAGGGAAAGTTAACGTGGCCTACTTTCTGGATAAATGATTTTATCTTTATCACATTAGACACGTGTTCAAATCATAATTCAAAATTCACGTCACTAATTAAACCTTTGACATATCTATAAAGTAGCAGCAAAAACTATGAGTCTAAATACATTTATAAGAACTAAACACACGATCGACGATTTTAAACTCGATGGCGTCGCTGTTGTATCGCACTCTAAATAATTACGCTGGATGGGTTTCGTTAGCTCGAGCTTCTTCGTGCTTTGCTCCCGGCTGTTGGCGGTGGATGATAGTCATTAAGCCAAGTGGCTTGTAAACACTGGCCTCCGTCAATCAGCATTGGAGCAGCGTCACAGAGTACTCTCAAAATCCCCTTTGATAGAAGAGAGGCCCGTATCCCAGCAGTGGGTTGATATGATGATGACAAGAACTAAAGAGTTCAGACGCCATGGAACTAGTTCTAACTTAAATCCATTCCAAGATATGATTAGCGTATTAACTGATGATTTTGATAAATCATTGCTATTTCAAATACCAGAGCAAATTGCATTTGATGTCCCACGGTTGTGGGCACGTACGCCATCTCAAAACCATATTCTAGATTATGTGAGAGTTTCAATCGACTGTTGGGAAATCTGGTTTTCAAAGTAGCAAATGTAGCAAGTACAGCCGTCAGCACATAACTTAAACTGAAACATCATAATATTATAAATGAGAATGTGAGTTTGTTTGTTATTCCTTCACGGCCTGACTAATCAGCCGATCATTATGAAAATTTGTATACATATTGTCAGGGGCACAGAGCCCAACATCTAGTACGAGTTATTTGATCACATTCAAACGTGTACGTTTACAATACAAGCTGAAGTCTGAATTGAAAAAAAAAGTTTCATATTGACAATTTACTAGACGCGTGTTATATGATATCCTAAATAATTAGCCGGGTTACTCACTTCAAAATGTGAGCAAGTAAGACACATAATTTTGATTTGTAACACGCGTCTTATAAATTCGCAATATGAGAATGCTTCTCTATTTGGTCGGTTTATTTACGTTGACATGGTCGAATGTGACCAAAAAACTCGTACTAAGCACTCAGGGAGCCAACATTTAATGTTAGTTTTTAATACACGAATTATTATTTTATTTATGTATTTTTAGGTTAAAATATTATGCAATATGAGCCCATGTATTTATACTAGTTGCTCGAAATAAATTATATTATAAAAAATTGCTGAATGTGCAATGTAATTGATCGTTGTGAAAATCGCAATGACTCACAATATGAGCCATAACATTCTTTCATCGATTGCATTTCCCGCCACATGCCTCAAGTAATGGGGAGCCACTAACCAATGGCTATCACAATTTAATACACATTATATCAGTAACTAAAATACCAACAAAGTGACAAAATCATTACCCGATACAATGATCCGTTTCGGAATTATTTACATTTATCGTGTCAATTTTCGTTTTGCACGGTGATCCCCCCCCCCCCTGTTCTATCTCTCAAAGTCTTATGTTTAGAAAAATAAAAAAAATCATGGTATTAGTACGTAGTACTATTATCTATTCTGTGGTATTAGTCCATGTTCTGAACTTTCAATGAAAATTTTAACGGATAAGTAGGCTCTACTAGTTACCGAGTAATAGCCGACGAACTTATAAAATATATTTTTTTTGATGAAAACTTACAAATGTGATAGAATTTGATATTGGATTCCACTGAAGGCAAGCAAAGCACAGCAAATACGGAACCCTACATTGTGCGTGGCCCGACACGTACATACGAATGAGAATTATGAATGAGAATATTCACGTTATTATCATCTTTTATTTAACTTTAAGTTACTGTCGTCACATAGCCCTTTTATCTCAGCACGAGCCGCGCCACCGCACGACACATTCCACCCATTAAGATCATCATCAATATCGATCAGACATTGTTGTAATCATTTCGTGATGACTTACTTCCCGTTAGCACTCATGTTTGAATTAGTTCCACTGGTTATTATGATGTCATTTCTCTAACACGCCAATATAGAGTTATGTCGTTACGTAACTGACAAAATGATGGATAGTTCTAGTTCTTTCTTATAAACTATACTGTATTGAACTATCTAAGGTACTCTGTCTATCTCCTTAAACTTTAATGAACTAAAAAGTACTATTTTTATTCCGCTCAGACTGAAACGAATTACGTTGTGAGGCAACTGGAAAATGGTTGAAAACGATACCTAGAAAAATTCCGTTTATTATGTGTATGTAAAGAGTTGTAAAGGCGAAAGTTCTCTCTCAACTATCCACCATCTCTAAAACTCAGAAATAGTCGCAATGTTACTCTAGAAATTCTTTAAAGTAGAAAATTTTATAGTTTTTAAAGTTTAATTTAAACAATTTTGTTGATTTAAAAACAATTTGCACTGAAAATAAGAAAGTAAAGACTCAAAAAAAATACAATTGATTTAAGTTCAAAAAGATAATGGTGATGATAAATTAAAATAAATTGAAAGTATGTGTCGCAACGAGATAGAAAGAACAGCTTAAAGGCATTTTGGCCACCATAATAAAAAATATATCTGTTAGCATCAAACACAGTTATTCGAACTATTTTCAAATTAACTCCGATGTTCCCGAATCGCGGCGAATCGATCAGTCGGTTGGTCTATTCGATGTTAGAATCGATTCGTCTCGAGAAGTCGCCGCGTCCCGGGGTCAACAAACTCCACTGAATACCTATTGCTTAGTTTTTTTGCTTCTAAGACAGTTTGTGGCTACATGATTTGGTGTTTTTATATCGTGTAAATATTTTGAGATGAATATTACTCGATAAGTTGAGGTCAAAACGATTTTAATGATTTAAAAAAACGTGTAAGTAATTGTATCGCTATAAAACTTGTATACTTGGTATTATTGCTGTATTTAAGGTATGATCAAAGTGACATTATGACACTACAAAACTAGCGAAATCCGCGCAACTTCGTATGCGTGTGTTCCCACTTTTCCGTGGTAATTTAGAAAAACCCATTCCTATCTTATGCCTATTGCCTACATCTTACAAAGAAGACAACCTCAAAGTTTCAGGTCTCAACGATCAGTTTGTTTAGTCCGCAAGGAAAAAGAAAGGTAGGTGATTAAAGTATGTGTGAAAAGACATTCGACATAACGAATGATAGAGTGATATGGAAGATATATCGACGCCACATTAAGTGAGACAAATATAGGGGAAAAAAAAGTCTAAAATGTTACGTAAAAATAAAAAATAAAAACATAAAGTTCCCATTTCAGCCAAGGAACGGAAGAAAGCAATGAAACAAATTCCATTTGTACGCCAAATTGTATTAAAACATTTTAAAATGAAATCTTATCTTTATTTGACCATAAACCATTATTATGGACTTAGTGATACATTAAAACCCTGTAACACTCTTAAACTGGATTTGTGGGGGTAATAAATTGTGAGACCCTTGATTGATAGTAAGTTATGTCTCTCTCACGTGGTTGCTAAGGAGGGAACTCCATTCAATACTTCCTGGTCCGTTTAATTTCTTTCTGATTAAATTCGTTGTGAGTTTCCAGTTGTATGTAGTTTCTCCCCGGGACGTCAATAAGTTGAATTGCTTATTGTAAAACTGAGGTCGCCGTTGTTGATCCTGGATATACAGGAAACGCAGCGGTGGGAATGTGTGGTGGGTATAGCCTATAGGACGTGGCGTGACTTTAGGTTCCTTCAAATCAGTAGCAATGCGTCGCGCGACAGTTGCACGATTGCAGCGCTACTGTCGCCTGTGATCACTAAAGACTAACCATGCGACCACCGGCTTGTTAAGTCCTCTTAAAAAAATGAAATATAATTTTTTTTCATTGCATAAATAAATAAAATATCCTTGGACGAATCACACAACGCCATTTAGTCCCAAACTAAGCAACGCTGTAATATGAGATTGCTAGACTGAGTTGCTAGAGCAAGGTTAACAGACATGTTCCAATTGATCATGCACACAAAAGTTTGCCTACCAGGATTCGAACGCTCGGTCCTCGGGATAAAGTGACTAGCCACTCAACAACCAGGCTTCTTATACCTAATTATTTTTAATTAATGCATTATATTTTTTAATAAGAAACACTCTGTTTACCTCGCTGTGTGAGTTCTATTTAACACGGTTCTATAAAGTTTAGATTGAAAATATAATTACAAGAAATAAATATTATAGTTATGTTTATGCGCGTGCGCCGACTATGTAGAGCGTGAATCTAGGTACATTATGAGTGATTTCTCTACAGGCAGACAGACACCGATTTTATCGCATTATAATGTATCATACTGAGCAATGTACGAGTCTATTATGCATAGGTTTTATTGATGTTGGTTCAACTGAACTTTGAAATGATGATATTTAATGTCATCATCTAATAGTCACTTATGGCTGCACGGTACATATTGAACAATTGAAATGTTCTTTTATATATCAAGGAATACAGAAATGTCTATGAGCCATATAATAATACTAGTGGAACCCGTGCAACTTCCTTTGCGTGTATTTATTTATGCACGCCATTAATATCAGACTTTTGATGAAATCTTACGGGAATGGCGTACTTTTCGGGATAAAAAGTACCCAATGTGTTAATCCAAGGTATCAGCTTACGTTACCAAATATTATGAATATTGTTCCATACATTTAAGCGAGAAGAAGTAACAAAGATAGCATAACTTTCGCCTTTATAATATTAATAGGATTATTAAGTACCTACGCTGTTTTTATCATCAGCCCATTCCTGCCCACTGTTGAGCATAGGCCTCTCTTTTAGTACGCCAACCAACTCGGTCTTGTGCAATTCTCATCCAGGTACAACCTGCGACTTTAGCTACATCGTCTGCCCATCTCACCACTGTATTCTGTATTACTTAAGTATAATTAAGCCATCAATATTTTCAATTTTATCACCCACGTCGACACGACACCCATTCACAACCCTATAATATATCATTGACGTCAGACTGAGATGACAATAGATCAAAATAATTAGACAGTACCTCCGATAACGTACCGTGATGCTGGTACAGCACCCATTGTCCGTTCCATAGGCGCCCACGATAATGCATGCCCAGTTATAAAGACAGACGGAGCAAGCGTGACGCGCACCCACCAAGATAATACAGATCATATCTAAATTACGAAAGCTGCTTTACAACCAAACCACAATAAACTGACACATCAATACAAACAGTTACAACCACAAATGAGATCTCCTGTACTGGATGTTAAACTTTGTAAAGTCAATTATCATATCGGAGCAAAAGATGTAGGGCTTCACGCCCAGCGAGCTGCTTAAGAGGTCGGCTGAGAATGGCTATGTTTTTCTGATGTTATTTTTAGGATAGAACACGCCATGCATGTCTACAACAGTTATACAGTAATGACTGCAAGGAAAAATACTAAAAAAGAAACCGCTGTTCTTTACCGGTGTGAAGTTAGCGGCCAAACTTAGCAGCCGCCAATAACCCGACCAAATTGAGAAGTCACTTTTTTCTTTTAAACAAATTGACTCAGAAAACCGCTAAAACAGCTACGGACGCCTAGGTTCACAAACAAAACATGTCTAACATAATAACAAATCGACTACAAACATTAATTTAGTTCGGCCGCGGTACTCAGGAGTCAAATCACTTTTGGGCACAAAAGCTAAGATCTCGTAATGAGACTGGGCCAGCAAGGAGGTTTCGAAATATAGCTTGTATTGCTGGATACACCTGCTATATAGCTGCAGTGAGCAAAAGGTATCACCCGTTGTTTAACGGGGTGAAACGGGGTGAACAAGTCATGTTCATGGCGATTTTCAGAAACCTAGCAATTTTTACACATTTTCAACCAGAAAGACGGCAAGCAAGGGGTTTTGGACTTCAGAATTATTTAACCAGTCCTTTATGCAATATCAAGACACAAGTTGTCAGTTGGCACTCAATCTTTTAGACTATGCAAATCTAGTTCAAATAAAAAAAAAACAAGATTTGGCTGCTGACTTCCCACCGGTGCAGAACGGCAAGCAAGGAGGTTTCGAACCATGGTTTGTAGTGCTGAATAGACCTGCTACATGGCCGCAGTGAGCAAGTAGTGGCACCCGATCTTTTAGACTATGCAAATCAAGTCCAAACAAAAAATTCAAAATTTTCTTCTAAATATTTATTCTTGCTTGAAACACGCCATGTGGAACGGCAAGCAAGGAGGTTCCGAACCATGGCTTGTATTGCTAAATACACCTGCTACATGGCCGCAGTGAGCAAGTAGTGGCACCCGATCTTTTAGACTATGCAAATCGAGTCCAAATAAAAAATTCATGATTTTCTTCAAAATATTCATTCTTGCTTGAAAAGCACCATGTAGAACGGCAAGCAAGGAGGTTTCGAACCATGGCTTGTATTGCTGAATACACCTGCTACATGGCCACAGTGAGCAAGTAGTGGCACCCGATCTTTAAGACTATGCAAATCGAGTCCAAATAAAAAAATCATGATTTTCTTCAAAATATTCATTCTTGCTTGAAAAGCATCATGTAGAACGGCAAGCAAGGAGGTTTCGAACCATGGCTTGTATTGCTGAATACACCTGCTACTTGGCCGCAGTGAGCAAGTAGTGGCACCTGATCTCTTAGACTATGCAAATCTAGTCCAAGTAAAGAAAAACAAGATTTGGCTGCTGACTTCTCACCGGTGCACAACGGCAAGCAAGGAGGTTTCGAACCATGGTTTGTAGTGCTGAATAGACCTGCTACATGGCTGCAGTGAGCAAGTAATGGCACCCGATCTTTAAGACTATGCAAATCGAGTCCAAATAAAAGACTCTACATTATCCTCAATATATTCATTCTTGCTTGAAAAGCGCCATGTAGAACGGCAAGCAAGGAGGTTTCGAACCATGGCTTGTATTGCTGAATACACCTGTTACTTGGCCGCAGTGAGCAAGTAGTGGCACCTGATCTTTTAGACTATGCAAATCGAGTCCAAATAAAAAATTCATGATTTTCTTCAAAATATTCATTCTTGCTTGAAAAGCATCATGTAGAACGGCAAGCAAGGAGGTTTCGAACCATGGCTTGTATTGCTGAATACACCTGCTACTTGGCCGCAGTGAGCAAGTAGTGGCACCCGATCTCTTAGACTATGCAAATCGAGTCCAAGTAAAGAGAAACAAGATTTGGCTGCTGACTTCTCACCGGTGCAAAACGGCAAGCAAGGAGGTTTCGAACCATGGTTTGTATTGCTGAATAGACCTGCTACATCGCCGCAGTGAGCAAGTAGTGGCACCCGATCTTTTAGACTATGCAAATCGAGTCCAAATAAAAAATTCATGATTTTCTTCAAAATATTCATTCTTGCTTGAAAAGCACCATGTAGAACGGCAAGCAAGGAGGTTTCGAACCATGGCTTGTATTGCTGAATACACCTGTTACTTGGCCGCAGTGAGCAAGTAGTGGCACCCGATCTTTTAGACTATGCAAATCTAGTCCAAGTAAAGAGAAACAAGATTTGGCTGCTGACTTCTCACCGGTGCAAAACGGCAAGCAAGGAGGTTTCGAACCATGGTTTGTATTGCTGAATAGACCTGCTACATCGCCGCAGTGAGCAAGTAGTGGCACCCGATCTTTTAGACTATGCAAATCGAGTCCAAATAAAAAATTCATGATTTTCTTCAAAATATTCATTCTTGCTTGAAAAGCACCATGTAGAACGGCAAGCAAGGAGGTTTCGAACCATGGCTTGTATTGCTGAATACACCTGCTACATGGCCGCAGTGAGCAAGTAGTGGCACCCGATCTTTTAGACTATGCAAATCGAGTCCAAATAAAAAATTCATGATTTTCTTCAAAATATTCATTCTTGCTTGAAAAGCATCATGTAGAACGGCAAGCAAGGAGGTTTCGAACCATGGATTGTATTGCTGAATACACCTGTTACTTGGCCGCAGTGAGCAAGTAGTGGCACCCGATCTTTTAGACTATGCAAATCGAGTCCAAATAAAAAATTCATGATTTTCTTCAAAATATTCATTCTTGCTTGAAAAGCATCATGTAGAACGGCAAGCAAGGAGGTTTCGAACCATGGATTGTATTGCTGAATACACCTGTTACTTGGCCGCAGTGAGCAAGTAGTGGCACCCGATCTTTTAGACTATGCAAATCGAGTCCAAATAAAAAATTCATGATTTTCTTCAAAATATTCATTCTTGCTTGAAAAGCACCATGTAGAACGGCAAGCAAGGAGGTTTCGAACCATGGCTTGTATTGCTGAATACACATGCTACATGGCCACAGTGAGCAAGTAGTGGCACCCGATCTTTAAGACTATGCAAATCGAGTCCAAATAAAAAATTCATGATTTTCTTCAAAATATTCATTCTTGCTTGAAAAGCACCATGTAGAACGGCAAGCAAGGAGGTTTCGAACCATGGCTTGTATTGCTGAATACACCTGCTACTTGGCCGCAGTGAGCATGTAGTGGCACCCGATCTATTAGACTATGCAAATCTAGTCCAAGTAAAGAAAAACAAGATTTGGCTGCTGACTTCTCACCGGTGCACAACGGCAAGCAAGGAGGTTTCGAACCATGGTTTGTAGTGCTGAATAGACCTGCTACATGGCTGCAGTGAGCAAGTAATGGCACCCGATCTTTAAGACTATGCAAATCGAGTCCAAATAAAAGACTCTACATTTTCCTCAATATATTCATTCTTGCTTGAAAAGCGCCATGTAGAACGGCAAGCAAGGAGGTTTCGAACCATGGCTTGTATTGCTGAATACACCTGTTACTTGGCCGCAGTGAGCAAGTAGTGGCACCCGATCTTTTAGACTATGCAAATCGAGTCCAAATAAAAAATTCATGATTTTCTTCAAAATATTCATTCTTGCTTGAAAAGCATCATGTAGAACGGCAAGCAAGGAGGTTTCGAACCATGGCTTGTATTGCTGAATACACCTGCTACTTGGCCGCAGTGAGCAAGTAGTGGCACCCGATCTCTTAGACTATGCAAATCTAGTCCAAGTAAAGAGAAACAAGATTTGGCTGCTGACTTCTCACCGGTGAAAAACGGCAAGCAAGGAGGTTTCGAACCATGGTTTGTATTGCTGAATAGACCTGCTACATCGCCGCAGTGAGCAAGTAGTGGCACCCGATCTTTTAGACTATGCAAATCGAGTCCAAATAAAAAATTCATGATTTTCTTCAAAATATTCATTCTTGCTTGAAAAGCACCATGTAGAACGGCAAGCAAGGAGGTTTCGAACCATGGCTTGTATTGCTGAATACACATGCTACATGGCCACAGTGAGCAAGTAGTGGCACCCGATCTTTAAGACTATGCAAATCGAGTCCAAATAAAAAATTCATGATTTTCTTCAAAATATTCATTCTTGCTTAAAAAGCGCCATGTAGAACGGCAAGCAAGGAGGTTTCGAACCATGGCTTGTATTGCTGAATACACCTGTTACTTGGCCGCAGTGAGCAAGTAGTGGCACCCGATCTTTTAGACTATGCAAATCGAGTCCAAGTAAAGAAAAACAAGATTTGGCTGCTGACTTCTCACCGGTGCACAACGGCAAGCAAGGAGATTTCGAACCATGGTTTGTAGTGCTGAATAGACCTGCTACATGGCTGCAGTGAGCAAGTAATGGCACCCGATCTTTAAGACTATGCAAATCGAGTCCAAATAAAAGACTCTACATTATCCTCAATATATTCATTCTTGCTTGAAAAGCGCCATGTAGAACGGCAAGCAAGGAGGTTTCGAACCATGGCTTGTATTGCTGAATACACCTGTTACTTGGCCGCAGTGAGCAAGTAGTGGCACCTGATCTTTTAGACTATGCAAATCGAGTCCAAATAAAAAATTCATGATTTTCTTCAAAATATTCATTCTTGCTTGAAAAGCATCATGTAGAACGGCAAGCAAGGAGGTTTCGAACCATGGCTTGTATTGCTGAATACACCTGCTACTTGGCCGCAGTGAGCAAGTAGTGGCACCCGATCTCTTAGACTATGCAAATCGAGTCCAAGTAAAGAGAAACAAGATTTGGCTGCTGACTTCTCACCGGTGCAAAACGGCAAGCAAGGAGGTTTCGAACCATGGTTTGTATTGCTGAATAGACCTGCTACATCGCCGCAGTGAGCAAGTAGTGGCACCCGATCTTTTAGACTATGCAAATCGAGTCCAAATAAAAAATTCATGATTTTCTTCAAAATATTCATTCTTGCTTGAAAAGCACCATGTAGAACGGCAAGCAAGGAGGTTTCGAACCATGGCTTGTATTGCTGAATACACCTGTTACTTGGCCGCAGTGAGCAAGTAGTGGCACCCGATCTTTTAGACTATGCAAATCTAGTCCAAGTAAAGAGAAACAAGATTTGGCTGCTGACTTCTCACCGGTGCAAAACGGCAAGCAAGGAGGTTTCGAACCATGGTTTGTATTGCTGAATAGACCTGCTACATCGCCGCAGTGAGCAAGTAGTGGCACCCGATCTTTTAGACTATGCAAATCGAGTCCAAATAAAAAATTCATGATTTTCTTCAAAATATTCATTCTTGCTTGAAAAGCACCATGTAGAACGGCAAGCAAGGAGGTTTCGAACCATGGCTTGTATTGCTGAATACACCTGCTACATGGCCGCAGTGAGCAAGTAGTGGCACCCGATCTTTTAGACTATGCAAATCGAGTCCAAATAAAAAATTCATGATTTTCTTCAAAATATTCATTCTTGCTTGAAAAGCATCATGTAGAACGGCAAGCAAGGAGGTTTCGAACCATGGATTGTATTGCTGAATACACCTGTTACTTGGCCGCAGTGAGCAAGTAGTGGCACCCGATCTTTTAGACTATGCAAATCGAGTCCAAATAAAAAATTCATGATTTTCTTCAAAATATTCATTCTTGCTTGAAAAGCATCATGTAGAACGGCAAGCAAGGAGGTTTCGAACCATGGATTGTATTGCTGAATACACCTGTTACTTGGCCGCAGTGAGCAAGTAGTGGCACCCGATCTTTTAGACTATGCAAATCGAGTCCAAATAAAAAATTCATGATTTTCTTCAAAATATTCATTCTTGCTTGAAAAGCACCATGTAGAACGGCAAGCAAGGAGGTTTCGAACCATGGCTTGTATTGCTGAATACACATGCTACATGGCCACAGTGAGCAAGTAGTGGCACCCGATCTTTAAGACTATGCAAATCGAGTCCAAATAAAAAATTCATGATTTTCTTCAAAATATTCATTCTTGCTTGAAAAGCACCATGTAGAACGGCAAGCAAGGAGGTTTCGAACCATGGCTTGTATTGCTGAATACACCTGCTACTTGGCCGCAGTGAGCATGTAGTGGCACCCGATCTATTAGACTATGCAAATCTAGTCCAAGTAAAGAAAAACAAGATTTGGCTGCTGACTTCTCACCGGTGCACAACGGCAAGCAAGGAGGTTTCGAACCATGGTTTGTAGTGCTGAATAGACCTGCTACATGGCTGCAGTGAGCAAGTAATGGCACCCGATCTTTAAGACTATGCAAATCGAGTCCAAATAAAAGACTCTACATTTTCCTCAATATATTCATTCTTGCTTGAAAAGCGCCATGTAGAACGGCAAGCAAGGAGGTTTCGAACCATGGCTTGTATTGCTGAATACACCTGTTACTTGGCCGCAGTGAGCAAGTAGTGGCACCCGATCTTTTAGACTATGCAAATCGAGTCCAAATAAAAAATTCATGATTTTCTTCAAAATATTCATTCTTGCTTGAAAAGCATCATGTAGAACGGCAAGCAAGGAGGTTTCGAACCATGGCTTGTATTGCTGAATACACCTGCTACTTGGCCGCAGTGAGCAAGTAGTGGCACCCGATCTCTTAGACTATGCAAATCTAGTCCAAGTAAAGAGAAACAAGATTTGGCTGCTGACTTCTCACCGGTGAAAAACGGCAAGCAAGGAGGTTTCGAACCATGGTTTGTATTGCTGAATAGACCTGCTACATCGCCGCAGTGAGCAAGTAGTGGCACCCGATCTTTTAGACTATGCAAATCGAGTCCAAATAAAAAATTCATGATTTTCTTCAAAATATTCATTCTTGCTTGAAAAGCACCATGTAGAACGGCAAGCAAGGAGGTTTCGAACCATGGCTTGTATTGCTGAATACACATGCTACATGGCCACAGTGAGCAAGTAGTGGCACCCGATCTTTAAGACTATGCAAATCGAGTCCAAATAAAAAATTCATGATTTTCTTCAAAATATTCATTCTTGCTTAAAAAGCGCCATGTAGAACGGCAAGCAAGGAGGTTTCGAACCATGGCTTGTATTGCTGAATACACCTGTTACTTGGCCGCAGTGAGCAAGTAGTGGCACCCGATCTTTTAGACTATGCAAATCGAGTCCAAGTAAAGAAAAACAAGATTTGGCTGCTGACTTCTCACCGGTGCACAACGGCAAGCAAGGAGATTTCGAACCATGGTTTGTAGTGCTGAATAGACCTGCTACATGGCTGCAGTGAGCAAGTAATGGCACCCGATCTTTAAGACTATGCAAATCGAGTCCAAATAAAAGACTCTACATTTTCCTCAATATATTCATTCTTGCTTGAAAAGCGCCATGTAGAACGGCAAGCAAGGAGGTTTCGAACCATGGCTTGTATTGCTGAATACACCTGTTACTTGGCCGCAGTGAGCAAGTAGTGGCACCCGATCTTTTAGACTATGCAAATCGAGTCCAAATAAAAAATTCATGATTTTCTTCAAAATATTCATTCTTGCTTGAAAAGCATCATGTAGAACGGCAAGCAAGGAGGTTTCGAACCATGGCTTGTATTGCTGAATACACCTGCTACTTGGCCGCAGTGAGCAAGTAGTGGCACCCGATCTCTTAGACTATGCAAATCTAGTCCAAGTAAAGAGAAACAAGATTTGGCTGCTGACTTCTCACCGGTGCAAAACGGCAAGCAAGGAGGTTTCGAACCATGGTTTGTATTGCTGAATAGACCTGCTACATGGCCGCAGTGAGCAAGTAGTGGCACCCGATCTTTTAGACTATGCAAATCGAGTCCAAATAAAAAATTCATGATTTTCTTCAAAATATTCATTCTTGCTTGAAAAGCACCATGTAGAACGGCAAGCAAGGAGGTTTCGAACCATGGCTTGTATTGCTGAATACACATGCTACATGGCCACAGTGAGCAAGTAGTGGCACCCGATCTTTAAGACTATGCAAATCGAGTCCAAATAAAAACTTCATGATTTTCTTCAAAATATTCATTCTTGCTTAAAAAGCGCCATGTAGAACGGCAAGCAAGGAGGTTTCGAACCATGGCTTGTATTGCTGAATACACCTGTTACTTGGCCGCAGTGAGCAAGTAGTGGCACCCGATCTTTTAGACTATGCAAATCGAGTTCAAGTAAAGAAAAACAAGATTTGGCTGCTGACTTCTCACCGGTGCACAACGGCAGGCAAGGAGATTTCGAACCATGGTTTGTAGTGCTGAATAGACCTGCTACATGGCTGCAGTGAGCAAGTAATGGCACCCGATCTTTAAGACTATGCAAATCGAGTCCAAATAAAAGACTCTACATTTTCCTCAATATATTCATTCTTGCTTGAAAAGCGCCATGTAGAACGGCAAGCAAGGAGGTTTCGAACCATGGCTTGTATTGCTGAATACACCTGTTACTTGGCCGCAGTGAGCAAGTAGTGGCACCCGATCTTTTAGACTATGCAAATCGAGTCCAAATAAAAAATTCATGATTTTCTTCAAAATATTCATTCTTGCTTGAAAAGCATCATGTAGAACGGCAAGCAAGGAGGTTTCGAACCATGGCTTGTATTGCTGAATACACCTGCTACTTGGCCGCAGTGAGCAAGTAGTGGCACCCGATCTCTTAGACTATGCAAATCTAGTCCAAGTAAAGAGAAACAAGATTTGGCTGCTGACTTCTCACCGGTGCAAAACGGTAAGCAAGGAGGTTTCGAACCATGGTTTGTATTGCTGAATAGACCTGCTACATCGCCGCAGTGAGCAAGTAGTGGCACCCGATCTTTTAGACTATGCAAATCAAGTCCAAATAAAAAATTCATGATTTTCTTCAAAATATTCATTCTTGCTTGAAAAGCACCATGTAGAACGGCAAGCAAGGAGGTTTCGAACCATGGCTTGTATTGCTGAATACACATGCTACATGGCCACAGTGAGCAAGTAGTGGCACCCGATCTTTAAGACTATGCAAATCGAGTCCAAATAAAAAATTCATGATTTTCTTCAAAATATTCATTCTTGCTTGAAAAGCGCCATGTAGAACGGCAAGCAAGGAGGTTTCGAACCATGGCTTGTATTGCTGAATACAACTGCTACTTGGCCGCAGTGAGCATGTAGTGGCACCCGATCTATTAGACTATGCAAATCTAGTCCAAGTAAAGAAAAACAAGATTTGGCTGCTGACTTCTCACCGGTGCACAACGGCAAGCAAGGAGGTTTCGAACCATGGTTTGTATTGCTGAATTGACCTGCTACATGGCTGCAGTGAGCAAGTAATGGCACCCGATCTTTAAGACTATGCAAATCGAGTCCAAATAAAAGACTCTACATTTTCCTCAATATATTCATTCTTGCTTGAAAAGCGCCATGTAGAACGGCAAGCAAGAAGGTTTCGAACCATGGCTTGTATTGCTGAATACACCTGTTACTTGGCCGCAGTGAGCAAGTAGTGGCACCCGATCTTTTAGACTATGCAAATCGAGTCCAAATAAAAAATTCATGATTTTCTTTAAAATATTCATTCTTGCTTGAAAAGCGCCATGTAGAACGGCAAGCAAGGAGGTTTTGAACCATGGCTTGTATTGCTGAATACACCTGCTACTTGGCCGCAGTGAGCAAGTAGTGGCACCCGATCTCTTAGACTATGCAAATCTAGTCCAAATAAAGAAAAACAAGATTTGGCTGCTGACTTCTCACCGGTGCAGAACGGCAAGCAAGGAGGTTTCGAACCATGGTTTGTATTGCTGAATAGACCTGCTACAATGCTGCAGTGAGCAAGTAATGGCACCCGATCTTTAAGACTATGCAAATCGAGTCCAAATAAAAAATTCATGATTTTCTTCAAAATATTCATTCTTGCTTGAAAAGCACCATGTAGAACGGCAAGCAAGGAGGTTTCGAACCATGGCTTGTATTGCTGAATACACCTGCTACTTGGCCGCAGTGAGCATGTAGTGGCACCCGATCTATTAGACTATGCAAATCTAGTCCAAGTAAAGAAAAACAAGATTTGGCTGCTGACTTCTCACCGGTGCACAACGGCAAGCAAGGAGGTTTCGAACCATGGTTTGTAGTGCTGAATAGACCTGCTACATGGCTGCAGTGAGCAAGTAATGGCACCCGATCTTTAAGACTATGCAAATCGAGTCCAAATAAAAGACTCTACATTTTCCTCAATATATTCATTCTTGCTTGAAAAGCGCCATGTAGAACGGCAAGCAAGGAGGTTTCGAACCATGGCTTGTATTGCTGGATACACCTGTTACTTGGCCGCAGTGAGCAAGTAGTGGCACCCGATCTTTTAGACTATGCAAATCGAGTCCAAATAAAAAATTCATGATTTTCTTCAAAATATTCATTCTTGCTTGAAAAGCATCATGTAGAACGGCAAGCAAGGAGGTTTCGAACCATGGCTTGTATTGCTGAATACACCTGCTACTTGGCCGCAGTGAGCAAGTAGTGGCACCCGATCTCTTAGACTATGCAAATCTAGTCCAAGTAAAGAGAAACAAGATTTGGCTGCTGACTTCTCACCGGTGCAGAACGGCAAGCAAGGAGGTTTCGAACCATGGTTTGTATTGCTGAATAGACCTGCTACATGGCTGCAGTGAGCAAGTAATGGCACCCGATCTTTAAGACTATGCAAATCGAGTCCAAATAAAAAATTCATGATTTTCCTCAATATATTCATTCTTGCTTGAAAAGCGCCATGTAGAACGGCAAGCAAGGAGGTTTCGAACCATGGCTTGTATTGCTGAATACACTGATTTGCATAGTCTAAAAGATCGGGTGCCACTACTTGCTCACTGCGGCCAAGTAACAGGTGTATTCAGCAATACAAGCCATGGTTCGAAACCTCCTTGCTTGCCGTTCTACATGGCGCTTTTCAAGCAAGAATGAATATATTGAGGAAAATGTAGAGTCTTTTATTTGGACTCGATTTGCATAGTCTTAAAGATCGGGTGCCACTACTTGCTCACTGCGGCCAAGTAGCAGGTGTATTCAGCAATACAAGCCATGGTTCGAAACCTCCTTGCTTGCCGTTCTACATTATGTTTTTCAAGCAAGAATGAATATTTTGGAGAAAATCATGAATTTTTATTTGGACTCGATTTGCATAGTCTAAAAGATCGGGTGCCACTACTTGCTCACTGCGGCCAAGTAACAGGTTTATTCAGCAATACAAGCCATGGTTCGAAACCTCCTTGCTTGCCGTTCTACATGGCGCTTTTCAAGCAAGAATGAATATATTGAGGAAAATGTAGAGTCTTTTATTTGAACTCGATTTGCATAGTCTTAAAGATCAGGTGCCACTACTCGCTCACTGCGGCCAAGTAGCAGGTGTATTCAGCAATACAAGCCATGGTTCGAAACCTCCTTGTTTGCCGTTCTGCACCGGTGAGAAGTCAGCAGCCAAATCTTGTTTTTCTTTACTTGGACTAGATTTGCATAGTCTAAGAGATCGGGTGCCACTACTCGCTCACTGCGGCCAAGTAGCAGGTGTATTCAGCAATACAAGCCATGGTTCGAAACCTCCTTGCTTGCCGTTCTACATGATGTTTTTCAAGCAAGAATGAATATTTTGAAGAAAATCATGAATTTTTTATTTGGACTCGATTTGCATAGTCTAAAAGATCGGGTGCCACTACTTGCTCACTGCGGCCAAGTAACAGGTGTATTCAGCAATACAAGCCATGGTTCGAAACCTCCTTGCTTGCCGTTCTACATGGCGCTTTTCAAGCAAGAATGAATATATTGAGGAAAATGTAGAGTCTTTTATTTGGACTCGATTTGCATAGTCTTAAAGATCAGGTGCCACTACTCGCTCACTGCGGCCAAGTAGCAGGTGTATTCAGCAATACAAGCCATGGTTCGAAACCTCCTTGTTTGCCGTTCTGCACCGGTGAGAAGTCAGCAGCCAAATCTTGTTTTTCTTTACTTGGACTAGATTTGCATAGTCTAAGAGATCGGGTGCCACTACTCGCTCACTGCGGCCAAGTAGCAGGTGTATTCAGCAATACAAGCCATGGTTCGAAACCTCCTTGCTTGCCGTTCTACATGATGTTTTTCAAGCAAGAATGAATATTTTGAAGAAAATCATGAATTTTTTATTTGGACTCGATTTGCATAGTCTAAAAGATCGGGTGCCACTACTTGCTCACTGCGGCCAAGTAACAGGTGTATTCAGCAATACAACCCATGGTTCGAAACCTCCTTGCTTGCCGTTCTACATGGCGCTTTTCAAGCAAGAATGAATATTTTGAAGAAAATCATGAATTTTTTATTTGGACTCGATTTGCATAGTCTTAAAGATCGGGTGCCACTACTTGCTCACTGTGGCCATGTAGCATGTGTATTCAGCAATACAAGCCATGGTTCGAAACCTCCTTGCTTGCCGTTCTACATGGTGCTTTTCAAGCAAGAGTGAATATTTTGAAGAAAATCATGAATTTTTTATTTGGACTTGATTTGCATAGTCTAAAACATCGGGTGCCACTACTTGCTCACTGCGGCGATGTAGCAGGTCTATTCAGCAATACAAACCATGGTTCGAAACCTCCTTGCTTGTCGTTTTGCACCGGTGAGAAGTCAGCAGCCAAATCTTGTTTCTCTTTACTTGGACTAGATGTGCATAGTCTAAGAGATCGGGTGCCACTACTTGCTCACTGCGGCCAAGTAGCAGGTGTATTCAGCAATACAAGCCATGGTTCGAAACCTCCTTGCTTGCCGTTCTACATGATGCTTTTCAAGCAAGAATGAATATTTTGAAGAAAATCATGAATTTTTTATTTGGACTCGATTTGCATAGTCTAAAAGATCGGGTGCCACTACTTGCTCACTGCGGCCAAGTAACAGGTGTATTCAGCAATACAAGCCATGGTTCGAAACCTCCTTGCTTGCCGTTCTACATGGCGCTTTTCAAGCAAGAATGAATATTTTGAAGAAAATCATGAATTTTTTATTTGGACTCGATTTGCATAGTCTTAAAGATCGGGTGCCACTACTTGCTCACTGTGGCCATGTAGCATGTGTATTCAGCAATACAACCCATGGTTCGAAACCTCCTTGCTTGCCGTTCTACATGGCGCTTTTCAAGCAAGAGTGAATATTTTGAAGAAAATCATGAATTTTTTATTTGGACTTGATTTGCATAGTCTAAAACATCGGGTGCCACTACTTGCTCACTGCGGCGATGTAGCAGGTCTATTCAGCAATACAAACCATGGTTCGAAACCTCCTTGCTTGTCGTTTTGCACCGGTGAGAAGTCAGCAGCCAAATCTTGTTTCTCTTTACTTGGACTAGATTTGCATAGTCTAAGAGATCGGGTGCCACTACTTGCTCACTGCGGCCAAGTAGCAGGTGTATTCAGCAATACAAGCCATGGTTCGAAACCTCCTTGCTTGCCGTTCTACATGATGCTTTTCAAGCAAGAATGAATATTTTGAAGAAAATCATGAATTTTTTATTTGGACTCGATTTGCATAGTCTAAAAGATCGGGTGCCACTACTTGCTCACTGCGGCCAAGTAGCAGGTGTATTCAGCAATACAAGCCATGGTTCGAAACCTCCTTGCTTGCCGTTCTACATGATGCTTTTCAAGCAAGAATGAATATTTTGAAGAAAATCATGAATTTTTTATTTGGACTCGATTTGCATAGTCTAAAAGATCGGGTGCCACTACTTGCTCACTGCGGCCAAGTAACAGGTGTATTCAGCAATACAAGCCATGGTTCGAAACCTCCTTGCTTGCCGTTCTACATGGCGCTTTTCAAGCAAGAATGAATATATTGAGGAAAATGTAGAGTCTTTTATTTGGACTCGACTTGCATAGTCTTAAAGATCGGGTGCCATTACTTGCTTACTGCAGCCATGTAGCAGGTCTATTCAGCACTACAAACCATGGTTCGAAACCTCCTTGCTTGCCGTTTTGCACCGGTGAGAAGTCAGCAGCCAAATCTTGTTTTTCTTTACTTGGACTAGATTTGCATAGTCTAATAGATCGGGTGCCACTACATGCTCACTGCGGCCAAGTAGCAGGTGTATTCAGCAATACAAGCCATGGTTCGAAACCTCCTTGCTTGCCGTTCTACATGGTGCTTTTCAAGCAAGAATGAATATTTTGAAGAAAATCATGAATTTTTTATTTGGACTCGATTTGCATAGTCTTAAAGATCGGGTGCCATTACTTGCTCACTGCAGCCATGTAGCAGGTCTATTCAGCAATACAAACCATGGTTCGAAACCTCCTTGCTTGCCGTTCTGCACCGGTGAGAAGTCAGCAGCCAAATCTTGTAGTTCTTTATTTGGACTAGATTTGCATAGTCTAAGAGATCGGGTGCCACTACTTGCTCACTGCGGCCAAGTAGCAGGTGTATTCAGCAATACAAGCCATGGTTCGAAACCTCCTTGCTTGCCGTTCTACATGATGCTTTTCAAGCAAGAATGAATATTTTGAAGAAAATCATGAATTTTTTATTTGGACTCGATTTGCATAGTCTACAAGATCGGGTGCCACTACTTGCTCACTGCGGCCAAGTAACAGGTGTATTCAGCAATACAATCCATGGTTCGAAACCTCCTTGCTTGCCGTTCTACATGATGCTTTTCAAGCAAGAATGAATATTTTGAAGAAAATCATGAATTTTTTATTTGGACTCGATTTGCATAGTCTAAAAGATCGGGTGCCACTACTTGCTCACTGCGGCCATGTAGCAGGTGTATTCAGCAATACAAGCCATGGTTCGAAACCTCCTTGCTTGCCGTTCTACATGGTGCTTTTCAAGCAAGAATGAATATTTTGAAGAAAATCATGAATTTTTTATTTGGACTCGATTTGCATAGTCTAAAAGATCGGGTGCCACTACTTGCTCACTGCGGCGATGTAGCAGGTCTATTCAGCAATACAAACCATGGTTCGAAACCTCCTTGCTTGCCGTTTTGCACCGGTGAGAAGTCAGCAGCCAAATCTTGTTTCTCTTTACTTGGACTAGATTTGCATAGTCTAAGAGATCAGGTGCCACTACTTGCTCACTGCGGCCAAGTAGCAGGTGTATTCAGCAATACAAGCCATGGTTCGAAACCTCCTTGCTTGCCGCTCTACATGATGCTTTTCAAGCAAGAATGAATATTTTGAAGAAAATCATGATTTTTTTATTTGGACTCGATTTGCATAGTCTTAAAGATCGGGTGCCACTACTTGCTCACTGTGGCCATGTAGCAGGTGTATTCAGCAATACAAGCCATGGTTCGAAACCTCCTTGCTTGCCGTTCTACATGGTGCTTTTCAAGCAAGAATGAATATTTTGAAGAAAATCATGAATTTTTTATTTGGACTCGATTTGCATAGTCTTAAAGATCGGGTGCCACTACTTGCTCACTGTGGCCATGTAGCAGGTGTATTCAGCAATACAAGCCATGGTTCGAAACCTCCTTGCTTGCCGTTCTACATGGTGCTTTTCAAGCAAGAATGAATATTTTGAAGAAAATCATGAATTTTTTATCTGGACTCGATTTGCATAGTCTAAAAGATCGGGTGCCACTACTTGCTCACTGCGGCCATGTAGCAGGTGTATTCAGCAATACAAGCCATGGTTCGGAACCTCCTTGCTTGCCGTTCCACATGGCGTGTTTCAAGCAAGAATAAATATTTAGAAGAAAATTTTGAATTTTTTGTTTGGACTTGATTTGCATAGTCTAAAAGATCGGGTGCCACTACTTGCTCACTGCGGCCATGTAGCAGGTCTATTCAGCACTACAAACCTTGGTTCGAAACCTCCTTGCTTGCCGTTCTGCACCGGTGGGAAGTCAGCAGCCAAATCTTGTTTTTTTTTATTTGAACTAGATTTGCATAGTCTAAAAGATTGAGTGCCAACTGACAACTTGTGTCTTGATATTGCATAAAGGACTGGTTAAATAATTCTGAAGTCCAAAACCCCTTGCTTGCCGTCTTTCTGGTTGAAAATGTGTAAAAATTGCTAGGTTTCTGAAAATCGCCATGAACATGACTTGTTCACCCCGTTTCACCCCGTTAAACAACGGGTGATACCTTTTGCTCACTGCAGCTATGTAGCAGGTGTATCCAGCAATACAAGCTATATTTCGAAACCTCCTTGCTGGCCCAGTCTCATTTCGAGATCTTAGCTTTTGTGCCCAAAAGTGATTTGACTCCTGAGTACCGCGGCCGAACTAAATTAATGTTTGTAGTCGATTTGTTATTATGTTAGACATGTTTTGTTTGTGAACCTAGGCGTCCGTAACTGTTTTAGCGGTTTTCTGAGTCAATTTGTTTAAAAGAAAAAAGTGACTTCTCAATTTGGTCGGGTTATTGGCGGCTGCTAAGTTTGGCCGCTAACTTCACACCGGTCTGTTCTTTTATGTTTAAATGTTATGAACATTTGCAAAAATTTTACGATCATGATTTACAAGTGACACCTGAGACTAAATATTGCTACTATCGACAAAAAAGTGCATTATTTATCATACCTCAAAACTTAAAATACTTTCTAACGGCCATTCTTCGATTAGCTAGATTTTGTGCGTCCGGGCTTGTATATTCGTATTATTATCAAATTCAAAAAGGGAAATATTTTTATATGTTAGTTAGCATCCATGTCTAGCTGGTAACAAAAACATAGGCCCCGATTACATAGTTATCTGGCTAAATTAATTTCACAAACCTCTGTTCTCTAAGCACCGTGCCCTGTCCGCACCCCAAAATGTGGTTAAAACTTGCTTGTAACTTTTATGATGTACGGATTTTATTTTTTCCATTCAACATTTTAATGAGTATTAGCCAACGGGTATCACATGAAAAAATATCCACTCAATAAAATCAGTCTGTAAATAATTATCATTGAGTAACCGCATGTCCGAACTAAAGTTATAATTGCCGTGACGTTTTCTTTTCGAGGGTCCACATTCCTAATTACGATATTTGGCATATAACTACTTGTACACGTCTCAAGCCCTCAGTTTCTGCCGCGGTCTTGCAGCAGGTGCAGGTCTTTTACGTTAGTGTATAAGTCAATGAAGCACGTTAGTATATAATTACCGTATCCTTCGTTCAAAACTTTTCTAATTACCGTGTACTTAATTTTATACTAGATTGGTTAAGGTAGACTCTAATTGCTTATATAAATAGAGACAGTGCTTTGGTCTCAGTACAGTGTTGTAATGCAGTATTTCAATACTCTGTAGGTTTTCGAAAATTTTATGAAAAATCGGCGTTTTCTAATTACCGTATACCAATTACCATGTATTTCTAACTACCGTTGTATGAAATTATTAAACTTTTGCTGTGCCGATTTAGTTCCAAACTTCTTCCTTTTCCTCAGTTACTCCAGCTACTTTCATGTCATTTCTCACGCCATCACTCCATCTCTTTTTTGGCCTACCCCTGCCCTTCCATCCATCCACATTCATTCTTGGCACCCTCTGGGTCACATGACTGTCCAGACTGTCCACCCTGCGCATCATATGGCCAAACCATCTCAGTCTCTGACCTCTCTTATCGGTTACAGGCGCCACCTTTAAACTCCCCCTTATGTGTACATTCCTGACTTTGTCCCTTCTCGTCACTCCACACATCCAACCACCTCAGCATCCTCCAGCAACATAACCCGAAGGAATAAGTATGGACTGAGCGTTGAACCCTACATCAACAGAAAAGCATTCTGTTGTACTGACGCGGGACCCGGTCGTAGGCCTTTTCGAGGTCCACGAATACCATATGTAGGTTTTTGTGTGCTCTTTTGTACTTTGTTGTGCCTCCATTATTTTCTCCCACAGCTTTAATGTGTGTGACATCAAGTTAATCCCCCTGTAGCTATTGCACTCCTGGACATCCCCCTTTCTTTTAAAAATAGGTACCAAGGAACTGTCTTGCCATTCCTCTGGGGTGACATCCTGAACCAACAATTCATTAAGAAACAAAGTGAGCCACTTGCATCCATAATCCCCTAGAACCTTCCAGACTTCTATTGGTATTGTGTCCGGGCCAACTGCTTTTCCATTCTTCATTTTCCTCAAGGCGTTCTTTACCTCTTATTCATCTACCTTAGCTATCATGCCTATATCTATGTCATTAAGTTTTCTTTTCCATCATAATCATTCTCAACATTAAGTAATTTTTCAAAATATCCCTTCCATCGGTCTCTAATGTCACTATCTTTTACCAATGTTTTACCGCATTCGTCTTTCACACATTTTACGTGACAAATGTCTTTCGATCTTTGATTGCGCTGTTTAGCCATTCTGTATAGTTTTTTCTGACCTAGTTCATTATCTAATTCATTATATACTTTTTCTTCTACCCCGGATTTGGAACTCGCAACCACCACCTTTGCCCGTCTCCTCGCCTCGTTATACCTCTCCCTCAATTCAGTTTTCCTATGATCATGTCACGTAACTCTGCCATTCCTTGAATGCACTCTTTTTGATTTTTAATGCTTTTTGGACACTTTCGTTCCACCACCACGTTTCCTTTTCAATTTTCGCCCACCTCGTGTTTCCCCAAGGACTTCTTTTGCAGCAGTTCTTATTGCTTTAGCCATTTCCTTCCAATTAGCATCAACATTCATACCTCTTATCGTGTAGTTGTGTCTATACATGTTATACATGTCATTTTTATTATTATTTTAAATAGACATAATGATCTTTTCTAATTACCATTACATTAAGTAATAGATTTATCTAATTACCGTACCCATGAAATGTTTAAGTCTCATTAACTCGGAAACCGCTTTTAATAAACGAATGCCATTTTAATTGTTACATTCGCATGTTTCATGAGTTACATATTTCAATCCTTTTAAAACAAACTAGAGAAAAATAAAAAAAGGTACGGTAATTAGGCGAAGAACGCCTAATGTCGAGAATGACCGCTAAACTCTATGATGAAAATAAATTAGAATATTGAAAAACTTAAAAGACCATAACTGGGTTTTTTTCTCTGTTTCCTTTACCAGTGATCATTTTGTTTTCGAAATTGTGTTAGTTTATAGAGTAGCATAATAGTCTAATATTTAAAACATACTGAATATCCCTGAAACAATCCTACTAATATTTTAAAAATAAATAAATAAATAAATAAAATAGGCGAAAATTTGTGTGTATGTTTGTTACTTCTTCACGGTCATATGGCTACACCAATTTTCATGATATTTGGTATGTAAGTAGCTGATACCTTGAATTAACACATAGGGTACTTTTTATCCCGATAAGTACGCGATTTCCTTAGGATTTGATCAAAACACTGGTAAAAATGGACCGTTATGATATAGGTGTCTGTCACCACTATCTATGCGTACAATTAAAAACGTATGGTGAAAAAATATTAGCTCTTCTGGCTATACAATAATATAATTAAATATAAAAATACATAATAATATATTCTATACACTTAAAAATAACAAAAACAATGCTAAAATAATAAAGATGAGGTTTTATAGAATTCCCACGGGAAAAGGAGTGATAGGACTATAAGTGTATTATCGCAGGAACTCAACTCAGAAAGCTGGAATTTTGTATAGAGGTTCGCTTTATGATGTTGACAAAGATAAAGACGGCAATTTATAGAATTCCCACGGGAAAGGGAGTATCTACGCGGGCGAAGCCGCGGGTACAGCTAGTATGTAATATATCACTAAATAACGTGCCTTTGAAACCAGACTTTCTGAATATATAATTTTAATTTCATATGTAGCTAATTCTGCTTGCTTGCAAAATCAACTACTTTGAAATCCCCACAAGTTCTTGGAAATTTCGGCGGTGTCGATTCCGAAATTTTCAATCGTTATTGTTTTTCATTCAAATTGAAATCATTTAGGTACTCCAATAGAACAATAGGCAAGGGAATTCCGTGAGCTATCTCCGAAACCGTGGAAAGGGCTCGTCATCACGATTAGTCAGGGATGTGATCCGCATCGCACCACTAACCAGACACAATGCTTCACCTGCGTTGATAATCTGCTACCGGTCAGGGAAAATACTTAGCTTAAGCATCGGGATTTCTAATGACTCTAAATCTATTTTTATGTCCCTGAATCTAGTAGGAAAGTCCAGAGCTAAACCAAGCACCACTGAAAACTGTTTTTCCTTTTCTGATTTTGGATAAAAATATATCTTTTTCATTACTAACTATATCCTAAACGTAGAAGAATTTTTTCGTTTTCATTTTTACTAGAAACTTGCGTATTCTTTTTGAACAATTTTTTCTTTTTATATGACTACCAATATCTTTTGATATCAATTGTGAGTAACTAAAAATCTTTTTAAATCCAGACATTCGAGATTTTAACTTACTTACTTTGATATATTACTGGTGAATAAATGTTATTAGCAGAATATTTTATGTCACATTTCAAGTAATATGCACATCTTTCTACTACTCCAACGGCTAACTGTAGACATGACGTTTAACCTCATTGCTAACGTCGTCGTAAATAAAATGAGACATCAAAATAAAAATCAATTTCCTTTCCATTTAACATTTTGATAGCTTTCAACCAACAAGAACTGCGTGTCCGTGACAGAAAGGTTGGCAAAACGGCACCGAGTTCTGCTCGTGTTCCGCCCCAATAACGGTGATTTCTTTTCCTATAATTGTTGTCAATGCAGCCGTCTTTAATCGGCTCTTTAATGGCTCAGTAGCTAAAGCAGGTGATGGTTCTGCTACTTGGTTATTAGAAAGCAATAAAAAATATTGCTTTAAATTGAAATTTGTAAGTTCTATCTACATAAATATCTAAAGTAAAATCTAAATTGTTTTAGATAATAACGATGATTTTCTAGATCTTAAAATTGGAATATTAAAGTAACTACATTTCAATTAAAGTTTTCGGTATCACGTGTAATTGCTAAGTAATAGTAACTTCACCGATTATATGTCATTACAGCTTCTAAAATCTCAGTTCCACCATTTGGAATCCACCAAGTCGTGATGCCGACACGCTCCGCGGCCCGGGCATGGACCTCGACGACACTTTTTTCGTCAATCCACCAGTGAAAAAGTTAAAATGAATAAAAAAAACTTACAAAATCACGAAACTCGTGTCGGCAAAATTACTCTAAAAAGAGCGGAGAGATTTTCTACGAAAATTAATGCCATTTGATATTAAACTTTAGGAGCTTGTCTTTAGAAGTCTAGTGCGATTGCTGAAGTATGTGTCGCACGTATTCAGACTCTGAATAAATTGCCATCATCAAAGTCAGCTAAACGTATAGAAACTGTCCGTTACGTCAACGGTAGGCAGCATTTATTCACAAAGGGCCATGGCATTAGAGGCGCAATTTGGAGAATAATTGTGGTGTGGCTCCATTCTTAGAGCGTGCTTTCTTTGCATTCTTTTCATATAAGTATATGCCACAAAGATATTAGTATTGGAATCGTGAGAAATTTTGATTTGACCCGCTTCATAGGAATTAAATGAAAAATTCTATTTGGAACGACAAGAAATTGACCTTCTCGTTGTGGGTTCAAAACTCCTAGCACGATTAACTGTTAAAAAAAAATATTTTATGTACATTTTGGACGCCATTCATTGTTAGATTTTCTTATTCAGAATGTTCCAAATAAAAACTTGAAAGTGTCATGCAAAAATGGCTCTACGTATTCGGATATATTATTTGTGAATTGTGGTCAGGCCGCTGCTGGAGACGTTTGATCCCTCAAACCTATGTCCAGCAGTAAACATAGGCCACCTTCATACACAGCTGAGATTATGCTGATAGTGGCATTACATACAAAATATACCGGATGAATTTGAAAATCGTCTAAACAAAAATTTAAAGTACGTACTTATCGGTCATCGAAGATGTATGGATTACCAATTGACATTTTTATGGTACTCGAAACATATTCGATGGCCTGTTACTCTCAATTTTTGTTAAGACGATTTTCAAATCCATCCGGTATAAAAACCTAGAGAGGAAAACCGCGGCATAGGTTGTCAAAATGAAAAGCTTTCTCTCAGGCTATTTCGGTATCTTACTTCAGGCACTCCCAAAACGTAAGACAGATTAATTCTAGTATGTAATATCCTCCTCCACACATTAACATATACCTACATATGAATAGTAATCACTAATGTAAAAGAATACAATGTTTAAAGTAAGTCAACACCTTTTCTCTTAATATATAATTATCTTAGTTTCAAAGCTTACAACGATTTAATTATTCTCTTTCATAAATACAGAATATAGACAAATGGTTTTGTTAAAAAACCTTACTTCATCCTGTTTCTGTCCATCTTTATTTCCGATGGCCAATAAGCGATCAGCACTCTTGTTGCCACTCAGACACGCTCGAGTTGTCAGCAAATGGGATTATCTCTCACCGTTCGTTATCGGAGTCAATCGGACAATAGTTCTTTCACATCATTGAACATACATACATACTATTTTCTGGGGGGATAGGCAGCGCGAAAAGTAGTGTGCTCAATCAAGCTTCAGCTTCATGAATTTGGTTTAGTGATAAACATTTGTCATATATGTGTAACTAGCTTTTCCCCGCGGCTTGGCTCGCGTTAATTTTATGATATAGATCTCGTTTGACAACAAAACAACCCATAGCGCGACTTGTGGCGCCATCTGTTGGTCGATACAGCGCCCTCTATAGTACAAAAATTATTTTCCCATCGGAATGACATACTTTCACGAGACAAAAAGTAGCCTGTTGGGCTCTGTACCCCTGACAATATGTATGCAAATTTTCATAACGATCGGCTGCTTAGTCAAGCCGTGAAGGAATAACAAACAAACAAACTTCACTCACTTATTTGTAAGTTGTATGTAATATCTTACAACTTGAAAAATTATAGTTCCATCGTCAATAATTATCTTCATTCCGTCCTGAGTAACAGGCATAACATTGGTAGCGTCTTTGGTATCTGGTGTTACTGAGATGTTGATATGCGGTAACTACTGGCTTGTTTGCCTACGCTACGGTGTGATTTGGCATAAAAAAATACGCTTTTTATTGTATAATTCCAGAATAATTAAATGTACTTTTATAGAAAATGTCAGATGTGAATGCTACAGACCTATTTACTATTTCTCATACATATTTGTGTGTATCTCTACCAATCTCTAGCCATACTAAATGTATGGCGCCCATGTGCTCATGATGCGACGTGTGTACAGAAATGTGTCGACTTGAGAAGTACTTTAGACATTAAGATAGAAGACGTTTCAGCACTAACATTCTTGTGGTTGATCAAGAAATCCAATTGGCTCGGAAACTAGTTGCCACAAAAATTTCGTGCGTGAAGCGTCCGCTCGGTTGATGACCGTAGATTGTCATGGGCGAGCGACCACCACTCCTGAACAAGACGTGGTTAGCCAACACTAACCAACCCCCAGCCTTAACACATAATAATAAAGCCTAAAATCCATTAGCAAAAACATAGTAACGCTTATGAATTTATAGTCGCTGATTTTTGAAGGGAATAAACTTGCTTTTAAAGATTATGATCGAATCTTTATAACCACTGTGTGTACATTTATTTCTTTAATTTATTTTGGAAAGCGCAGGATTCATTTTCGGGATGTTACAGAGGCAAGTAACATAATTTAACGTCACTTGTAAAGAGGCACCAGCAAAAAAAGGATTTTCAGCCAGGCTAATTCGGAACAGTATTTTTACTAATAATAATAATTCTTTGCGAGAATAACTCTGTCATATGGCCAGAAAGGGGTGAAAGACAAATCTTTACATTTATTTATTTATTATATTACTTACACACAGATTTACAGTCCAAGGTATGGTAGACAATAACAGATAGATACATATAGCATATGTCGCTTACGGTGTCTGTTCTCTTAGATTGAGACGTTAGGCTACTACTTCGGACAAGATAGAGTGATTCTAGATGAAGGTTTTTATATAATACGCAAGGATTATCCGAAATTTTCACGATAATGCGGGTTACACGCAAACAAAATTGCGCGGAATTCGCTAGTACAGTCAGCCCTAAAAATCTTTGTTCTTAGTTATTTACCCTGCTCACCTCTTCGGTTGACTGTACTGTATAAACAAACCAATCGCAATTTATCAAAAATGTAATCAACTATCTTTTCTTGTCTGTTTAATGCCATAAATAATCTCAATCTAAGATTATTTATGGGTTAATAATAGAGAACAGACGTTGATATTTCAAATATCTTTCCATAAATAATAGGCATAGAGCAAAAACTGTAGAAATGGCATTCTAGAAATGCCAACAACCTGCAGTGCGCCCGTGCAGGTCTGCCCGTCACGGCGCAGGCGCACATTATGCACCCTATCCTAACTAACTTTAATTAGCAATAACCTTTACACAGGCAGATAACACTGGTAGTTACCTATTATGCTTTTATTGTATTTTAATGGTCCATAAGATAAATGGATAAAATAATAATATAGATTTGAATAAACTTAAAAGGTGTTTCATCTTTCACTCTTAGTTGTTAGATCTTATGGATTTTGACATTGAGTACATAGATCTTAACTTTATATTTACACTAAATTATACCATAACTAGCTGACCTTAGAGGCACTGGCGGGACAATGCAGACTACCATAGCTTCAACACCAGAAATAGACGTAAGCTTGCCGTTCCGAGCCTCAGACTTCACAAGACTGGTAATAGTTTTATAGGTATAAGCATAAAAATGTTCCACAAGCTGCCACAAAGTTTTATTGATTTAACTTTGCATAAATTTACGTCGACTATCAAAAGTTGCTTGATGAAAAAAGGTTATTATAAAGTAGAAGATTATTTTAAAGATAAAAATTTGTGGTCATAGTAATTTGCTCCTCTGTACCAAACAATACTTATTTTGCAATGTATAAAAACTTCAAACTACTTTTAAATAATTATGTATATTGGCTTTCAAAAAAGGCTGTTTGTTGAGTTTCTTGCGGCACTTCTTCTCAACAGGCCATTCACGTCGAAGTGCTGGTAGGTTTTTTTTAATTTTTTTTTGACGTGCGAAAGTATTTCCAGTAAATCTACTTGCAAAATAAATTATTTTATTTATTTTTTATTTTTATTAAAGTTCGCCGGGTCAGCTACCCTACCCTACCCTACTTTCTAAGCTACCACTCCACCATTTTTCAGCCAGATCGTTTCAGTCTTTCTTGAGTTATAAATAGTGTAACTAACACTACTTTCTTTTATATAGAAGATAATACCTATATGTGTATATTATTATACATAGGTATACAATATAGTTCTACTACACAGTTTCTGTAACAATAGTCTTAAGGTGCTCATAAGTAAAGTCATTTTCATCTGTTCTATGTTTATGGCAAAGGAGAACAAAGGAGCTAACGGGTCACCTGATGGTAGCAACCACCGCTGCCCATGCACACCTACGACTCCAAGAGTCTTGTATGCGTTACCCACGTATGAAATAGGCCAAGGTATGAAATAGGAAGGAAAGTGAAGTAAACAGGAAGCAGAATGGCTCACGGCTCTCTCGTAAGAAACACGAAGTGGGACGAAGAGGCAGTCCACACTCGTTATCGCTCAACTTCGCGAGAATATAGAACTGGCATAAAAAGAAGAAAAACTTCTCTAGCTTTTATCATTTTTCTATAATAAAATGTTGAAATGTTGGTAACTCTACATAGGAAGGCAGCGCAAGGCGGCGGCTCGCCACGCGCCGGCGCGCGCGCACCAACCGTGGAATATGTAAGGTGTTTGACATTGCAGGTGGAGCTACCGCCACCTGCGACCTGCCTGGTATTTAAGGAATAGGATAATAGTGCTGTTTAGATGTCATTGAAATGATTGCCAAGTGCACAACTTAAATTGAATGATGCCTAATTACATATTGTTTATATTTTTCATTTAACTTAACATTATAAATATAAGAAATCATACAAAATTGGACAATACCGGGCAAGTGCGTGTTGGCTACGCACAATGTAGCATTCTGTATTTGCAACGCTTTGCTTGCCTGCAAATGAGCGCAATGCCATATTCTATGATTTTTGAGAGATAGAATGTCGTCAGCTTTAATTTTTCGGGCTCCACATTCTCGCAAAATTGACCGAAATGAAATGAAGTGAAGTTAGGCACGAAGTTAGAAGACAAAGGAAAATTGAAGAGAGTACGTCCAAGTTATCATTTTCTTCACGAGAATGTAGAGCTAGAACACAACGCTGGCTTTTCACATTGTCACCTTCGATTTAACTTTGTGCTATGAAAACAGTTTAAAATCTATTAAATAAATTGACAATAATGTTTTTTGATATGCTATTTGATACGATTATTCTCAAAAACAGTTTGTAACAGACATGAGAATAGTTTCTGACATAAACAGTATTATTACATGAGAATAGTTTTTGACAAAATGATGATGAATGATGGAATAGCACATGCTTGATATTACGATTAGGTCAATATATTTAGCTGGCTGACTGTTTTTAAAGCGCATAAAACCACTTACATTACTTTGATAATGATCTATGAATTAAATATGACAAAATACAGCCAGTTTCTGACGCGCATTTTAATTATATTTTAGTTTTAAGCTATTTCTTTAGTTTGACAGTCAGTATGAAAGAAATGGTAAAGAAACATGCAACGGAGGGAAAAAGGCAATTAGTTTGACCATCGAGTACGTAGCGCTTTTGAAGTTTGACAGTCAGTATGAAAGAAAAGATAAAGAAATAGATACAGAGGCCGAGGGAAAGGGGAAAGGAAAGGAAAGGCTTTAGAGAACTTTCAAATGAACAAAACAAATTAATATTAGGATTAGGATGGGATACTTCGCCAGTTGTGACGTTTTTTTCTGTTTTGACGACCTCCGTGGCGTAATGGTTACCACGCCAGACCGCCACCCAGGAGGTCCCGGGTTCGATCCCCGGTCGGGTCATGATGAAAAACGAACTTTTTCTAATTCGCCTCGGGTCTTGGATGTTTATCTATATATGTATTTGTTATAAAATATAATATTGTTGAGTTAGTATCCCATAACACAAGTTTCGAACTTACTTTGGGGCTAGCTCAATCTGTATGAATTGTCCCTATATATATATTAATGGAATTAATGGAATTTCTGTACTTTATCTACTCTCTGTGCCTATCTATCTTTGGTTGTTTACTTTACATGGAGCATTGAGATTCTCCTACGTTTACTAATTAGTTAGAGCAACGTTGGTGCTGACTGATGTAAAGAGACATTATTCGATTTAATACCTTATAAATTGTTCTAATAGTGCCTTTTACAGTTACCTTTGATGTTGAATTGACCGTTTCCTTCTCCCAAATACGTACATTATGTATAATGTATTTTCTAGACAACAAGATAAGGCATTGGATACATCGGTCCTTCCGTGGGAAGCGACGCCTCGGGACAGATGCACTCTCAAATAAATCTCGACTTGTTAAGGCAATTTACACAGCCTGGGTGGTCCTAGTCGTCAGCTACCTTACGGATTCTAGATTAGATAGAGAATTAATGTTACTAAATTATCATCTCTTATAAATGCCTAACAGTAAATGTTTAGAAATTGCCTGTTGTAACTATTGTAGAAAAAATAAAATGAGATGATGTGATAAGAGTTGCCTATTTTTTATTATGTCCTTCTCTGTGTTCCTGACAATACGTATACAAATCCATATTACGTCCAACTCTGACATATTCATATTGATCAGCTGCATAGTCAACGCGTGAAGGTATAAGGAATAAACAAATTAAATAGTCACAGCGGATACTAGATAAGACGGGAGAGGGACAAGAGATAAGAGAGATTTCGAAATTACCGCGGGATAAACGCAAACGTAGTTTTTTTTAAGCCACAAAGTTGGCAAACAGGCATACGGCCCCGCCTGATGGTAAGCATCACCGTAGCCTATAGACGCTTGCAATACCAGGTGTATCACTCACGCGTTGCCAACTCTCCCAGCCCCCCAAGTGGAGCTCTGGAGACCTTACTCACCGTAGGAACACAACATGGCTGAGACCAATGCTATTTGGCTACGATCTTCTGTAAGGTGGAGGTCCTTCCCCAGACGGGCTGCTCAGATTTAAGCGAATTATCCGCTGTGCCCTACCTCTCTTAGGTCGTTTCGTAGTTGCATGGACTTCGCTAGTATTTCAATGTTTTAATCTGTTACGATTTAAGATTCTTGTTGTAGCAAGATACTGTTGATAGTGAACGTTGAGAGCAAGAAAGCCGGCCCGCTCGTCCGCGACCGCCACGCCGGGTAGCCAAGACATTTAATGAAAGATACGCGATAAATTTTAATTACTGTACCACAGGCTAATTACAGATCTGGTATGTAAGTAAAGTATGATTACTGATTATGCACTGCACTCCCGTCATAAGTCATTGGCTAGTTATGCACAATTTCATCGGACTTAACTGTACCTACTATGTAAATTGTAAGTAGTTTTTATGGAACTTTGTCGTTGGTAGAGCGTGGTTCGTGTTATACCTTTGGCCGCATTTATATTTGCCATTTCTCGCGGAAGAACTCGCAGAAGTTATTCCAATAACATTTACACATCATAAACAACATTATTACAAATTTATTCTAGCAATTTGCTGTCGCGATTTATCGCAACGGTGGAATATGAGGACTAATGGATGTCACAAAAATTATTGAAATCAATATGGTTTACGGTGAATTTCTCTACTCCATTTAAAAATGTGTTTTAGTAAACGCATTTTTAAAGTTAATGACGTTTTAGTAACTAGCTGTTTATTCTATTTATCATTTCTAAAATGTTTTACATTTACGAGGTTCTATTATTATACCTACCAACACAGGAATACGGAGATGCAAAAAGTTTGCAAAAACATAATGCATGCAGTCTATTTATGCAAATTTGTAAATGAAAAAGTCCAACGATTTTATAGTACTTAGTTTTATTACTAGGGAAGTTTATTGTTGATGTAAAAAATTACGAATATGGGGTAGGTAACTGAAGTGTCTGTGAACATAAACTAAATAATTTTTTGAGCGCACGACTAAACGCGTGTCTCAATTAATCACATTTTTGACGATAGCCACTATAGCCAGAATAAAAATGTTAGATCGGTTGGGGTTATTATATTCGGAGTTTTAAAGCATTCGGAATTTTCAAAATCGGAATATTCGGAATATAAAAAATCTAAATAAATTACCAAATATTGTCTTCGGGGCGTTGCCATTGCCAATGTAGTATACCCGCTGCAGCGGCAAGAGTGCGTATGATTTTCTTTTTTTCTGATCTGTACAATACAAAATTCTGCCAATATCGAATAGCATAAATGGATTGTGTGAATCACCTTACGGTTGAAGCAACATCGAAATATCTTAAGTTTAGTGAATCAAAACCACCAAAGTGTGGAGAAAAATGGAGCATTACGATTTGTGGGCAGCGGTCGGCATCACGATTTCACGGACGCGGTAATCGCCCGCCATTAGACAAGTAGCGTAGCGACACGGAAAATGGCGGGCGACGACCCGCGCGGTTTGTTCTAACGATTTGACTCAATGCCGCCATCATTTCTGAACGGATGCGAGGAAACCATGATGAATGAGAAACTAAAATGCTTTTTGTGGGACAGATAATAAATGTCCATGGCGTTTAGGCTGGGAATCTCTTAATGCAATTTTTTTATTGAATACCGCATGCAAACAAGCACCTGATGAAAAACGGTTACCGCGCTAGTAATGCCACAGGCGATACCAATGTATTGCTACAAGGAAGGAACAGGGAGCATGCATGCTGATATTCAATGAGAGGGTGGTTGGTACGTATAGGTACCTGGTAGATATTTCCCCGGTCGAGTTAGATCATTTCACAACTGCTCTTCCAGATATCAGTTTTTTTTCTTAATTAGTTTGACAGTGACAGCCATAATTTAATTGTGCAATTGATTTTAAAATGGTATTGTGCAACTCACCATTAGAGTTAGTTGTGGAATCTAGTCTGATATATAGAATTAGTAGTCTTAAAATGAAAATCAGATTATTGTTTCGTTAGCCAGTTTTCTCCACTTTAACTTAAAAAATATATTCCATCGTATAATCATAGTTGTTTTGTGAGTATCCGTGGTGGAATCTTCTTAATAAGAAATTAATTTTTAACTGTTACATTACCCAGATTATAACTCTTGTTATTTATTATCTAAATGTTCATCAAAGGAAAACTACACGCACAATTTTCTACAGCGAAAATGAGGAATCGCATCGCGTACAGTGATAGTACGGTAAACAAAACAGCCTCTACTATGAAACCGTTGTGACAAAAGAAAATAGTTGTTATATTTATTACTTACCTACGTATCCATCTCTCGTTTGAACACTGCATGTATGAATCACGAACACTGAAATAACGCTATGGTGAACGAACAAAATAGTAAGGATGTTGTACAATATTTCTTAGTAGAAGTCAGTTAGAAGTAGAGATAAGCATGGTTCGAGCGTGCGAGCGCATAGAGCATGACTGATTGTTAACTTTGAATTGCTACAATTATACTGCAATTGTTATGGACCAATAAGACAATCTAATTAAACTGCTTTCGGTACCTACAAGTTAACCGACCCTTTATTCACTTTCCTGTGTAATACAAATGATAGGGGCTTTATCTGAAAGACACCAACGACACAGCCTCGTTTTATACCTACTAACTTTGTCAATCAGAAGACACAAAACAACAGAGCGGTGCACTCTTCTCCTTCTTTTGGCACGCGCCAGGCGTTATACGATTACTCGATTACTGAACCGGAAACAATACCCGAATTCAGGGGCCCGATTCTACTAACACAAATGCACCAATGGACTCTCAATGGTGTCTCAAACGTATCTCAAAAGAATGCCGATAATGTATCAGTGGAATAGTCTTTGACATTTGTTATGGACTTAAACAATAACATAATGTTTAACTTATTGTTTAAGTCCATAACAAATGTCAAAAACTATTCCACTGATACACTATCGACATTCTCTTGAGACACGATTGAGACACCATTTCGAGTCCATTTTCTGTGAATTCATGCCTGTAACCCTCCCGCATCTCAGAACTACTAGCGTTCTAAATACCTACTGGAAGGGTTTTCACATACGCTGCTGGACAAAAGCCTCCCCTTTTCCCTTTTATTTTGACCATTACATTATCAGCAGAAATTATTTAGCACCAACTGCGTAGGTTAAATCACTGCTATTCGTGTAGCTTTATACATGCATGCGTGCGCACACATTTTATTATGCCCCGTCGTAGTAGAAATTAGACACTATAGTTTTGTATAAAAATATTTTATTAACTGTTCAACAAATAGTCTATTTACACTTATTTCATATACTGTACAAGTTATCTATATTTACAAGTGACTGAGAGACACAGATTTATAGGTAAAACTAACCAAACTCCGTACAATAACCTCAAATAAGGAAAATTACATACAACGAAACCTACGCCGCTAACCCCGCGCTGGCCCTCACAGCGTAGGGGAGCGTCCCCAAGGTGGCGGATAGGGGAATGGTCGGTAGTACAGCCTAGCTACACTAACCGGCTAAGTCCGATGGACTCGCTGACCAACGACGGGTGTGGTCCTCCAGCATTTCGGGGGTTGTACGGCGGGTTGACACCTCGCCCACGTAAAACCAATGTTGCTGGTGAAGCGTATCCCGTTAGCGCTTCACTAGCTTGCACAACATCGTCAAGAAAAAAAAAAAAAAAACCTACGCCGCTCTCTCTCTTACTCGCCAAATCAAAAAGAGAGAGAAGAATCCCATTTACTAGTTAGAAAGAGACAGAGGGCAAAGAAGTATCTTCAAGGGCCATATATGTTGATATATCCTTACTTCAAGTAGGTGCAATCCACACCACGAGAGATGAGACCTGATTGAATGAGACCTGATTGATTGCTGATTTCACTTGCGCAGTAGACGATTTCTAGTAAAATGGTATATAGAAATCGTATACTGCGCAGGTCGGATCACGTGATACGCCAGGTGTCATCTGTCGTGGCGTGGATTGTATAAGTTGATCGCACATTTGTCAGCAACGTACGCGCCGCACGCGCCGAACGCGCCGCATTTCTTGATAGCCTCGCACATTCGCGTACGCGCCGTACGCAAATCTTTAGTGTATTGTCAACAATTTGAGCACGCGCCGTACGCCCCGCGTTATGTGACGTCATCAGAATGCTTCCTTCAAATTCGGTTATTCGTACGGTGCGGGTGAAATGTGCGAGGTTTCACATCATTGCATACAACGAATTCTAAATTGCGGCGCGTTCGGTGCGTGCGGCGCGTACGGTGCTGACAAATGTGCGATCAGCTATACTGTTGTGTCGTTTTACCTATACATCCGTCCTGAAAGATAAATTTCACTTTTGGACCCACTAAGTGCTTCGATGTTAGGTATATTTGTACGAATTACCATATTTTTATTCTAAGTGCATTTGTGGGTTGTATTGCGGGTCGATTCGACACTGTGCAGATGACGAGGCGGGTCGAGTTACGCCGCTAATCATGATTGCATTGAGCTAAAAGCAAGCCTTGTTGCGTGTATACTAGTCTGTATGCTGTCCATGTTTTGTGTATTGCAATTAAAACATATACTAACCAAAACAAAAATACTGGTAATATCTTATCGTCTTATACAACCACAACTTTCATTTAACGTTTACAATAACTTTGTAATGTTGTTACAAATTGATGTAAGTGTCAGTAATGTTTCTTGTATAAAATTGATTGAAAAGGATCCACCAATTTTGTTTTGACTAGTATCTGACGATAGAACAAAGGTATTGGTCTACAGCCAACGCATACTATGGTTAAAAAAAACGTGGCGTCAGTGCCTGCTGACGCCGCGGCGCTAGAGACGCATTCATCATTGCTTCGCAGTTAAAAAACCGATGTACCTCGTTGTCTGTACAGCATATATTATGGTTGACATTCGGGGAAAAAGGACCGACCGTTTGGGAAAATACATTTTCTATTCATGCAGTGTTTGAATAGATATATTGTTAAGACCTTTTCCAGAAAGGGCGAGATGCAATCTTTACATCAAGAGGTCTGACATATAAAAAGCTCAATGTAGCACGAAAGGCAACGCCAACGCACTAAACGTAAATGTGTATGTTTAGTACATAGATTTATTATATACTAGCGTAAGATAGGCAATGCATACACGTTGGTTAGAGCGAGTTAGATAGGCTTAACCATTTTCCTATACACGCTATCGGATTGTATCGGCCTGACGTCAGTCGTGTTAAAAACAAATCCTACTTATTTTTAAATTTTTTTTGGTTTTTAGTGTAGTTTTGATGTTAATTAGACGTGATTAAATATAGTTACCTGTGCAGTGCCTGGATGTAACTCAAACAAAAAGGAAAATCCACAAAATTATATATCTTGCTTGCACATTCCACGCACACTAGTGTATTTTGTTTTTGGTCTCGCCTCAATCAAACCAAAGCCGATCTATAGGTACGCTAGTATATACTAAATCTATGGTTTAGTAGACGTGAAATAGACATATATTGATCAATTTCACGTCTACTAAACATACAAAAATAATTGAAAACTTATGATATTCAGTGAAATCGTAACTTATATTGAGTATTGCACTTATAGACGAAAATTTCAAAAGTACTCGTGAAATTGTTCATTATACACTTTATATATTATAATAATATAAAAAGAAATTATAAATGTTGAATTCCAAAACAATTTCACAAATGTACATATTCGGTCGCTAGTATAAACACGTTTTTGGCTAGCCGTATTCGACTGTAGACCATTTACCGAATCAGTCACCGTATTCGGTGGCCGAATGCAAATAGCTCAATATGATGAATAAATTCGGTCGCCGAATTCGGAGAACGCGCCATTACGAAATAAATTATAAAAAATCAGAGAAGCCGCTCTATTAGTCATTCTTTTAATAAACGAGTACCGAAAATTTTTCCTGCGTTGTTATTGGTCCACGTAATCATTGCTATTGATTGCGTTGCGATTGCGAGCATTGCGATTGGTTGATACAATGACCCATCTCGCTCTGTCTATATCGGAAATGTAAGATCAACATACTCCGTACTCGTTTGTTTAAAAAAAACAGACTATAAAAAGTAAAAATATAATATATAGTTATTATCAATGCAAGAATAAATATGAATATATTTTACAATTAACTTTTGAATTACATATAATTTACAATAAGTACAGTACATCTATTAATTTAAAAATACAATAATGTACAACTATTTCCTATAAAGTTTTTAGTCCGCAGTTACAATGGGTCGAATTTTGATCACAGATCTATAGAAATTAATATAAGTTATGACACAAATGGACACTTACGCTAACTAATGAAGATTCTAATAATTATATTATCAATATACCTACATACATACTAATAAAGTTGACTTGAAATCGTAAAAAAAAATTTAAATCATTAACCATAGGTCTTCTATAGTAGACAAAAATTGCCTCGCAACGTCATTATTAGAAGACAAAATTTATAATTTCAATTATTTGTCTTCTACACAAGACCATGGCATTCAAAAGGATGCCACAGAGCCAAATCCTTCCATAGAGTTTTGCATGCAATAAAAAGAGCAAAATGCACATAATAATAAAATTGATTTCAAATATTCCCACTTTAGATATAAGACTGAGGCTACAGCGCCACGGTGTGTAACTGTAGATGGCGCCATAACGCAATCTTAGTTCTCGAGATATATTCGACGTCGCACTATACAGGCAACCAATGAAAGAGCTGACCAGGGTAGAGAAATAAGAACTAAGATTTTTATGCTAATAATGTAAGCATTGTTATGAAACTTTGCAATTACATAGCACAATTATGAATATTGCTAAATAAAAGCTGAAGTAAATCCCATCATTTATTAAACATGAATCATATTCTACCCTGCTCACGTCTTTCATTGGCTAGCACTATTTCATTACAGAACAACGGAACTTTGGCACAAAACCACACGCCGGACATTCCATACAACGCGCCTGAAAAAATTAACTATTTCTACTACATAGGCCAATGTCGTCTGTACACGCGCACACGTATGCGCACACGTATACACATTCGTTCGGTGCGGGGCGGAGAGTGGCCATTCTACCAAGGGTTATTACTTTTTCTATGACAAAACACCGATACGACGTGGCATAACCTCAGTTTAATGGAAATATTCAAGATATTTTGCTTACACGTAATTTTTGAAAACATTGCAGTTTTGACTACAACTTTAAAACCTACATAATTTAAAAAATTCCGATACATTACGATAATCAGGCGGCTCCAAAAATCTTAATTAAGGGTGCATACATAGAGGCAGGTTTCCGGCGCCGACTAACTCTACGCAAGCTAACCCTGCGCCGGTCGGTAACGACCCACACGGATTTGTCGGTGCCGGAAACCTGCTGCTCCATGTAAGCACCCAAACATATATTATAGTTACTATAATTTAATACATAACATGACATAATCAACTCTTTTGACAACCATTCGCTTTATAAGCTGCTTTTCGACTGGGTTTCGACCAGATATTTCGACTTTGTATTGACATTGTCGATTTTGCGTGAAAATGTCAGCGAAATTACGCCCTGAAAGCGCGCGCGTCATATTTTCGTGTTTTTCGGATTAAATTTGATTTGAAATTAGTTTCAAATTAACACAAGCAAATTAAAATCATACACAAGAAAGTTTTAAAATAAAAATCCATATCATTATTTTGTGATCATAATGATAAAATCATTGGAACAGCTTACCGTCCACCGTGGATGAATGTAGATGCATTTATGGATGCTATGACCGAATCTGTTAGCTCTTTCTCTGCGTTTGACTATATAGTTTTACTCGGTGATTTCAACATTGACTTACTTAAGGTTACTGATACAAATACAAAAAAATTTGTTGATTTCATTAACTGTGTAAGCCTTCAGCAATTTGTAAAGGTGGCAACACATTTTACCGACCATTCTGAAACATTGATTGATGTTGTTTGTAGTAATGTAGGAGTTACCAATGTATCAGTAGATTACATACCTGAGTTGAGTAGTCATGCGTTTATCTCTTTCGAATTGAATTTAAAAAAGCCAAAGCCAAAGCCCCGATGGTTGATATACAGACCTCTTAGAGACATCAATCTAGATCTTTTTAATGCCGACCTAAACTCCTTTCCGTGGGAGAATATCATATCCGAAGACCTAAATTGTTCACTCACGGCTTTCAATGAACAGATAACTCTGTTATTTGATCTCCATGCACCTATAAAAACGTCTTATGTTAGGAAGCAGAGTCCTCCTTGGATAACCGATACAGTCAAGGTCATGATGCGTTTGCGTAATGAGGCACATACTAAAAGTCGGAAAACTAATTTAGAGCGTGATAAGAACTCTTACAAAGATTTAAAGAAGATAGTAAAAACGGCCATACATGAGGAGAAAACTGCTTTTTTTCGATCTAAAATAAATCAAAATTTAATGAACTCTAAGGCTCTTTGGAAGAATATTAATCAGAATATTAATTTCAACAATCATCAAACTGATTTGCCCTATAATTTAAACAACCCCGACGCCATTAATAATCATTTCTTAAATGTCCCCAGCAATGCAGATTTAGATATTTCGCAGCTCCCTTTTTTCTGGTTTAATAGGTTTAATGATTCAATATTCAATTTGAAACCAATTGATGACACAGCGGTATTTCATATTATTAAAGGTATTACTACCAATGCTCAAGGTGTTGACGGTATCACCCTAGATATGATTCTATTAACTCTTCCACGCACTCTGCCTATTATTACAGCCCTAGTAAATATGTCTATTCTGAACGGTATTTTCCCGGAACTATGGAAGAATGCTATAGTACGACCTATTCCAAAATCTAGCACTCCTAAAGATTTTACAGACCTACGTCCTATTAGCATTTTACCCGTGTTGTCGAAAATTGTCGAAAAAGTTGTCTGCAAGCAATTAACGGAATATTTGAACGTCAACAGTATTTTGCCCTCCAGGCAATCCGGTTTCAGAGCGGGTATGAGCACGGCCACTGCTCTTTTGAACGTGGTTGACGATCTGTTGGCGGGAAGAGATATGGGCGAAGGATCGATCCTAGTTTTGCTGGACTATTCACGAGCATTTGACACAATAAATACAACTTTGCTTATGGCAAAACTAGCATATTACGGCTTCGACGGCCCTTCCATAAAATGGTTTTCAAGTTACCTAACCAATCGATCACAATCAGTAGAGGTCTTATGCAGTGATGGAAGCAAGAGAAAATCAAAAAGTTTACCTATATCTAAAGGTGTGCCGCAGGGATCGATCCTTGGACCCATATTGTTTATCCTTTATACTGCTGATTTGCCTAAAAGTATTCCTAACAGTAACTATCATTTGTACGCTGACGATTTACAAATCTACCAAAAGTTTAACCCGACTGAAACAGATCTTGCGGTGATGCGTATTAACGAGGATCTGGAAAAAGTGGCTCTTTGGTCTGATGCTAATTGTCTAGTCTTAAATCCAAAAAAAATTAAATATCTTGTGATAGGCACTAAGACGCAACACAGAAATATAAATAGTCACACTCCAGATATAAAAATAAGAAATACCCAAATACAACAGGTCACTGAAGCTAGAAATCTCGGCGTTGTGATAGACAGTAATTTAAATTTCGAAAAGCATGTGCTCGAGACTGTGAAGGGTTGTTATTATCGGCTGAAAGTCTTGTATCAAATACGTGAATTTTTAAGTGTGGAATCCCGTATCTATTTATGCGAATCACTTATTTTGTCCAAATTAAACTACGCAGATGTTGTTATTGGAGAATGTTTATTGGCTCGAACTAAAAAATGCATACAGCGTGTTCAGAACTCTTGTGCAAGATATTGTTTTAACATCCCGCGTCGAGCACATGTAACACCCTACCTAAATAAAAGTGATTTGTTGAATATGGAGTCCCGTCGTACCCTGCACTTTGCGGTCTTACTCTTCGGCGTCATAAAAAATCGTACCCCACAATACTTATTCGAAAAGTTGCAGTTTACCCAACGTTCACGAATACCCGATCGTCTAATGTGTCCTGCATACAGGACAGTTGCATTCCGTGGCAGTTTCAAATACGCTGCGACAAGATGCTGGAACAACATCCCACCCCCTATTCGTAATTCATGTACGGTTGATACTTTTAAGAATAATTATAAGAAGCATATTTTGAATGTTCAGAAATCATAGCGTTATTGCACAATTACTTATGTGATCATAGCTTATTCCATCAATGGACCTAATAATAATAAATGAGTGTTATATGAATGAATAATATAGTTTAATAGTAGTAGTAATATTAAGAAATAAATGTGTGTGTATACGAAGTGGGACGATGATCCCGGCCATCACCGGTTTCCACGGAAAACCAGCGTCGTGGTACTCGTGCCACGACACATGCTGAGTGGATACCCATTTGGGACACAATTAGTTTATAAGTATGTAATTTTAAGTTATATGTTTTTTTTCATGTAAGTGTTCCAAATAAATATTTTTTTCTTTCTTTTCTTTCATGATGATCATAATGATATCAGTCGAAAAGCAGCTTTAGACTGCGACTTCACCAGAGATATTTTTCCCAATAATTTGGCAAAATAAGTGCCAAGACAAAATCGGGTCAACGATTTTGAGACGTCAAAACGCAAAGAGAGTTGCTTATATATTATATTATGTATAATGTAATGTACAATGTATAAAATTTACAATTTAAGTTAATTTACAATTATGCATAATTTTTAATAATGACCTTGCATAATGAAAATAGAAATATAATCCCAGCGTCAAATTGACCCCCTATAATATATCTGCCCACCTATTCACGTTACAAAAACATATTCAATCTCGATTCCTATTTTGTATGAGTGAGACAACGATTGAGTTTGAATCGAAATTGAATCTGTTTTTATTAAGAGAATAGGGGAGCTGATTGATCAACTGCTATTTCTTTCGGAATATTATTGACGTCACTGTCAGTAACGCATAATAGGCTAATTGCCGTAAAAAATGTAATTAGTCAGTCTTTTAGATTATTAAAAAATAAGGGCAACTGTTTTTTTCATTTGTAAATTAGACCGAAAATGACAAAGATATAGACCATTAAAGTTACGTGTGACGTCACGCCGTGGGCATGTTTTCGCACGGGGTGACGTCAAAGGCCCCCACTCCTAAATTTTTATGCCTTGTATCTTTGTTATTTTTTGTTTAATCGAAAAAAGATAAAATACGTGTCCAATATTTTTTTATAATCTAAAATACGGACTAAATATCATGTAGTTATTTTGACCGTGGAAACAACCCTATTGCAATTATCATTGACAACGTGCTCCACAGCAAAAGAGACTTTACATAATTGTGCGAAGATTGAAATTTCCTAAACAGTTCTACTTTTATAAAAACGTATGCAACGTGGGAATTCAATTAGCAAAACCAACTTACTCAGAGTTAAGGCCCATAATCCCAGTTTTTGTTTGACCTGTACCTTACAATTCGGCGTCGACTTTTCACGCATCTTAGAAAAATTATTCAAAGAAGTGTTTTGTTGTAGTCGGCTGCAGAGAAATCTAACCCCCCAAAACGTAGTAACAATTAAGTTTTTTTTTAGATAACTAATCAGATTTCGATTTGATTTAGACGTTATCAAAATGCACATTTTTATTATCGTTTTATTACATTGAGAATTACATGGATAACTTAATTCTTATATCTTTTGGCGGGTCAGGTTTCTTTGTAGCTATCTGTCACCGAAGTCTTACGCCTTTTTACGGAAGGTGTTTCCAGCGACGGCTTTAACCGTCGCTTTCTTCTTCCTAGCTGTCCACGTGGTCAGGTTCAACCTTTGCACCAGGTCTGATCATCACAAGCTTGTCTCCCTCCTCGGCCTCAGCGTGCATGGTTTCTATTGTGAGTGTCATTTTCTCGTCGCAACTATCATCACCAGAGTCCGAGTACAATGGATTGCTCTGAAAATTTTAAATTATTCTTTATTTCATGTTTTTGTTATATGTGTTAAAACTAACTTTTTTTATGATTTGATTATTCATTCCTAGATATTTGTCCACTACCTGCTACATCCGCTTCATAGCTGTGTATATGAGACCAGTGCCTGCTGGCGGCAGCTGACGTGTTATCACGTCTAACCGAAAACTTTTCCTCATACTCTTTTCATAAAATCTTTGTCTCCTACTTATAACTCATTTACCATAATATTAAGAGGTCTACTGGACCTCGGGACACCAATGGCGAAACAAAGAGGTCATGGCGCCGGATTTAAAGGGTTAAGCAACCACGCGCCTAGTCAGTACATTCCCGCCACCGTGTGTCCTGTATAGCCAGGATCAACAAGAGCAACCTCAGATTGACAATAAGCAATGAAGCTTATTGACGTCCCGGGGGAAAAACTACAGCTGTCTTGGAGCTCAAAATGAATTTAATCAGAAAGAATATAGACACAGTAGGAAGTATTTAAAGTGTAGTCAGTATGTGTGTATGACTTACGATCTCCCTGTGCGCCATGCGGTTCTTGGTGTGTATGCGCACGTGCTTGGCGAGATGGTCGGAGCGCATGAAGCGCTTGCTGCACTCGGGGCACTCGAAGCGCTTCTCGCCCGTGTGCGTGCGCCGGTGCCGCTGCAGCTCGTCGGACCGGGTGAACCTGACATGCAAACAAGACGGGTCCCTGGCTCAAATCCCTGTACCACGAAATTCAGAGTTTTCGGATTTATGTACAGTGCATACTGCAGAAAAACAAAACGAAGTAAGACATTTTCTCATATCTCAATGTATTAAAAAAACGAAAAATTATAAAAATGTACATTTTGATTACGTCTAGTATTGGACAAAATTTCGTTTAAATCTGTTTCGTTTAAATTAGTTATCTAAAAAAAAATATTTACTTCGTTTCGGGGGTCAGGTGTCTGCAGCTGTCTGTACATATTTCTAATTATCACTTGCTCTTCGGTAAAAGAAAACATCTTGAAAAACCCACACGTCCAAGAAATTGAATTTCAATAGACGTATGACCTAACCTATTATCAATCCCTTAGGCTTAGGTAGACCTCGTCAATTCTAATGCATTTAGAAACATGATAACGCTAGGTAGAAGAAGTGAATCCCAATACAGATTTACTGGGCCAACGAGTATAACTTATTGTCAATGATAATAAAAAACAGGACAAATCACACGGATTGAGCTAACTCCAAAATAAGTTCGAGATTTGTGTTATGGGATATAGATAAACATCCACGACCTAGGCCAATCAGAAAAAGTTAGTTTTTCGTCATGACATGACCCGACCGGGATTCCAACCCGGAACCTCCTGGGTGGCGGACCTATATGGTAATCATTACGCCACGGAGGTCGTACTGTCTTATCGAACTCACCTTTTGCCACAGAAGAGCCAGTTGCACAGGAAGGGTCGTTCGCCCGAGTGCCAGCGCAGATGCGCGCGCAGATGCGACGTCTTCCCGTACACCTTGTTGCAGCCGGGGATGTGGCAGAGGTGCTGCTTCTTGCGGTCCACTATGCGACTGGAAATTACGTTCGATATATTTATTACTAGCGAAACCTGACCAACTTCGTTTGCGTGTATCCCGCTTTCCCGTGGGAATTTCGGAATGTATTATACATATAAACCTTCCCCTTGAATCACTCTATCTATTTAAAAAAACAGCATTAAAATCCGTTGCGTAGTTTTAAAGATCTAAGCATACATATGGACTGACAGACAGTGGAATCGACTTCATTATATATTTTTATATTCTTCGTTTGAATTTTTGAAATGGGTTATCTGAACAAAGTACTTCTCTAATAACTTTTAAACTTTCACGTTGCATATTATAAATTAATATTAGTTCGCCTGTGACCACGGCCGGTGCAACCTGAAACGTATGAGAACGACAGGCAATATCAAGGTATGATCCCGTTAATTACCGGTATATTATTAATTTAATGTACTACTCTCTCAATGAGACTCAAGTCAGTGACCGTTAGGTGAATTTGAAAACACACAGTTGTGACACTGCAGAAAACACACGAAAAGAAGAAGATTACTCTCACAAAATATCGGCGTGAAATGAAATCGTTTGCATTCGTTTATTCCGAGAGTGGACAGACATGTTTTACATACATTCTCTAGTCATATTTTACATACATGTGAAGCATAAAACTCCTTCCTTGTCGATATAAGGATCCTTCCTTATATGTTGATCTTCCTTAAGTTACTAGTTGGTATTGGTAGCGCCCTGATGTGTAATGTATAACATAGAAGACAATAAATGTTATGCTGACTTCTCTCCAAGATCGCAGTTGGGGCAGGTGCAGGCGACGCGCTTCATGAGCCGCTTGGCGCCGCCGGGGCTGGCCGCGCGCTGCTTGCTGGCCTCGCACTCGCCGCCCGACGCGTTGCCGGAGCCGGCGCTGTTGCTGGCCGTGCTGACGGCCACCACTTGCCACTTGCCCGGCTCGTTGGGATCCTGCTGGATCTGTTGACCTACAAGCAAAGTTAAAACATCGTCAAAAACCAATACAATAATAATAAACACAAAATAAAGGGGACACTTTTACCCAGTATTGGAGCCTAAATTGCTATTTTTTTTTAAATTAAACTCGCGAATGGCCAGTTTATACATTTAAATTCCACATTGAGTCTCAAGCTATTTCTTCACAGTACCAAGTACAATTTAATGTGTCATTAACTTTAAAAATGCGTTTCAGATCTGGCAGGTCTTTACTTTTTTTTACAGAATTGAGTGTACAATGTATACTATAGAATAGACGATATCCTAGAATTTTTAGAGTACTTATTTTTAAGTGGAACAGACTTTTGCTTTGTATTTTTTATATAATTAAATTTCTTTATAATCGACAATCTCTAGAGATATACCTATAACGGGTTGTGCTTGAGCTTGCGGCTGGTGAAGCTGCGCCAATTGTACTCCCGGCAAGCCCAGCGCTGGGACGAGCTGCACCGCTCCGCCCACGCCGCCGACACCTAGCGTCGGCACCTGGAAACAGAAAATATACAGTTACAAAACTATTCACCTACACTACTTCACAGTTAGCTGGCAGCTCGACCTCACTTCATTTATCATGACTATGCAGTATTGCAATCCCCACTCTGGGAATTTCAGCTAAATATTATTTAAATATACCAACCACCAAAGCACATAAGTACTCCAAACTATATAAATACTAAACCTTTTTGAGATTTGTCTTGTCAGTAAAGTCAGTCTTCTTAAAATAAATCTGACTTTTTTTTACAACGCCACCTAGTTCCAAAGTAAACTAGAATCACTACCAACTGCGTTACCGAGCTGTCAAAAGACATTACAGATTCAAATGATTTTTATATCCCCTATACAAAATTGTTAGTGCAGAACTATCGGTGCCTCTGCCCACCCTTTGAGGGATTGCAGCCTATCCATAGCCTATACCTGCACCACATTAGCGGCTCTAGCGGCGGGGATGACAGTGACCTGCTGCGTCGGCGGCGAGGCGCTCGTGATGATCGTCTGCGCCGGCTGCTGCATGCCGCTCGTGTCCACTTGCATAGGGTTAGATACGGCCTTCCCAAGCAGCGTGCGATTTTACAATTATTATAAATCAATGATGTTAGAAAAAAATTGGTTGTTAGCGAATGTATCGCCATTTTTGACGTTCAAAAATACTCAATATGTTTATTGCACCATAGTATCTTGTACAGTGATTGCTTTAAAACTACGTGACAATAACAAACAATAGGTACTATAAACCCTGTTGGGCATTGCAACTCGCGCAGAGGGCACGATACTCAATCTTACTCGTTACATTTTTAAATTGTTGCATTAACTTAATGTTTTTTTTTATTCACATATTACAACAGAACTAATAAACATATTTATTTTCCTCGCAAAAACATGTCAGAAAGAGAAAATATGCTTTTTTGAATTTGAATTTCGTTCTTTCACGTGTTAGCTGTCCATTTTTGTGAGGGTCATTTGTGAAGTATAATTAGAAAAAATCATTCTATATTCTGTCACATAACATCATTGGTTTATAATGCCGTAGGGTTACGGTTAAAAACATTTTGTAATTATAAAATACTTACCTTTTACAAAAATACATATTATTGAAGAACCATTAAGTATGGTATGGTGATATTAGAAAAATGTTAATAATAGAGTTCGAAAAGAATTCCACCAAATCTCCAGCGTCAATAGGGTATATACATGCATTTTTTGCGGATTTATGAATGTTAAAAATAGTTGACGGAAACAAGCAAATTAATGTTTCATTTTGAACATTTTCTGAATTATATACATATTCCCCGAAAATATTCCCTTTTATTTGCGCAAGAAATAGCCAAATTTATAAAATAATTTCATAAATATAGATTAAAGAAACTAATAGATAGCCAATGTGGGCGTGATCGCTCTGGTCATAACATTGACGAATATGTACAATAATGTACATAATATGTACAGTGCTACAAAGGTCTTTATGAACGTGGCCAAAATTGGAACTACAACTCCCTTTCATATTGTATGTCATTATTCGACAGTTCGCCTTTGACAAAATGTATGAAAATATGCCACAGTAACGCCCTCCTCAAACGTCACTCACGTTCATAAACATCCTTGTACATCTATACGGCACGCAGCGGGATGACAGTCAGTATAATGACATCTTAAATTATCTGTCAAAAGATACGCTGTCTATGGTACAAAACTCCACGTAACATTACCAAGAAAACCCATTTTATTCGTTTTTAGTGCGGCACGCGAATACCAACTCTATTAAGGGTCGTCCAGACGACCAATTTCTACTTTTGATCACTTTTTTTTATTCTGGCAACATTGTAAAAAACATGGATATAGAAATCAAACATAAGAGTTTATTACTACATCCATGGTAGAAAAGGATACCAAAAAGTATTGTATTATGGAAACATAAAGAAAACAAAAAAGTACCTATGTCACGAAAAATAATAAATTAAACTTCAAAACTTTTCACATTTTATTTCCAAGCTTTTTTGTATAAAATATTTATAAAATAATATAATAATGCCTGCTATTTGTATTTTTGGATGTAGATTAAAAGGTAAAGCTTAAAATAATGTTAATATTCATTTTATACCATGAAAACTAAATATATATTCATTATATACTGTTATTTCAGGTGTACCTTTACATTCTTTTCCAAATACAATGTAATACCCAGAAAGATTTAAAACTTGGGTTCAAGTTTGTGGGGGGGCTCTCAATTCAGAAAAAGATTTCACAAAATATCAAAAATCAAAAGTTTGCGATATTCATTTCAAATATATTCACAAAAATAGAAAAAATAGATTCTATTACATCTAACCGGTAAGTTAGAATCACTTTCTCTTCTTCTACTTGTTTGTTCTTCTTTCAATAATTAATAAAATTAATTTCAGCCAATGATTCTATCCAGATCCAGAGCCAGACACAATCACCACACATTTCACCTCATTTCGTGAAAAGATATGGCGACACGATGTATTCTCATATATACATTTAAAATTGCACCGGACGGTAAAGTATTAAAATAATATTTTGGTTGGTAAATTGTTATACGAAGGAGAAGACAAAATAAAAAATGCTGCAAAATTATATTACGAAAAACATAAACATTATAAAAATAATACACATTTCGAAATCACATCAAACTTAAGCTACATGACTTATCACCAGAATCACAAAATTTTCAAATGTTATTAAATTTAAACCTGGTCAATTTAATTTTCAAAATTTATCAACACATCAATGACACGGCTAGTCATTTTTTAAAATGCTTTAACGTCTACCTAACCTACGTATGGGAGATAGGTACCTACCTACCTACAAAAAATATTATTCAAATTTTCTCTTTTCTCTTATTGTCTTTGAAATTTTTACCTGAAAATTTTTTGCTATAAATTTACGTACAGTCAACAAAGGAGTAACTGACCCCCTATTGATCAATAGTATTCATATTGTACTATGTAATTACAAATTTTCAAGTAAATCCCTTCACGCAATATATAGAAATCTTTAATCATATATACAGGGGGGGGGGGGGGGGGGCAGTCAATGGTATTTTCTTGGTTTCTTCTGATTCTGATCTAATGTTTGCAAACATTGATTGTTGTCTTCTTCGCATTTAGATTATTTGGAATGAAGTGTATTATAATTATTCAGTAATAAGGCTTTGAAGGCTCCTTCAAATGAAACTGTATTTGGTGCAATATTTCTTGATCCATAACTGCTAATATGTATTTCCAAAAAAGTTATGTTTATGCAGTATATCTGTATTATTCAATTATTCAGTATGCCTGTATGTAATTAATGTAACGTTTTTGTTACCACTGAACATAAAATTATAAAGTAATAATAATAGGGCAATATAACAATAAGATTGTAATTGTTATTGAAAACAAACAAATGCTTATTTTATTTATAACAATAACATGTAACGAACGGTATTCAGTGCTGATATTTTTTCTTTCTTTTTTTTTAGATTTTTGACTTGTAAATATAGTTTAAAGACAAATATTGTATTTAAGTGGTGTTCTGTTAGAATATAAGTGCTGTGGTGTTATAATTTAAGTATTGTTTTATAATATAGGTGTTTATAATTAATGAAATTGTTTTATTTTCGTATTAGTCTATGAAAAATAGGTAATTCTAATAATAATAACTTTTTTATGGAGGTTGATTCAATTTTGAGATTAATTATTTTTGTTATTGAAAACGAAAAAATTAATCTCCATATAAAGTCAACTTCGTCTGGAATAGAATGAATTTTAATATGACAAGCTAGGTAGAAAGCTAAAAAAAAAAAAAAAAGTTTGGTCAAAATTTGTAGATGGCGTAGTTTCAATTCGATTGGCACGGATTGGCCGTGAGTGCGTTCTCTTTTTCTATATGTCTTATTTTTCTCTCTGACGGCACGTCTCATTTGAGAACTGTCACTTTGACTTCGCGAATCCGTGCTTATTTTAGAAAATACACTGCCAATCAATGGATCCGATTCTTTTCAGGGCGTGGTTCTTTGAAGATTAACTCCCAGACATGGTACGCATACAATTTATAGCGAACTGCATTTTTACGGGGAATAAAACTCCCAGTTCTCAGTTTCGTCATAAATGCCAACGAACACTAAGGGCGCGTTCAAATGGCGCGAATTTTTACGTGAGACCGTACCGTTTGCTTTTGATCGATATAAAATGTACATTAATTAAAAAAATTGAAGGTCAAATTTCTTTACGCCCCTACAAAGAGTTCGGTTTTTACGCGATGCTTACGCGACGCTCGCACGTAAAAATTCGTGGCGTGTGAGTAGGGCCTAAAACTTATCATGCTGTCGTCATTGGACATGCTATTGTCATTGAACGGTTGTGAAATTGCAAGGGCGTTATTAAATCATCAGGAATGCGCCATTATTAATTAACAGCATTATAAAGTACCTGTAGCGTGATGGTAGCCGGTGTTGCCGCTCCACTGGCTGCTGCCTGGGTACCGCCGTTTTGCTGCACCAAACCAACCCAGCATTGTATATACAGCGGTAAAAGCATCAGCAAGTAACTCGAAAGGTATAGAAACAGTTTTGAGTGAAAAGAAAAATTCAGTGAACATGAAACACTTTGGTTATAGATAAACTTAAGATTACCCGGTGAAAGTTAGGTTAATATATTATTAAAGCCTTTTTTAACTGTAGATCAAATCTTAAAACTGATTTTTTTATCCTAAGTAAGTTATTCTCAGTCTTAAGATACAGATTACGTACATTATAAAAAGATTTACGGAGACCGGGTTTTTGAACTAAATATATCTTTGACGAAATAAAAAAAATCTGATCACGATGGTCAGTGCCAGTCTTATGTAAGGGAACAAAAAAATGTACAATATCATTTCTAAATGTTTTTTATAGTGACACCCTCTAGAACACTGTTCTTTTTGTATACGTATCCCGTATAAAATTGAAATTCGTTATGCGTACGCGCATACGTGTTTGCGTGACAGATTTCTTATAATCTTTTCCCGTTTACACTATCACTGTTCTTCATGAAGATTGTTTTAGTTAATTTTAATTGGTTTCAAATACATACAAAAACATTTAGAGATAACTCACATAAAGACTCAAGCCATCTCTTTTTTACTTGACATCCTTGTCAAATGATGTCATATTAAGAACCTTGACAAGTGTCAGGTTCTAACTTCTAAATGTGTTTCTGCATCTCACCGAAGTTTGATTGTTAGGCGACACAATAATGATTCGTGCTTTTTGTTATTTAAAATAGAACTAAACAATATGACTTTGATTAATAAAAGAAGAACTTTTTAAATTGTTATAGTCTCCCAAAAAGGTTCAATTGGTAAGAAAAATTAACAGACAACGGTTTTTAATAGTTTTTTTTATAGCAAGGCTTACCTGCACATTGGCCAGTGATGCTATTTGAATTTGCTGAATTTGGCCGGACGGCGTCAGCACGTTAGCAACGTGAGGTTGAGTTTGCATCTTCAAAAAAAGACCAAAAAAAAATTATAAAAAAAATATGGCTATGACAAAGTGACCTGTACACTGACAATAAAAAGTCATTTCGTTTCCTCGTTTCAATATTTTCATTACAACAAAAAAAACATCATAATGTTATTATAAGAAGTTCAAACTTACAACCTATTTAAGAGAGAAAAAGGATCAAGAAGGAGAAAGGTAATTGGACTTCCGTATCTCTCGAGACAGTGCCTGTGAACGCTTAATCTCTGAATAAAATATTTGATCCTAGATTTTCCCCGCGGCTTCGCTCGCGTCAATTTTATGACATAGATCTCGATAAAACAACCCATAGCGCGACTTGTAGCGCCATCTATTGGCCGATAGCATCCCATACAGCGCCCTCTATAGTAGAAAAAATATTTTCCCAATCGAATGACATACTTTCACGGGATAAAAAGTAACCTATGTTGGGCTATGTACCCCTGACAATATATATACAAATTTTCATAATGATTAGTCAAGCCGTGAAGGAATAACAAACAAACAAACTCACTTTCTCATTTATAATATTAGTATGAGTCTCACATATAGACCGAAACGCATTGCTGCTTCACTCCTATATTCTATGAGAGGCTGTTATGATAGCAGATTAATTTGTGCTTCGGAGGGCACGTTAAGGCGACACGGTCCCGGCTGTTATCGATGGATGACAGTCGAAAAGCCAAGTTGCCTTCGGGCGGCTTGAAAACATTGGTCTTTGCCAATTCGCATTAGAGCCGCTGCTCTAATGCGTGGCAGAGTACGCTTTATCCCATTCAATTGAAGGGAGATCCGTATACCTGTAGTGGAATGATTGTGGGTTGAAGATGACGATTTTACCTGCTGCAACTGCGGTATGATTTGCAAGTGTTGCGAATGCATGGGCAAGTGCACGGTCTGGTAGACCGTGTGTCCGTTGGCGACGCTGACGGGCACCTGCACGGGCACCATGCCCACGCCGCCCACGCCGCCCACGCCTCCCACGCCGCCGCGCACGGCCACGCCGCCGCCTACATGAACGGATATGCTTTTACTAACATATTCACTTTCAAATTCAAAACGAAATGGAGACAGTATAAGTTACATTTCAATTATTTTCAACTATTTTGATGTTTTTTTATTTTTGTTTTTTTTAATGTTATAAAAGTCAATTTAAAAATTCTATCGCGAAGAACAACTAACATGTCATGTAAATATTACTGACAGTTTTTTTTTTATTTAGCTGACTTACCGAAAAATCATCGACTACACTTAAATTTTGGAGATATTTGAAAAAGTGATGGTAACTATCCATTAGCATTTTATTAATTTTTTTTTTGTTAATAGTGACACTTCAGAAAAAGCATTTTGAAATATCTAATTTCGAATTACCTACTTTATTTTCATTGTTAAAATCATTTTTTTTTATCTCTCTGCTACAGGTCTCCATTTCGCTTTCCAGCATTCCTAATAGTTATTTATTATTAGAGTACCTGCCTAGTTATTTAAAAAATGTACCTATTCTTTTGTCATGGTGTACCAAAATGTTGGTGTTATGTGATTTGCGTAATAAAGAAATGTTTGTGCTTCAGTGCTGAAATAAAGCAACTCCTTATCACAACAAAGGGGTGGCACTAAGCGTGATAGAACCAGCCACATTATAAAAGCACATTCATGTAGGAAGTCTATATAATAATCTAGAAATATTATTGTAAATATTGTTTTCATGTTTGTTATTCAAATACAGAAAATAATCTTGATAATAATATATATATTTATATTTGTATAAAATTTGATACATGATTTTTTATTTAGCCAAAACAAGATGACTCCACCCCGTCTGATGTTAAACAGTAGTGGAGTGTAGAAGCGAGACCCATCGGCATCGCGAATGAAAGCGCCGACAAATCACCGATCAGTAGCCCTATTCACGTATCAAAAACCGATTCTATTCGGATTCAAATTCAATCGCTGTCTTACTCATACAAAATAGGAATTGAACGGGACAGCGAGTTGTGTTTGAATCGAAATAGAATCGGTTTTTGTTACGCGAATTGCCCCCCAGTCTCACATTGTCGGCCTGAAACCGTTTAAAAACGCGGAATCATAATGATAAAACACATTATTTTATTACACATTAGATTATTCTTATATGTATAAAAAAATCATGCAGGCGCTAAACCATCATAAATACGTTGCTAAACTGCATAATCCTTATTCCCGTGGGAATTTCAAAGTAAAAAAATATATATTAAATGAAATTGATTCCTATAGCTTTCTACATGATTGTGTCCTGTTTAGTTCACTAACAACTAAACGACATGAAGATGAAGTGAGTACACCAAGCAACATAAATGGAACTGCAAATTATAAAAGCGTAGGAAACCAAAAGATAATTCTAATAAAAGGACTTACGTTAGTTTTTTTTTCATTGGAATAAATGTTTATTTCGTGCCTGTTACACGTCGACGAAAACTTTTTTATTTTTTTGAAGTGGAACTGGCATAAAATAAACATAACACAAACCACTCAACCATTCAGACAATTAAATCGATAATGAAAAAAAGAGTCGATTGAAAAATCTATTATGTTAGAAAAGGACAAGCGTACTATTACTTTTAAAACCAAATTGAATTATGATAGAGTAACACAAGCGTGTTGCGTCATTGCAATGATGCTTTGTGTGACGTAGCTGCATCTTCCAACATTTATAGAAAACGTTGTATATCCACGAGATGCGGCGTCGTATTATCAAAGCGTTGCGACGTCGCAACACATGTCGTGTGGAATAAAATCGAGTGATTTGTGATGATGATGGAGCAGCAACCGACCTGGCGGCGGCGGGCTGCCGGCCTGCTTGTCCTTGGCGCCTGCCCCGGGCTTGTCCCCCCCGGACATCTGCACGCCGGCCACGCTGGCCACGTTGGCCACGTTGGCCACGCTGGCCACGGGCATCGCCGTGCTACACGGGATCTGACTCGTGGGTATCTGAATACCCGGTATCGTGATATTCGTGCCGGGTATTAGCATGTGCTGGTTACCCGTCAAAGCACTAAGGGGTATGCTTAGATTAGTGCCGGGGATTGAGATGGTCGCCTGTTGCTCTGTTAGGGGATCGCGGGGAGCGGAAAAACACTGATTAGTATGACAGTTTGTTAGAAGCGAAAGAACGTGCACGGCATGGTGAGATCGCCACAAAATAAATTATTTAAAATAAATATAAAGAGATTCTTAACACTGGGGTTCATTTCACATTATCATTGGATGGACGTTGGCACTCTGTTAAAAGCAATCTATACTAATATTATAAAGAGGAAAGGTTTGATTTTTTGTTTGTTTGAATTGAATAGGCTCCGAAACTCCTGGACCGATTTCAAAGCTACATTATCAGGAAGTGACATAGGCTATAGCTTTTCCCGAAATTCAATGTGGTTCCCACGGGAACGGGTCCGGAACTTCACGCGGACAAAGTCACGGGCAAAAAAGTTAGTTGTGAATACAACATACCTATATTTTTTATTTTCAAAATATTTTTTGAAAGATAAATTTCACCGGTAGGATTCGAATCCACGTTCTCTCATTCACATATTTTTTACTATGGAATTTTCTTGTCTTGAAGTTTTCTGCTTTGCATTCCCTTTCAAAGCGTCTCAACGACCTCCAGCATAAAGGATCTCAAGAGTGAGAGCACGAAAGTAAGCAATATTATATGAAAATAGTGCCAAAATCTTTATGTGTCGTTCGTGTATTCGAAGATCAGCCAACAATTATTAAAATATGCATATTTAATTATGTGGATATCTGAGCCATTTACGTTCGTAATAATGAACGTTTAAAATTAAAGTGAAGTGCTAATGAAATACATGCATTAGGTACGTCTAATTGGGTAGTAGGTATATGGTTGTCAAGTTGATACCCTTCTTTCGGTAACACATTCTATGTTGTCTACATAGTAGTGAAAATTGTGTTAAAATTTGTGCTGTGGTAAAATTTCAGTTGTGGTAAAGTTTAGGTCGCGGTAAAATGGTTGTGGTAAAATCTCAGTCCTAGTGGAAGCAGGTTTTTTTTTTACAAAAATTGGTTGAGTAGCGACACAGACCATGTTCTATTGTTAAATCTCTTATATTCACTCATTTATAGAGCTGCGTAAAGGACTATAACCATAGACATTAGCAGTCATTTATCAACTACCCAATTAAACGATTTAATTGGTGATTAAGTTATGACATCATTAAGCAAAGCTGATAATTAACAAAAGGAAAGATAACCCAAAGCTATAATGAAAGTATAAAGTAACGAGTGCTAGAAAAAGATCACATACAGACAAACAGATTGCGAGTATAGAGAAAAAGAAAATATAGGTACATTTTAAAATTTATCTTATTAACATAGGACTCAATTCGTAATGGCTCCATACTAAAGAATAAATTTATTACAAAAATAATATGTAGACACAATAAGGTGGTCTAATTGCTGAAAATAAGAATGCCGCTTTGTTGAATAAACAAGTCCATTTATAAATACCATACTATTAAATGATAATTGGCTTAAATTTTAAACTTTTCTATCTCTTTCTAGCAAACGATTGAAGCTGATGAATAGTGAAATGCTTATCACGACTATTTTGCATTTATTGTGAATAATATCTATAATTTTAATATTTTAAACTAATTTAAACCATGCTTTGTTTATAAAACACATGTACAGTCTGCGGCATAAATAAGTTGTCACTTTAGTAATGTTCGTTCGCAAGTCTTCAGTAATCAAATTATTATACAAAAATGACGATTTACGTCGCCGACTGTACAAGATATTTACAGTTAATGTAATAATCTAAATGATTTGTGACAAAACACGTTTTAAATATAATGTTAAGGGTCTATAAATAGCAGGAAAGTGTTAAAGATACATCACTTACCGGTAGGTAAATGCATGACGTTTTGTAGGAACCCGGCTGGCAGCACCGGCGTTCTGACTAGCTGCCCGTTCACAAGGCTTACTTGACCCATCCCGGAGAAGTTCTGAAATACACACAAGTCGTAAAGAAGGTAGGTAAATCCAAATCATTTACAGTAACTTAGGCCTTCATATATACTTTCTTTAGATATACAGATAGAAAATACTTTATTTGCAATACACATAAAACATCACAAAGAAAAATTACATTATCTTACATGTAAGCCTTAGTATGTATACTAGTGTATTACCAACAAAGCGGCCTTATTGCTAAAAGGAATCTTTTCAAGGCGACCTTATGGTAATGAAATATTCAAATAAAGAAACGGGCAGGGTAAACAAAACAAGAATCTTGACAAACAAATCATTAGTCATTCTTACTTTTTTTTTCGCGCTGAAGACGTTTGGTCCACTGATGGTCTATTCTAAACCCTGTTTTTCTTAACTTGACAAATGTAGTAAACCATCTTAGCACGTCTTTTTAACGAAAGTAGGCAATTAAAATTATCATACACACCCAAATAATAATAATATAGTTAGAAATGGCATTTAACACAACACTCTTATTATTCTGGCGATTTATCGATTTTACACATGGATAATTGAATAAAAAGACACGCTAAGATTGTTTACTACATTGGTCAAGTTAGGAAAAACAGGGTTTATGTCCATCATCTTCTTGTGACTGAGATAACATTACTCTATAAACTACTACCATTTCGAAAACAAGCAAAATGGCCAACGATAAAAGAAGTGAAAGAAAACCATTTACGCCCTTTTTGTTCATTTTTGCTGCATATGTCAATAATTAATAAGCATTGTTTTTAAACAGCGCCAAGGTCCCAATGCAAGCTTTGTTTCAACTAAAGCGTCTTGGCTGTAGTCAATAGATGACATTCAATGATAGACATTCTAACAAAGTCAGTAACCGTGAGGCGACCTGAAAACACTAGCTATGTTACAAATAAACGTAGTATAACAAGTATATAAGTTACATATAAGTTTGACGTGTAAAAGTATTTCCTGTAAATCTACTTGCAAAATAAATTATTTTATTTTATTTTTATACAATGTTTTGTCACTTTCACACTTCGAAATGAAATGAAATGAAATCGTTTATTTCAGAAATTAGACCTTCACAGGCACTTTTTCTTGTCATTTACAACTTGTTTAAATAAAAAAATAAACTACGTTATATACTACTACCATTTCGGACACAAGCAAAATGGCAACCGGTAAAAAGAAATGGCGAAAGAAAACCGGTTACGGCCTTTTTTGTCATTTCGTACTTTTTTTTTCTCCTTTTTTTTTTCACTCATTAGTTACAATGTAGGTATAAGTACATTAAAAATTTATACGAGAAGAATACGCGGAATGTTATACACAATGGTGTGGAATGAACAAGTCTTAAATCTACAATAAAATAATTCATTTAATTCTCATCAAGAAAGACAGTGACACAACAGTGAATAACTTTTAAACAGTGCTACAATGGTATTTATGAACGTGGCCGAAATTGGAACTACAACTCCCGTTCATATTGTATGTCACTTTTGACAGTTCGCCTTTGACAAAATGTATGAAAATATGCCACAGTAACGCCCTCGCACAACTGCCACTCACATTCATTAACATCCTTGTATACATCTGTCGTTATACCAAATACTATAGAAGACCAATACGCACAGCTCTTGACGTTTCTCATACAATGACTTGGCAACCTCCGTTCACCTCATGCCGCTAGGGGCGCTATAACATTTTGCATACAAAAGTTTTGAAATCGTTCACCTCATGCCGCCCTCATGCCGTAGGGGCGCTAGTGTCGCGTCTTGCCCGAATTCTTCCGAAGCTGTGGGTATTACTCGTCTATAGTATTTGGTTATACTACGTTTATTTGTGACACAGTAGTAGTTTAAAGTGTAACGCCAATGTACCTGCGCATGCTGCGCGGGGATGAAGAGCGCGTCTTGGCCGTCGACGGTGACGGCCTGCATCGGCGCCACGCCGCCGCCCAAGCCGCCCACGACGCAGCCGCCGTACACGCCGCCCGCCTGCTGCTGCAAACCGAAAACATCGTGTAACATTTCTTTTTATTTACTTCACACAGCGCCGCCACGCCGCCCACTTATATCCGATTGAGTTATAGGTACCATGCCAAACCGCCACCCATGAGGTCGCGGGTTCGAATCCCGGTCGGTCATGATGAAAAACCGAACTTTTTCTGATTGGATGTTTATCTATATATGTATTTGTTATAAAACATAATATCGTTGAGTTTGTATCCCATAACACAAGTTTCGAACTTATTTTGTGTCTAGCTCAATGTGTTTAAAAAAAAACCTACATAGTAATACGTACAAAACACTTCCATACAAACACAAATGCTCATCATTTGACCCGAGCCCACATACTCTGATACCGAAGGTACAGTCACTAACTGAGCCACTAGACTGGATACAACAACTTGACTATCCTATGTAGAAATGTTTGTTATATGTTGTGGTCCAATAATATGTTTTTCTACAATTAACAGTATTTCTTTATAATTGCATTGAGCTATTAAAAATATATATTTACTTGTAATAACTGCGGGTGTATCTGCAGTAATTGTTGTGGGGCATTCTGATATGTGGCGCCCTCTCCCGACACCACACCGCCACCCAACAAAGACTGCAACTGTTGCATTGATATAACCTGAAACAGTACAAGATACATTATGTTTTCTATTTAAAAATATGAAATAGAATCTATGTATTATGTTTCTATTAAAATACCAACTCAAAAAAATTAGGTTTGCAAAAAAAAGTATAAGGTTTTCATTGCATTTTTTGACCTGTCATGGTGCAATGTAGTCTAGTCTGGTGACTAGACTGTGTACATTGCAGAGATCCTAATCATGGCTCTAAGCCAGGGTTAGGCCTAATTAAGACATTTAATTATATTATTTACCTGTGGTTGCACTTGAATTCCATTTGGAACTGAATTTGCTGCATTTACTATTGCTGCTGACAACTCATTGCCCTGGAACACATAATTTATGGAATTAATATTATTTTCTAAAAAAAAATTGTCTCTTTGCCATTGGCACAAGGCATAGACTAGTTGTTGTGTATGAAGGAATAAGTTATTATAGCAACAATAAAAAAAAAATAGGAGTAAATTTAAAATTATTCGTTGATTTTTTTTCATACTCGAAGACTAAATACTTGTATACTTATTTTGGAGAAATGCGAAAAAATATAAAAATTAATTTAACTGTTGTATGACATATGAATTGACTTACAGAAAGACCCTGCGCCCTCAATTGTTGTACAACAGCAGAACTAATAACCCTCAGTTGCGGCTGTTGTTGTTGTTGTTGCAAATACTGTTGTTGTATCGCAGCTAACGTCGCCGCATCACCTTGTACTTGTTGCTGTATCAATTGTGCCTGTTGTTGAGCTTGTTGTTGAGCCTGTTGTTGTTGTGCCTGTTGGACCTGTTGTTGTTGTACTGCCTGTTGTTGTGCTGCCTGTTGTTGAGGACCTGGAATAGTTATATTAGAAATTAGTATCCTCATTCACGACTCATATTTATAAGATGATAAGATCAAATATGAAATTAAATGCTGGTTTATTAATTGTACATGACAAGTGCAAACCTATTTCAATTGCATGTTAGCTGGTCAGTTTTTCAGCCTTCCTGACGGTCACTAAGATGGCTTGATGACTGTCTGACTACGGACCATGTCAATGACTACTCTGAAGCATGGAAATCCTCAATATTATAAATACCCATTGACATACAGGTTGCGGTCGTCTTTGCCTCTGATAACATTCATAACATTTTCACAACGCTATCTCACTCCTAATACAATATTAATTTCAAATAATGATTATAAACATACTAAAGTGTTGTTGTTGCTGTTGTTGTTGTTCCTTCTCCTGCTGTTGTTCAGGCCCCATGTTGGCGGCACCGAGTCGGCTGCAAGTCGCCGCCAACAGTGCCAAGGGTGACTGGGTGCCACTGCCCTCCTGCAAACGGTAAGAATAAATCATCCAATCAAGCAATGTAAATAATTTTAATCAGATTCTATTATTTTTAATTCATTGACTATCAATCTTAAGTCTGCATTTACATCTGCGATTTCTTGCGGAAAAACGTGAAGAAGTTTCTTACAAACACTTTGCTACTGATATCATCTGTATAGGCAATTCTCGCTCGGGCCAAATATTTTAGTGACGGCATTTTTATTTCAATCTCATTTCTAGGTGTTATAAGTATTATAAGTATTTAACTACAATAATATATCCATTGTCTGGTACCCATAATACAAGCAGGACAAACTTAGCTTACTTTGCAACCAGGTGGCGCTAGGTAAATAATTTAAAATAAATTTTACATGATATTTAAAAGATTTTAATACATGCTTGTCACTGAATAAACAAGTAACTTGTATGAATAAAAAAACATTACATTCATTTACATTATTTAAATCTGCTACATGTTACTTTAAAAGACTATTGTATTGGACCTTGGAGTACAGCGACTTTTGATATGGAGTTCTCACTACTGGGTAAAAGCCATGGATAAAAAGATGGGTGGTGGATGGTCAGAGAGTCACCTTAGGGGCAGGAGGAAGAGTTGGAGTATAGCCTATTGCCTACTTTTTTTTGTGGAACTGGAAATACACATTGATGTTTTTATCGTTAAAATTTGCTGTGAACATACCTCATTATCATCAATGGCTAAAACCATTTAGTATAACAATAAAATAAAGTTATTGTATTTTTTTAGAAATTTCGTTAAATTATTCAATAACCTTTATAATCAAAGTCATTAACATTTAATAAAGTTTTGGTGTTTGATTTCATTTCTTTTTTGAAATTAATTTGACATTGACAAATTATAACAGTTTGTGAAACTTTCTTTTTAAATTTGTCATTCATTAACCATAGACAAAATCATTCAATTATAAATAAAAATGACACTAAAAATCAATCACTTCACAGATTTTTGTTTTTTCGAGTGTAGCTCTGTAGCCGCGTAAACAATAATGATTCATTGATTGGATAATTTTTCATTAACTTTCATGAATCTTTAATTTATTTTAAAGTTTTTGTGACTTCGTGGAAACGTGCGATTTGGTAAACTTTAAAAGTTACAACAGTTTGTTCAGTCAGTGTAATACAGCATAGTAGTTGGGAGTCGACACGCCTTTTCCTAACAAGTGCCGGGAGTCGTCGCACGCAAGGCCGCCGCCGCCCTTTGATCCACCCACCTTAAATCGCGTGACTGTGATTTTGATGCAGTTGCTAACTAGGCTATGTCAAGCATATCGAACACGCTAATTGCACATAAGTGTATACCATCTACGTGCTCCTTGTGAGTACCAATTTTAAATACAGATGTTTGCGAATAGTAAGAAGCTAATAGCATCATTGTATTACCTAATAAAGTAAAAACAGTGTAATGATAAAATGGCTACCTTCAGTGATAGTGATAATGCAATGGCCTTTCAACATAATTTATGAATTATTGTTTTGACAAGTGGTAGATTAAATCCCATGTGGTCAATGGACTATAAATGGGTGGATACTATGGATAGTAAAACTGGAGGAGGACGGTGGTGCTATTTCGGCAAGGGAGTAGCTTGCGACACGGTCACAACCTCCTGCGTGTGGCCTGGCGGGCCCCACACGGCCGGGGCCGCACTCGCCCCGCCCTCCCCCTGCGCCGACCGACACGAGACCGCTGCCCGCTGGCGTCCAATCTGTTACAGAATAACACACCATCCTATGCGATATTTACCTTGATAGATTTATCCTCGTTAATGTATTCCACTTGTATTTTCGTAGATTCAGACGACATCATCTACTTTACACTTGCAAACAATTATTTTTCTTTGTCGACGCACAGAACGCACCATTCTCACGACCGGCCGCCAAACTGCGGCGAGCGTACTGACGAAATAAGCCGAACGCCACTCGGCAACTTTCGGAGATCCGCCTCCTATCGCGGTCGGATTTGTTGCAGTTTTATTCCATTTTGAAGAATAACTTTCATTTCTATAGAAAAATCTGTTTAACAGGTGATGTGTTATGCTTTGCTCACTTTGTCTGTCGACTCTCAAAAGAGGATATTGGTTGGTCTTCTTATAATATCACTTTTTTAAGTTATTAGTGGTTATCTCTGTCTCGCTCTACCCGAGACAGGTCTTGATTATTGGTAGGCAGCAGCTGCGCCTCTCTCCTCCTCCCCGGCTCGGGTGCGGCGCCACCGCCCGATAATAATAATTGAAAGTAGGAAGGACGTAATAATGGGTGTATAACCTCGCGCCCGCGGCCTCCTTGGGCGGGCAAAAAATGCACACATGTCGCATCACTCGACGCGCCAGACGCATCATCTAACGAAACAAGACGTGGCCTGTAAACAAACGATAAGGGTACCGGTAATGCACTAACAGTTCTTTGTTCACATGACTCCGTATCGCTTGTTAGATTACAGCATATTTATGTCTGAGGTAGTCTTATCTGCATTGAATCGAGTTCACTTGCTAAGGTGTAATAGTTGACATGGAAGTTATCAGTATTCATAATTACGTAATAAAATAGCATTATTGTTTTTTGAATTTTTTTATAACCACTACGTATAAAATTACTTTTTTTTTTTTTAATCTTATTTATTTAATTTTTTTATAATTATCGACGATACAATTATCTCTAGTCATAATAAGATTGAAGCATAATAGTAAAATGTCTGATAGAAAAGATTTTGATTCATTTCACCTTAAAAAATAATTTGTGCGAATCTGGCCCTCATTATTTATAGAGACTGGTTCAAAGTGAGAGTGAAAGTCGGGCCACGTTTTGTCAAGCGTCAGCCGCGTCTCGGTCGCCCTGAGTCCATTATGCACGAATGAGCAGCCGCCCCGAGAGAGCGTGTGTCCCCAGCTTAATTATCATACAGTTCACCCAGTAGAATTCCAACCTTACTGATACCATTTAAAGTTCATATTCAAACGACAGATTTTTGGATAGAGCACGCATTCTCTAGAAAATAGTATTCTATCGTATGCATTCTCAATTGTATACTTTACACGATAACATGTTCAGGTTGAAAATGGTCTGACGTTAACAGCCACTTTGTGCTGTTATTACGCTTAAACGATTCTATTATGGGTGTACCTCGGTAGCGTGGCACGGCATGCGGTAGCCGAGTGACGCGATGCCGCGCTGATTGCGTATCACTATTTAATTAGTCAAAGAACGAACCCTGATGAAATCATCAACGCCAATTGTTTTCGGCCAAGCCGAATCTAAGTGAAATCGAGGACGTGTTCTATTAACCCACCTAGTTCAAATGTTAGAGATATTTATTTGCCTCTAAGTGGTATTATGGTGTTACAATAATAGTGAGTAGTTCTAATTATTATCCTTGTTGGATGTTGCAAATTTTAAGGGCTAAGTTTTAATGAGAATATAATATTAAATACTACTATTATGTATTATTATGTTGATAAAGTTATTAGCATATCAGGAAAATAAGTTAAAATATTAAAAGAACGTGTAATGCATGCGTCAAATTCACTGGTTTCATTGCATTACACTGCTATAGATACTACGCTTACACCTAATGCACGAGAACTTGAAAAGGTTACTCACAGAACAAGTTTCTGCACGCGTAACTTTATCCCTAAAAGATTGTAATCGAGATTAATCGCTTCCTCTTCGGTGTCAAGGTGGTCTACTTTATACGATAACGCGAATTGATGAATGACGTAAAGAATACTATTTCGGTTTTTTTGTTGAAGACATAATTTTCTCGAGCACAGGTCTTACATCCAGATTCTGAGAAATATTTCAATTTTAATTCCACATAAAGTCTCATGCTATCTCTTTTTTGCTTCTTTAGTTTTACATATACAACTAGAATTCAATGTGTCAGAAACTGGATGTTTATGACTTGCAATATTTTTAGAGCTGAAGAGCTCATTGACTTATGTAATAAATTATGTATTTTTATGCAAGCAATGTCACATTGTTGTACGAGGTAGGTACCTTTTGTTACGTCTACGTGTAATGTATTGTCAGTATCGTTTAAATTTTTCTATTTCCATTCGAACCCTACATTATTGTCTTATTTCCTTGACCTAGATAACCTTACGCTCACGATATTTGTGTTCTGATTTATATCTACAAACCAATTCTAGTCCTCCTTCTCCATAAGTCGTGGTCTTCATTCGGGTTATAGTACTTCATGTCTTCATTGCTGAGAGTCGTGACCTCTCTGGATTAAGGCTCGTACGGTCGCCTCCCACTTTCTCCAATCCGCGGCAGTGTGTAAGGCTAAAATGCTACTCAGTATTAAAGAACTTATAAACTCTTTATCCATAAGCAAATCATATTTTTGCTTAAATCTTATCTATTTCAAATCGCATTTAATTTAGAGCCTGTTTATGAACTTCTGGATACGGAGTTCGTCAAATAAGTTGTCAGCTTTTTGACAGTTCTTGTATGCTATTCACAGTTCTTAATTGAAAAATCTACTAATAGGAACTATATTTGGAAGAGACCCAGAAAAGCTAATATATAAGGCAGGAGTTTTGAAACTGATTTTTTATAAAGGACTGTGTACTTATCTAGTTTTTATTTGTGATCGCAGGGTAGAAGCCGTGAGCCATGATGGGTAAAAGCTCCTAGTTCTCATTATAGTATGTATGAATATGATTGCAGATGGAGAAAAAGGTTGTTGCTAGGTCTATGTTATGGCAAGTTCATGGTCTAGCGGAAGCGGAAGTGACGGTGGGCGGACCGGACCGCCCGCGCCACCCGCCCCCGCAGACACGCCCTAGCTCTTTCAAGTATGTTTGCACTAACTAATTAAATCATCAAAATATATTACCTCAAAAGTATTAAGCAATTATAGTAATCTTTACATACCACGAATAATAGGAGTCACATTGAGAAATTGAGACATAGTTACGTACTTAGAGAAAAGGCGTTCAATGCATACAATGCTACATCGCAAAAATTTTCAGCTAACAGATGTATATAAGTGAAGTTTGGGGAGGAGCTAACTTTTTCTTACAGCTTCATTATTCAAGATGAGGAAGAGAAGGTTTCAAGATGATGGTATTATTATATAGCTGGTTTGGGTGTCAGAAAGGAGATATGGGACAAAACATTGATTTATCTTACAATAAAAACGAAACGCCAAGATAGAGTATGTGACAGAGGTTCGTTAGGTGAATCATTGTGATCCTTTACCCAGAAATAGGAGCCCCGCTGCGGGGCTTTGTCAACCTAGTGTACTGTGTTTAGTTACACACCGACGCTAAAACTTCCCTAGTCTAAGTTCCAAGTATGGGCATCCGAAAGCCGACATTTCCTCCATTCACGACAAATATATCCTTACCATAAATGATATGACTAGGTAGGTATACCCAGGTATAATGACGACATCGTTTTTTCGGACGATAATCAAACGATAACAAACTAGATGGTATAGTATAAGTCACCCTTTCAGATTCAAAATCTATTCAAAAGACAGTAGCTACCTATTTGTCTAGGACATCAGCTGACTTGAGACTACCCTTACCGATAACCAACACGAGATTACAGCCTACGCGACCGAGCTAATATCTATAAAATAGTGTGATGGTCCTAATTTTATTATTAGATTCCCTAAATTATACGGTCACAGATATTATAAAACATGCAATAATACAGTATAAAAAATACAGATAGGTAGATAAAACGTAGGCATGGTGTCGTAGCATAAATATGTTGTCACTGTAGTAGGTATCTTGTAGCCAAAGAGGATAGTAATTATTGGTAGGTACCTACTTGTAACGTTGTTGACCATGTTTACTCAAAAGTCGTTAGTAATTGAAAGTATTTAAAATAAAAAAAAGGGAATGTGCTAAACTGACAACATATTTATGCCGCTGATTGTTGGAGTAAAAACTTAGCTAAGGACTTCTAAAAAGGTACATAATAAAGAAAAAGGATAGGTAGTTGATTTGTATTAAACATCAACAGGTATAATCTTCGATCACAATATAACTAATCGAAACTGTAATTAACTGATTAAAAAAGGACAATTGTACTAATAATACAATGACTTAGCGAATGATTATAGGATTTAAAATATCATTACACCCATGTCTTTACTATAATTGTTAAAAATTGATAAGAACGCGGAAGAAGCGTCCACCCACCGCCCGCCCGCGACAACTGCTCGCGGGGGCGTAACCGCCGCCCTACGCCGCGCCCGTGCCAGGTTACACTGCAACTTTTTCCCGCCAATTCGCCTGAAGTAACTTAAACTTGTCATTTCATATTTTTAATTAAGTATACAATCTAAAAAGTATTCGCTAATTATTTTTTAATATCAGATATTATTTACCTAATTTTTTTATAATAATTTTACAATCTATCTTATGTAGGAACTATCATAGTGTAGTGTGTAGCGAGTTATTTTATTTATTTAGTAAAATAATCTTAATTAAAAATACTTTCTTTTGAATCGTGTATTAATTGCTTTATATTTCGATTGTCTATGGTAGCATAGCATGTCATTAATTTCATTCACTCGGAGATTTTTTAAATCTTGGGATTCTTGGGTTTGGGAAACGGAACCCACCCCGGTTCCGTTTTTGGTTTTCCGTTTCCGTTATTGTATTGTTATTGTTATTCCGTATTCGCAAAATGGCAATGGCGGATGGCGGTAAGGGTACGTCTACCAAAATTACTAAAATAATACTCGGTATCCTAACTATCCGTTATGTAATTAATTATTTATACTATGCTTTTAATTTACGACACAGTAAAAATCGGCCCTCTCACCTCGGCCCTCTACTCACCCAGATATTTGTTGTAATGTACAACCAATATATCTTGAAATCTTGTTTAATTGAATCTATCTATATAGGTAGTTCTAATTTAGTTGGTTTTCGAACCAACTCCAATACGCAACACGGAACGGAACTTTTTATATTTGTTATTTGGCCATGGTTGTTTATCATTGAAGTACCTACTATGGGATCGGCATTCTATTGAGATTTTTTTAAATAAAAAAATGGTTCTATCCGTATTGGTAAGATCAAAGATTTTTTTTGCAACATTTTTTAAAAATGACTGAAATTCTCAATTGAAGGGTTGACTCCAGAAGGGATACGTAATCGATGGTTCACTCACTAGGGTTATTCTTTTCTTATAGAACTGCGAAGAAATCCATATTTTATGTTCCAGGGAATTTCCCACGTAGTACGCACATACAGATTATCACAGAAAAAAATTAAAATTAGGTTTTGTACCATGGCGTATATGATATTAAGATAGTAAGTAAGTACTTACTACGAACTGGGAACCTCGGTAATGGGCTAAACATGGGCTAAATTACTAACATAACACAATATGTCTAATCTCTGATTTCTCTCTTCAGAGGGAATAAACTAACAAAATTTTCGAGCGTGACAATAGGATACTGTGCTGATCTGACCCCCTATTCTTTGTTAACATCCCATACCTATGTTCACGAAATAAATGAATTGAATTGATTATAAATATCATAATATTAACTATAATCTAGGAACTCTCAAATAGGTCATTTTGGTAAAAGTTTTATTTATTGTTAATCAGCGCCATCTAGTGATGCAATGTATTAATATGGAAAGGATGCTTTTGCGCGGAACAAAAAAGCATACAAAATTATTAGTATGTACACCTATATGCAGTACTATTTTCAATTTGGTACCATGCTTTTTTAAAATTTTCATTATTGATTCTCATAATGTAACCAATTTTTTTATTGTGTCAAAACATACTGGTTGGTATTTTCTTATTGCTCTGTCTTTCTTTACTATCATACCTACATGGAGTATATTTTTTAAAATCTGCAGGGCTGGTGCCCGTAGTGGTAACAGTTAAATCCACGAACGAAACACTGAGCACTCCTAGTTAACTGCTGGGGGCGGTGAATCGCATGTGTAGCATCTAGTTATTCAATTGCAGTTTGTGGTGGTTAAGCGTTTCTTATGCACTAGCGGTTAATCGCGCGTTTATATTTTTGTAGCGGTTAAGTGCTATCACAAGCGATTGCATATTAAACTGGAATTATTCCAGGAGAGGGCTATTATAGCCCTCTCCGAGTTGAATGAAATACTCGATAGAGAGTAGGTCATAAATTTAGTATACACTTACTAGCGTATAGTTCGGATCGAGTAGGTATATTTAAATTTTAACTAAAATATTTTGGGAATAGAAAACATAAATTAAACAATAATAGAAATTCGAAGTCGCTTTATTACACAATAAATAAACACATTTAAATCGATCAATTCAGAAATCATACAGAATTTTACATTTTAACACCGATGTGAGCGTACTTGCACCCATTATGTAAATAAGTACTTGTTATAATTTACTTATAATTTAGTATAGGATAAAAAATCTAGGATTTATATCAATACCTAGTCACTCATCCATTAAATGAATGAATCAAAATTGATACACCATGTAAATGTTAAGAAAAAATAAAATTATTCAACAAGTAAAAATATCACAATATAACAACAATGAAGAATTGTTTTTATATCATTAAAAATCTAGATGTTTTTAGATTGTATTACTAGATTTTAAGTGCTCGATGTAAACTAACAATGTCATAATATATTTTCACAATAACATTAATATTTTTATTCGAGTCGCAGACAAAACACAAAACTTTGTACAGATTCATAAAAAACAATATTATTTATAAATTAATTACAATTATTTTGTTGTTCTTAAAAATATTTCTGGACGTCATTGAGTCGTTCGTAATTTAATTTGTTGTATTCTATAAATTAGTTTAGAGGAATAATACTTAGGAGATTATGTGAAAGTGCGCTTAATTCTACGAAGTTGATGCCATAAATTTCTGGTTTTTAAGTGTAGTTTTGGTGTTAATTAGACCTGTGCAGTGCCTGGATGTAACTCAAACAAAAAGGAAAATCCACAAAATTATATATCTTGCTTGCACACATGTACATTCCACGCACACTAGTGTATTTTGTTTTTGGTCTCGCCTCAATCAAACCATTTCCGATCTATACGCTAGTAAGTGTATACTAAATCTATGGAGTAGGTATATTTAAATTTTAACTAAAATATTTTGGGAATAGAAAACATAAATTAAACAATAATAGAAATTCGAAGTCGCTTTATTACACAATAAATAAACACATTTAAATCGATCAATTCAGAAATCATACAGAATTTTACATTTTAACACCGATGTGAGCGTACTTGCACCCATTATGTAAATAAGTACTTGTTATAATGTACTTATAATTTAGTATAGGATAAAAAATCTAGGATTTATATCAATACCTAGTCACTCATCCATTAAATGAATGAATCAAAATTGATACACCATGTAAATGTTAAGAAAAAATAAAATTATTCAACAAGTAAAAATATCACAATATAACAACAATGAAGAATTGCTTTTATATCATTAAAAATCTAGATGTTTTTAGATTGTATTACTAGATTTTAAGTGCTCGATGTAAACTTACAATGTCATAATATATTTTCACAATAACATTAATATTTTTATTCGAGTCGCAGACAAAACACAAAACTTTGTACAGATTCATAAAAAACAATATTATATATAAATTAATTACAATTATTTTGTTGTTCTTAAAAATATTTCTGGACGTCATTGAGTCGTTCGTAATTTAATTTGTTGTATTCTATAAATTAGTTTAGAGGAATAATACTTAGGAGATTATGTGAAAGTGCGCTTAATTCTACGAAGTTGATGCCATAAATTTCTGGTTTCTGTAACAAAAATACTACATAAATAAATCTGCTATAAATTCTGATAGGTGTAAATGAAAGTTTTTGCTAAAAGATGTGTATGACCACACCACAAACTATGTCAACAACTAGAGTGACACAATATTCGCCTAAGTACGAAGCACGTCTGCTCGTTTCATCTATGCCGAACACACACACCACACTCTACATATAAGTATTGTGATATGTCGTACGCGTTTACCAAAACAAGCAGGGTTTATGGAACAGCTTACAAAGTTGTAATCGTCTTAAAGCGGTTAACCGCTCTGTTAATTTAACGATGGAGTCGCTTAAAAGGTGTTAACGTGTGGGGTGTGTTTAGTATTCGTATTAATTAACCAACCGTCAATAACCGTGGCGTTTACAAGCCGCCGCCGCTCCTGTCCACGGTGATCATCTTCTTCAATATTTCCTTCTCATGATGCTCTTCCTCCATCTCCGCCATCCTCGCGAATCGGGAGTATGCTACGTGACCAGACTTGATGGCAGACATCATCTGTTTAAAATAGGTTTCATAATTATAGTCACATGTAATAGTTATCTAGTTTTCAAAATTAAAGGGAAGAAAGGTACTTGATCACCAAAACAATTTTGTAAAAGCAAAAAACCATAAGAAAATTATTTATTAATACATTTTCGCTTTGTAAAAAACACTCTTAAATGTTTAATAAATAAATATTTTATATTGTTAACTTTTAAAAATATATCCATTTGAATTTGTATTTAATTTGGTATTAGATGTTATGATTAACATTCTATTTAAGTGCGTCAGAAGCAAAAAAGAGAGTTCAAAAGTCCATGCTTTTTTAACTTGAAGTGAAGAGAAAGACAAAAGGACAGTTCACAAAATAGTATGTTCTAGCTAGATTATTAGAAAATAATTATGCGTCACTTATATCAAATACTATAGACGAGTAATACGCACAGCTTCGGAAGAATTCGGGCAAGACGCGACACTAGCGCCCCTACGGCATGAGGGCGGCATGAGGTGAACGATTTCAAAACTTTTGTATGCAAAATGTTATAGCGCCCCTAGCGGCATGAGGTGAACGGAGGTTGCCAAGTCATTGTATGAGAAACGTCAAGAGCTGTGCGTATTACTCGTCTATAGTATTTGCTTATATAGCTAAGTAGATTGATTGACGACCTTCGTGGCGTAATGGTTACCACGCCAGACCGCCACCCAGGAGGTCCCGGGTTCGATCCCCGGTCGGGTCATGATGAAAAACGAACTTTTTCTGATTGGCCTCGGGTCTTGGATGTTTATCTATATATGTATTTGTCATAAAATATAATATCGTTGAGTTAGTATCCCATAACACAAGTTTCGAACTTACTTTGGGGCTAGCTCAATCTGTATGAATTGTCCCTATATATTTATTTATTATTTATTATTATTTATTAGATAGTTAGTTAATGAACTTGGATAAAAACACAATCACTTAAAAAATAATAACAATAAAAGCGTAAGAAAAATGCGTGAAATGAGTAAAATGCCAATTTGAATGTTAAGTGAGGGTGATAGTATTATTATCCTTATTATTTTATTATCCTACTCTAAAATAGTTAACCAGACACAACATGCAACGTTTTAAATTTCGAGCATCATTCAAAAACCATAGATTATATATATTTTTTAAATCCAGCCATTGATATGACCTGCAAATATTCGTCGAGTTCGACTTGTCCGTTCATGTTAGTGTCGATTTCTTTCAGTATTTCGTGCAATTGTTCTCCGGTGACTTCTTCTCCGCTACCCTGTGGACATAAGCCCCAACATTCAACGGTAACACAAATGAAAATGAATTTTAATATTTCATGAAACTTCTCCATAATGAACAGTTCTTCTTTTCCGAGTCAATAAGACTCACAGTCACGAATTTGACCAGTACTTAGCAGCAACACTATTATCCGTTGCATAGGGAGGTCCTCCCGAGTTTATTTATTATATTATTGTATAGTTTTTCCATAGCAAAAATACGGATGCATATTCTTATATATATATGTCCCAATTAGTTTTATTTGTTCGATAGGGTACAGTAACTTATTAATAAACTGTAAAACCATTTCTTATAAGTACTCATTAAAAAAAAAAACTGTATTATTTTAGACCTTCGTCCGTTTATAACGAATTGAAAAATAAAAATATTCAAAATTCAAACTATTCATAATTCGAGAAGTTTCACAAAAATGTAGAGCTAAATATTCATTCGATGGCCAGAAATTAACTCACAAATTACTGTAATACAATCCGTGTCACAGTTTTAAAATTGAATATTTAACTCTACGCCCAAATCCCAAGATGGTATGTGACGTCAAACATAAAATACATAGACCGGCTCCCGACTAGTAGCTACCAGTAGCAGCTATTATGTCTACCTGTAGGTAGTCTTGTATTTCCAGCTGGCCGTTGTAAGTGACATCTATTTCTGATAGAATTGCACTTATTTCTTCATGACTTGGCTTCAAACCCATACTCTATAACATTTTGGTTAAATATATGAATATTAAATCCCTTTTTGGGATTATTATTGATCATTACTAACTTTCTGTTTACCTCCTTTCTATCGTAAAATATTATGAAACATATTACAGTCACCATCAGTCAGCTTACAATCTTTATAAAAATAAAAATAAATGGAAAAAAACGTAGTTTTTAGTTATAGGCACTACAGAAATATCAAAGATAGTGATTGCTCTGCTTACCATCAAATAAGAAACAAGAGCATAAGGACACTGTCCCCTAAATTAAGCCCATCTAGAAGATATTTTCTGTCTAGAGTTGCAAATTGTAAATAAAATAAAATCTAAATTCGCAAAACCTTGATTTGAGTCTTAGTCGACGCTGTATTTTACAATATGTTACCTTGAGACTCCTTCTAATATCGTTGATGGAGACGAAGCCCTTCCTATCCTTGTCGATAATCTGGAACCGTTTGATGTATGTCTGGATCTCATCCTTGCTAAGATTGATCGGGATCTTATCACGGCTGGCGCGATTCACCATTTGTCCCATCTCGTTTGCCAGGAAGTCGTTCGCCATTTTGATTTGTCGCTGAAATTTTGATAACAAAATGTTTTATTATAGTAGATAAATATAATTCTAGCTAGCACAGAAGATACAAGGGTGGCAATATGTTAGGATATAGTTTGATTTAATATACCGCGTCCATCACCCCCCCCCCCCCCCTCCCGACTCGCAGCGGGCGCGATATAGCGGTTCCTGACTAGTCGATTACCCCCTACTACTACACAAACTTTACCTCTTTATAATAATAGGATTTATTTACCTGTCCTAGGTTAATCCTCAAATACTATTTACCTGTTTCTCGGCGTCATTCCACTTGAGCTCCTCAGCCATGATGTCGACAATGCCCGGCAGAGCTTCAGCCGCCGCCTGTACGTTGAGGAAAGCGAGCCTCAGTCTTCGAGCGATCATGTCGATCGCAGTGCACGCGTATTCCCGCACTCCGTATCTAAATAAATAAAAGTATCGAATGACAAACACTACTGAGACAGCATTTAAGATTTCTCCTTGCTTTAAATTTGTTGGCCAGGTATCCTCAACCCATCTAACACGCAGACATCGAACAATTCGCTTTGCGTTCCTAAGTTACGCACTAGCGGTTAATCGCTTTTTTGCAACAGTGTCTGTTTGGATGCACTTAACCGCCCGCCGAGTGCGTAGGAGGACTTATACAATAGATATTATATTTAGGTATTTTTTATTCTCAAACTAGGAACACGCAAAAATACCAACCATATCGTTGATGTTGATCAATATAACCAGTCCAATTACGAAGCCAGATTATGTAGTCAATTAGCAATATTGTCACGATGCCAATACATGCCAATAAATAAAATTTATTATGTTATGCACATGTTGATAATAAAGTGGTACAATTTAAATTCGTCACTCAACATGATAAGTAACATTAATAAATTCTTTTCGCATGTTAATGAATCTAGTGATATTTTTATCCTATCCTACACCTACCTATATCAAAAGCCTTTTAAGCGCGATTTAATTCATAGAAAAATCTCCTAATTTTATTCTTAAAAACGAAATAAAGAAACAATACATTTATACAAATACACAAAAATTATTGTAAATGTTAGCCTGATTCTGCGAATTCGCCTTGAAACTGTTGCGATTTCGCTGATGCTTGTAGATACAATTTATTTGGGCCTAGTACTTCGCCAATGCTTGTTTGAATTCGTGCAAAAAATGCAAGTTTGTGGACAACGGTTTAGTGGTTTGTACTGTACGTAGATAAACTCGGTTAGTTATATTTTACTGCAGCTTACACATGCTGTTATTAAAGTGTGTAATGTAAACTCAGTTTTGTAACTTGTGTTTGTGTATTTTACCTGTAATAGTATGTGTACGATTGGAGATGTAAATAAATAAATATTCTTGGACGAATCACACAACGCTATGTAGTCCCAAACTAAGCAACTAAACTTGTACTATGGGTACTAGATTGCTGATAAATATACTTAAATACTTTTTTTTTGTAAATAAATACTTATTAATTATACCTACATAGAAAAACCAGACCAAGGCAAACAGACATGTTCATGCACACAAATGTTTGCCTTGCGCAGGATTCGAACCCAAAATAAAGCTATTATCTTTATCAATCTAGATAGAGGTGTATACCTGATTTCGGCATCGATGTAAGGGAACTCAGGGTGCATTTTCTTGCCAATAATTGGCCATCTCTTGCCAGTCATTGCCGCCATCTTGGCCACAGCGAATGCTCTGTCGCCGTATGATTTAGCCAAATGTTGTGCCACCTGAAATGAGTAGATAACAAGCCTTATAATACGTCAATGTATTGTGTATGAGATTTCCTTTGCTATACGTGAAGATTTTAAAATGTAGTTTTGCAACCAGAAATGTACAAACCAAACATTAATAGCGCTGGTAATATATCTGGCAGTAGGTATATCCGTTGTCTGATACTCGGAATACAAGCAGGTTAAACACAGCATACTTTGGGACCAGATCGCGCTGTGTGAGTTGAGTAGAATTTATCTGCTAAATAAATTCACTTACTTCCATTTCTAATCCAAAGTCCTGCACTAATCTAATGTACATGGTCGGCGTCCAGCCATGGGCACCTTCGATCAGGAATCCGTCGGTTTGACATTCGCGGAACAATGGCTTCAGGTTGGCGCCTAGAAAAATAACCATCATATCAACGCATAATTTGTACAGCAATTTGGATTTTACTAATGTGCAATTGAAATTGAATGAATAAATAATCATCCCACTACATACGGGTCTCTCTTCAATCGAAGGGGATAAGAGCGTACTCTGCCACGCTACTCCAATGCGACAACAGCCAGGACCTATTGCTTAACGTGCCGTCTGAAGTGGAGAAGCTCGAAATAATAATATACATAAAGTTTGAACTTACTTTCAATACAAGTATCAATAGTTTCAGAAGCCATCGCGCGATATGTGGTCCATTTGCCGCCAGCGATGGTAACTAAACCAGCAGTGGACACGTGCACGATGTGGTTTCTCGCTAAAGACTGGGTGTCGGGCTTGTTGGGGTCAGATACCAATGGTCGGATGCCCGACCACGCTGAGAGAACGTCTCCACGACGCACTGTGGAAGAACAGATTCAAAGGTCGAAATAAGTTGTCTCCATTTTCATAATTTATTTTCACATTTATTTCAAAGTTTCTGTATTTGCTTATTAATAATGTTGAATTTTCATGATAAAATGTAGCTCACCCAAGGATTTAGGATCACCGTTCCAACTTTCAGTCAAATCGATTCAGCCGTTTTGCCGTGGAAGACCAACAAACATCCAAACTTTCGCCTTCATAATATGTATTAGCACAGATTACTGCTAATACAATACTTAGGTCATACATTTTGATCAAAATAGTGGCTACATTTGTCCAGGATACATACCTTCAACATCAGGGTTGAGATAATTTTTGACTTCAGTGAGGATGAACTGGATCTCGTCTTCGGTCGGTTTGGGGTTGTGCGTGACTTGGCAGGGCAGGTCCGTGGTGCCAGCAATGGTTCCTTTCAACCACGGCAGGAAGAAGATGACACGCCCGTCTGACGTCGCGGGGTCGAGGAGACCCATGTGTTCAGGACTGAAAGATAATTAAGTACTTATTAATTTTAAACTCAAAATTCTATATTTTTAGGGGGAAAGCAGTGTTACATTTTATCAGCAGCGTGACGAAAAATTTAAGATTAAAAACTTTTATTCAGAGAAACGGTCTTTATAAACACTTTCTATTGTTAGAGAGTACATAAATGATTTGTGTAATTAATCTACTCTATAAACTACTACCATTTCGGAAACAAAAGCAAAATGACCACTTGTAAAAGAAATGACGAAAGAAAACCAGTTACGGCCTTTATTGTCACATAAAAAATATATCGTACTTTTTTTAAGTTATTGTGCTATTTTGACGACCTCCGTGGCGTAATGGTTACCAGGCCAGACCGCCACCCAGGAGGTCCTGGGTTCCAATCCCGGTCATGATGAAAAACTAACTTTTTCTGATTGGCCTCGGGTCTTGGATGTTTATCTATATAATAATATGTATTTGTTATGAAATATAGTACCGTTGAGTTAGTATTCCATAACACAAGTTTCGAACTTACTTTGGGGCTAGCTCAATCTGTGTGATTTGTCCCTATATATTTATTTATTTATTTTAATATTTTCAAGTGAATATTATCTGTACCTAGAAATGTATACTATCGTTATCTTTTTATAAATAAATTCGTAATTTAAACATCTTTTTATCTACAGTAATCTTTTTAAAATATTACTGCTGATAATTAGGGGTGTCACCCTACTTAGACTGACCCCCTATTCTCGTAACAAAAACCGATTCTATTTCGATTCAAAGTCAATCGCTGTCTCATACAAAATAGGAATCGAACGGGACAGCGAGGCTGTTTGAATCGAAATAGAATCGGTTTTTGTTACGTGAATTGCCCCCAGAAGAGACGAGGCGTAAAATACATCTTTTATTGTTACGTACATACTGTAAGTTTTATAATATATATATATAATATATATATATATATATATGTATATATATTTTGTGCTATTGTCAACAACACATTACGGTGTAAAAGACGGTAATTAGGTAATAAGGGGGTTATCTGTGGGTAATAATGTACGGTGATCAAATAAAAGAGGTAAATATTATTTTAAATGTTATATGAAAGGATTTAGTTTTTTTAATACAACTAAGGTAGACAAGCATACGGATATTTAAACGTCACGTGAGAAAAGCAAAGATTTAACTTTTGTCTTTATTTCTACATACTATTCCTGTACTATTATAGTACTTACGCGCCAACAACGCGACTCACAGCTTTGAAACAATTGATCAAAGATTTCGTTATGCACTAAGTAATAAGTGTCAGTTTCGAACTTCGTAAAACGTCAACGCGAGTCAGCCTTGTAGGCGACTAGTATAAAAATCTATTTCACCTGTAATATCCAGGCAACACGATATGCACTCCCGATGAAGGACAACAGATATCCTTGATGGTAGGGTCGTCCATCTTCCGTATGCTGTCCGTGAAGGGTCCCGTCGCGTTTATGATGCACTTGGCTTTCACGTCCCATTCTTTGTTCGTTAGTTCGTCCTGAAATTTGATTTATAATATGAAACTATTAGATAATGTAAGAAAATAAATCTGACACCGGCTCTAGACTCTCGCAAAGTGAGGTGAACTCTTTCGATTTCGCTGAACTTCGCGAGAGTGTAGAGTAGGTAGAGCCAGTCATCAGAGTGAGCCGTACTGATTATGGATTTATTTTATTTTATTGTGAATCAACTCTATAGAATTTCCTATATAATTTAGAAAATTATTATAAATAGAAAGCTGAGTTACTTTCATATTTACAATAATAAACAGCGAGACGATCTAGACACGTGGTATGGTATAAAGAATTGACTCAAATGGCAATAGATCGGGACTACTAGAGAAGTTTTTAAAGAATTTGTAGGTAATTTGGTATCTTGCAAAATAAATGATATATCTTCTTCAAATAATAATAATATGAAGAGAACCTTGAGTCTAGCACCGCTGTGTTTCCCACCAGTCTTGTACAGCTTGGTGACGCTGACATGGTTGGCGATGGTGGCGCCGTGGCGCGCCGCTGTCAACGCAATCGCCAAGTTCATGCGCGCGTCGTCTTGTTGACCTGCATTCAAAATAATCAATGAAAATAAAAAAATGTAATAAACAAGACTCTTCTGCCTGTATTTATACATTTTACTTGCATTTCATCACAAGCAAAAAAAGCAAATATCACATCACCGTAATGTCTCATTCAGTTAAATCTCGTTAAGAATATTTTGTGTGCTTTTTACAAAGTCTTTAGAAAAGAAACAAAATTTTCCTCCTCTTCAAAAAACAACAATGAAAACTTGAAAACAATCAAATAAAAAAGGTAATGCGATATTTAATAACAAAAATAAAAGAATACCGAGACTATTGTTTTGTTAAATAATTCCATGTAACATTATCGCGTATATTTCCTTCCTTCCCTATTTTAAATATGTACATTTATATAATTCATACTGCCTAATTATACAGAGATTAAAAAGAGGAAAATTAACTGATTTCCTTATACGTTTTACATCTTCTAAAACCAAGGGAAGGAAAATGCAAGATAAACTATCATGTATTTTATTCAAGCACATATAATCTTGTGCAGAATTTGAACCCCCGATTATTGGAATAAAGTTATTACTAGCGACCCGAACCCGTCTCCCGTGAGTCTCATAGGACAATAGAATATAAGTACCATTATTATTATTGAAAGTAAAATTCCACCTCAAGCCCCAGGTGGAATTCGAACCCACGTTCTTTCAAAATCCGACCGAGTGCTCTTTCTAACTGAGCTACCAGGAAGGTTAAGTAATGGCAGCTCAATTTTTCATTTCTTTATGCTGCGTAAGTCAAAGAAAAGTGTTTAGGAGAATGAGTAATATATCCCACCTGGGGCGAGGTGAAATTATTCTTCAAAAAAATATTTTCAAAAATAACAATGAGTAGTTAATGAATATCTTACCGTCATAGTAGACGATGCCACCACACAGATTATCGGACTTCAACATGGGGAACAGTTCCAGGGTATTCTTCTTGGATAAATAATACGAACTCTTAACATTCCGGTCACCGGCGACCACATCATACATCTTTATACCAAACCAGTAGTATGGTACTTGCCACCATCTGTAAATCAAAAAAATATTTTTATTTACCAAGCACTTGCGGATATAGCAAACTACCTTCTTCCGATACTTCGGCCGAAGTATCGGATTTACGTTTCGTAGTAGCCCTGCTGTTGGCGTCAAATATATTTTTTTAACCTACCTATGTTTTTTTATCTCAGAAGAGGACAAACTAGCTAGCGGCTCATCATATCAACCCATAATCGTCCCACTGCAAGGATAGGGGTCTCCCTTCCATCGAAGGTGATTAGAGCGTACTCTGCCACGCTGCTCCAATGCGGATTGGCAGAGGCCGGTGTTTTCAAGCCGCCCGAAGGCCATCGACTTGGCTTAACGACGTCACCTATACCGATAACAGCCGGGACCGACGGCTTAACGTGCCCTCCGAAGCACGGAGAAGCTCGAGATAACGAAACCCATCCAAGCACCGGCAAAGGTCCACGTCGCTTGACTTGCGTGTTCATATTAGAGTGCAACGCCATCTCGCGGGCTCTACCCCTCTAGAATATATGTATACATATATATTTAAAAATCATTTATTTGTTTAGTAGTAGTAAAATTGTATTTGCCGCTCTGTACAATGACCCCACAATCAACAAATGAGATATTCAAGGCCGTATGTAGATATAATTTAAGTTTTCTAAACTATCAGATTAACTATTTATATCAATAGAAATAAACACTAACTCGGATGGAGGTGGACCATGGCCCATTGAATATTTGAATTTCTTATTACAAATCATTTAGGTGGACCACGCGCAAGAAAAAATGCCCGTGGTCCACCCAGGTGTACCACGCAGGTGGACCACGACCAATACGGGAAACTAAATGATCATGGGCCATTTTTATTAACTCTATAAAATGGAACCGGTTTTCTAACAGCTGTTACTATAAGGTTATGCGTAAGGTCGCAGTAGAGTTCTAAACCTATGTCATGTAAGAAAGTAAGACTCATAAGCGATAAAATACGATTTTTTTATTCATGTAATGGGATTCTTAACTGCATTGCCGTAGCGTTTTATGGAGTGATAGAACATTTTATGAAATTGGCTAGCTCGACTAGGGAAGATCCTCTCACAGAATGTCGGCGTGAGTTAGCAAAGAGATCCGGAAGCCCTACTGATTACCCTTCTAAGATTGTGTCTGGCCGCGCCGCTACATCCATGGTGTGATGAATTGTTGTTCAAAAACGATGTAAAAGTAAATCAATATCATTCATTAGTATTTCTTCAAATTTCTTCAAAACTCAAGTTTTACAGCAGTTGTGTAACACAAAATAACAGATCGAAAGTTTCATTCGTCGCATTATAAATAGAATAATATCTAGAAGCCGCTACATTCTTGCATTGTTCAGATTTATTAATGAAAAGATTGCTTTCAGGAATAAAGTCGCCTAGTTACATCAATACATTAGTCTGTAGGTTATTCGAAAGTTAAATGTATTGTTTATCTATCTTTACGTAAGAAGTCGCTTCCACTATGTACAAACGCGGACACAGCTGTGTATCCATTGAAGACGCGACTGAGAGAAAATATTACTGTTCGAAAGGGATAGAGATATTTCTGTCAATTTCAATGTAGTTTCAAGTTATCCAAAGTAATGATTCTTAATTCGGTCGTATAATAGGGATGAGGGTTTTGATGAAAACGCCCCTAGTTGGCGCCACTTTGACAAGAGGGTGTCATTTCAGAAAACCCTCAAAAATTCATGAATTGCCGAAGCAACAATTTATTCTATTTAGCCTTTTTAGGGTTCAACAATAAATTTTAAAAACCATGTTTACTAGATTCAAATTAGCAACGGACACCATTAACGATTTTTTTGTTATTTAAGTATTTAATGGCTATAACAAGATTATTGGTTTCTAAAAATTCTTCACTATAAAAAGTTTTCCACTACCTATACTTAATTTATATCAAACAGTTCGTATATCTTTAACTGTCGTCTGACTTTAAACTCTCCACTAGAAAATTATATGCACTCAACAAGAAAACTCAAACAGAACCATATAACTATGGTTCGATACAATCTTGACTTTTATTCGAACTCTTATTTAAATAAATTCTTCATGGTTATCTCAGACAAAAAACAGAAAAAGTATATTTTCTCGTAATTAAAGTCAAAAATCTATATTCTGTCATTTTTCCTGTCTAACTGACACCGGAGCATAATTTCATACAAATTTAATAAAAAATATTGCTCAAAAAAATGCCCGCACGTCTCACGCTTGCTGAAAGAATACGCATTGTTATTCTTAAAGAAATGGGAATGAGAGTTTCCGAAATATCCCGGGAACTAAATGTGCACGTAAGTTTATCAAATTTTACTTCTAGTGTTTTTCCGTGTTCGTCTAAGTAAGTATATGTTTAGATGATTACACGCCTGATTCTGGTTTTTAACAGCACTGATAGTGTTTTTAGAAACGGTCGGTATACACGTGGCTACGACGGCATGAGGAAGGCGGAGATGAAGCCCTACGGACCGTCCTCGTGAAGCACGAGGACGTGTTACAACGGAGGCTGAAGATGCTGCCATGGTCGCTAGCCACTCACTGCACCCCTTATGACATCTTTGTGTATCTTGTAGTTTCTTTTTTCAATTGAGATTATACCTACTGAGTCATAATGCTTGTTACAGATTTCAATGCAGACAGTGCGTCGTCGCTTAAATGAAGGGGGCCTGCAGCGACACATACCGGCCCGAAAAATATTACTCACCCAAGCGCACAAGGACGACAGAATAGCTGGATCTGAGATGACTGGATCAATAATATAGTCATATTTGTAGACGAAAAGACTTTCAAGTCGGATAAGGATGGTCGGAAAATATTATACAGGCGGAGAAATGAACGCTATGTAAAATATTTTTCACCCTCCGTTTGAAAAACCCGGGATCATATTAGAGGATGGAAACACGTGAGCTGGCAGCGAGTTCCACGTTGTTGAATTATTCGAAGACAAATTAGCAGATTGGCTGCTTTACCGAATGGGGCGTATTGACTTAAAATATTGTAAAATAATTGAACACAATGTTTCACATAAAATAAAAATAATGTAAATAAAATAATAATGATAAATGATTGTTTTTATTTAGAATATGTTATGATAGTCGATAAAACGGTAACAAAGAAAATATCTGATATATAAATAAATAAATATATAGGGACAAATCACACAGATTGAGCTAGCCCCAAAGTAAGTTCGAAACTTGTGTTATGGAATACTAACTCAACGATACCTATATTTTATAACAAATACATTTATAGATAGGTAAACATCCAAGACCCGAGGCCAATCAGAAAAAGTTCGTTTTTCACCATGACCCGACCGGGATTCGAACCCGGGACCTCCTGGGTGGTAGTCCGGCGTGGTAACCATTACGCCACGGAGGTCGTAAAATATAAAACAATACATACTCTGATTGGACGTGAGTGGACGCCAATCAGAGGACGTATTGCTGATCGCCACCGCGGACACGAGCTAAACGCGTTGGTTTGGCCGAGGCTTAACCGAATTTTCCCGATTCGAAAACCCGACGAAATTAAGTTAAATTACTTAGCCACTGGCTAGGGTTCATAACTGTCAACGTCCAATGCGAGTCTCATTCCTGCAAATATGACAGGAGAAAATGTGTATCATTAAGTATGTTGCCGTTTGTACTCAACGGATATATTTTTGTTGTTGTTATTTTTGTTTGGATTTACTTGAAAATTGGTTGCAATGATCTGGAGTGGGGATATGGGAGATTAAAGACGGGGAGAGAGCAGATAGGGGCGAGGGATCCCGATTGTTGTCGATGTGTCATTAAGCCAAGTCACTGGCCTGCGTCAATTCGCATTGGGGCAGCGTGGCAGAGTACGCTCTAATCCCCTTCGATTGAAGGGAGTCCCGATCTCTGCAGTGAAATTATTATGGGTTGATATAATAATATGATATGATATTTGTAAACTGCTTTTATATATATACGTACCTAAAATTATGAATTAATAGTTAATCGTAATCGTCATGGAAATCTTGTTATCAGAAACGGCTGACGGTCTGCGTTATCTCAGTCACCGAACGTTAGACATAATATCGATCAAGCGACTTCAGGCGAGGAGTATCGAGTGTTACGTGATGTTAGACATAGTCTAGGTCACGTCTGGGTACTAGTCTACACAGATCTACCTACAGATATTTGGATAAAAACAATATTTTTAGTATGTTTTAATAATATCATAAAAAATACAGAAGGAAAGATACATATTATCAATTTTATAACTATCTAGCTTTTTTGCCCGCGACTTCGTCCGCGTGAAGTTCCGGACCCGTTCCAGTGGGAACCACATTGAATTTCGGGAAAAGCTATAGCCTATGTCACTCCCTGATAATGTAGCTTTCTACTGGTGAAAGAATTTTTGAAATCGGTCCAGTAGTTTCGGGGCCTATTCAATTCAAACAAACAAACAATCAAATCTTTCCTTTTAATAATATTAGTATAGATTAGTATAGACAAGCGAACATAGTACCACAGTAGAGTGTCTCCATAAGTAGGCATTAGATATTAGATAAGACCTCATCTGTGACCTCTCTCGGTCACCAATCCGCCTGCCACGCGTAGACTATCACCCTACACAAATAAAATGACTAAAATAGAAATACGGCCCCATAGTTCCCCACATAACATATTATCCCATATCTTATCGAAACGAAAAAAACCGAGCAAGTACGTGTCGGCCCACGCACAATGTAGGGTTCCGTATTGGCTACGCATTTCTATGACATTTGTATGTTTTCTGCTATTACTCGATAACTAGTAGTGCCTACTTAACCGTTAAAGATTTTCTTATAGGTTCGCTATATGGACTACTTCCATGATTTTTTTCAAATTTCTAAACAGAAGACTTTCGGAGATAGACTGTGACACTGTGCAAAACGAAAATTGACACGTTAAATGTAAATAATTCGCAAACGGATCACTGTATCGGAAAATGATCTTCCGATACCCTCGATGTTTTTAAAGACCTATCTAACGATACCCCACAAGGGGTCGGTGCGAAAAAAATATTTCACTTCCACTTTACATGTACAGGCACTCCAAAAAAATATTTTTCAAAATTTTGTTCTACCACTTTGTTACAATTATTAATATGAGTATACATACCAAATTACAGCTTTCTAGCATCAAGCGTTTAGGCGCTTAGACCGCGGACGGACAGACGGACATGGCGAAACTTTAAGGGTTCCTTGTAGTTTACTACGGAACCCTAAAAATCAGTTGACATTCTTATTTAAGGCCAGGTCACAGAGTACCTAATAGTATTACGTAGCCAGGTATTTTGACCTTGTAACTATGACCTTGTTAAAATAATTTGAAATTTTCAGCGAATGCCTAATATCATTATATTTTGTTATTTGAAACTTGTGTCCGTTTTCACTAACCAGCCCTAACATTAACCAGCTTAGGTGTTTATTAACTGTAGGCTGTAGGCCTCTTATCACAAAAAAATTTGCACAATACCATAACAGGTATACCTACCCATTACCCATATTCCGTTGCAATATTACTTGGCATAAGATTTCCAATAAAACTCAACAATTGTGTTTAGAATTAGCTTGTCATACTTTATTGTGGTAACCTGTGTTTTATTGCAATAATTTGTAATCCAATTTGTAATCGATTCGTGTTTATTTCATATCGATTTATTATTTACTAGCTTTTTTGCCCGCGACTTCGTCCGCGTGAAGTTCCGGCCGGACCCGTTCCCGTCGGAACCACATTGAATGTCGGGAAAAGCTATAGCCTCCCTCCGTCTCCACTCCCTGAGAATTTTTGAAATCGGTCCAGTAGTTTCGGAGCCTATTCATTTTAATCAAACAAACGAACGATCAAATGTTCCCTCTTTATAATATTAGTATAGATATCAGTCCATTGTATGGAGCTTTTGTGGCTTGTGCTAAAAGTATATACCTACTACATTATAAAGTATATTGTAATGGAATGCTGCTCAACGATCTAGCGTCTCGGTACCGCGGACACAATTGATTTGTTTTGTTTTGAAAAAAAAATTGTGAAAAAAGTTAAGTTTGATTTGTTTGTCTTTACAAGTGCATTGTTGGTATAATATACTGTAATAGGTACTTGTAGAAGTTAAAAAAAATAAAAATAAAAATACATAAAACTACTCAAAAGATTTCCCATAATAATTAACATTAGTGACACGAGATAACACCCTGTCGCAAGTATAATGATATCGTAATCGATATTACATAATATTTTATATAATTTTCCTATGTTTGCATACTGAACAGACAGATTTTCTATCACGTAACGATTCTAATCGATAAACAAAAAGATCGTAAAACCAAGGTCTATTTAAGTTAATTAATCTCTGATTAAACCACATTAAACAGTAGACTGTAATCATTAAATATTTTAATTAACGTTTATAAATAAAAGTTTTTTTATGACAGAGAAGAACAGACGAACAGTCAGGAGCACGTTAAGCTTTACACTTGCTGTACAATTTTGACTCTTATGACATAGAACTTAAGGTACAAAGTCCGAAATGTAAAGGTCGACCTGCTCTTGAAATGAAATGAAATCGTTTATTTCAGAAATTAGATCTTCACAGGCACTTTTTCTTGTCATTTACAATTTGTATATAAAGAAAATAAACTACGTTATATACTACCACCATTTCGGACACAAGCAAAATGGCCACCGGTAAAAGAAATGGCGAAAGAAACCCGGTTACGGCCTTTTTTGTCATTTAGCAATTTTTTTCTTTCACTCGTTTGTTACAGTTACAATGCATGAGTACATAAGAATAAATAAAATACAGATCCAGGTACATACAGAAATCAAGCACTAAACGCGGGAAGTCGATCCAAATGGTCAAATCCTAAATATGTCGAATATGTAGTATTTAATAAAGCGAGCAGACCAGTCCTCCAAGATGACAACCACAGCTGACTCTGCTCTTGACTGAACAAGCGGGTTACCAGACGGTAAGCATAATCGTCGTTGCCCCTTGTTACGTACTAACTATGTATCTGTGCCCTTGTCCATATGGGCAGGAAAAAGGAAACAGAAAGCGTATTATGAATCCGTCTTCCACTCATCGTACGAAACACAGAATATCACCGCTATATCACGTAGATATTCTGTGACAGGGGACAGGTAGCGCCCCGGTCGAAGCAGCCTATTTACTCGCCACTACCAGTTCCCCTACAAATCAAATCATCGTCTCTCTTATATGTATAGCTACAACCATTTAGAAAAAGAAAATTAACTATATATCAATCAAAAAAATATAAAACTTACTTGTAAACAGGTAGAAGAATAGGCAGCGGTCTTGTCAAATGTGGTGCTACTTCCAACATATTAGCTCGTTCGTGTAAAGCCTCTTTCACCATCTTGTACTGGTCGTAGTCAAGTTGCATAATGGCTTTTTGTAGGTATCTAACTCCACCATGGATTAACTTTGTGCTTCTACTGGATGTGCCGCTGGCGAAGTCATCAGCCTCCACGAGAGCAGTGCGAAGACCTGTGGATTAAAATACTTTATTCCTAATATATAGTCTAAGTTAAGGTACACAATAGTTCACCAAGGTGAGACTGATCGGTGACTGCGCTTCCTGTCCGCGGTGCCGATTGGTCTCACTACTGCTCAACTTCAGGTGGGGTGGAGTCAACTTGTTTGAGTAAATAAATCAAAAACCTAAATTCAGTTTCCTCAATGTGAGACAGACAAAAGAGTGAAAAAGACAGGTAATCAATCAGTATGCGATCGAACTATGTTGCCGAAAGGAACCCGAACCATCTTTCGCAAAAAAAAACTAATTGACCCGATTTTTAAAAGGTCGTCAGCGTCACTGACCTAATGGATACGCTATGCTACGCTACATACCTCGAGTGCAGGCATCGAGGGCACACCCAACCCCCGTAGCACCACCACCCACAATGAGGATGTCATATGTGTGGCCAGCTTGCAAGGCAGTCACTTGATCCGCCCTAGACGGTAGGGGGCGCTTTTTCCTCTCTGTTTTTGCTACAACAGATGGCTTGTACCAACTCTGTAAAGTTATGACACTTATAAAATATTAAAATAAAAATCGAAAAATCCATTTAATCCCAGAAGTTCCTTTACTTTACTAGTTCCTTGGAAGGAAAAATCATGCAATAATCGCCAATTTAATCTGACGTTTAAACTAACTGATTGTTGTGTAACTCGCCGTGACTTTCAAAAGTTTCTTCTATTCGACAACAGATGGCAGTAAAATACTCATAAAAAGTTTATAAAAAATAGTGTTGGGAAATAACTGAAATACGAAATTTATTTTTATTAATTTGTAATTCATCAAACCATCGTAATTTAACTACATAATTGATAAATTCTAATTTGACATTTAATTTTTATAAAGTTCAACCACATGTTTGTATTATTTTTTCAATTATTTTACTGTCTCGCCACATTATGTCATTTTGATAAGTAAGTGGATATTCGTTAGAAACATTATGATAAGAACAATAATAGTGTCACGATATATGATCGTGATATATCACGCACGGTACACCATAGCAACGTAGGTATTATTACAACTTTTTTCTATCATTTACCTACTGTTTCTTGAAATCTAGTGACTTGCAATGGGTTGCTGGCACGAATTCGAATATAATCTTCCTTTCTTTAAATTAAAAAAAAAACTTAATAATATACCTAAATAAATAGGATACCTAGTACCTACCTACATACATTTTAAAACAAATCTTGGCTCAAAATAGATTAATTTTGACAATGTGTGATGAGAATAAATTATTTTATAAGTGTAGAAGTGGTAGTTTTCTAACTACGTAAAACATAAATATTATTTCTGTACGTTTCATCAATTGACTACTAACAAGGAAAACTTTGCCAATAAATTAGATTAGCTGTTCCTAATGTAATTGCTTCTCAGTTTTCACCACGATCAATTTACAGCGCCGAGGATAATAATAGTAGAAGACGGTAGTGCGATGATTGTGCACTTTGGTATAGAAGCATGAAATTTCTACCATGGATAGAGTGTCCCACGGTGATCGTTTTAAGATGTGGAGGGAAGTCAGATTCTTCCTCTGTGAGTGGGGGGAGGGGGGCAAAGGGGGTGAATTCCACGTCTTGATGATTATTTTTTTACTGATCCGTTAATGTTACTAGGGCTTGTATGGTGTCGTTTTCATATAAACCGAATACAAGGAATTCATTTTTAACAAGAAAAATGTATGGTCCCATACAAAAAAATTAAAAATACTGCCAAAAAGTAAAAAGTTCCGCTACGTTTTTTTTGTAAGCACGTTATTTTTACTTTCAAATCTTAATTATTATGATATTAAAAAAATACTGTGTTATAGCTTATTTAATGTAGTTTACAAATATATATAATTGTAGTATACTTTTCATACAAAAACTATTTAAAAAAAAAGAAGAACGTGCAAATTCCAGAATATGCGCGCGGTGATTCAGTGAGATGTAGGTACGTACGCGTAGCGACAAATTTTCATAATGTACTATGGTCATTTGTTATAAATATTTATAGCAATGCTACTAGCCATTATGCGACGTAGTTTTAATGTAATCAAATGTAAGAAATGTGTTTTTATTGCTTCCACGGAAAAAAACATTTAATAATTTTGACATAGAGAAGGTTACTAATAAAACGTCAGAAATAAAAGTAAAATGATGTTTAACCAGCAGTCACCAGTACAAAAGCAAAGTGCTGTACATTTGAGTGCAGCTTTGTTACATTTGCATCTTCCAGTACACCCTTTTTTAACGCTGCACCTAATTAACTCAGCACATAAAGTTGCTACTTCAAGTAGCGTTGTCCAGACTGGCTACCATTCGTTCGAATCTTTAATCCAACCCCAGTTAGATGGTTCAGGAATATCTGGAACTTTTGTTAAAGATTGCATCCAAATGTAAGCCTGATAAGAAGCGCGTTTTATATATTGCTAGAGTGCCTTTTTTGTGGGGGGGTATGTTCTCTATGGCTCGGGATTTTGGGTAAAGAGTTTTTTTTCTGGCTTCATTTATAGTCAGCATTTCACTAATGCGGTCATACATTAAAACCACAAATCTGCAATGAGTCGTCGCTTATTTGTTGTGGCATTGTTGTCATTTCTTCAAAGGCGCTGTTTACTTCTGGAAAAGATCGCCATGTTTCCCATGCTGTTTTTTCCCTCTACCAACAAAAGTGAACTCCGTATCACACCCTGTGAACGCATGAAAGACGGGAACGTACTCACATTGTGACAAACTCATTGACGCTACCAGGTCGTGTAGCGGAACCTTGAGCCAACACCAAATGCAACCTGTAGTTCAGATAAATATATCTTTCTGAAGAATGCCACAGCCAGTACTAATACATCTGTGTCTACGGTGCGTATTGTCACTCTGCTAAATCCTTTCTTTACTGCACCAGCTAAATGCAAAAACATTCGGGTGTCAGCTTCGTCGTGAAAACATGGGGCTATGTCACGTATATCTGAGATATTGATAAAACAGAGAACTTCGATTCAATGTGTCGCGTATATTTCTTTTTCTCCTGCCTGTAAAGAACAAGTTGTTGTGATAAAAATAAAAACAATTCGGTCTTGTTCTCATTCACTGAAAGGAAACTCTTCCAGTTCTTAGGCGTCGCATGTGTGGGAGGCCACTCTTTTCCTTGTGCCTTTTTCTCGTAAAGCAGCTTTAAAGCTCAACTCAAACAACTTGCGCCGATAGCTAGATAGATAGATGTTTTCACGATGAAGCTGACTGAATGTTTTTACATTTAGCTGATGCAGTAAAGAAAGGATTTAGCAGAGTGACAATACGCACCGTCTGTAGACACAGATGTATTAGTACTGGCTGTGGCATTCTTCAGAAAGTTATCTTTATCTGAACTATGGGTTGCATTTGGCGTTGCCTCCAGTTTCCGCAAGACCTGGTAGCGTCAATGAGTTTGTCACAATGTGAGTACGTTCCCGTCTTTCATGCGTTCGCAGTAGGGTGTGATACGGAGTTCTTTGCTGGTAGAGGGAAAAAACAGCATGGGAAATATGGCGATCTTTTCCAGAAGTAAACAGCGCCTTTGAAGAAATGATGACAATGCCACAACAAATAAGCGACGACTCATTGAAAGATTTGTGGTTTTAATGTATGACCACAATAGTGAAATGCTGACTGTAAATGAAGCCAGAAAAAAACTCTTTACCCAAAAATCCTGAGCCATAGAGGACAAAAGCGGCACTTCAGCAATATATAAAACGCGCTTCCTATCAGGCTTACATTTGGATGCAATCTTTAACAAAAGTTCCAGATATTCCTGAACCATCTAACTGGGGTTGGATTAAAAATTCGAACGAATGGCAGCCAGTCTGGACAACACTATCCCCACTATCACTATGTTAATTACGTGCAGTGCAGCGTTAAAAAAGGGTGTACTGGAAGATGCAAATGTAACAAAGCTGCACTCAAATGTACAGCACTTTGCTTTTGTACTGGTGACTGCTGGTTAAACGTCATTTTACTTTTATTTCTGATGTTTTATTAGTAACCTTCTCTAAGTCAAAATTATTAAATGTTTTTCTCCGTGGAAGCAATAAAAACGCATTTCTTTCATTTGTTTACATTAAAACTATGTCGCAAAATGGCTAGTAGCATTGCTATAAAATATTAATAACAAATGACTATAGTACATTATGAAAATTTGTCGCTACGCGTACCTACATCTCACCTAATCACCGCGCGCATCTTCTGGAATTTGCACGTTCTTCTTTTTTTTTAAATAGTTTTTGTATGACAAGTATAATACAATTATATATATTTGTAAACTACATTAAATAAGCTTTATCACAGTATTTTTTAATATCATAATAATTAAGATTTGAAGTAAAAATAACGTGCTAACAAAAAAAAAGTAGCGGCACTTTTCACTTTTTGGCAGTATTTTTAATTTTTTTGTATGGGACCATACATTTTTATTGTTAAAAATGAATTCCTTGTATTCGGTTTATATGAAAACGACACCATACAAGCCCTAGTAACATTAACGGATCAGTAAAAAAATAATCATCAAGACGTGGAATTCACCCCCTTTGCCCCCCTCCCCCCACTCACAGAGGAAGAATCTGACTTCCCTCCACATCTTAAAACGATCATTGTGAGACACTCTATCCATGGTAGAAATTTCATGCTTCTATACCAAAGTGCACAATAAGGCTCAAATATGGCACAACCGTCTTCTACTATAAAATGGAATATCCAATAAATGCACTACACAAACATAGAACTTCTGAGAGTTTAGACCTTACGATTTTGCAAGATAAGAACTTAAGTCTATATATAAGTATAATTATAAGGATATAGCTTTCGCTGTCAAAAGAGTTTGTACAACAAATGTAAAAGGAATGCAGGGCCATATGGGCCTTAAATACGATAATTACTAAGTTTCTAAAGATGCTTATACGTTGTTAACATCACAATGTTTGTTCTTACTTCTCTACCCTGGATACCTATTTCATTTGTTGACTGTACACGTTAAAAACGTTATTGGTTCACTAGTTAAATCAAAAGGGCTTTTATATCCTACCTATCATTACTGTATGTGATCTAACAACTAACGTATCCACGCGAATTGTCTCCGGTGTCCGCGCTACGATTATGTTACTCACTGCATATGAGTCATCCGCTGATAGGGCCCACGCAGCCACAACTGCGCTCGCGACTCCTGTCGCACCGCCTATTAATATTCTTCTTCGGGACATTTTCTGAAACATTACACTATTGTAAAAAGAAATAATAATAAAAAAGATCGCAACAAAAAGTGAAAGTGCCATTGATATATTTTTGTTTTTATTAGTTAAAATTTAGTTAATTAATGGAAAAATTGGAACAGAGTGGAATTTTGAAATAGTATCTAAGGATGCTAGATGAATTAATGATGAGCTACTAGGAAACTTACTATTTACGGCAGGATATGACGTTCTAAAATGAGTCAAACAGATTACAGAAATCATAAATATTTTACATATACCTAGGAATACTAGATTGCTGATTAACATACAATAATTGTAAGATAAATACGTATTACATTTACCTACGTCCATAGAAGACTAAAACAAACAGACATGTTCATGCGTACAAAAGTTTGCTTTGAACGGGATCCGGATACGCGATTCTTGGGATAAATTTAGCCCCTCCTGCTAGCCATGTCACATGACACATCATGTCTATGATCATCGAGAATGAAATTAATTTTTACATAAGGCATTGGATTTTCTATTCATTTATAGCTATAGACCTGTTTCTATAACTACGATCTAAATGGAAGATTATTACGGCACAAATTATGGTTTCCAATTTCATGAGCCCAACCAAAGCCCAACCCAACTAATGGACTTAAGAAGTTAAATTTCAATTTAAGTTAATGGTAAATTGTTATCGAGTTTAGCTGGAACAAGGACAAACGTTCATAACGTCTAAACAAATAAGAACGGTTTAAAAAGACTTAAGTCAGAATGTGTTTTATGTAATACTAATAATGATGCAATAATGACTTAATTTGTATTATAAATTAAAATTAGTTTTTAAATGGCCATGCAGTGATTGACTGATTATCAGCCAGAAGACTGATGTCATGCACTGTTCTGTTAATCTGTAAAATGTGATAATCTCTATCAATGAAAGATTTTTTATCAAATTTATAAGAGAATACCAACTTCATTAAACGAGTTATCACTTCCGACTTGTCGTATACAGTCTAGCGTAACAGAGTGCAGATAATAATCAAGGCCAAGTACCTAACACGCGTGTATGTCTTATCTCCGTAAAGCCCACCATTCACTACACGAACCCGGACCCGACTCGCAACCCGGACCCGACCGCGGACCAATCCGGCGTTGCCCATACACTGCACGGACCCTCCACTCGAAGTATGGCATGTGGGGTTCGACAGGCGCTCGCGGCTCGCAACCGCGGACCTGCGAGCCCGACGCCAACCCAATGCGTGTGATTTTTCCGGCAGATTGGTCACATGCCATACTGAATGGTGGGCTTTAGAATGAACAGATTGGCCAGTAATGACATCTAATGTATTCTCAGATTCTATAGAGTTAAGTAATTAGTTGAACTTTCTAATCAATTTATTTATTGGGGTTTAGTTTATGGAGGATTATAGACTGAAGACTAATATGGATAATTTTTGGACTAGCTTAACCCACGCAACTTCGTTATCGTGTATCCCGTGGGAATTCCGAAAAATCGTTTCTCATCGGATGCTTACGGCGTACAAAGAACACATCCTCTAGTTTCAGTTCTCTACGATCAGCTGTTTAGGCTATGCGTTAATCATTAATTCAGGATAAAGCATGTTATATGTATAGCTTACTAGCTTTTCCCCGCGGCTTCGCTCGCGTTAATTTTATGACATAAATCTCGTTTGACAACAAAACAACCCATAGCGCAACTTGTGACGCCATCTGTTGGCCGATAGCATCACATACAGCGCCCTCTATAGTAGAAAAAATATTTTCCCATTGGAATGACATACTTTAACGGTATTAAAACCCGGTCCTATTAGCACTTCATTTAAATAAATATATAGGGACTACACACAGATTGAGCTAGCCCCAAAGTTCGAAACTTGTGTTATGGGATACTAAACTCAACGATACGATATTTTATAACAAATAGGTACAGTCGCCTCGAGGATAGCAGGACCATCTTTAGGGTGATTTTTGGTTGCAACATCCAACATCCTAGTGGACACATGTGGCTCTAATAAACAAAAACCCTGTTTGGTAACAAAGAAAAGGACGGAGCTGACAAAAAATCCGCTTACAAGATGTGCAAGGGATTTTTTTCTAAAATGGTCCTCCTATCTTCGAGGCCACCGTACATATGGAGATAAACAAACATCCAAGACCCAGTCGAATTAGAAAAAGTTCGTTTTTCGTCACGACCGGGTTTCGAACTTGGGACCTCCTGGGTGGCATGGTAACCATTACGCCACGGAGGTCGTCATTTCAATGTTATTTATTCCATATCATAATATGGAATAAATAACACTTTTTATTAAGATAATCACCTTGACATCCTAAAAAGTAAAGTTATTGACCTGTGGATTATGTCACAGTCAGCTCACAGATGTAAAGAGACAGTTCGTCGGATTGTTGGCAAAGATTCGACATTCATTGGATATAGTTCTCATTTTAGTGGACGGGCCTAGTGGTTAAGACACAAGTGCTTTTCACGCCTTACGCACGCGTCTATCAAGTGTAACATTTTGTCTGAACGATAGGTACAGTCAGCCAATGAGAGAGGTGAGCACGGCCTGTGATTCAAGTTTCCTAAATATTTCGTGAAGGGATTTACTTGCATTTTTATTTATTAAGTTATAAGTTTTTTTTATAAAGATTCATAACGATGCTTCCATTGTAAGTAGAAAAGTCTTTGTTCTCTGGCCTGGTTATCTCTTTTATTAATTGACTGTACTAGAAGTCTATTGTTCTCATATGTGCATGCACATCACAAGCCAAGTTCTGTAGCCAGAACCGAAATAGATCGAGCTTGCGAAATAATCGTCGCACGGTTTAATAGATTCCACTACGGCACGTGAAGTCAGGTGATCCCGATTACATTGTCACCCTAGCTAGGAATACATCATTCATTGCGTTATATTACATGCGACATGAATTAATTAATAGCAATTGTTCTGTTACTTTTATCTCTAATAAATATTAATAATCGAAATTGACTTTTTTGTCCTTGACAGAGACCTGGTTTATTTTCCGGGTCTCCTACGTTCAAGTCCTTGACAAGAAGCGTCATTAAAATGATGTCATGCTGAGCTGTGATACAACAATGATTAAAGCAAAATTAAATAACTATACTTTTTGAATTATCAAAAAATTTGTGATTTGTATTACATGTAAAGATATATATGATAATGTACATATATTAAAATCAATTAGAAAACATTTAGGTACATTTTTACATATTTGAGGATTAAACATAAAACAATTTAAGCAATGACTCTTAAGCAGTGATTAAATAGGTATTAATATTGTTCATTAACTACTCAAATCATGGCCAAAAAAAAAAAACATAATTAATTAAATACGCAAAGCAAGGAAAATAAATTATTTTACTAAAAATAAATTGTCTTACCTTTTATAAATAGAAGAAGCCTTTGTTTAGAACCATGTAATGTATTATAAAACAAACAAAAACTAAATTTAGTATGCAAGGACGATCACACAGCAATAATTTAGGCTTGTATGGCTTATAATATTAATTTAAAATTCGAAGAAACACTAACTATTCACTGCCATCACTATTTACAATTATCGTAAAAATAACATTTATTACTGTTTTAGTTTTGATTGAAATATTAGCTAATCGTATGTTACTACAGCGCGTAACCGGGTTTCATATACCCGGTGAGTACGCGACCTACTGACTGACCTACCGGTCGATCTTGAGCGTTGGTCGTCGTGAGTCGTGATTGTGAGTCATTGTTCTGTTGACAGTGGTACATCACTAACTTCATTCTAGTTCAAGTTTAAATATAACGCCATCTAGCGTCAAATAACTCAACTAGTAAACTGTAATGCTTTTCTAATTTCAGAGTATATCTGTTGGAAATATATATTATACAGGGCCATCTAGTTACGAAACATGTAAAACGTATGTTATTAGTATCAAGATCACATTTTTTCGTTGTTTTATCATAATATGGAAAATACAGGGAAAATAGTAAACAACACATCAATAGTGAACATCATATTTATGAACATCCATATAGTTCACCTTCTGCAAGAATCAAACCCGTAAATCGAGTGTAAGCTGGGAGATGAACAACTGCGCCAAATTCGGCTTCTCAAAAAATATCCATGAAACTTACACAAACTAAATGAATTCATCAAGGGAAATACCCTCGCTATAATTTAATTTACGGTACTTTCCCCTATGTCTCATATTGGGATGATTTATTATACAATTTAAATAAATTAAACAATAATTAACGTAGCGTAGGTCACATTGACAGAGAGTAAGCGGGCGAGGTTTTGTATCTATCCATACAGATAATATATTTCACGAAGAGCGGGCTATGAATGTTGTAAGGTGTGCATATGCACATTGTTTTGGTGCGTAACCGATTTTACGAGGGCCGCGTCACAGTATTACAATATTCTCCCTATTTTAAAACTGTGGCAGCGTTTCCGAGGCTCCGCACACAGCAATGTGCATGTGAATGAACGTTACAACATTCATACATAACTCTTCGTCTTTAGTTCACACTGCACATTTATATTATTAGAAACTTCAATAACGAACGCTATGAACGTTAACCGTTAAATAATTTAAAAAATTATTTATTTAAATTTATTTTGTGCGTTCCTTTATGAACTATCCGATGATACATTTGTTCTTGCCTTTGTCTTGTCTTGCTCGCTCGCTCATCAAGCAAATTTTCAGTATGAACCCGCATAATAGCTCTTAGTTTCCTTCTCTTGCGCCCGCTCTTGGAACAGCCTGCGCTTTACCATTTGCCTGAATAATTTTCATAAATTATAATCAACTAGTGGCCGCGGTTTCTGCCGCGAAATCCCATTGATCGCTGTCCGGAATGATATAATAAATATTTTTGGACAAATCACACAACGCCATCTAAGTAGTCCCAAACTAAGCATAGCTTGTATCATGTATACTAAATTGCTGATAAATATACATAAATACTTTTTTTGGTAAATAAATACTCATTAAATATAGAAAACAACCAGACCAAGACAAACAGACATGTTCATACACACAACTGTTTGCCTGCGCAAACTTGCGCAGGATTCAAACCCGCGGCCTTGGGACAAAGTGGCCATTGCTAGCCACTCGACCACCGGGCTTGTCAGATATCGTATATGGGACAAAAATCCTGTGTGTTAATTCGTGCTATCACCTCAAGCAAATCGGTCTAGCGGTTTTGCGTAAAGGAGTGACATTCGCGTCTGTAACATTAGTAAGGATTAGCTATTGTACGCGGCTTCACCAATGGTTTAACTCGCCTTCTAAGCCACAAATTATTCTATAAAAATCAAATACATTTTTTTTTAATTCGCCTGGTACCAGGGGGGTGCCACTCCGCAGTTTAGGTACGATTGACCTTGGGACCGGGCCGCCCGGTTAATCTCAAGGCTACCACCACTCGGCTCTCGCTCGTGCCGCTAGCTAGACGCATCGCGCGGACTCGGCCGCAGCGCGTGTCGAGTAAATAAAAAATGACTAACTATACGAAAATTATTGTTGTGTGTACACATGTTATTTTTATCTATTATTTATTAAATAAGTAGGTACAATTTATATCGGCGAGTGAGAACCTTATGCTCTTGCATTGAAACCGATTTCAATTTAGCGCTATCCAAGGGAATATCTAAATAAGATATTTAGTTATCTTCTTAGATTAAAGAAATAGGCACATACCTAACTGGTAATTTAATATTCAGATTAAATTCTTCTCTAAAAGAAGACAACCCTAACGTCGTCAGAAGAGGTAAGAAATACGCGATAGAAAGAGAGGCAACTTCTAGGTGATTATAACTGTAGGTTGTGTGCGCTGTGCGAGCTGAATTGCACCTTATTGTATCGTAGCGAGAGTCCCTATTTCTTTAATTGATTTTTCGGAGTGGAACTTCTGTACGTAGTACTATTATCTATTCTGTGCTGGTACTTTCAAAGATTACCGCGTCGTAACAAACTCTATAGATAAAGTAAAATAAATATACATATTATTACTCCAACATACTTTATTAGATATTTAAGATAGTGTCAGACCTTACAAAACAGAAAATGCACACAGCATCAAAACACATATACCATTTATTTGTCCTTTTTCTCCAAGAGCAGAGAGTTGTAGATTTTTGTGACTTCAGTTACTACTATGGGCTGGACCACTGTGCCGTTTGTGTCCAGGAAATTTGCGAAGGATTTGTTGACCGACGCTTCACGGGTCTTGCCATTGGAATCGCGCATTACTAGCACCAAGTTGTATTTATCATCATGTCTGGACAATAGAAAAATAATTAAAATGACACATTAATCCAAGAAAATCAAGCCATATACAGGCAATTAGGAGAAATAATTGGTTGTACAAGGTATAACTGTGCCAATTTTCAAAACTACATGAATTAATTCTTAAGATTTTATTAATTTTCTCGAACTACATAACATAAATGAAATAACCGAGTTTAAAGATAGATAGAATATTCTTTATTTGAATTACACATACAAAAAAGTGTATTTTTGAGCTGAGCGAGCCGAAGGCGAGCGAAGCTCTCCATACCAGACTCTCCTCATTTGGTTGTTCGTCTTCTCCTCCCAAACTACTCCACCAATTAGAACCAAACTTGGCACATCTTAAGAGACAGTTTGTGGCAAGGTTTTAAAAAAATAAAAATGAAAATAAAATGTGCCAAAATGTGCCAAAACCAATAAAGCTGATTTTTGGCGCCAAAACTTTCAACATTCGCTCAGCTCAACTTTGCATCGCGTTACGCCATGCACCCCTAGTATTTGATGCAACTGAAAATGATAACTGACAAACAGCCATTGGAACAAAAAATGAATTGTAATTGACCCAAAGATTGGAGTAGGGTAATTTAATAAATCTTTAATATAGTTTTAATTGTATTAAACATTACAGAAGAAATATTAATTTACAATAGACACTATGTGTAATATGAAAAAAACGGTCTATTTGAGAACCTACTCTTTTATTGACGTAAGTTAAAAATTAATAAAATACTTACTTTTTGACATAAGAGCTTGCTTCCCAGACTCTGGTGTTGTTCCCAACTTTCTCCTTGGCCACAACAAAGATACCCTTCTCTTTAAATGTGGTGTATAATGTAAGTATGCCCATAAGTATGAAATATGAGGACACACAAATTATGAGCACCAACCTGAAATAAAAATAAAAAAACAATTATTTGTTAATAGGTACTACAATACAATATTAAATTTACAATTCGTAAAACAAATCAAAATAAAATAGTAATTAAATACCAATAACTAAATATTTTATACAGACTTTCAATATTTGATTTATTAAACTGAACTTAAAAGTAAGTAATTTTTAAAGTAAGCTTGTTTGCCACCTTTGTGGTATAAAATAAAAAAAATAAAATAAAAAAAACACTGAAACCAAAAATTAAGTTGTTTCACATTTTACTACACTACAACCTCTTTGATATTGGTGGCAGGAGCCTTACACTCCTGCAATTGCCTGGTGTAGTACCAGAAAACCTTCGCAGGTATGACTATTATTTGTCCATCCAAAAAAGCCCTTACATTTTAATATATACAATGAGGTCCATGAAGTGCATAATTACCTGGATTGTGGGAATGGGTACAAATAGTCCCAGAGCAGGGCATAGAGCGCGACACCTACAGCTAAAGCACAGAGGAACAGTCTGCCATCAATGAGAGCAAAACTCTCCTTACATTTCAGATCTCCTGTTAACACCTGGAACAGCGTGAGAGAACAATTTATTAATAACTAGCGAAAGCAGAGCTACTTCATTTGTGTGTATCCAGCTTTCCCATGGACATTTTGGAAAGTCCATGAATGTATTATGCATTTTTTTAGAGTGGTAGAGCAATTATTATGAAATGGGCTTGCTCGACCGGCGAAGTACCACCCTCTCACAGAATATCGACGTGATGCAGCAATGAGTTTCGTTCGGGGAGTGAGAGATCAGGAAGCCCAACTCCTTCCCTATCCCCTCTTTCCCCCGTTTTCTTTCCCTTCCCTTCCTCATTCCTTTCATCCAACCACCTTAGTGGACAACGCATTGGTTGCACCCCTGGTGTTACTGATGTTCATAGGTGACCGGTGACCGCTTTCCATCAGGTGGTCTGCTTGCTTGTTTGTCTGCTGTATGACTTTAAAATAAGGTTTATAATTTTATTTTTTATTTTCTTTGAATCATTCTATATATTGCTGACTGCATTAAAATCTGTTGAGCAGTATAAAAGATCAAAGCGAACAAACGGTCTTCATTTTATATTATGTAAAGAGAAAATTAATTGTACACAATCACCATCTGCTAGGTTACTCTGCATAGCAATCGCGATTTTAATTTCAATTCTATATAATTTCAAATGCAAAATTAACAGCAAATCATAATTCGTACCATTGAAATTTTATACCTTACTAACTATTTGGTTAGCATTCAATCCGATTTCATTTAGTTTAGTATTTAGTTAGCGCTAGTTTAGCTGTAAAGAGTACCTAAAATTAACAATCTAATGGCGATCGTGCGGAATTATCTTCAAGAGTAAGAGGGCTGGTCTCAAAGTAAGCTAGGCTTGCCTGTAATAAATCATATTACAAGCTAGGCTTGTAATATGATTTATTACTGTAAATATTATTACAACATGTATATAGAAAACACCCAAGAGTCTTGAATCTGGGTGTTTTCTGTGAATTAAAAGTATATATTTACAATAATATATCCATTATCTGGTACTCATAACACAGGCAGGTTAAGCCTAGCATACTTTGGGACCAGGTGGCACTGTAAAAAAAAGTTTCATCAAGATGGTGATATGAAGAATAAATGGTTATAATGTTTATAAACTATTGGAACCAACATTTACCTCTCTAATAGCATCATCAATAGCATTTTTAGCAGCTGCACCATCCCATTTATTGATTTTAACAACCTAAAAATAAGAAAAAAGGAAATAATACATACATAATGTAATCATTTATTATGATGTATATTATATGTAGATATGCTGAATTATCAAAAAAGGAAAGGGGAACATAACCATAATTAAATAACATTGAATTTGGATGCTGGATATTGTAAATAAAATAAAAATGCTAGTTCAAAATAAAATCGTGTTGTTCAAAGACACGACACCACCACCGCAACAAATTGGGTGTAAAAATTTAAAACGTAATTAATAATTTATATAATCTTAGTTAAAAATTATTTACTGTCATAAAATTAATCAGTAATTAAAGTCAATTCTGCTAAAAATCCTACAAGAATATCATAAAACACGAAAACGGTAAATCGTGACGTGGATCTCAACCGTAGGTTTGTGGTACAAATAACATAAAGTACTTTGGTTGATGATATAGTGAGTTATAATATAATTACCTCAGATGTTTCCGACATTTTCTGTGAGCTAATTTTTACTTAATTACTTATTATCCTAATTTTATTTTAATGAAAATAACATCCAGTAACCAACTATTGGTAGAGTTTGACAGTGACAGACCGACAGATGACGCTAAATTCAACGCAATCAACGTCACCCATCAGCATTCATGCATGAGCTTTCGTTCAAAAATAAAATAACCTCTGCAACTAGTCAAAAATAATTTCAGATACGAAATTTATGAGTGACTCAATATCAAAATTATTATAAGTTTATTGGTAGTAGGTACCTATTTTTGAAACCAAAATTATTTGGCAAAACATTCGATTTAGTTTTGCATGGATTCGCGTCGTCGGGAGAGATGAGCCGCCCTAGACAACAGTCATGGATCATGGCATGGCTGCCTTGTATTAAAAAAAATAAATGAATTGAAGATGGATTTCTATCGTACCTATTTTATTTTATTTATTTGTGAAAATGGTTTTGTAATTTCCAATTAAATGCTTATAATTTTCTGACCAGTGTAAAGCTCACTGGAATCAACAAAGTAATGGTATGTTATGCTAGCAGTTTGTTTATCAAAAACATTTTTGATGGCCATCCGACCGGTGGTATATCTGTGGAAAGTGCTAATTATGTTGAGAAATGGATTAAGAGCAAGTAAAAGCTATCGTATTCGTATGTTATCCTTTACTATTACGTAAACATTTGTAAATTGTGCCCATGGTTTACTAACCATGTGGCATTGACAGAAACAGTAACAACGATCGAAAGAGGTCACTCTAGTCCCGCCCGATTCCCATGTTTCTGTCTAATTGACTGTGTTTTTTATTTGTTTATAGGTTAAATGTTTTGCGTCGATAGAGTACAACAATGGCGAAACGAAAGAAGGCTGCAGCGAAGTCTGCAGGCGCGCGTCGCGCGAGCCGCCGCGGCAAGCAAGCAGACGACGCTGCTGAGGTGCTCCCCGCCACCGAGGGCGAGACGTCTAGCGCGGCCGAACCCGCGCCGCCTGACCCTTCGCACAATGTTGACTCACAAGTCTCTGGCAATGAGACATCCCAGCCTGATCCTCAAACATCCAGTACATCTGCACTGAAAAATAGCCAAGTACCAGTAGTGGTAGCCTTACATAAGAAGTTTGGGAAATATCGTTTATTCAACAATGATGAGTCATTTACTAGAAAATATGAAGTAGGCAGTGACAGTGAAACAAACAGTAGTATAGAAATCAGGGTTGTTGACCCCTGTGCCAGCTCAGAGTCAGACTCTAATGCCGCATTGGACACTCAATCCGATACAAACAGTGGGGCTTGTAACAGCCCAATAAATAGTTCTATTAGTGCTCTGCAAAGTCAGAGTAGTTCTAGAGATGTATCTCCGGTGCCAACACCACTAAGTAGGAGTGAAACACCATTAGATAGAGACAATTTAATGTCAACTGATAATGTAGAGGCAAAACGGAAAATGGAGTCCGAACCAATACCATTATTAGATTTAATATCACCAGAGGTCCATGACAAATCACCTGCTGTCCCAGTATATTCAACAGTTAATGAAACTCAGGAGGCAGTACCTGAGATCCAAGACATTCCTTTGGACGAGACTGTTGAGCAAGTTGAATTTGCTGGTGACGATGATGAAGTCATCACTATTGTACAAATAGTTGAAGATGACAATCCTGAACTATACTATAGTATACAAATAGACAGTCCAAAGGAGCAAACAACAGAGGAAAATAATGAAATGCAGGAAGAAAAACAAAATGTAGATTTTCAAAAGCATTTTGAGAAGCTTAATCTTGCACCTGTTGAATTACAACTGGACTCACCGATGGAATATTCTGAATCTCACAATGAATCGCCAGTGTGCTGCACACCAGATCTCCCATTTTCTAGAGAAAATCTACAAGATCTTGCACGACCAGATCCTAGTATAACACCAAGTTCTACTTTATCGGATGACAGTAATTCATCAAGAGTTACAGAACAAAATCAAAATAATTCAAATGATTCTGCTGAATCTTCACCTACCGGTGTAAGAAGATCGAGTCGGATTAAAACTATAAGTAACATGAAACAGAAGACTAAAGGATATGGATTAGTAAAGACACCTTTGAAGAAGGCTTTAATAACACAGACTAAATTGAAATTAGAGGAATTAGGTTCCGACAGTCAGGAGAAATCTACTGATATGTTACCAATAAATGCACCAAACTCACCATCATTTCCCGTGCCTTCTGATATGCCAGTAAAAGTTAAGTCACGATGGCGGAGATCTAGCGAGCTTGAAATGGGTGCTAATTCCCCAGCAAACTCACCACTGGCTAGTCCGAGTTTACCTCAGCGTTTACCTCCCCTAGCTGAGATTAACGTTCCTGAGGAGGAGCATATTGTCACACCAATGACTAAAGAGGCGTATGACAGGATAATTGAGGAAAGAATGAATCAATACCAACATTTGGATGAGAATGAGTATCTGTGTGATAGGATGATTAGTAAGGAAACTAAAAAAATGATTTGCGACTGCTTTATGACCAAAGAAGAGTTGGATCGTGGTGAACTCGCATGCGGAGAAGACTGTCTCAATAGACTGCTTATGATTGAATGGTAATATAACAAATTATTTGGTAAAACATTTTATTTTCATGCCCCTGAACATTAAACATTAACATTAGTTTGACTGTTTCAATACATATGCTGTTAACAACAAATCTTTGGCATCGTGGCACTTTTGGCTTGGCAGAGCGTAAATCTATTATGATATGGCGGTTATTCTGATAGAAATAGATGAATAATTTATCATAATGAGCCTTGATGGATGAAGAATGTTAAATAACTGTTTGTCCCTGACAAAAAATATGTAAAATCGTCTGTGTCTTTTGTTGAATAAAAATCTATTATATTAAAAGAAAAAGTAGTTTGTCAAGTATCATTAAATTAAAACTAAATGAAAAATCTTAAAATGTTCTATTTTGCAGTATACTACTTTAATATTAACTCATCTAACTTTAAATATGTTATTTTTAATATACTTTTTTTATTCCAGTAACACTCGCTGTCCTGTAGGTGATAGATGTACAAATCGTCGATTTCAGAAAATACAAAATGCCCCTTTGAAAGTGTTCTATGCTGACAAGAAGGGTTGTGGAGTGGAAGCCATAGTGGACATATCATCGTAAGTTGCAAATAGATAAATAACCAGTAGATTAGATACTTGCTTTTAACTTTATCCAACCAACAATATTTCTGCTATACCCGATGGTTGACTGGTAGAGTATGCCTTTACACATTAGAGCCACAGCACACGACGTATTTTATACGCGCAGATGACGCGCGTTTCGTGCTACATTGAGCTCTTTGTATGTTAGACGTCACGATGGAATGATTGCAACACCGCCTTGGATAACGATATCGCGCGTCATCTGCGCGTTTAAAATACGCCGTGTGCTGTGGCTCTTAAATCCGCCAATTGTACTTTTCTTTTATGCAATAAAGAATAAATAAATACAATTTTACAGCCAAGTATCAAGCTTTACACATTAGACTTTGTACCAGTCTTTATGTTGTATAAGGCGAAAATCGCAAGTGTAAAACTTTATTGGCACTTGACTGTACTGATTTGATATTTTGTTCAAATATACATGCAAATTGAGTATTATCTTTGTTAAATGTGCATAATATTTTAGTGTAAAGGTTTATTATACTCGACTGTGCCTGTTTGATATTTCATTCTTTAATATCATTTAAGTCTAAGCTTTTGTATTTTGAAATAACAATATTATTTCAAAACTATGCTGAAGCGACTGTGCAAGTTATCATTAATAAGAATAATTATGCAAGCGGTTAAGTATTTTGTAACATTTATGTTTGTAAACAAGACAAATTGCACAAGTATAGATCAGACACAGTGGGATGTCATGTGGTGGTTTGTTGCGGTGCAGATCACCACCGGTATCCCCCCTCCTATAAGCATTAGATCACTATCCTAGACAAATAGTAAAATTTTATTATGAAATGAAATGAAATCGTTTATTTCAGAAATTAGACCTTCACAGGCACTTTTTCTTTTCATTTACAACTTGTTTAAATAAAGAAAATAAACTACGTTATATACTACCACCATTTCGGACACAAGCAAAATGGCAACCGGTGAAAAGAAATGGCGAAAGAAAACCGGTTACGGCCTTTTTTGTCATTTTGTACTTTTTTTTCTCTCCTTTTTTCCACTCATTAGTTACTATGTAGGTATAAGTACGTATGAAATTTCAATGTATGTTTGCCAACTGGTTTTCTTTTACCAATTATTTTACCAGTGGTCAATTCATTTCCGAAATGGTGGTGCCTTGTAGAGTAGATTAAATAAACATTACTATATTGTACGTAGACTTTGAGAGAAAGTACCTGTGAAGATCTACGCTTTATTAATAAACGATTTGACTCTTTGAAATATTTTTTTATGTGCGAAATAACATCTGCGCGCGGCACCTGTTGCTATACTAGTCACGTCAGTAAACTTCAGCGCGAGTCGGCCTTGTAGGCACAAGGCTGACTCGCGCTGACGTATAACGAAGTTCGAAACTGACACTTATTACATAGTGCATAACGAAATCGATTTTTAAGCTGTGAGTCGCGTTGTTGGCGCGCACTATTATGTCGATATACAATGCACAATTGCACCTGCAGTATGTATTATATTGTTACGTGTAGTTAAAGCTTCGAAATTAAATTAAATTTACAGGGGGGAGTTCCTAATGGAATATGTAGGCGAAGTGCTTGACTGCGACCAGTTTTACAAACGTGCGCAGACATACTCCGAAGAAAACAACCTTCACCACTATTTCATGTCGTTGAAAGGTGATACTGTTATCGACGCCACGCTCAAAGGGAACATTTCGCGTTTCATTAACCACTCCTGTGATCCTAATGCTGAGACGCAGAAGTGGACAGTCAATGGAGAGCTAAGGATTGGTTTCTTCAGTAAAAGAGATATAGTAGCGGGAGAAGAACTCACATTTGATTATCAGTTCCAGAGGTTTGGGTAAGTATTTTTTTTATTTTTTATTAAAAACAATTAGATAGTTAAGTCACAGATAATTTGTTTGAATTGAAAACCTATTTATATTCTATAAAAAAAAGAAACGTGTAGTTTATGCTGCATTTTTTCATATTTTTTTTTGGATCACTATCTATGCAGTATAAATTTATGTTATAATGATCCTGTTTAATGCCCAGTCTGATCAAGGTATAAAACATGTATTGTATATATAATAAGCTTTATGCCATAGAAATAAAATTTAAATATAAGTTATACAATTAAAACTAGTAAAATTTTCATCCAATGACCTTTTTGAAACAAACTTTTCCAGCCGCTGAAGAGTGGTAAAGGTTGTCTTGTTTATGCAGAAAGGTGGCGCAACGGTGCTACTGCGGCACTGCTAATTGTCGCGGTTGGATTGGCGCAGAACCCGATTCAGACGATGAAGATTATGAGGAGGTATTGTTCTTTCTAATGGTGTTTAATTTTCTAACGACCGGTTTCTGAAATGCATTTTTGAAGTAAATGAGACTTTATATTATAGTCACAGTCAAACTAAAGAAAAAGTGATCCTTTAGGAGATCCGTTTTTTAACCGACTTCAAAAAAGGAGGAGGTTCTATGTTTCATTGTATATTTTTTGACTTGTGTGAATGTGGAATTAAAATGCGTATGCTTAACTGGCTGTAAGACTGTCGGTGTCGAAAGGTGATATTTAAGCTTAAATTGTATGCACTTTTTTCTGGAGGTGTTGGAACCAGGAGTCCAAACATACAGATTCTACCTACCTAATTTGGTGGTTTGGTTTTTCATTTGCATGGAGTAGTTTGTCAAGGGAATTTTCCTATGAGGCTGACATAGTCAAATATGGCGAAAAGCCTCAAAAAAACAGAGAAAAAAGAATTGTTTGTAGTTAGTTTTTTTTTTTTAATTGTGGAGAAAAAAAAAATTTCATTGAAAAGTTATGTTTTTATTCAGGAAGAGGAAGACGTGTCGACATCTAAATCAGGCGCTATTGAGCCTGGCGCTGAAGGTGCCGTTCCCGCAGCACCGGGCGAGCCCCGCCCGCGCATCAGGCCCAAACGCGAGAGGAAGTACAAACCCAAGGCAGAGTTGGTACAGGATGCTGATGTGAGTTCCTTTTATTCTCATCGAACTAGTGATATCTTGAGATTGAGATTTATTTTTATCGAGAAACAACTGGTCGAATGAGCCGGGGCTCCTATTTCTGGGTGTGAGGTCACAAGGTAAACCTAACGACATTAATGTCACGTTCTTCAATGGCGCAGTTCGTCTTAATTAAATAAATTCGACGGTCGAAAAAATGAGAAGAATAAGCCAGTATTTAGTTATTTTAATTATCTGGAAGTCTATGAACTTTGGTAGTATGACTATTAAAATGGAAACTGTAAACTATGTAGCACTGTATTTTCCAGTTTTTTGAATATGAAAACGTTTACCAGTGCGAATCGGTGGCAACAAGAGTATTTTAAATATGGTTTTACGATGGTCTTATTTGAACCAGATCGAGGAGGACCTGGAGGCGCTGGGCCGCACGGGCGTGAAGAACCAGAGCCACACGCTGCGCCTGTCCCGCGCCGTGGTGCGCGCCAAGTCCCGCAAGGCGCAGGCGGCGCTGCTGCGGCTGCTGCGCGACGCGCACCTGCCCTGCCGACGGCTGTTCCTGGACTACCGCGGGCTCAGGCTGCTGGCGCCGTGGTGCAGCGACGCGCCTGCGCACTTCAGGTTCCATTCTTTATTATTCACTAGCTAGCTAGTTAGCCGCGTTTCATTTTATACACAGTAGCGCCATCGTCGAATCGCGTACTAATCGGGATAAAAAGTACCACATGTGTTAATCCAAGGTACGAGCTACCTACGTACCAAATATCATAAAAAGTCGCCCAGCTACTTGAGCGTGAAGAAGTAACATACATCACAAATTTTCGCCTTTATAATATTAGTGGGATTTTTGCTTTATGATTTAAAATGTTTTCTATTTTATTAATTTTATTAGTATCATTTTAAAAGAGCAAGTGCTAAATTTCTTGCTAGTTTTATACAAATCTGCTGAAGTGAAGGTTGGAAAAAATGTGAAGATTCCAAAGAGCTTGTATGTTAATAGGCCTTTTTCGAAAATATTTTTGAAAGAACATTTTCTAAAAATTAGTATCCCATAACACACGTTTCGAACTTACCTTGGGGCTATCTCAAACACCAGTTGCCTAACAACTATAAAAGTAATCATGAACTTGTAATAGGCCTATTTGAATAAAAACAAATTGATTTCAGGCTGGAGATGCTGCAGACGGTGGACAGATTGCCCATCACTAACAAGACCATGGTGCAGGAGAGCCGCTTCTTCACGGTCGTCGAGCGCTGGCTGAGAGACGCAGACCAGCCCCAGGATGCGCAGCCCGCCTTCATTGATGAATCCACAGGTATTTTTACAATATGTCTTCAAATTTATTAACCAAAGACCTAAAAAACTTAACGACTTTCATGTAAATCTACTTGCAGATTTTATTGTTTTTTTTTAAAGCTGCTGTCAGCAATAAGTATCTTAGTAATATTATAAATTGGTAAATAATCGAAAAACAAATGTGTTTTGTCTTTATTTAATAAAAATAAATACGTTTAATAGGTCTGCCCGTGGAGCTTCCTAACAGAGGACTCCAAGAAACCGCCTCTCCAGATAACAGCAAAGACAACGCTACTATTTCAGAAAAAGTTAAAGATCTGTGTAACCAGCTATTAGAACGGTGGTCCAGTTTAAAGGTAAGTAGTGTAGAACACGGTACAATAAATACACTGCGCCTGGTAATCTCTTCCCGTGTCTATGGCCCAAAAGGCCCAAGACTATGTCACGATTAGTAAATATTCAATCTTATTTTAACCGCACCACAGCCGATGACGTAATCTTGGGCCGATCACGTGACCTAGCTGTCCCGTCACGGGAAGTGCATACCTTTGTTATACCATGGTGTAGTTAGAATAGAATTTTTGTATGGAACTTATTACGTATTTGCAGTAGTAAAATAAGTTGCACGTCATTTTATTGGCTATTGTGAAAACAATTGACGTCAATTTATGGTACAGCTCTGAACTGGCCGAATATGAAATGTACTACGATACTAATTTTAAAATATTTGATTGTATTTATTGAATGATAAATGTGAATCTTGTGAATGAAAGTGACCTAACTAAAAAATCGTGTATATTTCAATTTTACGGGTCGGTGTATATAATGCGTCGCGTATTTTCGGTTGCGTAAAATAAAATATTCAACGTTTCACAATAGTCACTACGTCAAATTAAGTGGATACACGAATCCTCCATCATTTAGGTCCTAATAATGTGCTTCAATTTTTTTACAGGAGGTCTTTAAAATACCTAAAAAGGAACGCATACAGCAAATGAAAGAACACGAGAGGCAAGCGAACGTCGAGCGTCGCGCTGCTGACTCTACCGAGGCGCGAGACAAGGACCGCGGTCGCGAAAGAGAGAGAGAGCGCGACCGCAGAGACGAGCGCGATCGAGACCGTGACAAGGAGCGCGAAAGAGACAGAGATAAGGACCGGGAGCGAGACCGCGACAAAGAGCGCGAGCGGGACCGCGATAGGAACGACAGGGAGCGGGACAGAGACAGAGATAGGTATAGGGAGAGGGACCGCGATAAGGAAAGAGATCGCGACGACAGGGACAGGAGGAAAAGAAGAAGCAGCCCTGAAGGCAGGCGGAGTATTAGGTAAGTGGTCATATTTTTATACACTGTTTATTAATTTATATTTCAATTTTTTTAAATTAATATGCCGTTTTTTTTTATTATTTGTATGTATGACTGAATGAACTATTATACACCGGTACAATTAGGAATATTTTGTGTTTTCCTAATTGTGCCGGTGGTGTATTTAACGAACCAATCACAATAGTCGACATTACGTGGAGATTTCGAGCCCCACCCTTGACATTGTCACGTGATGGCAGGTTGAACGAGCGCGTGCTTGCCGCCGTGCCGCCCATGAGCAAGGAGGAGCGGCGGCGCGCCTTCGCCGAGGCGGCGGCGCAGGCCGAGCGCCAGCGGGCGCGGCCGCCGGAGCGCTGGCCCCACGCGCAGCCCCACGCCCACGCCCACGCCCACGCCCACCCCTACTGGCCGCACGAGCAGTATGCGCAGGTATGTAACAATTATTTTATAAGTTGCGAATTTATAAAATATAAAATTTAGTTAGATTTATTTGTGTTATTTACTATACAATCGCACCATACTATACAATTTAGTTAGATTTGTTTGTGTTGTGTGCCAGATGTTCGGCGGCGGTATGGTGGGCGGCATGGGCATGCTGGGCGGCATGGTGCTGCCGGAGATGCCGCCCGCCGACTGGGTGCCGGCCGACTTCCCGCCGCAGTTCTGCCCGCCCTTCGGCGCGCCCCAGTCCTTCTGCATGCCGCAACACAAGTACAAAATATTACCTTTTATTTATTTATTTATAAAAATCTATATTATTTGTACACTTCGACAAGAGAGAGTCCCTGAGTAAATGATTTTATCTTAACCTTTTACTAGCGGATAACCCCAGCTTCGCACGGAGTTTATCAATGATCCCATTTAAAAATAAAATTTAACATATAGCCTATATTACTTGGGGGTAATGTACATTCTCAACGGTGAAAGAATTTGTGAAATCGGTCCAGCAGTTTTTGAGTTTTTTCATTACAAACATACATACACACTCACACCAAAATACAAATTATTCCTCTTTATAATATTAGTGTCGGTATGTTCATAAACATTTTAACATAATGAATTTTTATATTTTATTTATATTTTTCAACTCTGATGTTCTCTGGCGCTTTTGTGACCCAGCGACATTTTGTCAGTGGGTTACACCACGTTTTGTCAATGAGAGACACAAATGATAGATTTCTATAAAATATAAGAATTATACTTGACGCCACCAAAACTAACTCGCGCTCATGTTAAACGAAGTTTGAAACTGACACTTATTACTTAGTGCACAACGAAATCGATTTTCAATACTTCTCTTCGAGCTTCGTTAAACGTTAGCGCGAGTCAGTTTTAATGGCGTCTAGTATAGGTTAATAAAATGTGTGAATTTAATTCTAACGTAAGTTTTGTTTGTAGTCTGATGGGCATGAGCGGCTTCGGCATGGGCGGGTTCATGTTCGGCCAGCAGTTGCCGCCCGGCTTCCCGCCGCACGCGCAGGCGCAGTTGCCGGACAGCGCGCACCAGGTAACCATACAATTTCCCCGAGCGATGCGGCGCGCCAACTCGCGAACAAAATAGTGCCGAGCCCGAATGCGATGGGTCTTGGGATAACCGCCGGCGGGTCACGGAAGTATTAATAAGGGGATAAGGTGGCAGTGAGACAGTGGTTTTAGTCTGTAAGTCGGTATACCCTAAGTTGTATAAAAGGGGAGCCCGACAAACCCCCGCCGCTTCCCCAGTGGCATGCAGTAATGCATTTCCGGCTATAAACTAAAAAAAAGGAACTATAGAATTGCTGTGTTTTTTTTAATGAATAGTATTTTATTTTTCTAGGTAACATTAGTAAAATTGTGTAGTGATTTTACTTTATTTACAAATTTTCGTAATGATCGGCTGATTAGTCAAGCCGTGAAGTAATAACAAACAAACTCACTTTCTCATTTATAATATTAGTTAGGATAGTTTAATGCCTATTATGCTGTGACATGTAAACCACGTCACATGTGGAGGGACCTAGTGACCTGTGACACAGGTTTGTTCACCCAAACCAACTATATATAGTATAATAGGCACCGGCCTCACATTACATATTATGTCGTCTTACATTGGTACAACTAAGAAAACCTACCTAAATAATTGTAATCCATAGTCGGTAAGCATACTTTGTATTGAGGAAAATAAAATGATTATTTATTTTAACAATTGATACGTTACCGTAGCTCCCCCCCGGCGCAGCCCTGGAAGGCCCCGCGGACACTGGGCAGGCGCCGCCCCTGCCGCCCCTCTGGCGCAGCCACGTGGACGCCAAGGGCCGCACCTACTACTACCACGTGAAGCTGCGACAGCCGCAGTGGAACGCGCCGCCCCCAGACCCTGGTACGATACATATGAAATACTTCGTCCTGAATGCCTGAGAATCAACGCACAGCCTAAACCGCTGATCGTAGAGACCTAAAACTCCCAATTTTATTAATTGTTTTCTAAGTTTTTTATTCCTTTCAAAAATGTTTAGTACCTAAAAAAATTAACTCTGTAATTTATTTTATATGACATAACGTTTACAGAAGAAAGTTCTTCAGAAGAGGAAGAAGAACAGCCAATGAGCGCGCTGGAGACTGCGATTATCAGCAGAAATGCTTCAGTCAAGGGGAAGCTTGTTGAAGGCGTCAATGGCATTTACGAAGGTAACAAAGTCATATCGTAAATATGTACTTGAAATTCAAATCGAATTCATGAATCGACTTTGTGAAGAACTTTCAAAAATATATTATAACTAGCTTTTGCCCGCGGCTTCGCTCGCGTTAATTTTATGACATAGATCTCGTTTGACAACAAAACTACCCATACGCGCGACTTGTGGCGCCATCTGTTGGCCGAGCCAGCGCCCTCTATAGTAGAAAAAATATTTTCCCATTGGAATGACATACTTTCACGGGATAAAAAGTAGCCTATGTTGGGCTCTGTACCCCTGACAATATATATACAAACTTTCATAATGATCGGTTGATTAGTCAAGCCGTGAAGGAATAACAAACAAACAAACAAACTCACTTTCTCATTTATAATATTTATATTATATTATAATTCATAACGTTTATTCATAGATTAGGCTTTTTCAACCATTTACTCTAGTCCAAAAGTATTATTTTTCTGTAGATAAAAAATATTACGTGCATTATTATACAACATTTGACAACAAATTGTCTCACGAAACAAGAATCTTTTTTTTCTCCTAGCGTTAAAAAAGTCTTACAATATAATACAAAACTCCTTATTGCACCAATACAAATAAAATACATTATAACTAATACAATAGACTGTCTTATTGCTAAGCGATTTCTTTCCGACAATCTATAAGATATATAGACTCTTTTTGAGAACGGGTTGTGTGGCACAACGTAATATAATTGACTGTACTTGAACATGCGGGCGGTCTGCTCCTATCTTTAACACCGATTTAGCATTTTATATTTTAGATTTAATTTGAGACAAATTAATGGCACTATTTATTGACATTCCGCGTACGTAATGTTGTATGTATGTACCTAGTTTTAATTATAATAAATATGATATATGTATTTCAGTAATTAAAGCTGACTCAAATAACGGGCTTATTCCTGAGCACGCGTTGCTGACTATGAAGCCTCGCAAACGGCGGCCGGGACTCGTGTCCGAGCGACCCATAAGCGTAAGTAACTTTGCATTTAATTTTATAGTATTTGCATGACAGTGGTTATCCGCAAAGTTCGCCCTCTGCTTAGACTTTAGTGAAATTGTAATTCTATTTAATAATGACAAGTGAAAAAGCTTTATTTTCTACATATTTCCATTATTCAGTACCAGAAGGTATCTATAGCATAGGTTCCGTTTTTGTTTGGTATTATTTTGCAGCATACTTTTAAGGGTTACCCTTATCTCGTGGTAATTTAAAAAAATCCCGATCAAGAACTTAATTTTCATATAGATTATAGATTATCATACTAATATTATAAATATGAAAGTATATTTATTTGATAATCTCGAACATTTATTGCATTTCATGTGACATGAACCCTGTGAGGGCACAGCAAAAAATAAAATTAATTATTCCTTCATGCCTGGACTAGGTCCAAAGGCTTAGATGTCTGTCACCAGGTTTTTTTATATCTCTGCCATATAATATTTGGGAATTACAGCCACGTACGGAAGAAGACAAGTTAGCTGGCAGAATGGAGATCAAGAGGTACAAGCAGACCAAGGAGAAGTTGCGGCGTCGCCGCGAGAAACTCATGCATAAGATGCGTGCCGCCGCCTCCAAGCAGCAAGGCAAGGACCTGCTATTGCCGGATCTGAAGGTACCGTTTAATAACAATGTTTTAAAGTATTTCAATAATCTATTTCATTTCCAGTAGTATGAACATACTATATCAGTGACACAGCTGTGGTAAAGATGTCTATGATTCTTAAAAGAGAAAGCTTATAATCCTCAATATTGTAAATGCTAAAGTAACTCTGTCTGTATTTTACGTTTACACATTAAAACTGCTGAAATTTAGCCAGAGAAAGGACAGGATAGTTATCCTGGAAATCATACGATAAAGGGGTGAAAAGGTTATTTTATTATTCTGGGGAGGGAAGAGTGTGAGGGGGCAGGGAGTTTGGCTTGTTTCGCCTATACTGATTTTATTTTTTTATTTATTTTACAGAAAGTCCACATCTACTGATTAATAAATGAGTAGTTCACCCATATACATAATCATATCTTTTCTGGTTTATGTACTATTTAAAAATCATTCCCAGATGGTCGACTTAGTGGATTCAGGTACGGATTCCGATGATGATTCCGACGAAGCCGAGAAGCCTAAGGTGGTTCCGTTACCAGTGAGTCCGCCAGCGGAGTCGCCGGTGCTGGTGGAGGCGGAACCGGAGCCCGCCGTCGCTGTCGTCGACGCCGAAGAGAACGCGCGCCGCAAGAAAGAGCAGTTCCGCAGCAATATGGCGCGAGTCATGGTCCAACATTTGAACCCGTACCGTCACGCCACTGCGCCAGCTGCCAGGATCACGTGTACTGCTGATTTCAAGCATCTCGCTAGAAAGGTTAGATAAATGATATAAATGGTGTCGAACGTTCATAATCTTCTTTGTCGATTGTTCGATAACTAAGGGTCCATGACATGACCATCATGTTTGGCTTGCTAGATTAGTTTTGTCCAGGTTTCCCGGCATTGAGCCTGCTTGGTGACCACAGGAATTCTGGACTGAGTATTCCTTCTGACTGTATACATTAAATAGAACGTAAATGTAATTCTTAAATGCAAATAGACAAAATGCCAGTTATTTTGTCATTTATATCTTTTATTCCAAATAACATTAAAACAAGGCAAATTTTAATTCAGGTTGTCTTGACAGATTCGGTTGCAGCTCATTAGATCACCATTAAGCGTAAAAGAGTTCTTTAGCATAAATTCTGCTAATCACATTAATTTTTCAGCTCACACACTTTGTGATGCTCAAAGAGTTGAAGCACTGTCAGTCAGTAGAAGAACTGATAGTGACCGACTCAGTGCGAGCAAAGGCCAAAATGTTTGTCAAGAAATACATGGCTAAGTTCGGGCCTGTGTATAAAAGGCCGCCGGAAGAAGCCGACTAACAGGAAATGCGTCGATACAGGCTATCCCTGTTACCAGTGATAAGTGACCAGTGATAAGTGACCATAAATAAGTGAATATTGGAGATATTTGTGTGATAGTGTTTTGGTGTTAAAAGACAATTCACGAAGTCAAAGTTTCATTTAGATATACCACATTAAGTTTATTGCATACAGTGAGTAATTAATAAATTTTAAACATTATTTTATATTAATAATAAAATGGGGAATTAACGCGATCATACCTTCTTATTGCCTGACGTTTCGACCAGGTTCCACAGGTCACAGGCGAATTTTATTATCAATTTATAATGAAGTAATTTTCGTGATGTGGGAGTGTTGATTGTAAATTAGCTGTTTAATTAGGTTTTCTTATATGTAACAGTTAACTGTACTTTACGGTCTACCCCCCTATTCGGTAATAAAAACAAATTCAAACTCACATGCTGTCCTGTTCATTTCCTATTTTGTATGAGTGAGTCAGCGATTGAATTGGAATCGAAATAGAATCGGGTTTTGTTATGATGTTCTCATAACAAAACCCGATTCTATTTCGATTCAAATTTATTTTCTATTTCGATTCTATCTGTGCATGAGTTTCAGTGTGACCTAATCTTATTTCACTTAGTTTTTTAGTTCAGCAATCACACATCAATGCCTGTAATTTGGGAAAACAGCATTCACTAAACAAAGATAAAAAAAGTTTAATATTTACATGACTGTATGATAAATAATATTGTGTGTGTTGTATATTCTCCACTGTTTCCGCAATTTTCAACGAATATGTGAGTTTTAAAATAACAGCCAGTTTCTGAAACACATTTTTACAATGACATATTAAATTATAGATGTCAATAGTCAAACTAAAGAATAAAAGAAAATAATAAATACATAATAATATAGCTTGAAACTTAATGTGGAATTAAAACTAAAATGCGTTTAAGAAAGTGGATTGTTTAAAATAATAACCAGAGACTAGATTCTTAGTAATTTCACATAATAATTTGTGTTGCTGACAATTTACGAACTATTAAGTGCACTAAGAGAATTAATTTTCTATTAAGACTAAAGACAATTTTGTTTGATATACAATAACTACGAGGTTTGTCTGTACATTCGCTTATGTAATATAATTTATATATGTAATTTACTGCCTTAGGAAATTGTGACCTGACTCAAAAATACTGTATAAAAAGTTTTGATGGCATTATCATTAATTTCATACTGTATTTGTCTACCGCTGAACACGGCTACAGCTTTGATGTTAAGAAAGCATCCTCAAACTTATGACTTTTAGCACCAGGCGGGTTCGATGACAATGGGCAAAAAATTATTGTATTGTCATTTGTATTTATCTCGAGTCTGGGTGTTTTCTATATATCAAAGTTTACATATATTTAAATTATATTCGTTGTCTGGTACCCATAACGCAAGCAGGTAAAGTCTATAGCTTATTTTGCGTCCAGCCGGGCTAACACGATAAACGCGACAAAATTTTCTCGCTCCTCTCTGCCAATAGCGTATCTCGGTTATGTCTACAGTAGACAAAACTGGCATTGCTATTGGCGAAGAAGTTTTGTTGCGTGCGAGAAACTATCTCGAGTGTAAGCATGTTAGGCTGGCTGGTTTTCACGAAAATTTACGCCACTCTCACGTCGGCATTCTGACGTCTCAGTGCGTGTGTAGTGGGTGTCATTTCAGAAAACCCTCACACCCGCGAAGTTCTAATTTATTTAAGTTTATACCATAATCAGCATATACATGATCTTTTATCAGAAAAAGTTTTATTCCGTTCATTGAGTTTGGCCACTGTTTTCTTATGGAGTGATACTGTAGGTAAAGTATGTATTTTTTAATAGTATCTGTCTTTTTCAAATGTACATTTTCTGATGTTAAACGCCGGAATGGAATTCACTTCTCAATGTTTCAATGTGCTGATTGCCTTTTATATTTATAATGAGCACAGATATTATGTCTATAAGGGGCCATATCGCATCACTTCAGAGATGGGGGGAGGTTATGGGATCGGCAAAGTATTATCTTTAGGTTTCATTGGAGTTAAATTTTAATGTTATTATTAGCCAGGGCCTATTGTAACAAAAACAGTTACAAGTCTCATCACAAAATCACGCACTATCTCGCTCAATTCCCATTTTGTAAGTGAGACAGAGCTTGAGATTGACATGATAGAATAGTATAGGGGGCTGATGTCATCTCATGAAATATGGCCCCTTACATTTTGAAATTTAATTCATAAAATGGAATGAAATTCAATTCATGTTGCGTATGCGTAGTATTTATGTATTAAAATTACGTAATTATTATAAGATAATGTCTATTTATATTTGACATTTCTATAGTAAATTGACATTGAAGGATTTAAATTACAATAGATATCAAATGAAGTGTAGTTATAGTAGGGGTGTCCGCTAAAACACGGCGTTTTGTGGAAATAATATTCTAATGTCTCCAACATAAATATTATCATGACTCCATCTTGATTTACAGAGACGAATTAGTATACCATAGATTCACCGTCGCCGGGTCCAGTTGAGCTAGAGACAAACACGGAGTAGCTCCCAAGACTTGGACACGGGTGTAGGTTGCACTTTTGTATGGAACCGGTCATAGGGCTTATCACTCATCTTTACTACTCGCGTTACTGCCAGAATCTGTTATGCACCTGCGAGAGCAGATTTGGATGCTCTTTCTAGTAAATAACATTTTCAATTATGTACTTTTTCCGAAGATTTAATGATGCATGTATGGTGTCGTGTGATGCGACTGATGAGCGTACGTGATTGCAAACACGCTCGTAATTTTAGCGGATGTCCCATGTAGTTATTTGTCATTAGAAACTAATAACAGTTTTACGTAGTAGGTCTTTGTCACAGGTTGATAGGTTACCAACTAGCCTATATGTCAAACGGACAGGTTTGGAGCTTATCAAGAATCGACACTGGCCCCTTGAGAAATGCAGTCATTTTTTTTATTCAAAAACGATAGAGTTGTAAATAATTTTAAAATTAAGATATTAGTTTTATATTAGAATAAGCATCCCTCATTTAGGCTTAATGTATTATAATATAGTATATTTTTAACAATTGTGTCTTACTATAAGTAAATATATTTCTAAATTACTTGATTTCTAGGGGAAATTGAATATAAGGTATTTATTATTAATGATCTCTAGCTTGACTGAGGTTTCGGTGTCTGGCCGGGAATGTTACGCGCTCATTTCCCTTTCACTTGCACATTTCAATTGGACATATTATTGTCAGATAATTTTTCTCATCCGACTTATGATAAATCAGAATGTATTTGCTTAATTATTTTGGAAATAATTTAAATGATAGTTTTAAAAAAGCGTTTAAAACGATTTGAATCAAATTTTAGCATTTATAATTCTTTTACTTCAAAAAAATTTAATTCCTTGATGTGTGAATATTATTTCTCGGCTAGACTTGATTTTTTTTTACGAAAAGAGGAGCTCGAATAACAGCAATATAGAAGTACACAGTATTATGAATAGTTTATGCTGTACAAGTAAGTCTTTTGTGAATACTAGACTTTATATAATGCTATTCCAATCATAGTATGGCAAGCGGCGTCGTCGGTCCGATACATAGACATGTAATGAAAATCTTACCACGAAACATTCGTTGCTGTTCTACCATCACGCAGTCATTACTACTCTCTTTACAAAGAGGCAATGAAAAGCGAACGGTGTTTTTCGTTCATTCCATTTTGTGTATTGAGATACATACGTCAAATAAGCGATACCTCCCGGTACAGAGTCGCGTACTTGTCATTTTCTCCTATTGTGTTTTCTCCTTTATAATATCAATGCTTAATGCCAGGCGTCACTCACCCATACTGTTAACAACAATAGATAAAATTGTAGTCATAATAAATTATTCTAATGTAACAGAAGTAAGGTTCAGTCGAAAAGATTCCTTATAATTTATGGCCTGTTACGGACGAAATGGACGCCCGCTCGTGTTCATACAAAACTTGATACACTTTCAGCTCTTAAAGGATAAAAGCAAGCAATGCAATGTCAAATTAAAAAAAATGGGTATGAAGAACTTTGCTAATTAGCCAACCTGAAATTATACTGTTTGGGTGACATTTGTGAAATTGAATATTCACACTCTTGTATTAAATCAAAGGGTAAAAATAAACAGATAATGTAATTTAACAAATTATTTTGAAGCGTAAAAATATGAGAAATTAAAATTTGTATGTAGGTATAATTTGTTTATTGCAAATGATTTTGAATCGAAAAAATATGTAATTAATGTTATTTTTGTATTTTTTTTGTCATGACCATTTCACTATATTTTTATCATAATCATTGCATATTGTGTGATTTATTACGGAACTAAAACGTGAATCACACAAGGGAGCGGTACCACATGAGTAAATAAACTGACGGAACAGAGACTTCACTCCATACAATAGCGCGCGCCGAGGACACGCACACAAGCATGTGTACGTGACGAGCGCTTTGAGGACACGCAATACACGCGCCTCATGCTTGTGTGCGTGTCCTCGGCGTGTCCTCGGCGCGCGACGTTGTATGGAAGTGAAGCCTCTGTCCGTCAGTTTATTTACTCATGTGGCGGTACCAAACTAAATAGCTTGACAAGCCACACCTAGATACCACAATCTCGTTATGGCAGGCTTCTACTAAACTTTTGTATCATTCAACTATTTTCTCAAATCACTATTGAGGCTTACAGTCTTACAAACTTATCTGTGCCGATGGCGGGGGCGCTGTGATCAAAGGTATTGAATTGGTAATTGTCAAGATATTCAAGGCGTATTAATTAGTTCTAGTTTTGGCCACCGGCTCAGATAAGTTTGTGGCACTGTAAACAAGTTTACTTTCATATTGCTTTCCCAGTTGTTCTCTGACGTCACTTGTTGTATACTTCGGGATATCATTCATTCAGGGAACGTATGATGAGGTGACTTTTGTAGGCTTTGTTAAAAGTAAACTTTTATTAAGATATTTTAAAAAGTTCATAGTATCCCTTGCACTGGTTTTTGTGTGTGGATCGCTTTCGCGTCAAACTACATTTTAGTACATTGAGTCTGCAAGAGACTCCAAACTATACATAATAAGTGAATTTGAAATGTAAATAGTGTAAATAAATAGAACGCGAATAGTGAGGTTGCGAAATGGTATATAGACTCACTGAGTAGGTATTTTAAAGAAAAATAGCTAAACGTCAACACTGCTTAGATAGTTTGACATTAAATAACGCATTTCTTCGTTCATGCTTGAATCTTTGGGTTTTTGCGTACGATCTCTGCGTGCATGATACGCAAAAATGCATCAAGTACGCAAAATGCGATCGTGCGTGACAGATTTTCTTTTTTCTCAATTCTTGATATAAATTTGACATTATCATTCTAAATTATTTAATACCTATAAATTTTATGTGTATTTCCCAAATAATAAAGACATTGCCTTTCAAATCAATAATTTAAGTCTCTATAAGGCCGACAACGGCTTTCGGGAAACCAGCACTAGTCCACCTTTCTTTTTTCCTCAATATAAATTATTGTCAAGCTATTCTAAGTAAAATACCTAATCAGTGGATTGTAGAGATAAGATTATTAGTAGAGCGTGGCTTACGATGTCGAATAAGTTTCATGTAACAAGTTCATGAGGTGAAGCCGTTGGAACAAATAAAATGTTATTTCTTTTATTCGATGTTTTATTGTAACCTATGCAAAGAGTGTAAGCACAATAGTTTGCAAGATAATTCTTAATTAAAAACTAATAGCTCAAGTCTTATTTCTAAGAGAATTTATTTAGCAAGCGTCCAGTGGGGCAATTCACGTAACAAGAACCGATTCTATTTCGATTCAAATTCAATCGCTGTCTCACTCATACAAAAAAGGAATTGAAAGGGACAGCGAGTGTGTTTGAATTGAAATTGAATTAAACGGGACAGCGGGTGTGTTTGAATCGAAATAGAATCGGTTTTTGTTACGTGAATTGCCCCCCTGGTCCATTCTCATAATAAAACGGTACAATCTACGGCTCATTCTCGTAACCAAAATCGTTCAAATCAGTGTCAATCTCAATAGCTGTCACTCATACAAAAATAGGATTTGAGCGAGATAGCGATATAGATTGACACGAGATTTAAACGACTTTTGTTACGATAATATAGCCGCTTGTCTCAATCTCTAATAAATTATAATTATTAATTAAAATTATACACAAAATATAAACGAGTGAGATATCGCTGATATTGAGGCTATATTGCCCGCTGGGTGCGCACGGAGCGCTGTTTGACAAGAATGACAAGATGCATATAGATCGCAGGCGCTTGAGAAGTTTTACAATTTTTACATTACTAAAGAAGGCAATACATAAAATTTTTAAAAAATGTGCAAAAGTATTTCTTTTAAATGTACATACGTGCAACATTTTTTTGTGCACAAGCATGCTGGCATGTGCGTGCCCTGGATGATGTGACGCAGAAAACGGCGCTGGGACTTCGTGCGGCGAAGCTTCTGTACCTCTTAAGTATTCGGGTAGGGTCAAGTGTGCTGGAAAATCTACGACGCATTGCGATCCGTGCGATGTAGTTTTCTAACTAAACAATAGAAATGTAAGCAGCATCATACTACTACGTAAATTAGAAATACTAATTTATGTAGTAGTTTGTTGCTGTCTCCAAAACTCTTCTCTGTTCTCTAAAAATCTGATAGCCTCCTCCGCTTGTCTAGTTATAATGTCATTCTTCTTGTCTGCGATGGCCAAATCGGGATTTTTCAAAAGATTCTCCAAATACAATTTGTCACATGTTAATTGACCAAGTGGTGGGCGCGGTGCCTTCGAACTTCTGCGTTTGGTTGACTTCTTTGGTGGCGGCCTGGCCTCAGGTTTTACCGAGCCAATAGTATTTTCAATTGCCTCCTGGAATATATAATAATTAAATAAATTTAACCTGCTAACAATTTTTTTTATCGACGTAATTAATTTCATAGATGGTAAAGTTGAAGAGTTTGTTCTTGGAAAGCGCTAATCTATTGGTTATCAAAATTGTTTTTGCATTTCTTCAAACAGGCTAATAACATTATCGCTAGTATTTTATGGATCCGACTGATAATGGCTAGTATTAATAAGAGTTTACTAGAATTGATTTCAAATCTTACCTGCGCTTTTTGAACACCAAGTCGAAAATGATTCAAGTCAGGCCGCGCTCGCAGTCCCCTATGGAAATGGACCAGGCTCATCTCGAATTCTCCACAGTAATACAGCGCTTCGGCCTTCTGTAATAGTGCTTTAGCATGTTTGGGATCTAATTTCAATGCTGTTTCGGCATCAGTAAGCGCCAGACGAGGTTCGCCAAGTAGCAGGTAGCATTTGCTGCGTGCTACATACGCTGCCTTCTCTTCTGGGGCTAACTCGATTGCCTGTAAAAGAAAAGATATTGAAAGTCAAAGTCAAAATCTATCTCTGGACCCTTGCGGGCACTTAGACACGGCTTTTAAAATGTTAGATACTTATATTTTTTAATATAACAGCATTTTGGAATGACCATAAAATCTTGCCACACATGGCAACGGTCACCTCCTGAACCTGTTGCCATAAAATTTAAAACAAAATGAACTTTGTTGGTCTGTAGTGAAGGTTTTGAGCCTGCATGTGTGGTACCTTTAAACGATTAATATTTGCGCAACGATATGTCCTAATGAATCTCGAGATGTTAACCGTCACATAGAGAATCACTTCACCTACCACTGAACCCACTAAGTTACTTTTAAGATAATACCTTATCCACAAAGGACACAGCCGTTCTATACCGTTCCCTCATCATTTCAGCCCTGGACAGCGCTAACAGCGTTCCGGCGTCGGCTTCCTCCGGCAATGCGAGTGCGCTGCTTCTCTCCGCTTTATCTTTCATATTTAAAGACAGCTTTATATCCCTGGATCCCATAAGAACAGCAGCCGCACGATCCTTGTCAGTATAGAATTCTTCTTCACGCCGTCTCTTCTCCCTTTTCGGTTTGCGGTCCTTCTTCTTGCGTGGTTTCGTCGATGGCTTCCGTTCCTTAGCTGAGTATTTGATCTCATCAACTTCTGGCTCTCCTGTATCGGCTGATGTTGGAGCCCGCTTGCTGATGGATTCTTTAATGATTGGTGCTTCGTCGTCATCATCACCGATGCCGACGCGGACGAAACTTTGAAGGAATTCAGCATCTTTTGTAGGGCCTAAAATGGACCTAGCTTGGGCTATAGCGTCGTTGCTCGCCATCGTAGGGCTGGTTAACGTGTAGGTATGTTATGTAAAGTTGCAGAGGTGCTAGTATTGACGCCCTGGATGTCGTAGTCATGGTGACTGAATGTGTTTTCGCACCCTCTTACCATTTGCTATCACACTAGTCGTATGTGTAAATCCTCTTGGAGTACATGCTTCGTTCTGAATGAATACTTCGTCTATTTCAAACAATTTTAAGGGGCAATATTCAAGCACTCTTGTAAATGTTATTAACGTTATGCTCTAGTCTAGATTCTAGAACTTTAGCGTACATATAAGTGTAAATACTTATATCAATCGCTTTAGAATCACTATCACGTTACTATCTTACAACTTCCTGTTATGTTTACAGAATTCACGATAATCAGATTAATCAGTCATGCATGAATGTACAAATAATAATGATTATATATTATATATTGCTATTTTTGGCAACATAACTTGTGCCGTGTCGTTGACATTTTGATGTTAGTAAATAAAGTCCCTAAGAATTCTTAACTTCGTATTGTTCATCTTTAACACGCTTTTATTAGTTTAATCAACATTTTGTCTACCCCAATGAGGATTATACCTTACTTAAATAAAGCTTAATTTTAATATGAATTAATAGAAGAATTCTAAACTTCATAGGTATTCTAACTTTCAGTTTACAATAATAATAATATACGTGACGATTTAGGTAGGTGGGTACAATAACCTTATCAAGCGAATTGAGTGCGCGATCATAGTTGCCATTCTTGAAGTGGCCCGAGGACTCGTCCCTGTGTTTTTTTGCTTCTGCAGGGTTGCTGACCGGCAGCTCCGGTTCTTTGTTGCGACCCATTGCTCAGGACCTGAAATTGTTATTTAAAACTATATTTTAGTAGGTATGATATAATAATACATATATACAGAGATATGGTATAATATAATGTAGGAAATCAATGGTCTGAACTTTGTCCTGCAAAAGATGCATTTAGTTGAACATAGTTTTTGCATGAAATTAAATTTATACGGATTACGGACCGCTGACCGTGTATTCTAAAACTAAAACACAACCTGTTTAAAAAAATAATAAGAAAATAAAAAGGTCATGGGCTGAGGTCATGGGTTAGAAGATTTTTAACTACCATAAAATAAAACCTTTTTAAACACAATTAGAAACTGTGAATAGTAATAGAAACTCATTGACAAGACATTGGTTATTCACTGGCCAGTTGCACATACTTATATTTTTTTACACATTTTATTATAGCAAAGATAGAAAATAAAAATTTGGAATACAAACTCGTTTGAGTGTTTAACAAATACTTAAATTCGCAAGCAAAACCTGAAAATTGGCCATCGCGTGCCCACACCGCAAACATTTCCCCCTAAAACCGACCTACCTAGCAAGAACAATATGAATTGCGTCAATGTTTGCTAACATTATTTTCATACCAAAACAAACTCTTTGATAAATGATCGTCTACAGAAGTGGCCGCGCTCATTCGGGTCAATAATTCTTTATTTTTGACATCTATTACGTAAGTAGGCACACAGAAATACAATCTCACAAAAATATGCTTATAGAGGTAGGGCACAGGGCACAGCGGATAATCCGCTCAAATCGGAGCAGCCCGCCTGGGGAAGGACCTCCACCTTACAGAAGATCGTCAAATAAAATTGTCTAGTCTAGGCCATGATGTGTTCCTACGGTGAGTAAGGTCTCCAGAGCTCCACTTGGAGAGGTTGGAAGGGTTGTCAACGCGTACGAGTGATACCTACGTACGGTATTGGAAGCGTCTATAGGTTACGGTGACAGCTTACCAACAGGCCGGCCGTATGCTTGTTAGCCACCTTTGTGGTATAAAAAAATGCTTTTAGTAAAATTACGATGCGTACAGTCAGCCAGTGAAAGAAGTGAGCAGGACCGTAACAAATATGATTCAAGTTTTCTAAATTGCGTGAACCCTTCACGCAATTTAGAAAACTTTTACGAGAATTTTTATTTGTCAATTAGTAGGGATTCATATTGTACTATTTAATTACAATGTTTCGTAACGATGCTTACATTATAATCGTTAAAATCTTAGTTCTTAGTTCTCTCACCTTTTTTGGCAGTAAGTTTTCTGGGCAGTAACTTGATTTTATGAACTAAGTATGTAAATTTATATATGAACGTGGTTTTATTGACATCTATCCACCTTTAAGATCCATAAATTTCAAAGTCTCTGATAGGATAATTTTAATGGGGTTTGAAGTTTGAAGCCGTTTCCGTGATTGAGAACAATTAATCCAACTGTTTGCAGGGTATCTGTGTCATCGGGGCGAATGGGCTGCAATATTTTTGATTTGCTATCTTCGCGTCGAATGGACTTGTGTAAAATGACTCAATGTAGGTACTACTTATTCCTTTGTTTCCAGAAGTTCTTTCAAAGATATTTATGAAACTACTGAGACTACTCTGTTTCTTTAACGAAGGGTTACGCAATAAGTATTTTGCATTTTGGATAGAGCCAGTTATTTTCGTTACTCCGGACTTCCGGACTATCGACCTTATGAAAACATCTTCAGCTTCACTTAGACTAAAATATAACTTTGACTAACATCAGCATCTCAGTCTGAAGTCATTGGTTTCACTAACATTTATGTAGAGATTTGAAACAGTGAAGACAGTGATTTCGTACCAAATCATCATTGTTTTCAATCTTGATCACAAATCAATGTTTTTTCTTTCTACGCTGCGCCGTTTTTTTAATCTTTGTACCTAGTTTATACCAATACAACAACGGTAGTTTCTTCCCCCAGAATGTCAGCATCATTTCCCCATTCAAATGACAAGACGATAATGATTTACATTCAACACCACAATAATCAAATCTATAGTGGCTCAGTAACGATTTTGCAATCTCTTACTTATAAAATATCTGACATTGTCGAGCCAACAAGGGCATCGGACCATCATAACTTCGCTATCGGTTATTATCGTTGAAATTATTCATGCAAGCGACTGAAATATCACGATATTTCAACATAATGCAGGAAAAGTTTATGCAATCTCCTTGTAATGTTCAAAAGTTTTTTGTGTCCACAAGAAATAATTTTAAAGCTAAAGAAATTGTCCTTTAAACTTTTAGTGTAGATTTTGTAAAATATATAAGTATATACCTACCAGCTGTTCACCATGGCTTGGCATACCTAGTACCTACGTGGTAAAATTAAGTTACAATTCTCTACATATTATAAAACATACGTAAAACGAACTATTAGTTCAATTTTAGTTAAAATTCTCATGGGAACAGAAAAAACGGGAATAATGAATCAGCTAGTCATAAAACAACTTATACATGTAACGGATATAGTAATGATTGAATATATCCGATATGAATGATAGATGTCTTCGAAAAATGATATAGTACGGTTTAAACACGCAACCCCACGATGTCGTGACTTTACGACCGCAAAAGTAATGAAATTAGCGACAATATTTATGATATTTTTGGCATTAAGTACGTTTTAGTATTAAAGCATTAAACTGCAACATAAAAACGTGAACCGTAGTAGTCTACCTCGATGTGTGATATCAAAGTTAAATACCCTCATTGACTATCCCAATGTGTAACATTTTCTTAATGTTGAATTTAAATGCAAATACTTAATTTTAATGCAATAGGACTTTGTAATTTGTGTGCTAGCATGGTAGATATCGTAACGTCTTTCCCATACCTCGTAATTCCAGAATCTGCCTTATCTCCCTTGTGTAAATTTAAGTAACACACTATTTGAAATTTTAGTGCCAAATAAAAAAACATTCAACGGGAAGTTTTCGTGTGATTATGTAACGTTGGAAACGTTTCATAGTTTCCATTAGAAAGTGTCTAAAAAGTTTGATATTTTTGGGTAGTATATAATTACCATCCTTCAATTTCCTACATAAAACTTGTCTACGTCAATCAAATGCATTCACAATTTTTGTACTTTCGCCAATTCTCACGAAAACAGAACGTTCTATACACAAAGAGAATATAGTTCAATTATATCTTTTTTTTATTGTTTTCCTAAACTTATTAAGCACATGAAATGTGAATTATTACCGAGATGGGTTGGAAACTTTTATCAAATTGCGCCAAATAGTCTTTGAGATAAAAGAAGTTTTTTTGCGAACACAACTTTGCGAAGAAGGAAGCAGCAATTTTTTATTAACATACCTAGGTACCTATTTAGTTCTACTTTACCTTTCTCAGACTCTTCCTTAGAATAACATTTATGAAGACACCAAATTCTCTTGATAAGAGTTAATTAGGCATTATTAACAAATTATTTTTAACTGTAGACCAACAAGGGTTTGTCGGTAGTCGCGAGCGGGGTAACATTACGACTGAGCAACTGTTGATCGCTGCTGTTACGAAACCCTAATGAAAGGGTTCTTTATACGATACGATTTTGTCGCTCAACCACAAAAGGACAATAATATAATAAAGACTATTAATGTAATTTTATTAGATGAAATATAAATCTGTCCCATTGCAAGCATTTTCTCCAACAATCCCTCTCCAAGTTGTAAGTCTTGACTATAATTTTCAAGCTCGTGTATTTCATTGTCCCATCTCTTATTCGTTCGTCCTCTTCCTCGCAAGTACTATTTTAAGTACATTTTGAGAAAAGATACAAGATTATCGGATCTGTATCAGGAGTTGTAAACAGTTGTAAATCGAGTAAAAATGGTAATAGACTGTAGGCAGAGGTCATTATGATAGCGGATGATAACCACTGTATTTTTTTGTTATTACCTGCGCTTACTTAACTATTCCTACTTATATCTGAACAATCTAATCTAAATGATTAGATAGGTAGGTACCTTACCCTTACTATTGCAACATTTTTAGGGTTTCATAGTAAACTACAAGGAACCCTTATAGTTTCGCCATGTCCGTCTGTCCGTCCGCGGTCTAGCGCCTAGACGCTTGATGCTAGAAAGCTGTAATTTGGTATGTATACTCATATTAACAATGCTAGCAAAGTGATATAATAAAATTTTGAAAAATATTTTTTTTTGGGGTCCCCTACAGGTAAAGTGGGAATGAAATTTTTTTTCTCACCGACCCCATGTTGTGGAGTATCGTTAGTTAGGTCTCTTAAAAACATCGAAGATTGAAGATTGAATTGGAAGATCATTTTCCGATACAACGATCCGTTCGCGAATTATTTACATTTAACGTGTCAATTTTCGTTTTGCCCCCCCCCCCCCCCCCCCTCTATCTCCGAAATTCTAGTGTTTAGAAATTTGAAAAAAATCATGGTAGTAGCACGTAGTAGTCCATATAGTGAACCTACAAGGAATACTATAACGGTTAAGTAGGCACTACTAGTTACCGAGTAATAGAACTTATGAAATAAAATTTCTTTGACAAAAACGTACAAATGTCAAGAATATGGCATTGTACTCATTTGCAAGCAAGCAATGCGTAGCCGATACGGAACCCTACAATGTGCGAGGCCCGACACGTACTTGCCCGGTTTTTTTAAACGGTGCCTGAAGCCAATAGTTATTTGTTATGCAAGGCTGCAAAGTTGTTTTTAGGCGCGAGTACTTCTATTGAAACCTGAGCTAGCGAAGGATTCTAGAAATATAGAATCCTGAGCGTAGCGAGGGTTTCAAAGGTACGAGACGCAGAATAACTTTGCTGCCGAGCGAAACACACAACTTTTCACCTCACTACAGCGAGGAAAATGCTAGGTGCAAGAAAAACGCAAATAATTTATTAAATAAGTGTTTTTTTTTCATGAGGTTCATGCTGGCCAGTTCAATTATTCTAATAATAAAGGCGCTGTCCCACTGCTGCGCACGAAGAGGCTACGCACGTGTGCTAAGCTTTGCTTTGCAAGAGTATGTACGTGATTGTTTCCACTGCAACCCACGGACACGTTAACCATCAAGTGACGTCATTGATACACGCGTGGCTTGCTCAACATAGCTCAACGCTGTCAACGCCATGCACGCAGTGAATGCGGTACACAGCCTGTTCCACAAAGCGTGCACATCGCTGCGCACGCTGTGGAAACGTAGACCCACTTAGTCATCCACGCAGCTGTAATGTGCCACGTGGCCCACGTGTTCGTGCGCAGCGTGCGCAGCAGTGGGACCGCGCCTTAAGGTTGGCGCACTGGCATGAAATAAGTATTAATGCATTTTCAGAGGACCGGCGGTAAAAAAAATTATAGAATAGAAAGGCTCGAATTTTAAAAATTCTTTCCACGCTAGGGCACAAAATGCACTTTTGCGCTCAGATTTCGAATGACAAACAGATTCTTTCCGAGCTTGTGAGGTGAAAAACCTTTTGCCTACATTAGTCATGTAATAAATCCCTGATAAGTAATTGAATTAATAATAATAAGTCTTACGCTCGTTTTTCCCAAAATAAATAAATAATAAATAAATAGATAAATAAATATATAGGGACAATTCATACAGATTGAGCTAGCCCCAAAGTAAGTTCGAAACTTGTGTTATGGGATACTAACTCAACGATATTATATTTTATAACAAATGCATATATAGATAAACATCCAAGACCCGAGGCCAATCAGAAAAAGTTCGTTTTTCATCATGACCCGACCGGGGATCGAACCCGGGACCTCCTGGGTGGCGGTCTGGCGTGGTAACCATTACGCCACGGAGGTCGTTCGTAAGTTGTTTTCATTAATGTTTAATGAATCACTACATTGTATAACAGAATACGGTTTAGGAAATAGGTACGTTAGGGCTTAAAACACATTACTTCTGTCAGATGAACTGTAGCCTTATCAGTAAGATTGTTCCATTAGGAATGTTCGTTGTTGAGCAAAACAAAGAATAAAAGTGAATTATTCACAAAAAAGTTCCTTGTTAATCTTTTATTTACCTTTCCTTTTGACTTGGCTTTACGTAGCGATAGTTTTTTTTACGGAATGATTAACGTCACGCGACTACGATGAATCCCCCTAATCGCTTATTAGCCATTTTTACGTTTCGGGAAAAATATAGACGTTTTTATCATATTATTTACTCAATAATGATATCTATTCTACTTTTGTGTTTTACGTTTGAATGTCATGAGAATGTTTGTAGTGCACAGTTTCATAGATGTAATATCTACTATGCGTATTGTAATAATTGTGTTAATATTATCTTCCACATTTACATGGTTAAGAATAAATTTCTTCGGCAAATTAAGTTTTCTAACATTTACAACATTCTCAGAATGTGAAGTACCTAGAAACAAACCCACCATACATTATTAAGATTTCGAGTGAGTAAATATCAAAGATTATATACTTACATAGTTTCTACATAAACAATCGATTTCTTTCGAACAATTTTATCGTATTTTCAAGGATTTGCTATCGTTGTTGGTCGGAACTTTCATTAGTCTATTATCTGTTTAATCAATCTTTATGAAACCAGCATACGGCTTATTTCTTAAGGCATAGATACTAAATTGGAGTGTACCTTGTATTTTAAATAATATTACGGGTATGTCACCGTGCTTGTGCACGCGACTTCGATATAATTCGTAATTAATGTATTAGCCGAAAGGTTTTAAGTTTCAAACAGGGACGAATCGTTACGATGATATTGTAATATGGCTGGAAAAGACAAAGGAAATAATGGGAGTAAATGTCATGTTTCGTAGGTTTTTACCTACATAAAGAAAGTGTAAAATAGTTATTTGTTATGCAAGGCTGCAAAGTTGTTTTTTGGCGCGAGTACTTATATTGAAACCCGAGCTAGCGAAGGATTCTAGGATTGAACCACGAGCGAAGCGAGTGGTTCAAATATGGAATCCTGAGCGTAGCGAGGGTTTCAAAGGTACGAGACGCAGAATAACTTTGCTGCCGAGCGAAACACACAACTTTTCACCTCACTACAGCGAGGAAAATGCTTGGTGCAAGAAAAACGTATATAATATATTAAATAAGTGTTTTTTTTTTATGCGGTGTCGTGCTGGCCAGTTCGATTATTTTCAAGATAAGGTTGGCACACTGGCATGAAATAAGTATTAATGCATTTTCAGAGGATTGGCGGTATAAAAAAATATATACTACATTTACACTCTCGCCTCGTACCTCGTCTCGTGCTTCGTCTCGCGCCTCGCGTGATCGATGGTTTTTGAGTTGTCTGTTCACACTCTCGTGTTGTGTTCGAGCTAGCCAGAATGGAGGACGTCGAAGTGTTAGCGGCAACATACTTAGTCTTTTTTAACGCGGCACAAGGTTTAAACTCGAATGAAACGAGAGCGCGAGTGTGAACACCGCGCTCGCATCCCACGCGAACCCCTTGTTACTTGTTGTCTTGCGGGCCTTCTCCGCAATTAGGCAGCCTATGTGCCCTTTGTGCGTGCGAAGAGTGGGAGCTGGATCACTCCAGCCATCCTAATTCCTCCAGGAAGCGCGAACCCCTTTGACTCGTGCCCAAAAAACCGCTCCGGACGCGAGCGCTGCGAGGCGCGAGGCGAGCCGCGAGTGCGCGTTTACATTCGCGTCTATAGAATAGAAAGGTTCGAATTTTAAAAAAAAATTCCACGCTAGGGCACAAAATGTACTTTTGCGCTCAGATTTCGAATGACAAACAGATTCTTTCCGAGCTTGTGAGGTGAAAAAGTTTTTTTAGGTACATAAGGTATTAGGAATTTCAAATTTTGTCTGTTTCTACTCTATGTATGTTTGTACACGGTAATCTCAGAAACGACTGAACTAATTTAAATGCGGTTTTGACTAATTGCGGTTTGCTCCACTTAACATTAAGTGTACCTATGTTTATTTTCAAAATTCCCACGGGAACGGGAATAATAGGACTGAACATGTAAATCCGTAACTACTGAAGAATTTTTCATGGAGGTTCCTTTCGTTATTTTGCGAAATTCCCACGGGAACGGGAATAATGGCACTGCATGTGTATTACCCGGGAAGCTCAATCTAGATAGCTGAAAGATTCTATACATATTATAAAAGCGTAAAAAAGTTTGTCTGTACATTGTGTTGATTTGTACAGTTAAGTTGTAAGTAATATCCCACCAAAAACATACCTGTTAAAAGGGGGCCAAGTTCCTATCGGCTAATTGTTCGCCTAAAAAAGGGTTGAAATCCAATCCAATGCCAAGTTTAGATGCACTTTAAAATCGATCATAATCATCTTCATCAAAAGCCTGATCCTACTTTTATTTTAATTTAACATGTGATTTTCCTAATTTTTCTACAGCGCGGCGTTTCTTAAGACGATGAGAGATGTGACCGCAGCATATACTGACAAGCGGATATCCGCGCCCTTTCACAGGAAGTGATTTCATAACATAAAATGTATTGTGTTTGTGTGCCACACGGGCGGATTTTTTATTTTATTTTTTATATCAAAGTGGCAATCAAGCATACGGCTCGCCTGATGGTAAGCAGTCACCGCAGCCTATAGACGCTAGCAATACCGGGGGCATCACTCGCGCGTTGCCGACTCTGTAAAAAGTGGAGCTCTGTAAGTTTATTATGTTTTTTTCACGTATTCGCGTTCAGTACCTATCAGCAGTGCTTTGGCGATACCTATCACCACACACCACAAGAAACACGGTTCGCCCAGAACTTCATCATATGAACAGAAGATGGCGCTGTTACTAATGCCCATACCGACATCTCTCCGTCCACACAATTCTCAATCGCGCTCTCAGAGATTTCCGCGAAGTGGAGGGGTGTTTGTTGCATCGTTTCTCAAATTGAAATCGGCGATATTGGGCGACTTTTGCTACCTTTTCAGGCTACCACAAAATATTTTTGGGCCAACCGATTTATTTATTACTATTTACGAGTATGAGCAGTCATGCATGACATGATAGGGGACAGATTGAAATCAAAACACAATGTTTACTGTTCCATTTTTCACATTTAATCATATGACGTAAAGACGATATTTGACAATTGTTTTTTTTTTATAACAATCTTTATCAAGAATCTATGTAGACAATTATAAATAACTCTTTTGTTATACATACAAGTAGGTACGGGTATACATCAAAATAGGTTACCTAATGATTTTGTTATCTACTGCATGGTTAAAACTATTAAACTATTCTACAACATTAGGTATATAGTAAATGCACATTAAAAGATTAATATGATAAAAAGGTCCAAGTCGTACAACATTTATGTTGTTTATTTGTACTTATAAAATAAATTACTCCTTGAGCATAAGTTAAAAGCAAAGTTTAGAGCCTTTTTATGTATATTTTATAGTTAAATTAGGCGGTTATTAAGATATTATTAAAATATACATTTTGGCGCCCACCTTGTCACACAAGGGTTCCACGGTGGGCGCCAATAGCACGAATTTGTACTATTATAATTGAATTAACATTCAGAATAGTTAAAATATATTTTTTCTCGTACAACATTTACCAGCTTCAGTTTCTGATGTACCAGCCTACCCCTTCAGTCTATATCTTAACTACATAGAGCATTAGAGCTTAAGATCATTTTAAAGTACTCATACTAAAATTCAGTCTCAATTTTAATTACTTTCGCACATTACGGAACGTTATTTAGTCGTTTTGATTCATTCGCTGGACAGCACGATAGTTGGCAATGGAGTGCGGACAATAGAACGAGAAGCCACCGAGGGGCGGTTGTCAATCTGTAACAATGCAATTGGTTATGATAGAATACTTTTTATTTTCGTATCTTGATGTCAACTGCGAATTAAATGGCTGGTATCAGTTATAGGCCAATTGGCGATCATCGAACATATATCTCTCGACAAAGAACGGGACCAACAGCTTGATAAGCCTCTGAAGCTTGGTTGATAACATAATTAAATCGTTGAGTGAACTAGAAATTTCATGGAAATAAGCCGATTTTACATGTCCCTGATATGTTACAGTTTACTTATCTATCTGGTCAATCGACGGCACCTGTAAAATTGTAATATAATATAATATTTCTTAATATAAATATTTTAAAATGATACATACACCACTAAAGCGTACTTTATATTCTGAGACAGCTGATAATTTCCTCTTGGATAGGACACTAGCACATCTGTGTCTCTTTCCATCCATTGCCAGACTGCTGTTACTACTCGCACTTGAAAGCCTTCTATGTCGTAACCCTGAAACTGCCTCCAAATGTAAATTAGCAGACTTCTTTGCCTCATGAATAGCCATCTTCTCTTTTGCTTGGCGAGCAGCATTTTCCCTGATGATTTGATCTGCTCTAAGTCGTAAAATTTGAGCTGCCTCTTTATGATGTTTTAACGCTGCATCCAAATCGTTCCGGGATAAAGCAAAGAGGCTGGAGTAGCCTCGGGATCTGTGGATGCAAGGATATAAAAATATAAAAATTCTCACGTCAACTGTATAAAAAATATTATGGTAGAAATTTTGTATGCACTTCAAGATATGCGTTTAACTATAACGAACTTGGTCGAACTCGAAGGTATGTTCATGATGTTGCAAGAAGTCCACTGCTGGACATAGGCCTCCCTAACTATATGGTCATAGACCCCTAAACATGTATGCAAGTCAGAACTAGATATTGAATTAAGCAGATTATGTTAATTTAGTGTCTAACCTGACAGTAGCGGTGCGTCTTCGCAGCCCTTCAATACCTAACAGGCTTATTTCACCGAAAACTGACCCTTCGCGGAGAGTAGCCAACACTTCTTTCTCGTCGTGGGACATTACCTAGAATAAATATAATACAATACTTAAATACTACGCATATTGAAACATGAGTAAAAATTTACTTTAAAATTCACTATTTTGCTCATTTCATATTATATTAGGTATGAGCGTAAGACGGTTAGAACCGAAACGGGACTTTGATAATTTTAGTTATCTCGACTGTTTAATTTACTTAGCATGTTGAAAGATGCGGCAAATGTTCACATGGTGGACGGCTCATACTTCATCGTATCTTAAATGCTCGCTAGTACCTATCCGTAGTTCCGTACCTATAGCATTAACAGCAAATGTGACCTTTTATTTAAAACGAGATGGCTTTATCTTCACAAGGTATCTAGATAGACAGGTTTCAAGGTCAATCAACCTGCATGCACAAGAAACAAAGAAGATGGCCCTCAGTTTCCAGTAGTACTGTTAGGCCCGACTACGGCAGCGGTCGGGGAACCGGCAGGACAGAGGGTGCGAAGAATCTCTGGGAGAAAGGATACGGCTGCCAACATATTTACCTGGCTACATACAATGTTAGGAGTCTGTTTACGGAGGAAAGATACCAGGAACTGGAACAGGAGGTACTAGAGTGGAGACCCAGATCTGGCCGTAGGAACGTGGGCAGACAACCGATGCGATGGTCCGATGACATCGCTAATGTCGCGGGGAATTTATGGATGAGGAAAGCTCAAGACCGTAAAGACTGGCGTGCAATGCAAGAGGCCTACACTCAGCATTGGGTGGCAACAAAAGGCTGAAGAAGAAGAAAAAGAGGACTATACAATTTACATAACAAATAACACTAACTTACAAACACAACAACAACAATCATATAAACAATCATGGCACATCCGCAGCAACGAAATGGTCGCACCTCAATGTAAATTAATTGCTCGTACTGAGCAAAACACTGATTTTCAGTTGCAACCAAAATACAAGCCCAGTCGCGAGTCACGAGACACAAACTGTAACATCGTTTTTTTTTAATTTAATTTATTCTTTTACAATTTTAAATTTAGAATAATATTTAACACATAAAGGCAAATTTACACAGTCATTGACACCAGGCAACAATAAAACTATAAATGGAGGAATACATCATCCAAGACACTTCGCACAGAAATACGTCAACATACAGATAGATAGAAGCTCCATACGAACGTCCAATCAAAAATATTAATCGATTTCAAATCACAACATTGCAATAAAGCACCTAAAGGCAAGCCAAGCTGATTCAAACACAATCATTGTTACAGCTGTCAAGAGAAGATACTAACACAGCATTCTCCAGATTTGATGATAAACATCTGGTGACCAACGTCTCCGCGCCTCACCACCACATCAGCAGGCAGACACGACACAGGTCGAAGCTGCAGTACTAAATCCCGAAGCAGAGATGCTGAACAGTCACGGAAAACTTGCACCTGATTGAAAAGATATTAGGGTTTAAAAAACACAAATAGTTTTGATATCACCAATGCCCGCTTTCACAAACGACCCTTTAACGTTTTAATCCTAGTTAGGTTTACCTTTTTTTCGTCAGAAATATGCTTTGCAGCAGCCTCACCGCCCGGGGAATATGTGATGGGGACTGTGCGACCACTAAACAACTGAACGAAATGCCACTCGCCCCCTAAGTGCCCCTAAGTGCGGGGCCACGGAAATGATACATCCAAGGCTAGTTAGGTTTACCTAACTGGATCTCTGATTGAGTTAGGGAATGTCTACGCTAAGGGTCGTTTGTGAAAACGGATTTTAATTTAACATTGGTTACATTATAATTTATTCACCTTGCTTAGAGTTGACATATGAACAGCAAGCGCCACATCCCTCTTCATGTTGAACGGCAGTGAGTTCAAAATTTTTGATTCATCTGAAATATATTTATTGGTAAAATTTATATTGCTATATTGTGAAGTGGCACCCAACGTGGAGCTCATTTAAATAATAACAAGAGGTTTAGCAGAGGAAAGGTGATGATTAGTGTAACAAGGTAAAAGACTCATATCCTAATCCTAATCCTAAGTAATATTATAAATGAGAAAGTGAGTTTGTTTGTTTGTTATTCCTTCACGGCTTGACTAATCAGCCGATCATTATGAAAATTTGTACATATATTGTCAGGGGTACAGAGCCCAACATAGGCTACTTTTTATCCCGTAAAAGTATGTCATTCCAATGGGAAAATGTTTTTTCTACTATAGAGAGCGCTGTATCGGCCAACAGATGGCGCCACAAGTCGCGCCATGGGTTTTTTTTATTGTCAAACGAGATCTATGTCATAAAATTAACCGCGAGCGAAGCCGCACGCAAAAGCTAGTTGTGTAATAATTTTAAGTAACAAGAAAAGAGTAGTTAAAAGTACTGACCAAAGCACCGCTGTTGGCTCCATGTATAGTTGAACCAGCATGTGACGCGGCGCTGTAGCGTAGCCGGCATGTTCAGGCGACGTAAGTAGCGCGTGCAACCGTCTACTGTCTTTCGATACTCCGTCTACAACAATCAATGATTTTGAATGATAAAAAACCAACTTAATTAATTCTCCTTCAGTCAATAACATACTCCACTGGGATCGTGGATGTAACATTATTAGGTATTTACTTGATTATAATGATAAAAGTTCAATACTCACCCTAGCTCTAGTAGCCGTAGCAATAATATCCCTGATTTGTCCAATCAATAAAGCAAAAACAAAGACTCCCATAAGCCAAGCAGCGGTCATGAAGAGATACTCAATAGTATTCTCAGGTTTGGGATTCTTGCCAATAGAAGTGGCAGTCTTGGTCGCAAAGTAGAAACAACGGATGTAAGCGTTTCCCTCATTATCATAAACCCAACCGTTGGACCCTAGTCCAATGTAGTTACTCATGGCGTAGTAAGCACAAGCATTGAGATGGATCAGGTAGAATATGTAGAATAGTGTCTTCCCGATTCTGACCTAAAAAATAAAGTTAGTTATATATATTCTCGTGAAGTGTGCCACACCGTTCAAGTACTTGTAACATCTACTTGGTTTATTATTTAAGCAGAATGTAACTAGAGACATTTGGGGAATATTATTGCACTGTGATAGCCGTTTTCACCAACGATGTGCCCTAGAGCTAAGATCCTTACATCATCAAATGTCATACAAATGTATCTAGTTAGGTTATTTCTAAGGCTAGGAGGCGTTGGTGAAAACGTGCATGAAAAGTTCTTCGTTTACAATTCACCCGAATACCTACCCCAAAAAGTCCAAAGTGAATACGTCAATGTCTTACCACATAGGGCGATGAGAGAACTCTATCCATAGCCTGGTGGAATTCCCAAAACGTTTGCAGTTTCAACAGCCTCGGAAACCTCAGGATTACATGTTGTGTACCAAAACGTATGTAGAGCAAATCCAGGGGTAACAGTGATATTACGTCGAACTGAAATATTTACATCGAAAAATCAAATTTTTATTTTTAATAAAAAAAAATATGATTTTGAATAAAAAGTACAAATTATACGTTATGATTAGTAAGTAACGCGAAGAAGCGAAAGGCATAATAATACAATAACAATAAGTAGAAATTTTTAAGAAGACCTACAGAATAATATGAAATGAAATAATTATAAATGTTATGAAAGATGTGTGTGGAAGAGACAGTTGCAGGTAGAAAAGAAAAACATCAGAAGATAGTCTATGCCATTGTACCAAATGTAAGCTCACCTTGTATTGCAATTTTCTCCTATAATTCTTTCTCGTTTCTGTTGGTTCATCCACCCAGAAACCCTCATGTAAGAACATCAGCCTCGGTTTCACGAGAGCCACATCCAATAAATAGACCAGGTCGCACAAATAGTCCACGATCATCCAAATTGGCGTGTTCTTTGGTGTCTGGTAAGGGAATGTGGCGCGAAGGGCGATGCACCATGCATTGTAGCTATAGCAGAAGTTTACTAGTAGAAGCCAGCTTATGTAACCGCGACCTGGGAAAGGATGGTCATATGATTAAAATTGGAGTCTATAAATATTAAGTAAAAGATGGTAGATTTCGAAAGGATAATAAACTGCTTTTTATTTTGGTTAAAGTTCGCTTTGGGATTCATAGACACCAACCGAAAATAATTGTATTATATTAATTGGCACCTAACAGAGCACTTAATCAATCAATTAGTAGAAATTTTTTGTAGAGTAACGCAAGAACCAGTAACACATAATAATCTAGTGGACACAATATTATTATTTGCAGTGCCCCATTATTCTTGTTTTATGGAAAATTTCTTGGTTTTGTTCCAAGTTCTATGATTTTGGATGTGCTCAAAGCGATTAGTTGGTTCTTTAGTTAAGGCTTTAAAAGTGTACAGTTTTTAGGATAAACACATAATAAAACTACCTTGTGGATCGATAGGCGTAAACGGATCGCAGAATGAAGGCAGTCGAAAGAATCCTTTGCATTTCTTTGCTCGGGTTGGAGATGACGGCACTGGACTCTGAGGAATCTCGTCAGCTGACACAGACTTCTCTTTAGCTGGCGATGATCTGTGCAATGATACTTGCTATAATATGAACGCTGACTTTTTTAATAAGAATATAATGGGAGCAGTCTTGTGTATTGTCTCGTTCGTCGGCCGCGAAGCAACTAAAAAGTTTTCTAAAATGTTACAGACAGGTCACGTGCCATCTCGACTAATTTTGTTGTAAAATGATCTACCTAAACTGACAATTTGAACAAACGCAAATTAATTTGATTCCAGAAGTTATCTTTGTTTCTTTTATAATTAGACAAAGACAGCACGAGATTTAACGGGTCATTAACGTTTACGCGCTATGGTCATTGCGTATTTCGAACCAACGAAGGGGCAACCACAAACGGGGTTAAAATATTGATCGATACAAACCTTTTTAAGGAATTCTCCCTGGACATGCTTTCTTTGAACTCCTTGAGTTCGGTCGGCGCTTCTCTGATGTCATTCGAAGAGTTATAAGATGGTGGTGGACTCGATGTGAACAGTCGTACTTTTTGCAGTTGTAGGAATATACTAAAATTTAATTTTAAATGTCGATTATGAAAAACTAGCACCTTTATAATACTTGGTATAAGATTTCCAGTGAAATTCAATGATTTTGTTTGAATTTGCTCGTCATACCATATTGTGGTAACATAATGTTGTGTGCTGATAACGCAATAAATTGATTTGTAATCGATTTATTGATTTCTATTTTAAATTAGACTATTGTTTGGAGCTTTCATGCCAATGATAGTGGAATGGAATTTAGGTACATTCTATTTATAAGTTCTAAAACCAGAATCTATGCTGCAACTTACCCTTTAGCATTTTGTTGATCATCGTGAAGTCTTGGTTTACTTTCAATATTAGAATTTGTATGTGTTATTCTGTAAAATATTCAGAAAATGTATTAATTAAATGCGTCTCTCAGCTCAGTCCATTGATCAGTTCAAGGTTCCAATAATTCGGAGAGCGAAAATATAACTTTTAAATTACTCTATATTACAGGCACTGTAAATATTATAATATCTGTGCGACTTGAGCATAAGCAGGCAACGAACGTAAGAGTAAGCCCAACTTTTACGTTCTACTTCAAATTAATTATTGTTCAACAATCTAATACCGTAAGAGGTTAGTTTTTATCTAAAGCTCACCTTTTAAGCTTCGGACTTGATGTGGTGAAATAGGTACCATTCTTGGACTTCATACAAAGAAAACTAACTCCAATGAGATGAGCTTACGTAAAAAGATATCTATAAGTAGATACTTACGCAGCATGTTGCGGTGTGGCGTCAGGGGTACACCAAGAGCCGTATGGTTTGGTTGGGTGCTTTGTCGGTACCGCGCTAGAAGACGATGGGTGCACGGTGTGCTGTGGACCATAGAAATTTTATATTAAGGGACTGTGCTGGTTTCTGTGTCTAATCGTATGTACGTGGTACCGAGGTGGTAAGTTAGTAAATCTGGATTTAATTTTTTTTTACTTAATAATTTTTTGTTTTTAAATATTAATATTATGATTCCAAAAGTTTGTAAGGATATTATGTGTGATGCTCTTTCCTCTTGTAAGCAAGGCAAAAACTAATTGAATTTAAAAACATGGGATAGTTTTTATCCCGGATGTCAGTGCAGAAAAGGGAACAACGGGAATTCGCTGGTAACAGTCAATTTATTAATCACATTGATCTATTTCTTTTTAGGGTTCCGTAGTAAACTACAAGGAACCTTTATAGTTTCGCCATGTCCGTCCGTCTGTCTGTCTGTCTGTCCGTCCGCGGTCTACGTGGCCTGACACGTACTTGCCCGGTTTTTACTTCTTTAGTTTGACTGTAAGAGCTATAATTTAGATGTGATATTAACTTTAGAAATGCGTTTTCGAGAACAGGTTGTAAAACGTTTTAAACCAAGAGTTCTAAATGCAAGCAAAGCTTCAGTCACTGAATAGTCTCATCCATCTTATTTCGTGTCGACACTTCGTATCACGACGAAATTTAACGTTCAGTTTTATTGAAGACATAAACCATAAACGATGTCCACTCCTTATGATCCCGTATTAAATTTATTAATAGTGTTTATAATATAATCTAATAGATACTTTTAGGGTGCTGTGATTTATGAAATGTGATCTTGCATTGCATCTGCTAGCTTCTAATAAATTTATGTTTTTGTTTTTCTTCCCAAATGGGGTTTTTGCATTGGTTGGTTACCTTTTTAGGGTTCCGTACCTGAAAAGGAACCTGAACGGGTACCTTTATTTCGGGAATGCGTGGAGGAATCATCTTGAAATTTTAACAGTATACTTACTACTTAGGTGTCTGTCTATCATAGATTTAGTATATACTAGCGTACCTATAGATCGGCTTTGGTTTGATTAATATAAAATGTAGAGTATGTGAAGTTAGGCCTGGTAAAGTAAGGGCGCATAGATCAAGAATCTTGGCTCTACATTGAGATCTGACCACTTTTTCATAGATTTTGATTAAAGTAGACTCGTCTTGGCAACATTTTTACAAGAAAATGTTTTTGGTGGGATTTCATTTCTTTTTGTAAGTTGCTTATATTTTTTTTTTCTTTTGGGCGAAGTTCCGAGTTTTATGATATTTTTGTTGTTTGTGTACTAATACTAGCATACATACCAAATTTCAGCTTTCTAGGATATTAAGAAGCGGAAATCTCATACAAACTTTCATCCCCTAAGTTAAAGGGTTGGGGGATGAAAGTTCCAAGTTTTATGATTTTTTGTGGTCTTTGTAGTAATATTAGCTTACATACCAAATTTCAGCGTTCTACGACTTCAGGAAGTACCTTAAGAATTATGATGATCAGTGAGTGAGTGAGTGAGTGAATCAGTGACGAAATCGGGGGTTTTTAGACATTAATAAAATCTAAAGTATAATAGCTACGACATTCAAACTTTGTATGTTTAATGATTGTACTGGTGTCATTATATCTTGAAATTTTTAACTATTTAGCATCATCCAAACCAAAGTTATGAGAGTTCAAAAAAACGACGATACGTTTCGAGAAAAGGTAGGTAGTGCCCTTGCGCTCCGCTTGGCTCGTCTTGGCCCGGGGCACTACCGTGCCCCCAGATATCTATGATTAGATTTGTCTTTTCATTCTTTACGGAACGCCTGATTTATATCGCCGTATTTGCGTGGATCTACGATATGCACGAAATCATAGATCCACGCAAATACCTAATATATTCTGTAAGGAAGGACACATACCTAAAACTCTCGCTTTACTTCACCTGATTTGACCGACTTGCTCTGACTGAGCATCGAACTGGCGATACAGTAAGCGCTGAATGATTAATATTAACATACAGGATTTCAGTTACAATAAAACAACACAAAATTAATTAAAACAAAATTAAACTAAAATTAAGAGTTAGGTAATCATCGAAACTCTTATGTGCGCCCTAGCCCTTACGGTTTGGCTATAATGTAAGGCGCGCACATAACTTAAAATTTTGTTTTTCGCACTTTATTTATTAGTTAAACCTTCGAGCCTTAATCTGTGACATTACGTCCGATTAAACGATTTAATATTTTATTGTTACGTTCGCAATAGGAAAGCACTTAAAACGGTACTTTGGTATTCAAATCACGGGTTAACACGGAGGCTAATGGCGACGGGTGTCCTTGCCTGACGGTCATGGGACCTGCAGCTGTGATTCTTATCGATAATATGTAGTGTGATGGTGTCAATGTTTAGAAATTTAAACGTCAATTAAACAACGTCATGCGACATGATCACCAAGTCCCCAGTCAATGTTTAGATGGCTTTGTAAGTTACGTATTCAATGATGTATGGTCCACACATCACAAAAAGACTTTAAAGGATTGTGATAAGACAGACAAAAAAAAACAATAATAATATTAGACTTTTATGTGAAAAGTTAGTTTCTTATTAGTTATATAAAGAAGTTCGATATAAGTAGATAATTAAAGTCGGAGGAGTGGCAAATTGCTGAAGTTATCTATCAGTGTCATAGCTCGCCATGCGGCTGACCACCCCGCCCATCGGGGGGTAAGTTATCATTATCAAATAAAAACAATGTAAGAAATTGCTATGTACAAATGTTTCTTACCAGTTCTTAGTAACTCTGCCGTCTAGGGGTGCTTACATAAAGAAACAGGTTTCCGGTGCAGAAAAATCTGTACGAGACGGTACCGATCGGTGCAGGTATATTTCATTCAGTGTATGTATGCGATTTGTAAAGAAACAGGCACAACCCGCACAAATTTGTCAGTTCAGTACCGGAAACCGGTTTATTTATATGAGATCGCATTGAGGTACGTATAAATATAATACCCGCACGGATCGGTACTGACCCGCACAGATTTGTCTGTACCTGAAACCTGTTTCTTTATGTAAGCACCCTAGGATAACTAAAGAAACAGCTTGTAATAGGCCTATTTGTACCTATATAAAACATTACTTGAGTAGATAAGTAATATTTTTTGTCCTTACTTTACAAGACTGCAAGATATTAAACTATATCCATTTTGATGCTAGTTTTACACACTTGTGAAGTTGATCAAAGTGAATTGAAGATAGACACAAAGTTATAAGACGACAGTGAAGACGAAGTAGAACAAAGACCCTATCCCCCCTATCCATACATTTGTTTTCACACAACTTCGCGAGAATGTAGAGTTCTTTTTAAAATAGGTACCTACACTGTCGCGTGTGATTCTTTCTTTTAAGTTAATTAGGTACTAGTCCCGTAATTAAACTATTACACGTTTTTGATATCCCATGGACACGCTAACGGAACATTACTTTTATCGGAGCTTAGTAGAGCCTGCATAACAATTTATTTTTAAGAATTGAGAGATTACCGTACGCACATAACAAACAAAACAAGATGTACCTATTTTAACATTTCTAACTCTCTACTGTAACCGTAGTAGGTAGACTAGGTAGGTATCAATATTTAGGTTACCCATTAGCTCCTAAATTCCAGTTCGCAAAATAGGTAGGTACCTACAGCGGTTTTCGTTCCTGTTGTGCTGTGGTATAAAAATTAAAGTTTAGAAAAACCGCTCAACCATGTGATGGAAGAGGAAACCGAGTACCATACACTGTACTTGAGAAATCTCTTTATAAGTAGGTAAATTATGGGTGGGTACCTACCTAGGTACTTCCTACTTATTAGTACTTACTTACCTAGTTAATTCATAGATTGATTAATTACTTAATTATCTATCTAAAGTTTAATATTTTGTTAAATATTTATCTCCTTAATAGTACTTAATTAGTAATATTTTAAAACGATTAATTAATTAGGTTTATGTGGTAGATATTATCTACTTATTTATAGGCAATATGAAAATAATAAGTTGTAGGTAGGTAATAACTTCTGTCATAAAAATGATCTAAATAGTAACTATTAGCACAGTCGAAAGTTGATTCGTTCGCCACTTACAAAGTTACAACCGCACAGTCAGTCCCTGAAATTAACAACTTGTGTACTTACCACGTCTGCCTTTATTTCCATTTTCATTTTTATATCGATTTCGAGTTATGAAACATGAAAAAAGAAACTCAACCATAGAGATATATCAAATTAATTATGGTATAAATTAAACTATTTTGCGCGGGAACTAACAATACATGAACAAATGTCCGAAAAAAAAGTATTGACTGCCAGGCCAGCCAGTACGAGTATTACGCGCGATTGCCGCGGCGGTTTTCTATCCACTGACAAAATTTCAAACCACTACAATCGTAAACATATAGACCGTCCTTCAAACCTCCTTTTTCGGAACAATCGTATCTTCAACCATGTATAATTCGTATTTCATTAATGAATCTAAACGTATTTTGCCGAAATAAACATGAAACCTATTTTCCAGTTTGTAAATGTTTTGATTTACAAAACTAACATTGGTACCTACTTATAGTGACTTAAAGTTAATGACACATAAATTATAGCTAACGCTGTGAAACTAAGGAGGCAAAAAGAGATAAGCATAAGACTTAATGTGGAATTAAGATGCGTCTCAGAAACTGGCTAATAGTCTCTCAAACACAGTTCGAGTAGTATGGATGTATTTATGTATCAAAATTAGGCTTGGACAACGGTCTAATAGGTAAACACAAGGAAACCAAAGTATAACAGCCTATCGTATTCCTTTAGGAAAGCTTTAGGGGGGAAAAGAATGGATTCAGGCAGGGTGGGAGAAAACCAATTTCATTGAAACTTATGGGCACGGCCAGAGTGGGTGGTACAAATTATAACAATTGGATTTCAGCAACAGGCAATTGGATCTCTGAATTAGGTATCACTTACGTAATTAGCTGTCAGACCGGTGCAATAGAAAAATTAGTTCAAAGTGATTGAATGTGTGAACATAAGTTTTATTTGGAAATACCGCTCCCTAAAGTCGGTTTGGGCTGCCTTATTCAAAAAATATTTTGTTTACAAGGAACTTAAGTGTTTTTTTGGCCTAAACGACATCGGCTAGAGTAGTTATAACCACCACCAGTCGATAACAGGTTCGATTTCCGCAACATTACATGCAAGTAGGTACCTAAGAAGGTATATTATGTATGAAATTATTTGATATAGGAAGACAATGCAATATAGGTAGGTACCTTATATTACAAAACTGGTGACCTAGAAATATAGGTACCTTATATAACAAAACTGGTGACCTAGAAATAAGAACAAAAACTTGTTAAAAGCACTATATTGCATTGTCTCCTATAGCAAATAATTTCTTAGAATTTTTATGTAAAAACAAACATAATATACCTTCTTAGGTACCTACTTGCAGGTAATGTTGCGGAAATCGAACCTACTAACCCGGAATATTTTTATTATAATAACATGCACTAAAAGACTAAAACCTACATCGCATAGAGTAGGTAGAATGTATGATGATAAACTTATGTTAAATAAATAAAAACATCAGATTTTGGCTGCTTTGAAAACTCCCGTAATACCTTCTTCAAGTAATGATATCTGTGTTATAGCGATAATCAATATTTTTTTACAAATCGAACCAAAACATCATCAACATTAAACAGTTCCAGCTGAAATACTATATCGTCGCGTCGTCGTCGTCGTAAATTCTACCTTTCAGTTTAGGTAAGACAAACGACGACCTTCAGTTACTTCAGCTCCATCCGTGAAATTATATTTTCCATATTCATTACCTGGTCTATTTGATTGTTATATGTGTGTATATGTATGTATGTCTGTTATATTACTTATGTATTAATATTAATTCAGTAGGTAATATTGTTAGGAGTAAACCGCATTCGTAAATCTGCACTTCCTAATGGTTGACTGGTAGAGAATGCAATTTAGCAATAAGTCTACTTAATTATCAGTACTTATGTATTGTGGTCAATAAAGTTAAATAAATAAATAAAATTACTTACTTACCTACCTAAAGATGATGTGAATGATAGCTGTAAAGTATAGATTATAATAATGATAGAAAAATTCGCTAATCTAACACTAAACTCACCCCTTTCAAGAACTTCAGCGGCCCAATCACCATATTGAATATCACGTGAAATTAAATGCAACTTTAAAAATACCCAATTTGCCCCATTTCAATCATATTACAGGTAAATCAAAGCCCCGCAAAGCCTTCACTGATAACATTTACGTCGATCTAGATAGGTACTGTACAAAGAATACACTGCCAAGAATGAAATGTCATAATTGACTCTACATCCTCAATAGAAAAGGGGACATTTCATTTTATCCGCTTAACCAAATATTAAGCGTGAAGTAAATATTTGTTGTGATGGCATCGACGTTTGCCGTTGCGATTTTAGCGCGTGCGCCTTGAGAATTTGGTTTTCCGACAATTTTTACCTACTATTATCTGTTACCCCCCGTCCCCAGTTACCCCAAGAAAATTTGAAAAAGTTACCCATACTTATTTCATTTGAATTGATTAGGTGTAGGTACAATTTATAGTAATGGTCTTATCATTACATACATACATCGCCCTTGCACGATATTCGAATGTACATAATGTGTGCTAAAAGAATAAAAATGTACGAAACAAAATTTATAATATTCTGTAATTATTTATCTTTTTAGAATAACAATGTCATAGAATATAGTTTTATTTCATTTCATTTATCGGTAGTCTTTTTAGCTGGAGAAAGCTGTGCGTGCTAGCTGGTGCTTATAGTGCTATGCATGCTCAGCTTTTCCGTATATATTATTTTACTCTTTGGCTCACTATGCTATGCTCTATTAAAAGTTGACGTGACGTTAGAATTGATCGTAAATTCGTAATGCGCGCGCAATCCATTTTAATTCATTCCCAGTTCCCATCCCATTCCTTCCAATTTCCTTCCATAGATATTTTTTTACTCGGGGGAAGAAAACTGTCAAATAGTTCATTGCAGAGGGCGCCCCTTGCTTGTTACAAGAAAACTGTCAAACTTCATACAAAAAAGATAAATATTTCAGATTTCTTTATTTTAATGAAAAATGGGTCAGTGTATGGCTTTTGGATGTGAAGAAATAGGTTCACATAAGTTTGTATAATGCTATGTAATTTGTAGTGATAGGCTCGGGTTATGAGTAAATACTGTTTATTTATAATTCATATATAACTTATTATACTCCTTACACTACATACACTACAAATTAAAAAAAAAATGGTTTAATTCATAATTTCTAATATCCTTACTTATTGAAAATAGCTTCCTTGTAATACTTATTGGTAAATTCATCATCTCTGTTAATCAAAATAACTTTCGTGTCCTTATAAGTATAAATAATTAAATTACAAAAAAAATTATCAGTAGGTAACAAATAATTGTCCCTGAATTTGGTAATGTTTCATTAGGTAACTCCATCTGTGGCTTCGAGCTATTTTGTTCACTAATAATGTTTTCAAAAATTTCTGTCGTAGGCATCCAATCTGTAACAAAACAAATGATAAAATGTTCAATCTTTTGTTCAAAAAGTAAGGTTATTTTTTTTCGTATGTTTTTAATCTATAAAATACTTCAAATATATTTCGCTTGCTTATTTGATTTGATGCAGTGTGAAATAATCTATATGTTTAGATAAGAAGGTTACTGGAAGTTGGGGAAAGGCCAGAAATGGAGGGGTGGGGAGTTGGGATACCTCCACGCGGTCCAACCTGGTAACGTCGGCGAGTAATTCCTTAGTTTCTGTAACCAACTCTGGAATTACTTGCCGACGGCCAAATTCCCGACGCGGTGGGTCTGCTCCCCGTGCTCCTACCTTGGATGGAGTACGTGGGATGCGGACAAATCCGCTCCCCCTTGCATCCGTACTGGTGCTGGGGGTGGAGCGATTGAGGAGACAACCTCGTTAAAAAACAAGAGGTGGAGCCGGCCGCGCTTGGCTCGGCAGGCTGTATGATGAACGGTGGTGGACTCGTTCGCTCGGTGATCCTCCCCAAAAGCGTCTTCGCCTCGACTGGTGTCCGGGCCTACTCCACCCGTTGATACCGGGGGCGACCTCCGTATGGTGGAACGCGGAGGCCCTGCAGACACTGGGTCTCGCCAACCCAGACACTGCGGGGGGCGTTAAGGGTTGGGTCACATGGGCGAATGAGACTACCCTGGAAGAGGGAGTGCGTGGTGGCGCAAAGTGTCACAGAATCCACTAAGTACGTAGTGGACGCTGTGGCACCTGGAGTGGCGCTGGAGGACGAAAACCTCGTTAAAAAATTGAAGAAGAGGGGCCGGCGGCTCGCAGAGCCCGGCCAGCGGTCGCACGTTGTTGCGACCGCAGAGATGGAGGGGACCCTTGCCCAGCCGAGACGGCGAGCGTGGGAAGGCCCGTCGTCTTGAGGGGCAATGGTCCTCGGTGTTGGCAGTGCACCTGGATGCGGTGTGCAGCTGACGGGGCGTTCCGAGGAGAGCGGGTCCGGCCAGTTTAACTTTGGTCGGACGGCTCTGGCGGGGTCGCGGATGTATCACAGTATTCACAGTACCCGTAGCCCCGTCACTTAGGGGGCGAGTGGCATCCCGTCAGTTTTTTTGTGGTAAGTCCCACAGTCCCCACCGCATATTCCCCGGGCGGTGGGGCTGCTGCTAAGCATTTTTCTGACGATAATAAAAAAAAAAAATAAAGGCCAGAAATTAGTAGCTTACCTCGCTACCAAGTCAACTTTCTTTTTCTGTTGCGAGGCACCCCTTCTTTACAATTCTCTTTTTAAATCTGAATTTTCTCCATGTAGAATACATGTCATGAGATGTAGTTGCCAAAAAGCGAGGAAATAAATAGAGTTTATTTAAATTTCTCAACTTTCAAGTAACAAAATTTTAGGTATAAGATATCGTAAATTCACAAGGACTCCATTAGAGAACGTATCACATACCTACGTAAATATCAGTAGCAGCAGCATCTGTTTTAAAATTAATCAGTCGAAGCAATAAAAATAGTTAATACTACTACGTCGTAAAATAGTTGCGGCCGACTGAACCCGCCGCGCCGCCCGTGCGACGCATATATCAATCCCTGCTTCGAGAGACAGAGATGGGACACCGTGAACCCGGCGAATTTTTAACACCGTAAGCGCCAAAACACATTTAGACTTATTTAAAATTCATTAATTTAGTTTTTTAATATTTGTTTTTACAATGTCTAGAAAACAATGTCTTTCTTTATATTTTATGAAGTTTAAAATTTATATTATTTACCGTTTAGAAGTTACAAAAGTTCTGAAAAAAAAACAGAGGTTACTTCGGGTTTTTTTCTATCAAGGAAATGTGTCACAATCGTGTTTTGGCTCTTTCCAAACTAAATTTTAGTAGTTTAGAAGATATTTGGTTTTTAAGGACCCTTCTTTTTTTCACATAGCCCCTTAAAATGGGAAACTATTTTCACAATGGGGCAACACCGAGCATTAAAATAATACGTTTTAATCGTATTGTTTCTTTTGCATAATTAACTACAAAATACTATGAAATATTTAAAACTTTCTTGTGAAAAGTGATATCATTACATTTCTTTTGTCTTTCAGACGTGTTGTGAGACGATTTAATAGCACAAACAGCCATATTTTTTTTTCCGGGAGACACGTTTAGCCGTAGACAGAGAAAACTATAGACAGCTACTAAGCGTGCCGCTGAAAGGGACAGAAAAAAAAGTACATACTAGATTTAGAGTTGCCAGGTAAGGATAAATTTACCCCAAACTCTCGATTTTCTTTTTGTATGTATAAAATTGACATGCTGATACTTAGTACTTTTTAAAGTTTTTAATCCATTAATAGAACTAACGAATACTTACCTATTAGTTTCAAAACATCGGGGACGAATCATAAAAATGAATGCGTGCGGATGCCAATAATTAAATCTTTAGATAAGTATTGGTAGGTAGGTATTATATTATATGTATGTACACTTCATAATAACAGGCATTTTCAAATTCTCACTCATGAATTATATGTAAAAAAATAATGCGAAGACTGTGTCTTGAAAACTGCCCGTTTATTAAAGTAGTTTGTAGGAAATAAAATGAAAACAATCTAAAACATAGTAGGATAATTTATTTTTATTATATTCACTAATTCGTCTTGATACCTAAACATTGAGTACATAAAAATATAAAAACTTCTGTGATTTAAAACATATAAAGTATTGGAGTAGGTATCAAATAAAACATAATACACGGTGCATATACTTTACACTAAATCATGGAGTTTGTTTTTCCCTTTTGAGTGGTAATTTCATGCAGTCGGGTTTTTTTTTTTAAACTAGTTTTTAATAACAACTAAAGTTCTCATCTAATGGCCTTGGAAAAGTACTAATTTCGTGTGAACATTACGGATTATTTCTTTCGGTGTAATTTTGTTTTACATATTTTTGAGCTAAGTTTTGGGATCCAAATATCTATATGATAGGGGGCAGCATTTTTTTTCTAGAAATCTCCCCTTCTTTTGGTCTCATCTTATCTAGGGGGGGCACTTACGAACACTTTTGGTCCTTTGTAAAAACCCCGTGCCCCTGAGAAATTTGCAGTTTTGAAAATTCGCTTTTTTTCCAATTGCGTATATCTGCAAAGGTGCAAAGGGCTAAAAGTGTTTGCCAGGGCCCCCCCCCCCCCCCCAACTCCCACTCCACTCTCAATGGAACCCAAAAAAGAATGAAATAAAAATAAAAAATAAATTTTGTTAAAAAAAATATCTCAAAAACTTTTTTTTCATGTTTTCTTGGCGTCTCATAGTGCCCCTAAGCCTATACTCCAACTCTACTTCCTTGCCCCTAACGCGACTCTGACAGAAAATTTTTTATTTTAGGGAAAATTTCCACCAAAAAAAATAGCAACACTGACTTGAAAGGTTATGTTAACAAAAATGTTAAAAATCTCACGCATTTTTCAAAATCATGATGAGACTTGATATCATTCGTCGAAAATAAACCAAAATTAGTATATTTAACTATGATAAATAGTAAAATAGTCGGGAATAATGTCTACTTACGAATGAAACGACAACCCACAATTTTTCTCTCACTATCACTTTTACATCCCATTATACTGCACCGCACCATTTTCTACAGATGCAATCACCTCCAGGAACTTTATTAACACAAAATAGTTATTCGTAATTGAATAAACAAAACAAAAACTTTAAAATTAGTTATCACCTGCAGCAAACGTCAAAGTTTGTTTAGCAATTAAAGTTGCTGGCCTTGAAAAAACCGGCCACGCAGTGAGGGACAAAAAAATATTCTCTTTGTCTCTTTTTTTTATCAGCCATGCGTATATGACCATCCTTTTCTATTGTAAGTGAAATAAAAAACATCCAGCAGTCTATAGTTTTCTCTGTCTACGCGTTTAGCCAATGAGGTTTTATATATTCTTTAGTAAATAACAAATCACTGCGTTTAGCGCGCTTTGACATCGACAACTACGAAGCGCCAAGGCGGCTCAAGGCGCCAAGCGGTGGTTCGGTTTCGGTGGTTGAGGACTTGAGGTGTATCAAAACGGGTGCAAGGACACTCTCTCTATATATTGTTAGTTATTACTCTAAGTCCTTACCTATAGCCAAGGCGTATTCTTGTCATCTGTAGTCTAAATGGTTGGTAGTCGCGGCGTCGGCGCTTGGCGCCAAATTCGCCAAAATCCATTCCATAGACAAAATTCGTATCGTTGTTCCCAGTTGTTCCCCCACTAATGTGACGGAAAGAAAAGAAGTGAAGTAAACGAAAGAACGAACGCAACGAACGTTTATCTATCTCGCTCGTTCGCCGGGTGGGGGGGGTGAGCGGGCGGGGCGGATCGACTTGCGACCCGCGCCGCGAGTCCAGCGACTCCTATCGTCAAATAAGTAAATAATAACAAAAAAAACTGTTTTGTTTTGGAGTTATGGTCAAATTGAAATATTTTTTCTGCTCAATTTTTACCCCTAAGTGTTAAATTAATTATGTCTAAAATGTGCTTTTTGATAACTTGAATGTAAAGAACAAAACCATCTCTTGGAGATATTTTTCCCCTGTAATGGATTCAGGTAGGTGTTGTTTTTGAGAAATCGCGAATTGAAATTAATAAATTGTAATCGAAACTGCTGAAAGAAACTCTACTAAAAATAAAGGCGACTGTCTGACCCTAGTTTCATAAATGACTCTTTAGATCCAGAAAATCCTTGTCCAAGGGGTTATACTATCCTCTGTTTTGATTCTGACAAGATTCTGATCAATATATCGGTGAGAGAGTCGCCTTTATGGAAATCTTGTATAAATAAACCTTATATAAAAGTTACTACAGGGGCTAAATACCAAAAAGTTGATATAGGTAAATAAAAATAATTTTACTTCCAAATTCAAACATAATTTGTATTTTTTTATAGATGTAAAATCCCGAAAGCAAGTTTCCTATGAACAGTTGAAGGCATTATTGGATTTTCTGAAAGAGTACCCAGAGTTAGCTAAAGGTTTAGCGAGAGGTAGACGAGGGAAACTACAAACATTAAAGTTATGGAACCTTTGTGCTAAGAAAATAAATGTTTTTAAAGATGGTGCTACTAAAAATGGTAAAGGCTGGGCAAAGGTATGTGTTTTTAAAAGTAGCACACAAGATAAGCAAGGCAAGAAGCACGTTTGTGCATTCGTGACCTTACCTTCAGATCCAAGTTCACAAATATTTATGTACCTACTTAATAGCATTTGTGTTTGTTATATCATTGTCTGGTACCTAGCTTACTTTTTTGGGACCAGATGGAGCTGTGTGAATTGTGTTAATTTATTTTTTATCTATTTTTTAGACAAAATTGACAATCACAAAAAACAAAAAAAAAAACATATTCGACAGGTCTTCCTTCCATCGAAGATGATCAGAGCGTACTCTGCCACTCTGCAACACAGATTGGCAGAAGCCGGTGTTTTCAAGCTGCCCGAAGGCCACCGACTTAGCTTAACAACTGCCATCCATCTACAACAGCCGAGACCGACAGCTTAACGTGCCCTCCGAAGCACGGAGAAGCTCGAGATAACGAAACCCATCCAAACTGCGTGTTCATATTAGAGTGCGATACACAGCGACGCCATCGAGCTCCTCAATGTTTGGGTGTAATAATTTATTTTATTATCGTTAAATAATTGTAACTAATGGATTTTATTGAAATATTAGCACGCCCCATTGTAGTGGGGAGTAAGACCTATATGTATCTACCTTATTTTCGCAAATAAAGCATCTTATCTAATATTTTATTCTCTTTCAGTATTGGTGTGACTGGAAGTATAGAGTGCGTAGGAGAGCATTAGAACTGAAAGCGGCAAGTAATGGTAGTAGCATGCCACCAGATGCCATCACACCATTATCTCAGATGGAGGAGAACATATTGACCATCATTGGGGAGCAAGCGGTTGAAGGAGTAATCATTAAACAAGATCCCTTGGCTGAAATGGTTTGTAAATTTGGAAAAATATAATAACCAGTTTACATGGTCGGCGACGCGCGTGTGATTCTTCCGGAGTTGCAAGCGTCCATAGGTTATGGTGACCGCTCCGCTTACATTCAGGCGGGCCGTAACTATCAGTAAGCTTGTTTGTCACCATAGTGGTATAAAATATCATATTTACATAGTTTGGTTTATTTTCTTTTATTGTAATATACAGTTATTAAATTATTATTAATGTGTAAAAATCTAGTATTGCTAAAGTGATTATTCATTCGATCTGTTAGATAAATTGTTCGACAATAACCAATCTGGAATTCTGGGTATTTGATCTCAGTTGGAAAACCTAGCCCTAATTTTTTTTATACCGCTAAGGTGGCAAACTAGCGTACGGCCCGCCTGATGGTAAGCTGTTTTAAATATTTGTTTGTAAAATGATTAATTATTTTGTCTTATTTCAGGATACACCGGAGGACAATCAAGACACCCATGAAGACGTTGCCACAAATGAGTTTTTCGGTATTTAAACTGTTTTTATGTTTTAAATACATTATGCGGCTGGCTTGTGTGTTTTTCACTTTGACCACAGTCGGGAGAGTGACCCAAGATTATGAATTATGAGGTCTGGGGATCATTTGTGTCCATGACTATGTACACTTGTCTTGGTCTGTTTTTTTTTAATGCCACAAAGGTGGCAAACAAGCATACGGCCGGCCTGATGGTAAGCATTACCGTAGCCTATAGACGCTTGCAATGCCGAGGGTATCACTCACGCGTTGAAAACCCTCCCAACCCGTCCCCAAGTGGAGCTCTGGAGACCTTACTTACCGTAGGAACACAACATGGCCGAGACTAATGCTATTTGGCTACGATCTTCTGTAAGGTGGAGGTGCTTCCCCAGACGGGCTGCTCCGATTTGAGCAGATTATCAGCTGTGCCCTACCGTTCTTAATTCTCTGTATACAACTATTTATTTACAAAAAGTATTAATGTATTTTTATCAGCAATCTAGTACTCGTAGTAAGCTTAGTTTAAGATTAAATGGCGTTGTACGATTTGACCATGAATTTGGTTTGTCTAAAGTTTTTTTTTAAAAATGATTTAAATATTTGTTTTGCAGCAACAAACTCAAAAACAAATCGAGGGCAGAAGCGGCGGTACTCTGATACCCTGGACATGGATGACAACAGCTTCCAAGACCGCGTGCCTGTTAGCAATAAGAACGGCCACGTCGATGGTAATAACAATTTATTATCTACTAATGAAACCGGCCCAACTTCGTTTGCGTGTATCCCGCTTTCCCGTGGGAATTTCGGCATGTATCATACTCATACTATACTATCCTAACTAGTGAGTTTGTGCTGATGAGCAGATGATGCTACTGACGTAGGTATGTGACACGTTCTCTAATGGAAGTAAAAAGAAGTAAATTTACTATAAATATATATACCTAAAATATCATATACTTACCTAAAATTTTGTTACTTGAAAGTTGAGAAATTTAAACGAACTATTTATTTCCCCTCTTTTTGGAAACTACACCTCCATTGGCAACATTACGCAAGTGTCAAGTGCATGTCACCGACATGTCATCGAGCGTTTAGCGATTCACTTTTGACAGAGCGCCTGTATGTACACCCTCCATCTTTAAAATCTAGAGTAAATATTTTCTAGGTGAGCGTGTTACATCGTAGACCACAGCGATGCTTACCATCAGGCAAGGTATGATCAAACGCAAACCTATTTAGGTAAAAATAAGTTACTGATCATAAAACCTTTCCCTTTCAGATACTGACGATGAGGTATCAGAGTTTCTGCGGTTAGAGAGAGAAAAACTAGAAAACGGTAAAAGGATCCGCGAGTCCGTAGAAACTATAGCTAGTGAGGTGTCACGACTTGCTGACGTCATGAGTCAAATTAGAGATGTATTAATTAATAGGGTCAATTTATAACTCTATGTGAAGTCTGACGTGGTATGTGGTAAAACTAATGAGGCTTTTTTCCCAGCTGTGGGACAGTAGTACAGTATGTTCCGTTCCAATATACTTGGCACTAGATTTAAAGTGAAATTCAATGATAGTGATTACCCCGCGTTTAATTTTATCCACAGCAGCGCCATCTATATCAGATTTTTGACAAAATCCTATAGGAATCGCGTACTTTTCGAGATAAAAGTACCCTATGTGTTAATCCAAGATATCAGTTATATACATACCAAATATTATAAAAATTGGCCCAGCCATTTAAGTGTGAAGAGGTAACAAACATACACACAAACTTTCGCCTTTATAATATTAGCAGGATTAGACAATATTATATATATATATAAATAAATATATAGGGACAATTCATACAGATTGAGCTAGCCCCAAAGTAAGTTCGAAACTTGTGTTATGGGATACTAACTCAACGATATTATATTTTATAACAAATACATACATAGATAAACATCCAAGACCCGAGGCCAATCAGAAAAAGTTCGTTTTTCATCATGACCCGACCGGGGATCGAACCCGGGACCTCCTGGGTGGCGGTCTGGCGTGGTAACCATTACGCCACGGAGGTCGTCATTCAATTGTTTTTAGATTTTTTGCCAAGTGTATCGGAATGTAATATACGCGAATAATATAAAATATCTGTGGTATAAACGCATCGAGAAACTCATAATTTTTTAACATAAGTACAACATGTGTATATTGTTTTTTTAATATTTCATTGTACAAACCGCATTTACGATTAAGTATATAATTATAGATTGTACATAGAATAGTATGTATGTTATTTGTAAAAATAATAAAAAAAGTGCGAAATGTGGGTATCAAACAAAAACACAGAGTACGGGCTGTTTCCTAATTTACAATTACGTAAAAGAAAATAGCTTGTGGCATAACGTAGAATTGAGTTTAAAATGCGATTGTTTAACTCGGTTCAGTTTCATATTGTTAAGTTTATCTTCCATTGCGTTTACGGAACGAAGTTTATATTTCAATTCTTTGTGTTCGACTAGCAAAGACTTTTAACAAAAGAGTTAGGCTGAGTTGCACCATATTAGAAGTCATAGTAAAGATTTGTGTTAAATTTGAACAGTAACGCTGACTTTAACGGATACAGCAAAATGTGTTGCACCGGCGAATTCATTAGCTTTGTTAAAGTTAAAAGTTTTGGTCAAATGTGGTGTGATTTACCCCCAAATTCATTGGGGGTAACATTTTTACATATGGCATCATCTAGCGCTGTCCACTAGTGTCAAATTTTTTACAGTTCGGTGTGTTTGTTTTACTTCAACGCGTTTGACAGTTTGACGGATAATTGAACACTAACAATAGCACTAACCAGCGAAAAGTGAGCGGTTACGGTTAAGGTTAAAGTTATGACGTCATTTAACTATTTGTCAACTGGTGCAACTCATTTTTAGCCTAACCGGTACTTTAACTGAAGTTTCGTTGTTTGTTATTGTTAAAGTAAGATGGTGCAACTCAGCCTCAGTTTATATAAGTTCCTAGTTAACACACGGAGTTGGTACGTAGCCCTCTCCGATCAGAGCGGCGCAACGAGCGGCACCACCAGAATGTATAGATTTATATGAGATCGGTCTCGTAGACAGCGGCGCGATGCGCAATTACTGAAGCGTTCGTCACGCCGCCACTGATTTCATGTCCGCTCCCTTAAACGAGTAAAACACATTGACATGTCGGTAGCGGATCGGAAGTGGGGCGGATGCGTCAAGTTATGTGAAGCCTACCTAACCGGGCGTAGTGAAGTCATTCATAAAATTATATAGATTACAACTGCGTCCGCGCTGCTGTCGACCGCGGTGTTGTGTAGTTTTAATACTAATAAAAGTTTTTTAAACCTGCCTACATAGTTATCATTATCACATTAGTAATATTTTGATAATGAGTACGCTCACCCTTTGCCATTGACCATTGTACACATAATCTAAAAAAATATATATTTATTTGACAATCAGTGAATGACCGCGACCTTATTCTAGACACATATAGATTTAAACCTTTACAACCTTCAATTACACGATATTGACAGTAAGTTGATTATTATTTGAAGATAATTTTGTAATTTATTAGTGGTTATTAGTAGTATTTAAATTGTTTTTATTAATTGAATAATGGCACAGGAATGAGTACAGCAGACAACATGTTTGTCTACCCAATACGCCGTGTTCAGACGCTGAGTTAATATGGTCTAAACATGTTTACACCTTTCTAGTATTAAGCGTTTCGTTCTCGCGTATATGTATGTACCAGCTTTTCCCCGCGGCTTCGCTCTAATTTTATGACATGGATCTCGTTTGACAACAAAACAACCCATAGGGCGACTTGTGGCGCCATCTGTTGGCCGACATCGCAATTGTAGCGCCACCTGTAGCAGAAAAATTATTTTCCTATTGGAATGATAGCCTATGTTGGGGTCTGTACCCCTGACAATATGAATACAAATTTTTATAAAGATCGGCTGATTAGTCAAGCCGTGAAGGAATAACCAACAAACAAATAAACAAACTCACTTTCTCATTTATATATAATGTTAGTTAGGATTTCGTCGCGTAAGGAGTTAGACTGCGAACATCCAGACAAATATAGATTTTCGTGAACCTTTGAACTTTTATCAGGCACCATTCTCTCACAAGAAAGGATAATCAACTACCTACGCGGAGAGTCATACTACCGCTGTCACACTTGTAATAACAATCTAATATTACAAGGTAAATTTATTGTGTAACTTTTTGTTATACGACGCTTATTATATGCCCTATCCAAGTATATACGTACTTAGTGTTCTGAATACATGCACGTGTACATAGTACAACATGGCGCATACAATTTATGAATTAAATAAAGGCGGAGACCGGGGAATTCGGTTGGACATAAAGTTTATAAAATATAATGGGATCAAATAGTTCAAACTGATAGTAGATACAATCCGATTGATGGCTGTCAGTCGCCCAGTAATGTAAACTATCTTATACATATTACCCGTTTAAAAAACAGTTATAAATCATGGACAAAATATTATATTTCTTGGTTTTAATATCGAGGTATGTACTTAATAGATCAATTTTTAAAGAGAAAATTAATTATTTTTATAAACACTTGCTTGACCAATCCAGAGGTACTAACTAATATTACAAAATGTTAAAGTCCATCTGTCTCCACTCAATCGACTCAGAAATGTTTTATACAGAGAGCTTAACGTAATTTACACTTCTGAAATCATCCCTGGAGCGGGAACAAAGTCTTTACTCGAATATAACCGCGGGCTAGTATACAATATTATTTTTGCCATTCAATGTACAGTCAGGTGCACGTCGAGCACACTTGCAGTACAATTTTGGCTCCTATGGCATAGAACCGGTACAAATTCCGATATGTAAAGGTTGACATGCTCTTGACTGTACAATGTGAATACTATTAAATAAAAATTCAAGTAAATCCCTTCACGCAATACTTAGAAAATTTGTATCATCATATTTACGGACTTTCCCGTCTCTTTCATTAGCTGACTGTTCATACCATTCTTATTTAAAATAAAAATGACATTATCTATGGTAAAACGTTAATTTTCTTTAATGTGTTCAGTAAATATGATGTTATTTTATTACCATGTTACATTATTTCAGCGTAAATGGGAGGGTTGCTCTCGACAAGGACTTGCCCGTTATAACCGATAATTCAATTAATGATAATGGGACACAACTAATACATTCCAAATCAACTGAAATTAATGAAATACCTGACAAGATCAAACTAATTTTATCTAACATCACTAATGTTAATATAACTTTTATTAGTAATAAAACTCAACTTATAAAAGTCGATAATGGTGTAGCATTAATTCTGACACCGTATATCGAAGAAGGAAAATTCGAAGAAGCACGTAATGCAAGTACTGTTGATCCAAATCTATTCTTAGGGTTCAAAAGTTATTCAGGATTTCTAACTGTGAATAAAACGTATAATTCAAACTTATACTTTTGGTATTTCCCCGTTGAGAATAAGCCTGTGAATGAAACGCCATGGATTATATGGCTCCAAGGTGGTCCAGGAGTGTCTAGTATGACGGGATTGTTCGATGAAATTGGGCCGTTCAAAGTGAAATATGGCAACTTGCAACGTAAGTACTGTTCACAATTTAATGAATCGTGTTTGTAGTTTTATAATAATATTGTTTTTCATTTAGCTTAGTTAATGTTTACACACGAGGGGCCTTTGTCTAGCCGTGGGACATAAATAGTTAGCAAAAAAATACACAATTTTTATTTTCTAAAGCAGCTCTAAAAAGTTCTCTATGATTAACGAAGAACTATGTGTTTTTGTGATTTATTTGTATTTATAATATAAAATTCATTTACCTACTTGGGATTATACAGTAGTTATCAAAGATTCAGATAGCTAGTAATAGCTACAACACCAGAGATAAGATTTACAATATTAAAATACAAATAGATGAACATAACAACAAATAAATTTATTTAATAATAATTCCAAGGTAATCCATACACATGGCTTCAGAACCATTCACTGGTGTTCATCGACAACCCTGTGGGCACCGGATTCAGCTTCACCAATCATCCGAATGGATATGCTAAGGATATGGCCACTGTAAGTGTTCCTTCTTTTCATAAGCGAGCATTCTTAGTTTCCGAGATTCATAGGTTTCTTCAGGTGACCCGCATTCATTTCTCTCGAGTGTAGTACGACTTTATTAGTTTTGATAAATAAAAATTCGCGTCGTAATAAACCTTCACGCAATATTTAGAAAGCTTGAGTCATATTTACGGCCTTGCTGACCTATTTCGTTCTCGTTATTTGAATGAAACTTACATTATGACGACCTCCGTGGTTACCATGCCTGTCCGCCACCTAGGAGGTCCCGGGTTCGAATCCCGGTTGAGTCATCATGAAAAACGAAGTTTTTCTCATTGGACGCGGGTCTTGGATGTTTACTTATATATGTACTAGCAGTTACCCGCGGCTTCGCCCGCGTTAAAATTAGCCTATGTTGGGCTCTGTACCCCTGACATTATGTACACAAATTTTAATAATGATCGGCTCCTTAATCAAACCGTGAAGGAATAACAAACAAACAAACTCACTTTCTCATATTTTATAATATTATTGCCGTAGACAGGTATTGGGCAAATCTGATTTGAGCTGTATGCAGTCATTGACTCGAAAAGAAGAAGTATGATAATATTAGTATGATTTGTTATAAAATACTAGCTTTTCCCCGCGGCTTCGCTCGCGTTAATTTTATGACAGATGTCGTTTGACAACAGAACAACTCATAGCGCGACTTGTGGCGCCATCTGTTGGCCGATACAGCGCCCTCTATAGTAGAAAAATTATTTTCCCATTGGAACGACATATTTTCACGGGATAAAAAGTAGCCTATGTTGGGCTCTGTACCCCTAACAATATGTATAACAAACAAACTCACTTTCTCATTTATAATATTACATTATATTCTATTTCTTGCAGTACGGCAGCCAGCTATACATAGCGGTGACACAACTAGTGCAGATATTCCCCGAGTTGCGTACGGCACCGCTGTTCGTGGCGGGCGAGTCGTACGCTGGCAAGTACGTGCCTGCACTCGCCATGGAGATACACAAGAACAAGCACAAACCAGGTGGAGACATTAATTTAAAGGTACCTAATTGTATATTTAATGAGAACACTTGTGTTGAAAAATTTATATCTCCGTCATTGGAGCTACCAAACAGGACACACGCGTAGCCCATTTAATTCGTTTTGTATATTTTCTAAATTTAAAAAGTGAGTGACTGAATAGGACTCGGGCGTAGCCCATTATTATTTATTAGTTTTATTAGTTTTCTATATTTTCTAAATGACAGAAATGGTCTTCGGGTGCCATTAGTTATCGTTGGTCGTGTCGGCGACTAAAGATGCCATCATATTTTCATACATTTTTTCTTTCCCCGGCTGTCGTCCTGTCATCACATCGTTGCCGCCCGTGTCGATGAGTGGAAAAGCGACATAGTCACTATGGGATCATAGTATAATCATAGTGTGTAACCTTTACGTGCAGACGTGCTAGGTTGACGGAAATAATATTGCCTAGTCAGCATAGCACGTTTGGTGATTTATCATATAAGACATGCCCTGTTATTTAGTTCTATAAATACTATTGTAAGTTATTAAACTTATTAATCATGGCCAGATCGTTATAATAAATCATGTAAAACAAAATACTGGTTTAACTGAATATTCCCACTATACGCCACAGTCACTTTATAGCGACGGCCGCAGGGTCGAATCCTGCGCAAAACAAACAGTTCTGCATGAACATGTATGTACGTTTGCCTTGATTTGGATGCTATCTATGTATAATAAGTATTTATTTCCAAAAAAAAAGTATTTATCAATAATCTAGTACCCCGTAGCTTAGTTGCTTAGTTTGGAACTAGATGGCGTTGTGTGATTCATCCAAGAATATTTATTTTCTTCAGGGTGTAATGATAGGCAACGCGTACGTCGAGCCCGATATGATAGCACAATTGGCGCGTCCATTCTACTACTTCGGGCTGCTGGTCAAGGAGCAATTGAACATAGTGAAACCGCTCATTGATTCATTTCATGCGGACATCGCAGCCAATAGAAGCGTCGAAGCTAAAGAGGTAAACAATAATTTATGGCTTTAAAGTTTTAGGGTTTTGTAGTAAGCCGGCGGGGTTGCGGAAGTATCACCAGTGCCCGCGACCCCGCCACGTGAAGGCGGAGAAGGTGGCAGACAGTCAGGTTTTTAGTCGGTATCCCTCATTACTAGAGAAGCGAGCCCGACAGACCCCCGTCGCTTCCCCCAAGTGGCGGGACATGCAGTAATGCATTTTCCTGACTTTAAACAAAAAAAAAATAGGGTTTTGTAGTAAACAAGGATCCCTTATTGTCTCGCCATGTCCATCTGTCCGATCGTCTAGCGCTCAGTCTGAACGCTTAATGCTAAAGAACAAAAGATTGAAAAATATTTTTTTGGGGGATTCCTCCTCTATTTTGTAAAGTAGGACTGCATATACAGAACCCTATACTGTGCGTGGCCCGATATCAAAATGTAATCTAAATGATCTTAGATATAAAATGATTACAGAATTCCTTTTATTTATATTCATCAATATAAATAAACATTCTACCTTTGCCCTGCCTCTATATATTGGAAGTGGCGAAATTGTCAAAAAGAATTATCACCTGTTCACACATGCAAGAGACATAACGAACAGGAATACCAGACATCAGGACAGATTGCTGATTAATAAAGTTCCAAAAACTTCACGTTTTCAAAAAAAATGCGCAGCCATGTGCTACACCATCTACAACAAAGTCCCAAATGACATTATGCTATTGCCTTTTAATGCTTTTAAGCTTGTGCTGCATTAATGGCTGTCGGAAAGGCTTTTCTATTCTATATATGATTTTCTTAGGTTAAAAATGTCTTAATTGTATATTATTGTAGTCGTTAGATGCTTGATTTGTGTGTAATTTATTTTTATTTTGTATGTTACCTTGTGTGGCTAAATAGGTATAAGCGACTTAGTTATGTATACCACCTAACATTTTAATGTAACACCCTGTTTAAAAACAAATAAATCAATTGTATTGTATTGTAATATCATGATACTTTTTTCTCCTAGAAATTCAATGGACTCATCACAGTACTTCTATTCCTATCGCATCAGAAGCAAGGTTACAATTTCCTCCGCGACGATATTCCTATTGGCCATTACGTTAGTTTCCTGGAGCGGTCGGAAATAAGGCGAGCTATACACGTGGGCGATATGGGTTTCAGTTTTGTCAATTTCACAGTCAACACACAGATGGCTGGTGACTTTTTGAGTAATGCTCGACCCCTGTTTGAAACGCTACTCAACCATTATAGAGTTCTTGCTTATTGGTAAGTGATAATTTATTGTACAGTCAACAAAGGAATTGACTGACGGTATATATGATTAAACATTTCTAAATATTGCATGAAGTGATTTACTTGAAAATTTGTTATCACTAGTACAATATGAATACTATTGATAAATTCTCTAAACTCTTTTATCATACAGACAGGGTGGTGGGGGGTGGGGGGGTCAGTCAATTCCTTTGTTGTCTGTACAATATTTTTATATATGCTTGTTGGAGCAGGTTCACATTTAGGTCGGAACCACAATTTTATCGGAACGACAAATGACGACGCATTTATCGGACGTCGTCATTTTACATTTATACTGTACTAGCGAAACCCGCGCAACTTCGTTTGCGTGTATCCCGCTTTCCCGTGGGAATTTTGGAATGTATGATACTTTAAAACCTTCCCCTTGAATCACTCTATCAATTAAAAAAAACCGCATCAAAATCCGTTGCGTAGTTTTAAAGATATAAGCATACAAAGGGACATAGGGACATAGGGACAGAAAAAGCGACTTTGTTTTATACTATGTAGTGAAGTTGGCAGTTTCTAAAAAGTATCTTACATTATGCTCAGTCTATCTCTTCTTTTCTTCTTTAGTGTGACAGTGACGGCCATAATTCACAATCTGTCATTAATTTTACAAAATGGTTTTGTGCACTTCACCGTCATTCCATAATAGCTTCGAAATTGAAAATATTCATGACAAACGTTGTAACTTAAATTATTTATTGGTATAAAATATGTTGAACTTGGCTAAATAATATCATTTTTTGCACTATTTTGACCCTGTGGCGTGTTTTCACAACCGACAAATTACATATTAATGAAATCTATATTTTTTCCAGTGGCCATCTTGATCAGATGTTACCGTGTGTTTTCACATCGGAAAGCTATCGTAATTGGAAATGGGATCGGGCTAAGGAATTTCTGGAAGCGCCTAGATATTCTTTTGCTGTCAACGACCGCGTAGCAGGGTATGTTATTATTTATTTATAGGCCGTTATTTACAAAAAGCATACTTGTCAGGTGAAAACTCACAATCTTACAACTGTCTCTAGCACGGATCTATAGATAGAACAGGATGGCAAATTCAGAAAAATTAATTGAAGTAAATTGTAATGAACTCGGCACCGCTCTTTCTTTCTAACTTACCGAATTAGAAAGAGAGAGAGAAGTTTCTTTATACCCTATCCCATTCTAACTTACCCACTATATAAAGAAGTATACAATTTTCAAGGTCATATTTTTTTACTTAAAGTAGGTACTGTTAAGTAGACGAGGAGCTCGATGGCGTCGCTGTGTGTCGCACTGTAATATAAACACGCAAGTTAAGCGACATCGTGCCTAGCCAGCGTTTGGATGGCTTTCGTTATCTCGAACTTCTCCGTGCTTCGGATGATGACGTTAAGCCGTCGGTCCCGGCTGTTGTCGATCGATGACAGTCGTTAAGCCAAGTCGGTGGCCTTATGGCGGTTTGAAAACACCGGCCTCTGCCAATCCGCATAGCAGAGTACGCTCTAATCACCTTCGATTGAAGGGAGACCCGTATCCCAGCAGTGGGATGATTATGGGTTGATATGATGATGACTGGAAGGTTAAGTACCTAAGGTATTATAATTCTGTGCTTAAAGTAATTACATATACTGAGTGTTGTCTCCAGTTTTATCTATATATTCGTGGTCTATCTATAGTGTATGAGCCAGAGTTCCTAGGTATAAAGTCAAACGTGGTACTTCACCGGTCGAACTAGCCCATTTAATAAATGTTGTACGTACCACTCCAAAAAATACTATGAACCGGTAGTGACTCGTAAATGTGCTCGCTCCACCGGGCAGTATCACCCTCTCACAGAATATGACGTGAAATAGTGGTAAATGTTTAAACTATTTATTCTAGGTATTACAAGACAGGTGGTGGTTTTACTGAAGCGGTTATTCGAGGCGCCGGACACATGGTACCATTAGACACTCCAATTCCAGCACAGCACTTCATAACACGATGGATAACTGACAGTGTCGTACCAAAAGAACAGACTGAAGACGAAAAACTTCTATTAAAAATGCTTCTCGAAACACCAGCCAACACTACAGGGAAGATGCTAAAAGATGAATACATGAATATCGAGAATGATTCTCTATGTGACGTACACGAAATATATAAAAATATACTCAAATTAAACGTTAGTGATCCATGTCAGAATATAACTAAAACAGATCATGGGACGCCGTTAATATTGACCCCATATTTGGAGAAAGGTCGTCCGGACGAAGCAAGGAATGCTAGTGAAGTACAATCAGATTTGTTTCTAGGGTTCAAGAGTTATTCCGGTTTCCTGACTGTCAATAAGACATATAACTCGAATATATTTTTTTGGTACTTCCCCGTTGACCAGAAACCGGTTCATGAAACCCCATGGATAATATGGCTTCAAGGCGGTCCAGGAGCTTCAAGTTTGACGGGACTGTTTGACGAAATTGGACCGGTCACTTACGTAAACGGAAAATTGGAACGTAAGGGATTTTGTTTTAATATATTAACCCGGCGTCATTGTTTGTTGGGGTATTTAATAACAAACAGTTTTGACTAACCCTTACAACGCCTCAGTCTGATATATCAGACGAATAGGTAAATGGGTCAAAACAAATTTCGATTTTTACGTGAAAACGTAGTTTTACGTTCAAATTCAAAACTTTTATTCAGAGAATAGGTTTTCACAAACACGGTCTCTTGTCAGAGTATACATACAGTAATAAATGATTTGTATAAATTAATATACTCTTTAAACTACTACCATTTCGGAAACAAAAGCAAAATGACCACTGGTAAAAGAAATGGCAAAAGAAAACCAGTTGGCCTTTTTTGTCATTTTTTTAACACAAAATTAAAACTAGGTACATACAATATTACGTATGCAAAATGTTAATGCATAGTGCCATTAATTTGTCTTAACATAAAATTATATCTAAAATATAAAATGCAAAATCGGTGTTAAAGATAGAAGCAAGGCAGCAACCGTTCTCGTGTATTTTCGAGTTGACAGTTTATATTTCACGTAAATGTTTCTCCCGGGCTATCTGTAGAATTTAGTTTTTCAGTAGTTTCAGTAATTTTCCATAGAAGTCCATATTGACTTCAATAACTATACTGATATAGAATAGACATGTGTAAGTAATGCGATTGATGCATTACGCGTAATATTACCCGACCGCGTACTGTAGCATCACTCATTTCTTGACAAAATTAAGCAATACACATCGCGCGTAATGCCATATGGCATCACATTTCAAAGCACTGTTTTGCGCATGTCTAAATATAGAATACTCATATTGAATCTTTATCAGTACAAAAACGACTATGATAAAGTATGCAAACTATATCACACAATTCTAGCCAATTCATGAAATGACAATTATGATAATATTTGATTGATAGGGTAAATTTTAATTCCTTGTATATTTTTATTAAATTTTAATGGTAAAATAATTAAAAGATAATGATGAGATGCCAATAATTTGCACACTGAATCATAAAGCAAAGCATTAAACATACTGAATTAAGATTACATCATGGGTAAAATTTGCCCGCTCACCTGTCATGTTATCTCGTTACAATGACGCCGGGTTAAAATTTAAACGTAAATTAACATGATTGAATGTGTTGCAAAACATTTAAAGGTAATCCATACACGTGGCTTCAGAACCATTCGTTGGTGTTCATCGACAACCCCGTGGGCAGCGGGTACAGCTTCACCGAACAACCCAATGGATATGTTAAAGACATGGCAACGGTAAGTTTTCGGCTTAGCGACAGCAAACACTTTTTGAAATAAAAACTTCTTTAGCGGCGTTGTGCATTTTTGGTATGAGTAAAAAATTTTAAACTCGCGTAAGGACACGTGACCTGATCGAAGCTTCGTAAGACGGAGGAAGTTGTTTTAGTGACATCTATCGGTAAATATTGGAACTTTTTAGTTTACCGAGTTCTCACTTCGTAAATCCCCTTTCGGTCGGACCCGATGAGTGAATTTAATAATTGTTGTAATGCGACTGAGTTTGACTGTATGGCGGATACTCATACAATTAAATAAATCGTCTGATAAATAAAGCAATTCATGCGAAATTATTCCCTAACCATTCCAAAAAAATCAAAAATGCACAACGTTAATGTTCAATTTTTCACTTCTGCCCGCACGCCCGGAGTGCAACCCGTTTTTTTTGTTATGAACAAAGTGAAGTGTAAACATAAACCTTATTACAATGCACTAAGTATTTTAATAGGAGCGATCAAAATTTGTTCTCCTCTCCGAGCTAGTCGTCTGACAGCCAGCTTATGAAACACATTGCTTTTAATGAGTGTAGTTCAGGAAATGAGTGCCCAAAAGGGGCATGTGGATGGAAAAGTCGAAAGCAGAAACTTGGACTTACAAAAGTCCTTACCCCTCCGAGGTGAGCCCGAGGGGGGGGGGGGGGGCACAAAGAAGGTCGTTTTAGGTTTTTTCACACTCTTTATCTGACGGCCGATTTTCAAAAATGTGTTAAATTCTCTGTATCACATTGTAACAACACGAATTCTTATTCAGTTCTTATTGCTCACTCAGTCATTGAAGGGAAAAAATATGTATATTGAAGTTAAATATAAAGTTACCAAATGCGAACCAATATTATAAGTAAAAACTAACTGTAACTTTAAAACGCTGTATCCACTCTTTCTAAACTTTCAGTACGGCAGTCATTTGTATAAGGCAGTGACACAACTAGTGCAGATATTCCCCGAGTTGCGTACGGCGCCGCTGTTCGTGGCGGGCGAGTCGTACGCTGGCAAGTACGTGCCTGCACTCGCCATGGAGATACACAAGAACAAGCACAAACCGGGCGGGGACATCAATCTTCAGGTATTTACCATAGACTATCATACCATAGCATACGGAGAATTCTCCCTTGTGGACAGGGTCAAAGAAGAACGATCATCTCAGGAGAAGGATATATCATACCATAGACATATTCGGGACAACACATTCCCACCGATGTGTCTCCTATGTAGCCAGGATCGGGACAAGCCCACCACACATTCCCACCACTGTGTCTACTGTGTAGCCAAGGATCAACAACGGCGACCTCAGATAGACAATAAGCAAAGAAGCTTATTGACGTCCCGGGGAAGAAAACTACAGTTGTCTTGGAACTCACAACGAATTTAATCAGAAAGAAGATAGTCGGAGTAGGAAGTATTGAAAGAACTTCCCTCCTTAACAACTACGTGCTACGTGAGAAACAGCAATTTGAAGCAAAAGGCATTATACCCTAGAGAGTAAATCAAGTGAGGCTCGATTGCCGAGCACTACGGTCTATTGTTACATTACTATTGGGACCTAATGCTATGAGCTGTTGTTTACTATTTTGATTCCAATGACGACCTCCGTGGCGTAATGGTTACCACGCCAGACCGCCACCCAGGAGGTCCCGGGTTCGATCCCCGGTCGGGTCATGATGAAAAACGAACTTTTTCTGATTGGCCTCGGGTCTTGGATGTTTATCTATATTATGTATTTGTTATAAAAATATAATATCGTTGAGTTAGTATCCCATAACACAAGTTTCGAACTTACTTTGGGGCTGGCTCAATCTGTATGAATTGTCCCTATATATTTATTTATTTATATATTGCAAAACCTTCTAAATGCCCGAAAAAGTCTCTGTGCTCGCTACGAGATCAGAGTAATAAACTACGCCTGAAGTTACATTTAAGGAATCCAACATGATTACGCGTTCGTCCTGCCAAAATATCATAGACATATATCCTTCTCCTGAGATGATGGTTCTTTTTTGACCCTATCCACAAGGGAGAACTTTCCGATAACTAAGAAACTAATTCAGATGCCGTCCATGCTTTTGAACCCACAAAACTTAAATTTTGCACAAATTGTATCGTTCAGGTAGTAAACTAATGATAGACAAATTTTTATTGAAAATCCCACGGAATAGCGAGCCGATTCCCAAAGTGTCGTAACGCGGGTTTCGTTAAAAATATGATGAATAAATATGTGTTTTATTGTAAAAATAAATGATTTTACTAAATAATAATGCATGTAACGAAAGCTTTGTTGAAAGGTCCGCGTTGCCGACCGCAGTTAGACATCACTAAGGCAGATGCTCGAATTTATATTTAATTGTATAAAACCACATTAAATTTTCAGGGTTTGATGATAGGAAACGCATACGTAGAACCAGCGATGGTGGCGCAAATAGTACGCCCGTTCTATTACTTCGGAATCCTGGTCAAGGAGCAGGTAGATGCTCTGAAGCCTCTCGTTGATTTATTCCACAAAGACATTGCTGCTAACCGGAGTATTGAAGCCAAAGAAGTGAGTTTTATTTATTTATTAAGTACTTAAATAATAACAATAAACATTTTAAAAAAAACGAACCGACTTCAAAAATGAATTTAAATAATATATTATTTCATGCCTACTGTTCTAATAGGCTTGTTGCCGTAAAAAATGTAATTAGTCCGTCTTTTAGATTATTCAAAAATAAGGGACACTCATTTTTTCATTTGTAAATTAGACCAAAAATTACAAAGATATAGCCCATTAAAGTTACGTGTGACGTCACGCCGTGTGGCACGGGTTTTTCGTACGGGGTGACTTCAAAGGCCCCCACTCTAAATTTTTATGCCTTGTATCTTTGTTATTTTTTGTAAGAAAAAATACGTGTCCAATATTTTTTTATACGGACTAAATATGATGTAATTATTTTGACCCTGGAAACAACCCTATTGAAGTCGGTGCCACGCGGACGTGACCACCCGGACGTACACAGCCTTCCACTCATGTGGCCTAGGTAATATTTGGTATGGTTGGTACCGACTTCAATTAGAACAGTAGCCTAGTAGGTACCTATCACTATCTAGTCGTAAAAACAGAAAAACAAGTTTACAGATAAGATTTTAAAAGATTGGTGGTTGAACTAGGCAAAAGTTTGTATTTCAGAATAGAGTACTACCATGACATCGGTTTAGCTAAAAGAAAAAAAACCTAAATTGACAGAGTTTCTTTCGGCAAATCTTTTCGACATTTCGAAACGATGGTATTTAAATGAAAAAATATGAAAGATGTGTCTAAATTCGGCAAACACTATCATTGAATATCACTGGAAATCTTGTGCCAAGTATATTGGAACGGAATTTGAGTAGCCGCGAGGGCACAGAATAAATATTGTTTCTTTTTTATAAAATGTCATTTTCCTTCTAGAAATTCAACAGACTCGTCAACGCTGTTCTGATCATGTCTCAACAAAAGCAAGTCTACAATTTCCTTCGTGATGAGATCAATATTGGACAGTACACCAGTTTCTTAGACAGGTCTGATGTTAAACGAGCGATTCATGTTGGCGATGCTAAGTTCAGTTTCATAGATTTAACGGTCAATTTGGAGTTAGCATCAGACTTCTTAAGTAACGCCAGACCGTTGTATGAAACACTACTAAATCACTATAGAGTGCTTACTTATTGGTGAGTCTTTTATGAGATTTCATTTAATTAAAAGTAAGTTAATCAGTTGAGTGTTATGATTATTTTTTTAATTGGTAGAGTATATTTATTAGATATCTAGCAAGATCGAGGAAATACTATCCTGCTTCGGCGTAAAGCGGCAAAGTGTTTCGTTCGGTAATGAGAGCGTCTCCTAAATTGAGATTATGATGTAATTGTATGTTCTATTATAATTTACTATTAAAACCCGCGCAACCTCGTTTACGTGTATTTATTTATGCAAAGCAGCGCCATTTATATCAGACTTTTGATCAAATCCTACGGGAATCGCGTACTTATCGAGATAAAAACCCTATGCGTTAATCCAAGGTATCAGCTATCTACATACCAAATATCATAAATATTGGCCGAGTCATTTGAGCGTGAAGAAGTAACAAAGATACACGTAACTTTCGCCTTTATTATATTAGTAGGATTAAAATTCAAATATTTTTTCAATATCTCTAAAAATTACGAATTTATTAGCTTCCCTTTCGAGTATATCTACCGCGCGCGCTCTCCTAGCTCGTGACGTCACCCGACATAAGCGCTCTTTCACTGTATACGTGCAGTGAGCCGCGTGATGTCACGCGCTATAACTAGACTTCGCGCTTTGGTAGTCACCCATCGAGGCTCATAACTTTAATAATAATAAATATAATTTCAAAAATTCTAAAAGTAGTATTTTTTTATGGTTACCTAAATCCGTTTCCATTAAAAATAACATGATATTTTACTATAGGAGACGCTCTCATTGAAAGATTGGAAGCCAAACTCCTTTGGCGTTTCTATACCCGTCTCTGATGTTTATAATCTACGGTAACCAATTTGCATCATGTGGTACGCTTATGAAATCTTGAAAAAAATTATGGTCATATAAAAATCATCTGAATTACAAAACCGATGCTTTAACTTATTTGCTTACGTCAATTCTACCAATCAATCTTGGCGATTATGATAAAACTTTATTGTAGTTCTTGTGAAATGATTAAGTATTGTATCTATTTATAGGATAATGTCATTGCACAAATTGTAACATTCAGTGTAGGAGCAAAAATCATTATGTTAGCTAATGTTACAATTTGTTCAACAACGTAATATAACACCGGTGTGTACCTTAACACCAGCTCCTGTGTTCCAGCGGCCACCTCGACCAAATGTTGCCGTGTGTGGTGACATCCGAAGTCTACCGCACCTGGAAGTGGGATCACTCGCAGGAGTTTCTAGAAGCGGCGAGGTTCCCCTACATCTTTAATAATCGACTAGCTGGGTAAATACTTTATTCAATTAGATGTCTAATAATAAGATCGTAGCCAAATAACATTGGTCTCGGCCATGTTGTGTTCGTACGGTGAGTAAGGTCTCCAGAGTTCCACTTGGGGGGGTTGGGAGGGTTAGCATTGCAAGTGTCTATAGGCTACAGTGATGCTTACCTACCATCACGCGGGCCGTATGCTTGTTTGTCAACTTTACCTACCTATTTACGTATACTAAGATAGGTGAAATGCCGCGTCGTTACGGATCACGTTACAAAAATAATTTATTCGCTTCCGGATCAAAATTATGCTTAAACAGTGCTGGGCCCTATCCCTATCCAATGTCAGTAAAAAATTATAATCACCTGCCGTCCAGCATAAAATCGATAGATCAATTCAACTCATTTATAGGATCAATTAAGCGGTTGCTAATTGATAAAGCGTACTATAGCGTCAATGAATATCTGGAAGATAAACTAATTTAAATGTCTGCCTCTCTTTTTCTACTTAAGTTGCTATACCTTAAAAGGTGCATGTAGATAACTGCTATATATTATGTACAGTAATATAATGTATGTGTCACATGTAATGCAATAAATAAACAAATAATCTTTCGAAGTTTCATTATCTGTGAAATCATTTACTTGTTTTTTTTTAAACTACAATTATAACACACAATGACAGTATAAGGACAATGTATAATATAATAGAATAATAATATCTATACTTATTAGTAAAGAGTATATTATAATTAGGAAATAGTTAGAGGAAAGATTTCGTTTTTCTTTTTAAACAAATAAACTAAATAACCCCTGGACGGATTTGAAAGTCTTTTGCCATTATTGGTAAGCTGCACTATCCGCGGTGACATAGACTATATAATATTTAAAAAAAAATAGAGATCCTTACATTAAAAAACCCCGTGCGAAGTTGGGACGGAGCGTTAGTTATAGTTTTGAACCTTAACCCTGTAGCATAAAGTTCAATTTATGGTGGCTACTTAACTAATTACTTATAACTGTTTACCAAATGCGATGGAATGGATGGAAGATGGGAATAAGTCTAATTTTTTAGTACAGACAGTTGCAGAAAAACCTGACCCCCCAAAGAAAGTAAGAGGTTAGGTTTTTTTATGTAACTAATCAGATTTCAACGAAATATCATCGAATACTAGATATATCAAAAATACTCATTTTTATTAATTTTCTTTTAAATACATTGAGAATTATATGAAAAAACTTAACAAGAACGGCTGAGTAAGGGAGACATGATGTAAGGCGACGTCTCGTTCACACAATCGTTTAAGAATAGTTATAAAAGGTCGAGGTCCCTGATGTCTTACATGAAGTTTGTGTGCGCAGCTACCAGAAGTCGGGCGGCGGGCTGACAGAGGTAGTAGTCCGTGGCGCCGGGCACCTGGTGGCGCGCTCGGCGGCGGCGCCGGCGCAGCTGCTGGCGGCGCGCTGGGTGGCGGGCCGGCCGCTCAGCCAGGGCTTCGGCATGCTGGAGGGCTCCTTCGTCCAGGAATACGTACGGAATTACACTAGGGCCACGTTGTAGACGCACGAGTAAATAGGCTTTAACCTCATCTTATTAGAGATTTTGATCAAGGGATTCCAGGCTGTACGGTCAACAACAGAGATCTCAGAATTTCCCGGAACCCGGGACTAAAATCTTTAGCCAGCCGAATCATTGTTAATCGGCTTGATGTTATGTAAAGTATCCCACAAGAATGTATTTTTAGATAATTATTAAATTTTACTAAATTTCTAATCTTTTTACTTTAAAATCGTTAACACATTATTATATCATATCCAGTGAAAAGTGACCTTCAGCGATCATCATCGTCATTTCCTCTACTTTCTGTTCCAAATCAGAACAGGGAATGAGAGGAAAAATCTGTTAAATAACATCAGGTAGTGTCAGTGGTACTGACTTTGCTTTAGATCCTTAACTGTCATGTATTTATTTATTTATTATATTACACACAGATTTACAGTCTTGACCAAGGCATCTGTATGGTAAACAATAACAGATGGGAAAATCAAAATTAAAAAGATGTGTCGACTGCCAACGCGAGAATTTTTACACCCTTCCAAAAACAGTGGGGCAATTCACGTAACAAGAACCGATTCTAGTTCGATTCAACGACACTAGCTGTCCCGTTCAATTCCTATTTTGTATGAGTGAGACAGCGAGTGTCGTTGAATAATACTAAGTAATACTAAGTCCGTTGTATCGTCAACGCAATATCCAAATCATTTCCGGGAATTCCTGGGGAATTCCCAGAAGTAAACTCGTAAAACCACATCAAAATATTTTGCGTCGGATAAACAGATTATAGGTACATACAAAAGTAAAAGTTAGGTACTTTGTTATATAATTCTCAATGTATGTTATAAATAAGACTTTTGAGTACGTAAGATAAGTAAATGATTTTGTTTGTATTTTTTATTGTTATTATTTAATAAACAGTTAGATCATGTTTTACTTTGTTTAATTTTAAAGAGACATAGATTTGTTTTTCGAATAGCAATAATTTTATTAGGTATTCTTATTTGTCAAATAAACTGCTACTTTTTATGGTTACGTAGCCTCGAAAGAAAAAACGGAACCCTTACAAGATCAGTCTGTTGTCCGTCTGTCTATCTATCAAGACCCTATATGTAGGTATGATTTTGACAGTTTTTACACTTAAGACAAAATAGGTTAACCGGAAATGGTGAAACAAGCCCGTAACCAACATGAAAAACCTAGCTTACTTTGGGATCGTGGCGCAGCAGTGAGAATTTATTTATTTCCGACCGTACTACAAGTATAGACTGCGAGATTGCTGTCTGCGATGAATACAGATGTTCTATTTCACGAAGAGCTTTTGGCTATGAATTTTGTAACGTTCACATGCTAATAATTTTTTTTTTTATTCCACAAAGTTGGCAAACAAGCATACGGCCCGCCTGAAGGTAAGCATCACCGTAACCTATAAACGCTTTCGATACCGGGGGTATCTTTCACGCATTGCCAACACTCCCAACCCCCCCAAGTGGAGCTCTGGAGACCTTACTCACCGTAGGAACAGCATGGCCGAGACCTATGCTATTTGGCTACGATCTTCTGTAAGGTGGAGGTCCTTCAGACAGGCTGCTCCGATTTGAGCGGATTATCCGCTATACCCTACCTCTTTAACCGTGTAGTGTGCGTAATCTCGGAAACGCTCGTAAAATATCTCACGCACACATAAACAATGTGCATGCATGCGCCTCACAACAGTCATACCAAAATGCTTTTCGTGAAATACTGTGCTATGTAAGCAGAACTTATAAGCGTTGTTACGGCGTATTAGTCGTACGGCGCGCGGCGCGGGAAACCCGCCTGCCTGTTGCATAAATACGATTTTAATACGATGACGTCAATACTGAGACGGAATGTTGGGATGTGAGCGTGGAAGGGCTCTACGTCCTACTCCGTCCTAATTTTTCCTTTGTCTTCTAACTTCGAGCCTAACTTTACTACACTTCGTGGGCAATTGAGCTAGTTTCTCAACTTCTTTATTTCGAAATTAAAAAATAAAAATTGATACAGTCTTGAAACTATGGAAGTACTACAATCTTACAGAATGTCGTGAAGCAGCAATAGGTTTCGTTTGGCGAGGGAGATATGCGGAAGTATCTACAACCTCTATCGGTTATTTCCTCTTCTTCGCCTAGTGCCTAAGGCGTCCTCCTGGTATCTCTGCGTTCCATGGGCGGCGGTGACCAACGTGTACATAACTGTCTGTCTTGTAATGTACCTACAGAAATAATCACTATTCATGTAATATTGTAGCGATTGTCGACTCGTTGATATTATTTTTATTAGATATCGAGTCCACTTCTTATCATACATTAGCCATAATATACGTTTACTATCCGTTCGAATTGGTATCAGTCACATAGACCTGTGTTTCGAAGGGCACGTTAAGCCGTCGGTACCGGCTCTTATCGATGGATGACAGTGGATAAGCCAGCCGGTGGCCCTCAGGCGTCTTTTAAAGACACCGACCTCCGCCAATCCGCATTGAAACGCTAATTCCCTTCGATTGAAGGGAGACCCGTATCGCTGCAGTGGGATAATTTATGGATTGATATGGTAGGAAGCTGAATATATCGTTTCTTTAGGAAGAAGACAAAGTATGGATTTACAAAATTAAGTAGGTAACAGATTTTTTGGCCACCATAATTCATGCGGCACCCAACGAAACCTTGAAAAGTTTGAAAATGTTTGTTTATACAAATGCAAATACATTGTCAAGATATGACTCATAGGAAAAATACCAACAGACTTGTAAAGGGCAATGCACAACAAAGCTTTCTTACTTTTATATTTTTTTAACGGTGGCCATTTTGCTTATTTTCAAAATGGTTCATAAATGCAGTTTATATTAATTTAACTATACAAGTTATGTTAGTGCGTTTTGCCCGCCGATATTTTTATTTTAGCATAGGAAGATAGACGAACTAGCGGCAGTCGCGGGTCGCCTGGTGGTAAGCAATTGCTTCCTATGTACACGAGCTTGAAGATTCTTTAGAGACGTCGCTCACAGAGGCGGATTAAATGTCGAGAGCGCCCTAGGCAAGCACCGCATGGGCGCTCCTAGCGGCTCCTAGCGGCATGTCACAAATTTTAACTAAATACCACTATTAATAGTAAACATAGATGACTGTGGTTACGTTTTTATCTGTCTCATTGCATAGCTGGAAATTTTATATACTTGCACTAGGTACATAAGTAATATAAAAATTCTTGGACGAATCACACAACGCCATCTAGTCCCAAACAAAGCAACTAAGCTTGTACTATGGGTACTAGGTTACTGATAAATACATATGTATAAATACTTTTTTTTGTAAATGAATACTTATTATATTATACTTGGAATCACCCAGACCAAGACAAACAGACATGACGTTCATGCACACAAATCTTTGCCATGCGCAGGATTCGAACTCGCGGCCCTCGAGACAAAGTGACCATTGTTAGCCACTCGACCACCGGGCCTGTCAAACTTGTCACTTACTACACTTATATTAAGGAAGAGGCTGTTTCCATCACTCCAAGATAATATTAACGAACATGGAAATCCATCTCATCATCATCATCTCAGCCACAAGTAGTCCACTGCTGGACATAGGCCTCCCCCAAACGTCTCCAGTGCGACCTGCTGGCAGCGGCCTGCATTCAGCGGCTTCCTGCGACTTGCCTTAGGTCGTCTGACCACCTTGTAGGCGGCCGTCCTACGCTGCGCTTTCCGGTACATGGTCGCCACGTACCGAACGCCGATGGGCCGATAGGCCGATAGGCCATCGGTTCTGCGCGCTATGTACCCTGCCCACTGCCGCTTCAGCTTGCTGATGCGTTTGGCTATGTCGGTTACTTTGATTCTGCTACGGATCTCCTTATTTTTGATTCGATCTCGTAGAGAAACCCCAAGCATAGCTCATTCCATGGCTCGCTGAGTGACCGTTTACCTTCTTATGAGGCCTATAGTGAGCGACCACGTCTCGGCTCCATACGTCATCACTGACAACACACATTGCTCGAAGGTTTTTCGTTTCAAGCACTGAGGAATTTTGAACAAGAAGAACGTAATTTCCCGAAAGCTGCCAAACTTTCTTTACCTAATTGACCTCTTTTTCGAAGTTGGACCTACCTAATTGGATGGTTTGTCCAAGGTACTCGTCAACAACTTCGAGGATCGAGCTTCCAACTGAGACCGGGGCGGGTGCGACATGGACAGACACATCGACAATGTTTTTTGTCTTGTCCATGTTCATTTTTAGACCCACATATCAAAGTCCTTGCGACACGATATTCGCTCCTTCAATGCTAAATGCATCAAGGAGTCGATTGAGCGAAAGAAAGGTTCGAAAGTGTTCGCAAGAGACATGTCTATTGGGCAGAGCCGACTGACTAAGCTTAAGACGAAGGATGGTAGCGTGGCGTCAACAACAGCAGAGGTGTTGAGGGAAGTCGAGAGGTTCTACGGGCAGCTTTATGATGCCTCAGTCATCAAACCCGTCAGCAGCAGAACTGCGATGGACCCAAGAGCCACGCTAACCCAACACTACACCAAAGACATCCCGGACATCAGCTTGTACGAGATTAGGATGGGTCTTAAACAGCTTAAGAACAACAAGGCGCCGGGCGAGGACGAATCACAGCAGAGCTTCTGACAGCGGGTGGTACACCGGTACTTAAAGTCCTGCAGAAGCTCTTTAATTCCGTGTTGTTCGAGGGCAAAACGTCTGAGGCGTGGAACAGAAGCATGGTGGTTCTGTTTTTTAAAAAGGGCGATAAAACGCTCACCTATCTCGCTTCTGAGTCACGTCTACAAGCTGTTCTCAAGGGTCAACACGAATCGTCTCACTCGCAAGTTCCTGCCAAGCTGCTGTTCGCAAGCCGGATTCTGAGAAGGCCTACAGTACCATAGACCACATCCATAAGCTGCGGTAGATTGTACAGAAGACCGAGAGTACAATCTGACATTACGCTTAGCGTTTGTGGACTATGAGAAAGGCTTCGATTCGATCGAGACATGGGCCGTGCCGTGCTACAGACTCTCCAGCGGTGCCGCATAGACTACAGGTATATCAAAGCGTTGACGTGCTTATACAAAAATGCCACCATGTCAGTCCGAGTCTGTACTCGGCCTGACATGGTGGCATTTTTGTTGTCTCTGATCTCTGAAACTGTTCACGACTGCTCTGGAAGATGCCTTTCGGCATCAACGTATCTATATCACTCACCTTCGATTTGCCGACGACATCGTGATCAAGGCGGAGTCGCTGGAGGATTTTAGCACCATGCTCGAAGGCATCAATCGAGTTTCCTAACAGGTGGAAATTCATCAAATTTTATGTATTTTTTTATTCATTTCAAAATTCCACGCGCCCCTTTGTTACCTCGCGCCCCTAGGCACGTGCCTAGTTTGCCTTAGGGATAATCCGCCACTGGTCGCTCACATAAAGTATTTAAAAAGAAGGAAATGGGAAGTAGGACGGGTAGTTTCCGGTTCACTTATCGTATGATACACAGCGGCATACCACCGCTATTTTACGTCGATATTCTGTGAAAAGGTGGTACTGCTCTGGTCCATTCAGCCAATTCATATGAAATGAAATAATATTTATTTGCCAATAACTATGGTAGTAATAGGATCTTATTACTTTATAAACATAACAGATTCTCTTATTTAGCTACGTGGATAGCATGCCAATTTTCTGAATTACAGGTATTCACAAAAAACTGGCCAAGAGTAGTGTAGGGTTCCGTATTTGCTGTGCTTTGCTTGCTTGTAAACGAGTCCAATATCATATTCTATGACATTTGTAAGTTTTCATCAAAGAAATTTTATTTTATCAGTTCGTCAACTATTACTCGGTAACTATGTAATGTAATAACGGTTAAGTAGGCACTACTAGTGCCTACTTAACCGTTATAGTTTTCCTTGTAGGTTCACTATATGGACCATGATCATTCATGGATTCATGACCATGAATTTTTTCAAATTTCTAAACACAAGACTTTCGGAGATAGAGGGGGGGGGGACCACCGTGCAAAACGAAAATTGACACGTTAAATGCAAATAATTCGCAAACGGATCATTGTAACGGAATGATCTTCCCACACCCTCAATGTTTTTAAGAGACCTATCTAACGATACCCCACAACATGGGGTCGGTGCGAAAAAAAAATTCATTCCTACTTTACCTGTAGAAGTAAAAAAAAAATTTTCAAAATTTTGTTCTACCACTTTGTTAGCATTGTTAATATAAGTATACATACCAAATTACTTACAGCTTTCTAGTATCAAGCGTCTAGGCTAGGCGCTAGACCGCGGACGGACAGACGGACATGGTGAAAGTATAAGGGTTCCTTGTAGTTCACTACGGAACCCTAATAAAAAACTATAGTAAAAAATTTTATGTCATAATTTCAGGAATTCATTCAAAATATCACAAAATCTACACAGCAGTTACATTACACGTTTTTTTTTATCATTTAGGTAGTAGTGCAGTACCACAAGTAGTGTCTAGGCCTAGGCTCACAAAATTTCGTAATGTGTTGTGTACGACATGGTCGTTGGTTGACGATTCGAGATGAGCTCGGTTCGTCATTTCGTCAACCGCTGGCAATGTTTTCCGACTTGTATTATGCGTCTTGTGTAAGTACACAAAGCGACGGTAATATGTATTACCCTTATGAATTCCCACACAAATGACCGATATGAATTTTATTAATTTAGTTGATTTGTCTGTACATTCCATACACGCTATAACACAATATCTTATCTCACTCTTATTAGCAATGTATTTAGCCAGTGGTCAACAACCCGCGGGTCTTGACTTTTCATGAGTCCTGTCCTGATTGTTTTATAAAACAAAAGTCAAAAACCAAACCTTAGATACTGTATACATATGTTATAATATCTGTGCCTTATGTACCTACTGAATTTTTATACAAGTGTGACACTAAAATAATTTTATTATCTATTGTTTTTTTTATGAGAGAGATGCAAACAATCATTCGTGTTATTTGATGGTAAGTGATCACCGCCGCTTACAGTGGGACACCAAGCCGTTCACCGGTCTTTAACAGGAAGGTTGAAATAACGAGAAATGGCTGAGGAGTTGGGCTTTTGGTTCTCTCACTCGTCAAATAGAGCGCATAGCTGCTTAACGCGTTTATTCAGGTCTGTGAGAGTGATGCGTCCTCGGATTAGCCCATTTCATAATTTCTACTACTGCGAAAACAAAAATCTACCAACGCTGCATTTAACAATACTTGTAAGTATATTTATTTCTGTCTGACGCACCTCGTACGTAAACCAATCAAAACGGCCGGCCGGCTGGCGACGCGGTTGTTGCGATTGTGATTCATATTGTCACAATAAAATACAATAAATACGCAGTCGGCTCGTGTTTACCTCGCAAACACGACGTATGCGCATTGAAATTACTAATTTAAAAACGTGTGCTGCCCTGCGCAGGGGCAAATAGGGCATAGTTTTTTTGCCTTAATTCAATGGGACCAAAACAGTGAACAGACGTGACAGTGCGTCACATTTTTACATACAAAACCTGTCTAAGATCTAATAAAATTTATGTTCAAGGAAAATGGATTTAAGAATTGGATTTGTTTTTTGCTTGAGGTGAGTGTGCGTTTGTTTTGTATTATTTTTGGATACAGGGCAGTCTGTACTATTTTAATCATAATTTTAATGATTATTTAGGTACAGTCACCTCCATAAATAGGTATGTACCTACTACCTAGTCACTTTAGAGCCTTGTCACTATAACATTGTTGACATGTTCATTCAAATGTCTGTAATTGAAATGATATACGAAAGTGACAAGGTACTAATCGTTTATTTATTTCAGAAATTAGACCTTCACAGGCACTTTTTCTTGTCATTTACAACTTGTTTAAATAAATAAAAAATAACTACGTCATATTATTATACTACCACCATTTCGGACACAAGCTAAAGTGATTAAGTACATATCTAAGGAGGTGACTGTACATGATTCTAAATTGTTATTTATGTATTTATATAATGATGTATTTAGTGTATAACCGCTTTTGTATCTAACTACACTAATAATATGATTATACAGGGTGTTAGGCGGAACGATGTAGATATTTTGGGGGCCGATCAAGGGTCCCAAGTGGACCATATTAAGCCACATAAATATGCCATTAAGACAAGTGCGATAGTTTTTAAGTTTTAGACAATTTTATCTTACAGGAGTTTATGCAAGTTATGGTCAATAACACAAAATTTAGTGCTTTAATAATTTTAATTTCTGTTTTATATCAATCATAATAATACAGATTATCGTCGCAATAAGTCACAGAAGTCATTGAGTAGGTAATATTTCTGTGGTAATATTAATCTAAACTTAACTTTAACGTAGCACACACATATAATTATGCTATAGTCAAAAAATTTTCGTTCGTTTTTTTTTTTTGACAATAGGTAGAATTATTGAAGTTTTGTCAGAAAAATTACATTTGCTTGTGCTACGTTAAAGTTAAGTTTATATTAATATTACATCGATACAATGATCCGTTTCGGATTTATTTACATTTATCGTGTTAATTTTCGTTTTGCACGGTGGTCCCCCCCCCCTCTATCTCTGAAAGTCTTATGTTTAGTTTGAAAAAAATGATGGTAGTAGTCATCGAAAAAATATTACTACGTATAGAACGGACACCACGAACAAAATTTTTGTCACTTGTCTACGCTAATCGCGATCGGTCCTCGAACAGACAAAAAATAAAATTGAAAAATGCCGTCATGTTCGATAAAAACGTGTAAAAACCGTTCAACAGTAAGGAAGAAAGATAGCGGCGTGACTTATCATCGCTAAGTATACAAAAAATTAAGTAAAACCAACCAAAACATTTTTTTTTCATTATTTTCTATTGCATCATGACTGCATCCGCCATTTCTATGTGAAAATCATAGATTATCAAAAAATAATTGTACAGATGGGATACGTAGGTACTAAGCGTGAGTCAATTTTTTTTTGGAGGTCCGCCGATTACTCCTTCAATTTTGGACCGATTTTCATAATTCTCTTTTTAAAATAATATGTAATTTAAATATTGATTTTTAAACTATTTCCAAAATATTTTTAAATAGTAGGTAAAAAATACGTAAATGTGGATAAAGTTACTAAGTAAAAAAAATAGTTTCTAGAAAACAAAAAGATGGAAAACGAACCAGCATTTTAAATTACGACCAACCATTTTCGAACAAATGAAATTCGGGCAAACAAGTTTCGGAGTAAAGATACGTTACCATTCAACACAACTCCTCTTGTCTGGCAGGCGACCGTCTCCTAGTTATTGCATATATTACAAAATACTTCAATATATAAATAGCTTCATTATAAAGTTTTGATATAATCTCAGTTTATTTTTGACTAATATTAAATTAAGAACAAAAATGTAATGTAGCTTCCTACCTATAAAGCTAATATTATACCTATTTTCTATTAAATTTATTCTATTAAGTAAAATAAAATATTGTAATAAAATAAAATAACCAGTTATATGTCCAATAGGCAGAATATAAACAAAGTGTCGCCCCTGCGTAGTAATGTCATATTGTATGACTCAGTTGGGGGCGGGGCCAGGTAGGGGCGCGCCCCGCACGGCCGAACGCGGCGCCAAAATTTGAAGGCGCTGTCATTTCTATATGTAGTAATATTATTTCGATGGTAGTAGTCCATATGCTGAACCTTCTACGAAAACTATAACGGTTAAGTGGGCTCTACTAGTTACCGAGTAAATAGCCGACGAACTGATAAAATAAAATTTCTTTGTTGAAAACTTACAAATGTGATAGAATTTGATATTGGACTCAACTGTGTTCTGTGGACTCAACTGAAGGTAAGCAAAGCACAGCAAATACGGAACCCTACATTGTGCGCGGCCCGACACGTACTTGCCCGGTTTTTTCTTTTTTTCTGTTGTATGTGTTCTGCAAAATGCAAATAAAGAATATTCTATCCATCTATCTTGAATTAGCCCGCGTTTCTGTAATTGATTATTACATTTTTTTTATGCCACACAGGGGGCAAACGAGCGTACATAATATATGGTCCTTTGTTTTATATTAACCAGTGTTATAATATGGTGCAATTATAATATATCTAAGCTAGTTACCTCACTTGTCACCAAACTGGTTTACACGTGAGCTTATCAATAAGGACGACTTGTTGCTGACTCCCGTGTTTTTGTGTAGGTAGGTCTATTATTGTTTTATTACACTGATATTATCTCTGATAGGTATCTCTGGTATTATTTATTGTTTCCTTGAAAATTATTGTGTTATTAATTCACGGATGATAACATGATGTTACTTAGTTGCATTACGCTGGATTAAGATAAGAAGGTCAAGGGTTACAAAAACGAAGAAACGTTGCTATATGTATTACCTACGTCACGTCTATTTCTATGGTAAATGTATCAATGCTTAGTGCTGAAGAACAAGCAAATGTCATCCTTAATATGCTGAATTAATAACCGTTTCCCTGTCCCTTAATGTGTCATTTATACCATAATGCCTTTCCGAAACTGACTGATAGTAAAACTATCGTGTAAAAGAAACTTCTTATTTTTATTTCACATTTCAGTCTGTCGTCTGTCCTGGCGACACGCTCGGCGCTTCTGCTCACACCCTATATCAAGAATAATGCCGCACACTTAGCCAATACTGAATCGCAAGTGAATAGTACATTGTTCCTGAATGTTACCAGTCATTCTGGCTTTATAACTGTGCACGAGAAATACAACTCTAATCTATTCTTCTGGTACTTTCCTGTGGCAAATGTATCAGTGAGTGAAAGGCCTTTAATAATTTGGTTGCAAGGAGGCCCTGGAGCCACGAGTTTAGCTGGACTATTTGAAGAAATAGGACCATTCCGGATCAGCAACTCAAAGTTACAATGTGAGTATTGTATCCTATTATAAAATGTGTTTGTGAAGATTTACCTATTTTACTTTAAATAAACTAGCGGTCAACTAGTAGAATCTTTGAGTCCTTATTACTCGGCTTAATTTTAAACTAAGTGAACTAACTAAACTCGGAGTATAGAATCCAACCGAGCTTCAGTCCTTTCATGAAGAATCGAGCGCTAAAATGAATCTCTAGTCTTAAAAAGAGCTTGGTCTTAAAAAGAGTTCCGAGTCTTAAAAGAGCTCGAGTCTTCTTCAAACTCGGAGTACATAAGTCTTGACGACTTGAAGCTCGTTTTCGATCAGGCTACGGATCTGACGCGAGTTTAACATTTTATACCCATCTAAAAAAGTGCCAAGCACCGCTAAAGAAGTTTTCACTTCAAAAATTTGTTAACTTTGTTTTATGCATTGAGGTAAATAAACAATGACACAATACAGGCAATATACAGTTTTACATAATGATGTTATCATTGTGACAGAAGCACCACGGTTAAACTATAAAATAAACTGACAAAAAGTGTCATTAACTTTTAAATTAAAAGTTTTGCAACTCGCTGATAAATAGACGCTCGGCTATGTTTCATGTGACGAAGAAGTAGGAACAAAATATTATCAATACAGTTCTATTAAAATGACGTTGCAAAAATCCACAACCAGCTTGGGTATTTCCCGCGTTCATGATATGAAAATATTATCAATATCAATGGGCCGGAGCAGACATAGTTTTACGGCGATAACGCGGACTATAAATTGTGCAATTTGTGCATAATTATGATTTATAATTATATCTTCGCATTGTAAGATACCTACTGTAATAATATAGAAATATATTCATACGTTGAGTTCGAGCCTTGTTCAAGCGATATTAGAGATATTTTTATCTTAAGATAAAATATTTAAATAGTATCTTCCTCTTAAACAATGTTGCACTCGAATGTACATAGTTGTGCCAGTGGGAACTAAAATTTAATGAAAATTATCTGGTTGTGCCATAGTTTTAATTTGGAGAAAAAAAATCCTGTTGGCACCAACAGGATTTTTTTTCTCCAAATTATTCCTGTTGGCACAACTAGGTTGTCAACAGGAATAATTTTTGTTGTGCATCGGTTGGTCAACTAGGTTGTCAACAGGAATAATTTTTGTTGTGCATCAGTTGGTCCAACAGGAAACGGTGGCCATTACTGCGAAAGTTATAATTTTATTAACCTGTTAGCTCGGTGATCGGCCGTGACCATAGCGTGTCTGTTAAGTTAAGACCCATTATTGAGCCACAATACCCCGTCCGTGTAATCACCGCTTTTGCGCATTCCGTCCACTAGCGCCATTTAAACGAGAGTAACATTTAGCTGGTAAACGTAGATGAAAAATTAAAATAATGTTCTATTACGCATTAGAATAGACGATGAAGTATATATAAATCGCTTTGTTAACATTTCAAATGTTGCTGTTTCGATTAATAACGAGATGAGAAATTTCAATGAGTCTATGCATCTACGTTTACCAGCAATCACTCTCGTTCAAATGGCGGCGCTAGTGGACGGAATGCGCTCTCTTAAATTAACAATATTTTAGAGTACAATATTATAGTGGTATCATTCTTAGATCGCTTATACGTTTCTTGTGTTATATCTTACTAATTATAAGGAATAGGTACCTACTATGTACCACTTTACTCTTTCTTTACTAATATTATAAATACAAATTAACTCTGTTACTGTTGTTAAAACGGTTGCCCCGATTGAGATGAAATTTGGTATAAGGATAGTTGGAGAAAGAACTTAACTATGATAGTTTTTATTCCGAAAATCACCCCATAAAGTGGGATGGAAGTTTGTATACCTAGTCACAGATATTATAATACTTAACAGTAACCTAGTGTATTTTTTATTTTTGTTTGGATTTACTTGAAACTTGGTAGTGAGTGATGTTCTGGAACCCTTTGCCAGCGGGGAAAGAGAGGAGTAGTTGAGTGGATGGTGATGACAACGCTAAATGAGTCATTTCAAAATGTTTTCCAGTCCGTCAAGATTCATGGGTTCGCAATCATTCGCTACTATTCATCGACAACCCTGTTGGAGCTGGCTACAGTTTCACTGATAGCCAAGATGGATTCGTCCAGGATATGGATACGGTATGTTTGTTTAACCATTATTATAGGTAGATGTGTTTATGTACAGTCACCTCCATAAATATGTAATCACTTTAGTACCTTGTCACTATAACATTGTTGACTTGTTCACTCAAATGCCTTAATTAATTGAAATGATATACGAAAGTGACAAGGTACTGAAGTGATTACATATTTATGGACCATTGTTTGAAACAAACTTTTCGACCATTGAAACAATTTTTTTTTTAACTACTTATCTCTTATTATAGATAAAAAAATATCGATGACTACAACTATTATGATGCACTGGACAAATAGTCGCACTTCAGGAAATTTAAATATAAAATACTAGCTTTTTTGCCCGCGACTTCGTCCGCCAGAAGTTCCGGGCCCGTTCCCGTGGGAACCACATTGAATTTTGGGAAAAGCTATAGCATAAGTCACTCCCTGATAATGTAGCTTTCTACTGGTGAAAGAATTTTTGAAATCGGTAGTTTCGGAGCCTATTCAATGCAAACAAACAAACAAACAAACAATCAAATCTTTCCTCTTTATAATATTAGCATAGATTTAAGTAATATTAATTTGATTTGCTTTTATCTAAATTTTATTGGTACCTATTATATGGCGCGGTCGGTGCGGTATTGGACTATTTAATTAAGTACATACTTTCATAACGATATTAGCATTTTTTATAGCCTTCTTCTGGTTACCTATATCATTAACAACACGAATAAGAATACTATTGAAGGATAATGGTGCTAATTCTGTTGTACATTTAACTAGACTAAACTAATTTTGACAGGACTAGAAGTGTTGCCACAGAGTAATATCTGTGGTGTTGCTATCCTTGTCACTAATTGTAAGCCAAGGAAGGACGCAAAGTTCCGTGCCACACATAGCTTCATTCAAATGTTCAAATGTTTGCAGCTTGATGTAGCGAACGCATAAGATTCCAGTGAAAATGATAGAATGGTTATAAGTAATTTGTCATATTTACTGTTGTATTGTATGTAACATAATGTTGATTTATCGCAATAAAGTGATTTGTTATCGATATAAGTTGATTTGTTATTGATTTATGTTGATTTGTCATCGATTTTTGTTGATTTGTTGTCGATTTATTTAAATCGAACGATGGTTTTTAGCTTTGGTAGTGTATTGGAACGGAATTTAGGTTTATATATTCTCTTTAACAATCTAGATATGAAACAATTTCAGACATCAAGTAGGTACATAAGTAAGGTTTTCGAGATTTCATGTTAGTCAGTAAACTTTTTATTTATTTGTTCATAATATGGACATTTCTGATAATAAATTATTAGGTATCTAAAGGTTTCACTTAATCTAATTATGACGATATCTATCTAGATATTATCAGGAACCATTACACAGTATTGCCCAAGCAAATTAAGCCGAATATAGGCAATCAGTGATTCGTGTAGTTTTGGAAATTTAGCATTCCCAGGAGTACAAATCAACAAACTGCGTAAATTTTCAAGACTACACGAATTATTTCTTCTGTTTTTATTGATTTCTTCAGACTATTATTGAAACCGATCTTATGATACGTATTTTATATTTTCAGTGTGCAGATCAGCTGTATAACTTCCTCCAGCAGTTCCTAACGGTGTTCCCTGAATTGAGAGCCTCTCCCATATACATAGCTGGTGAATCGTACGCTGGTCGGTACATACCGGCATTTGCTCAAAAAGTACTAAAAACTGAAGATTCTCATCATGGGGAGACTTTGATATATTTGAAGGTAAAGTAAGGGACTAAGGTATCATCTTAATTAATTGGCTATTCCACAATGTTCACCTAGGTGAAGAAAATGGATCTTTAGTGTCTTCATACCACCTTGCAACAATTTCACTTACAACTTTTTCTTACTTAAACTGTCTGTAGTGTCACATACTACCTGCATTTACCATGTCTTTTTAATATTAGTTTAATTTTTATTAATATTAGTGTAGTTTTATTTTTAACGAGCTGTTACCCGCGACTTCGTCCGCGTGAAATGTTCAAATAAGAATAACTCCTTTTCCTGTCATGCGATTTAAATGAAACAAAGCCTATATTCTGCTCCAAGCCGAGCTCTATCTCCCTGTGAAAACAGGATTAAGATCCGTTCAGTAACTTAGAAGATGTGCGCGTTCAAACAGACAGACAGACAATAAATGAAAATTTTTTTTCGCTTTTATTACCTATCTCTAACTGTTCCCTCTCCATTTTTGCTAAATATGTTCAAAGTACAGACATATCGGGGTCTACTGTTTTATTATATGTATAGACTAGCGAAACCCGCGTAACTTCGCTTGCGTGTAGTTATGCACAGTAGCGCCATCTACTTTATAAAACCATTGACTATCACACTTTTGGCAAAATCCTACGGGAATCGCATACTTTTCGCGATAAAAAGTACCCTATGTGTTAATCCAAGATATCAACTACCTACATATCAAATATCATAAAAATTGGTCCAGCCATTTGAGCGTGAAGAAGTAACAAACATACACAGAAACTTTCGCCTTTATAATATTAGTGGCTATCGAAACCCGCGCAACTTTTGCGTGAATCCCGCTTTCCCGTGGGAATTTCGAAATGTATACATGTAAACCTTCCTTTTGAATCATTCGTTGCATAATTTAAAAGATCTTAGCATAAATAAGGACAGACAGACAGCGGGAAGCGACTTCATTTTATCCTAACTAATATTATAAATGAGAAAGTGAGTTTAAATGTATAAATGTATAGGGACAATTTATACAGATTGAGCTAGCCCCAAAGTAAGTTCGAAACTTGTGTTATGGGATACTAATTCAACGATATTTTATTTTATAACAAATATATACATAGATAAACATCCAAGACCCGAGGCCAATCAGAAAAAGTCCGTTTTTCATCATGACCCGACCGGGGATCGAACCCGGGACCTCCTGGGTGGCGGTCCAGCGTTTGTTTGTTTGTTATTCCTTCACGGCTTAACTAATCATCCGATCATTATGAAAATTTGTATACATATTGTCAGGGGTACAGAGCCCAACATAGGCTACTTTTTATCCCGTGAAAGTATGTCCTTCCAATGGGAAAATACTTTTTCTACTATAGATGGTGCTGCAATTCGCAATTGCCGGCGAACAGATGGCGCCACAAGTCGCGCTATACGTGATCTTAATCATAAAATTAACCGCGAGCGAAGCCGCGTGCAAAAGCTAGTACTATATAAAAAAGAATTGTTATCTATTAACACATTTATATTCAATCCAGGCGAAACCGAACCGGACCGTACTGTAAATAAAATTTTATTAAGCTAAAAATTTGTATTGTTTTAGGGTTTGATAATGGGTAGTCCTGTGTTTAATCATCACGATATAGCGGACTACACCAAGATGTTTCTGCAATGGGGGTTGATCGACACACAGGGCGCTCTGGCCGTCAAACCCCTTCAAGATTCATATTTGAAAGCAATGACTGAGAACGATAACGCTAAATCGTATGAGGTAAAGATAAGATAATACATAAGTATCTTACATATGTAATTTAGAAAATTGCATAGATTATAATTGTCTGTCTCAATCTTGATCTAAATGATGAATACGAAAAATATATAACGTAGTATATTCTCTTTATACATATATACAAATTGTAAATGACAAGAAAAAGTGCCTGTGAAGGTCTAATTTCTGAAATAAACGATTTCATTTCATTTCATTTCATTTATCGGCAATCTAGTATTACAAGATTTGCTTACTTTGGTACTAAATAGCATTGAAAAAATTAAAATAAATATTCTTTTACGGACCATCCTAGAATATTTATTTCATTTTTGTTAACATTATAGAAATAAATGTTATTTTCAAAATACATTTCTTCTTATTTTGTTCTGATAATTTTTCAAAAAAATTTCGCCTACTTCAATACTTTTTATCTGACACGCTATCTGGAACTTATCAAAATCCTTTTAACTCGGATCTAACTGTATATTTACTTAGCGCGTATCAAATGGGCCTAACAAATGAGATGGTGCAATAATAAGAAGTGAGAAGTTGTAAGTGCTTCTCGCTTATTCGTATTGCACCATCTCTTTTGTTAGACACTGAATATCGTGTAGTCTAATACGCGCTTTATTTTAGTATCGCAATCAACTCATGTCCAAACTGGAAAGTATATCGATGCAGCCTCAGATGTACAATGTGTTGAAAAATGAAGTAAATGTCGGGTCTTTTGTGGATTTCGTCACAAGTAAGAAAATAAGACAAGCTATACACGTTGGGGACCTAACATTCACATTCTCAAATGAAACAGTACATACTAAACTGATCCCTGACTTCCTTACTGACATTAACCCGAAGATAGATGAATTGTTGGATCATTATAGGGTGCTTATTTACTGGTGAGTAGTTTGAATAGTCTTAATTCATTGCTATTTCTAAATCAATATAAATCATCTTCATCTCAGCCACATGAAGTCCACTTCTGGGCAAAGGTCACCCACCAAAAGATTCCAGCGCAACCGAAATAAATATACTTAGATACAAATATTTTGTGCTGACAAATCCTTTTTCTATTTGTGGTTTATATTTTAAAGTTTAGTTCAAATTGTTTATACAGTTTAAGTGTCACTAATTCACTTACAGCCTGTTCCTGAAACGCATTTTTAAAGTTAATTACACATTAAACTATAGCTGTCAGTGTTAAACTAAAGAAGAAGAAACGAGATACCTTGCGACTTATTGTGTAACTAGCTGCTGCCCGCGGTGTTACCCGCGTTTATTTTTATGCACAGCAGCGCCATCTATATTAGACTTTTGCCCAAATCCTACGGAAATCGCATACTTTTCGGGATAAAAAGTACCCTATGTGTTAATCAAAGGTATCAGCTACATACTAGATATCATAAATATTGGCTCAGCCATTTGAGCGTAAAGGAGTAACAAACATACACATAACTTTCGCCTTTATAATATTATAGAAGGATTAAAATGTGTTTCGGAAACTGGCTGTTTTACCTTGATAAGGTGCCACTAATTGTAAGATCTTTTTATTATTTAAAATTAATGAATACTTCGATCATAAATGAATATGATTACACTGATAAAACGTTTCATCATTATTTCAGCGGACAATTGGACATGATTGCGTCATGCGTGGACAACGCCGAGGCGCGGCGCGAGTCGTGGACTTGGAGCCGCCGAGATCACTTCCTAAGTGCACCTCGCACTCCCTGGTGGTCTTCTAATGCTGTTGCTGGGTAAGTCATCATATCATGTCAACCCATAATCATCGCACTGTATTAATCCGGGCCTCCCTTCAATCGAAGGGGGTTAGAGCGTACTCTGCCACGCTACTCCAGTGTCGATAGGTAGAGGCCAGTGTTTTCAAACCACCTGAAGGTCACGGACTTGGCTTAACGACTTTCATCGATCGACAGCAGTCGGGACCGACGGCTTAACGTGCCCTCCGTAGCACGGAGCTGAATAAATACTTAAATCAAAACAATTAAACTCCCAGGTAAGCTTCCATATATGGAAGTCGCTCAACCGCTTGAGGTCACAAGTGGACCACAGTAGATACAACCTCAGGAAATGGGGCTTCATAGGAGAATCATCCGACCGTCATTGGCTGACTCTTCTTTACCGACTTGTGCAACATTGGTCCAACTGACTGTACCTTATCGGATTTGTGGAAGCCCCCGCTTGCTTGTTTGCCTGAGATATTTCGCCAGACCGCCACCCAGGAGGTCCCGGGTTCGATCCCCGGTCGGGTCATGATGAAAAACGAACTTTTTCTGATTGGCCTCGGGTCTTGGATGTTTATCTATATATGTATTTGTTATAAAATATAATATCGTTGAATTAGTATCCCATAACACAAGTTTCGAACTTACTTTGGGTCTAGCTCAATCTGTATGAATTGTCCCTATATATTTATATAACATTAAAAAAATACAAAGAATAGTCTTACTTCTCCATAATACCTTTAATATTTCCTACTTCGATTTCCAAATATTTCAGATACGTGAAAAGCGGTGGAGGCTTAACCGAAGTACTCGTGAAGGGCGCTGGCCACTTTGTGCCAATGGACAAGCCAGCTGAAACCCTGGAGATGATCTCCTACTTTATCAGGGATTTAGATTTACTTCTACCCATTAACTATAAACCAGACCCAAAAGACACACCAGAATATAAGGAACTGGACATCTTTAGGGTCTACAGAGTAATTTATGACAAAACCGGATATAATATTAGCATATTTTTCAACGTTTTATTTGCTGTTCTGATTATTGGCGGCCTCGTTTATTTTTTTAAGATGAATAAATATAGTAGACTGACAGAAAATGCCTAATTATACTATGATCTCGAAAGAAGCTCAATTTTTATCAAAAGACTACGACTCTCTCTATTATTATGCTAGGATTAGGTACACAGCGGTTAATCCACTCAAATCGGAGCACGTCTGGGGAAGGACCTCCACCTGGTAACGCGTGGGTGATACCCCCGGTATTGCAAGCGTCTATAGGCTACGGTGATGCTTACCATCGGCGGGACGTATGCTTGTTTGCCGGCTTTGTGGTATAAAAAAAAACACTCGCGAATTAGATAGAAGTGAAGTTAGACACGAAGAGAGAAGATGACCACCGTTAAAAGAAATGACAAAGGAAACCGGTTACGGCCTTTTTTGCCCATCAGATATGTCTCTTTTCTGTTCTGCCGATTCTACGCAGAAGGCAACGGAACCCAATATGTGATCTCATTCCTTTATCGATAAATTTTTCGTGATTGACGGAAGAATTTGATTGGTAGTTACATTAGGTACTTCATGTGCGTTTTTATTGAGGGCTACATTGAAATTTTGAGGTTTTGGATGCGTCACCATTTAGTAAAAGTTCTAAAACTTTTGTAAATTCAACCACTAATTTATAAAAGTAGCCGTTAAAAAGTTACAATCGATTTAAGGTGGCCCTCAATTGAGCACTACAACATTCGCACCCAGTGAGAACCACAATAATATTTGATGTTTTGGATGCGCCACCCTTTAGTAAAAGTTTTCAAACAATTTGTAAAATCAGGCATTAATTTGTAAAAGCAGCCATTACGAAGTTACAGTCTTTTACAAATTAGCGGTTGATTTTACAAATGGTTTTAGAACTTTTACTAAATGGCGGCGCATCCAGAACCTCAAATATTATTGTGGTTCTCACTGGGTGCAAATGTTGTAGTGCTCAATTGAGGGCCACCTTAAATCGTCTTTGACTCTTTAACGGCTACTGTTACATATTAGTGGTTGAATTTACAAATGTTTTAGAACTTTTACTAAATGGTGACGCATCCAAAACCTCAAAATTCCAATGTGGTCCTCAATCGAAACGCACTAGTTTACTTCGATGCGTCATACATAGGTAAATAAGTACAATGCATGCATTGATTGGTTATAAAGACGCGTGATGTGACTTTTGCAATTTGACGTTGGAAATATGGATTGAGATCACATATTGGGTTCGGTTTTAGAGGTGCCATAGGTATCTTTTATGGGAGGCGTGGCGTGTGACACTCAAGCGGTGTCAAGTGGTACAAAGAGGCCGTCCACACTCCCTCGTCTTCGCTCAACGGGAGTGTAGAGCCAGCACTACAAAGATAAAGTATTTTTAAAAAAAACGCTTTATCGTATTTTCATATCCTTTTAATATGAAAATACGATAAAGCGTTTGTTTTTTTTATTGATCGGATGATGTCATCGTGTAGCGTAGTCACGGACTCCTAGTGGATAAGAAAGCAGCTTAGTAATCGACTAAGCCTTTTAGGTAAGCATGTCTATACAGGATGCCATCGTGTGGGTTAAAGGGAATGAACGTACCTACTCACATAAAGAGACTTGAAGGCACCTCTATTCAGAAGAGATACGTAGGTACTCGATAAACAAGGATTTTGATCATATTTATTTACATCTAACTATGCCCGCCGCGGTGTTACTCGCGAAATCCTGTTCTCAAATTCCGGGAACGTGTTAGGTATATATTTTGGTATATATCACCATTTCCTGTTGGAACAACTGCAATTTTTAAATAGCGAATCAGAGCTTCCTGAGAGCGTTCTACCAAACAAACAAACCAACTTTATAATAATAATATAGATATGCATTTAATGTTATAATGTTCATATTAAGTTTAACTAAAGTTACATTTTGGCTTGTGATAATATATATTAAGTTTTAGCATTAATTTATATTTTTATGTGCTATAAAATTACAATGTTAATAAATTGTAATCTTTTATTATAACATGCTTGTTTTATTGACTACAATTATTTTGGATACTAGTCATGAAATGGTACTTTTATTTATGACTTCTGCAATGAATTTGTCGATTAGGAACTTGGCTGCCTCGGGCTGATCGGCAGGCACTGAGTGACCCGCTCCACGGACTAAGACATCCACGAATTTACCGCCAGACCTCTTGTACCTAAAACATAACAACAATACATTTGATTAGAAAATCCTACTAATATTATAAAGGCGAAAGTTATGTGTATGTTTGTTACTTCTTCACACTCAAATGGCTGAGCCAATATTTATGATATTTGGTATGTAGGTAGGCATCGAAATAATATTACTACGTATAGAACGGACACCGCGAACAAAATTTTTGTCCCCATACGTTGAGGCCAATAGACATCAACTCGTTTAGAAACTTGCCGACGCTCATCGTGATTGGTCCTCGGATTTATGTCAAAAAAAAAATTGGAAAATGCCGTCATGTTCAATAAAAACTTGTAAAAACCGTTCAACAGTAAGGAAGAAAGATAGCGGCATGACTTATCATCGGTAAGTATACAAAAAATTAAGTAAAACCAACCAAAACAATTTTTTTTCATTATTTTCTATTGCATCATAATTGCATCCGCCATTTCTATGTGAAAATCATAGATTATCAAAAAGTAATCGTACAGATGGGATACGTAGGTACTAAGCGTAGGTCAATTTTATAATATAATTTAGGTACTTATTTCTGAAAATTTTTTTGCTTTTTTTTTAACCGACTTCAAAAAAGGAGGAGGTTCTATGTTTCATTGTTTTTTTTTTTGGAGGTCCGCCGATTACTCCTTCAATTTTGGACCGATTTTCATAATTCTTTTTTTAAAATAATATGTAATTTAAATATTGATTTTTTAAACTATATTTCCAAAATATTTTTATATAGTAGGTAAAAAATACGTAAATGTGGATAAAGTTACTAATATAAAATATAAAGAAAATAAAAATAAAAAATATTATAAAGTCGAAAGTTTGTGGGGATGGATGTATGGATGTTTGTTGTTCTTTCACGCAAAAACTACTGAACGGATTTTAATGAAATTTTACACTTGTAGACTATAACCTGGAATAACATATAGGGTACTTTTTATACCAAAATTCCCACGGGAACGGAAATATTAATGTATAAATAAATTCACACAAACGAAGTTGCGCGGGTTTCACTAGCTATTATAGTTTCAAAAGTAATGCCTTTATGATTGATTAGCCTTGTATGAGCTGGCTGGAACATAATCTAATTAAAGGACACATATGGTTCAAGTTTAAAGCATTTAGATGTAAGTAGATGTGGGTTAACATTGTGATAGCAAAATTGAACTAATAGATGTTGTCACAAGTGGTCTTTTGTTTTCTGTTATTGTAAACCATTATAAGGTGAGGCCGTTCATTTATAAGGTAAGTAAGCTATGCTCATTTGTTCAGTAGTTTTGATTCAACATTTCCCCGACGAGGAACAATTTTTTTTTCACTCAGTTAATTGTGAATATAAAGCCGGTAAATAAGTCAAAGGCGTTAAAATTCACATTTCGTAATTAAAAATAAACACTTACGCTATAATTCTATTATTATCTGTGCTCCGTACACGTACTCTTTTGGCACTTAAATATTCGTCCTTGCCAGTCCAATTCAGAATTTGGTACATATTTTTTGATAAAGCGTATGGTATAATTATATCGAGCTGGCCGCTGCACAAAGAAAAAGTTAAATTGTAAGAAAAATAACACTGTAATAATAGAGCAAGTACTAAGTTTCTTGCCAGTTCTTCTTAGTACTTTAATTGAATAAAAATATTTGACTGAATAATGTATGATTTATATCAACGGAACGGACGCGAGTCGGGTAGCGCCGTGTAATCTAACGTGTTATTTAATGGAACATTTCAAATGCGATGTCCCAGGTAATCCAGTCGCGTATGACGCCAGCCGGCCTAGTGTAAATCGTACATTATGTTATCATATTATGTAATGTAAATAGTCTTTCAAGAGAATAACAGAAGTTGAGTTTTACCAATCGTACATAGTATACGAAACGCTGATAGCAGACACATAAGTGTCAAATATCCTGTATTGAACTCTGAATTATTTAGGAGCTCATGAAAGGAATTTAAACCAAAAACTGCTTACAGCAAGATTAGACTGTTTGGTACCAGACCCATCTAGAACCATACTATTTACATACTAGACCCCAGACAGAAATGATGGGTCTAGTCTAGAACGATAGGCCATAAAATAATAAGATTGAGCACTATGCCGTCACTTGTAAGCTGTCCGACTGAGTGCAGGGAATTTAAAATCACAGGTACATATAGGTGAGTACATTTTGGTCATAAATTTTTGTACGGCATTCTTACAATCGATAGATCCATGAAAAATAATAGGAAAACGCGCAGCGCCGTACAAAAATGGCGCGCCACAAAGTCGATTTTTTTCCGGCAATTTCTAGGGTAATTTCGGTCATTTGATTTTTACGGCATCAGTTTCATACTGTTTCAATACATCTTCTAATCCATTATTCCGCAACGCCGTACAAAAACCATGTGACAAGGGGAAAAAATTGCAGTTGCAACTCCCTCTCGTTCCGCGGCCCAGGACGAATTTTGAACACAACATAAAATTAATTAATTTTGAAAGTATTTTTTGCATAGATCATTAATCAATTTTTTCAGAAAAAAAAACCCGAAAAATCCATATAACGAAATGTACTCCAAGGTGAAATTCAGTATTTAAAGTTTTACAAGAAGAGACAGAAAAAGGTGTAAGTATGGATCGCTTAAAGCCAGCATTTACAAATGATTTAGATGTGTCTACACTGAATAAGAAAGGCTCTTCTGTAAACAAACAGAAAATAACAAGATCCGACGATTCTCACCTGCACTCAGTTGCACAGCTTTCAAGTTTCGGCATAGTGCTGAATCTTATTATTTTATGGCCTTGTATCGTTCTAGATAGAGGTCACCTGGTGGTTCAAATGAGTCATCAATTTTTGTCACGGGCCTGTATTCGAGATGGTGCGTACCTGTAACTCATAAACCAGTAGTGCTCCAATAACTCCTCAATTAACGGCTTTGTAGTGTTCATAATATCCGGAAGCATCTTCTCGTATACATATTGATTGTTCAAAGTAAACGTTGCATTCCCCACATGTATTAATTTTCGAATGTCCGGTCTCTGAACAAAAGGCTCGAAAGCATTTCCACTAGGCTCTGGGTCCTTAAGGAAATTGTAAACATCCAGACCGCTGATCTTCTTAATAAATTCTATTGTTTCATTGAATTTCTATAAAGAAAATTATCATATTACATAACAGAATAATTCATGAACATGGGCGTAGACTAAACTTCCGTCAATGGAGGAGCTGGGACAATATTATTAGGTAATAAATATAATTGAAAAATATGAAAATTGTTTAAAGATCATCAGCTTTTTTCTAGTTAACTACTTAAATAGTTTTTTGAGGCGAAGCATTTCAAAATAATTTTATAAATAGAGATACTAACATTAGAAGCGTCCACCATTTTCTGTTCGTCGATCAATTGGACAACGTTTTCTTCAAGATTTTTTAGGTGTTGCAAATTTTCACCGTCCAGGATTCCAAGTTCTTTACACAAATTGCTATAGTTCATCATACTATGTGGATCAATCAAACCATTACCGATTATTAAGCCCTGAAAATTTTATATAAGTACTTAGTAATTATTAAGTTTAAATCTGTGCTAGTAGTGGCTAGTACACATGGGCTGACTCGACCAATCGATCGATCGGCTCGACCGATCGATTTGAGACAGAGCATCTAATGGTCAACGCCGATCGAATTTGACTGGTCTGGTATCTTTAATTGATCGACGGATACCCTTTTGACTAACTAATCGATCGATTCCATTTATTAAACGAATTTACTATAGTACGACTATAGTATATTATATTGTATAATAAGTATTTATTTACAAAAAAAAAGTATTTAAGTAAGTATACCTATTTATTCGATCGATGTATTTATCAGCAATCTAGTACCCATAGTACAAGCTTAGTTGCTTAGTTTGAAGCTAGATGGTGTTGTGTGATTTGTCCAATAATATTTTTTTATTTCATTTTATTACTGGTCATAGAAAAAGTATTGTGTTGATGAGTACCGCTTCGATTTATAAGAAATTAATGTAACAGAAGTGACCGGCAAGAGTGTGTGATGGCTAATGATGTCTGTGACGTAATCATCATTAACCACGACACGTTGGAATGTGTAAATGACGATGACGTCAAGGACAGCTAAACTTACCATGAAGTTTATAGGTTTGTTTTGGTTCTTCTTTCTGTGTATCTGAATTCCAAGAGCCGGTACATATTTTCCTGCATAAGATTGTCCGGCTAGGAATAGTGGTGCTGTACGAAGTTCCGGAAATACTTCTAAAAACTGTTGGAGAAATTCATATAGCTGCTCACCTACCTGGAAAAAAAATGTGTTTTAAATAATTTAAAAAAATAATAAATAAAATAAAATAAAAGGCTTTTACCTAAATGTCAATTGTTTTAAATTGACATAATCTCAATCCCTTCTGCAAGATGCATATTTTAATGCAGCTTTAAAGGTTTTCAGTTAGTTCAGACATCGGGATGGCTGTACTAGTCGCCAATACGGATGACTCGCGCAGACGTAAAATGAAGTTCGAAACTCAGAACTCAAACAAAGAGAGGTAGGGCACAGCGGATAAACCGCTCAAATCGGAGTAGCCCGTCTGGGGAAAGACCTCCACCTTACAGAAGATCGTAGCCAAATAGCATTGGTCTCGGCCATGTTGTGTTCCTACGGTGAGTAAGGTCTCCAGAGCTCCTCTTCGGGGAGTTGGGGGGGTTGGCAACGCGTGAGAGATACCCCCGGTATTGCAAACGTCTATAGGCTACGGTGATGCTTTCCATCAGGGGAGCCGTATGCTTGTTTGCCAACTTTGTGGTATAAAAAAAAAACTGTTTTCAATTGTTTTATAAACTGTGGGCCCAAATTTTGGGGCATATGTATCCCTAGGATACATATTCACAATATGACATTCAATTCCAAATCTATGTACAGTCAAGAGCACGTCAACCAAACTTTGTACCATTCTTATGTTTTTATGTATTGTCATACCTAAGATCCAAAATTCTACTGCAAGTGTTAAGCTCAACTTGCACTTGACTGTACCTACTTATTTGGCGCTAACAAAGTATCTCAAGTACTCTTTACATACTCGAAACGTCAAAATTCCAATACCGATCGATGATACCGACGATAGATTGCTGTCAAGATTAACCCTACTGATATAGTGAATAATACTTACAGCATCTTCATCAGAAGTATACCCGCGATCATCGCTGGTAAAACTGAACCCGGCTCCAACAGGGTTATCCACGAATACCATGGAGTAATCGCTGGCCCAGGTCACGTTTCTCAACGTGACTGCAAATAATAAAAATATGACACGTAACGCCAGTTTCACTTGCTGATAGCCATCTATCAGTTAGAAGCTGTCAAAACAAAACATCTGTCAATTTATCTGACATATAAGCTAAGAAAATTAATTAAGTATACAAGGAGACCACAAATGATTGCGTGTCCAACCCAATCCACCTTATTCGATTAGAGCGTACTCTGCCACGCTGTTCCAATGCGAATTGGCAGAGGCGGTACAAGAATAGATTTATGCAAGTCGTAAGCCCTTATATGTGCCCGCATTTAGGCGAAAGTTTGCAAAATTTCAAATCGTAAGACAGTTTACGTACCTTTATCATTCTCTACCCGTAGAGGTCCATTGATATCAAACAGTCCTTTTATCGAAGAATACCCTGGTCCACCTTGCAGCCAAATAATCCATGGTCTGTCTCCAGGATTATCATGATGTGGAAAATACCAGAAGAACAGGTTATTATTGTATTCTTTCTCCACAGTGATGAAACCGGAATGACTTTTAACACCACAAAAACTGCTTGGACCAACTTCGGACAGCCATCTGGCTTTTTCTGGGTCTTTATTGATAATCGGTGTTAATATTAGACGATCAGGGCATATCAATTCATCCCCACATATAGCAAAACCTTCAACATTAGTATCTAAATGTAATGTTATGCTAAAAATAACAGAAAAGTAACTAGGTAAGACACAATATAGTATTATTATTAATAGCCTATTGTAAGAATCATAATTAACGTTTCACAATATCTCTAGCGCTATGGAGATTTCACATTATTTTTGGATGCTAAGCGCCCTCGCACAAGCGGTTTCCGCGGGAGCAACTGACATGCGCCTTTATCCGCTTTTCTTATCAATCAATTTATAACATATAGGTACCGCTTGACCGATTAAATTTAACTTAAAACTTATAAAACTATATACAAACCACAGAAAAAATATAAACACGATAACACCCATCACACATTAATTACTTTATACCAAGATACTAACTAGTTTGAACGTCTTGAACACACTTTTAATAATAACAGCGCAAATCGCGTCGCACTTCGACTGAGTCACTCCGTGAAATATTTGAAATTGAAAACAATCAGCCGCGGCAGTGTACCTCAAGTCAAGTAAGAATCTTACTACTAGCCGATGCCTGCAGTTTTACCCGCGATGACTGATATCTGGAATAAACACTAACCTATGTGTTAATCCAGGTTATAAACTACCCTTAAACCGTTTTTGCGTGAAAGAGTAGCAATCTACTATACTTCTATGTACTAAATATTGTAGTAAAAACTGTCTGAAGGACACGATGGGGTTGACATGTTCGCATGTGCGAACCAATTACTAATATAATATAAGGTACATACTTATATAGTTTTTTTTTATATTTGGGGTACCCTCACAAACAATTTATTTTGACAAACAAGCTATCCCTACTAATTATTATAAGTGAGGGTGTTTAGATGTTTGTTACTCTTTCACGCAAAAACGTCTTGACAGTTTTGCTTGTAATTTGGTATAATGAATGACCCATCTATCCAAATAAAATGATGTCATTTTCGATATTGACAGATGGGTCGTTGTACTTGTACCAACTAATAGCGACGCTCGCAATCCAATAGCAACAGTATTTTTTTTATAAGTATACCTAAGCTCGTTTTTAAAAAAAATTGACTAAGTATAGCTGTTACCCGAAACTTCGCTCTTACAATCAAAGAGAAACCATAATAAGTGGTCTATCTTTTTTCCCGTGGGAAACAGATTTGTCATTTATATAAGTAGTAGGTACTAAGCAAAACCCGTGCGACTACGTTTGCGTGTATCCCGCTTTCCCGTAGGAATTTCGGAATGTATTATACATAAAAACCTTCCTATTTTATTATTTACTCTCGACGATCTCCGTGGCGTAATTGTTACCACGCCAGACCGCCACCCAGGAGGTCCCGGGTTCGATCCCCGGTCGGGTCATGATGAAAAACGAACTTTTTCTGATTGGCCTCGGGTCTTGGATGTTTATCTATAAATGTATTTGTTATAAAATACAATATCGTTGAGTTAGTATCCCATAACACAAGTTTCGAACTTACTTTGGGGCTAGCTCAATCTGTATGAATTGTCCCTATATATTTTATTTATTTATTTACTCTATCTATTTAAAAAACCGTCGCGTAGTTTTAGAGTTCTAAGCATACTTATGGACGGACATACAGCGGAAGCAACTTCATTTTATACTATGTAATGATCCCACTAATATAAAGGCGAAAGTGGTATGTTTGTTACTTCTTCACGCTCAAATGGCTGGGCCAATTTTTATGATATTTGTTATGTAGGTAGCTGATACTTTTGATTAACACTTAGGGTACTTTTTATCCCGAAAAGTACGCGATTCCCATATAGGATTTGGTCAAAAGTCAGAAAGTTAATGGCACTTTTTAAAGTAGATGACGCTGCTGTGCATAGATGTACTTGCGCGGGTTTAGCTAGTGATGATAGGATCTTTGCACTCTCCAGACTCTAAACTGCCTATAGTATAGGCAGTTTAGAGTCTGGAGAGTGTATAGGCCCTATACACTCTCAAAGTTGACCGAAGTGATGTGAATATATAAAGATAAATTTAACTTTTTACATGAGATCTCACAAGTTCTTTCATAAATTTACCCTATTACATGATATCTGTCCAGTTAATTGATAAATTTTACTTTTTACATGAGATCTCACAAGTTGTTTGATAAATTTAACTTTTCACATGAGATCTCACAACTTTTTACAGTTTACCGTCCATTGCATTATTGCATTACTACACATTTGTACATAAGTAGGTACCTTTATTGGGGGTGGTGGTCAGGATACCTCCACGTGGTCCACCCTGGGCAACGCCGGCGCATCCCTGCCGGCGGCTGAACTCCTGACACGTGGTCCGCTCTCCGTGCTCATTCTTATGAGTGCGTGAAAGATGCGGACGCCGTCTCCTTGCCGCAGTCGCGGAAGGGGACGGCCGAGTGGAGCCCGGATGCGGGCGGAGCGCCGGCCTAACCAGCCGGCGAGCGCAGACCGTAACCCCGTGGGACGTTTCCTTCCATGGGGCCGGGGGCCTTGGCTTAATCGCCCGGGTCGCGAGGAAGAAAACCTCTATAAAAAATCACCCGAATCCCAAGGTTCGGACCGCGCCGAGGGGATGCGTGGCCAGTCGGAGTCTGGTTACTAGCGGTCCAACCCTGCCGGAACTGGCAACCGTGCAGGTGTATCAGTGCCCCTCTGTTCGGGAATGGGCGTCACCCCGCAGAGGAGTTTAAATCGGCCCAACTCGTGGGATTAGTTATGGAGAATAATAAAAATCAATTTAAAATTTTAGAGGTGGAGGAGTTGGTGGAGAGAGGGGAGATGGAGGTAGGAAAGAGTAGGAGTGCGGCTTGTCGCTCGCCGGTGGTGCTAGTGCGCCGGCTTGAGGACGAGGGGAAAGAAGAAAAGAGGAGCAAGGGTTTCGTCAGTGCGTTGTCGGACTCTGACACGGCAACTTCAATGGTTTCCGTCCGGTCATTGAGTTCGCAGCGGTCGCTGACGATCCACTGCAAGAAGCGCAGGCTTGCGCCGGATGATGGCGACTCCGGGTCGGAGTCGACGGTGAGTGAGGCGAGTAGTGCCCCGCCGACGGCTCCGCTTCCTCCCCGGGAGCAAAAGAGGGGACGTGGCCGCCCCCCCACTACTGGTGAGTACGTGGGGTTGAGACAGGCCCGTGAAGCCAAGGCAGCGGCGGATAGGGAGGCCCTGCACTTGGAGATTGAAAGAGAGGTGGCCGCGCAGGCGTTGCGCGCGCGTGACAGCTCTGCCAGGGCTGCAGAGAAGGCGGTCGGGCATGTTGCTGGTGCAGGCGCCGGCACGATGGATGTCGGCGAGGAGTCGCTGACGCGGGCGGAGCTGGGTCAGGCGGTGGAGGACAACCTCCTGACCATCACGCAGGTCGGGGCCAAGTCCTCGAATCTGAAGGGGACCTTCCAGAAGTCCCTCAAGCTCGCGGTCGCCGGGATCCGGCAGGCGACCCAGGAGTTAGGGAAAAGGTCTTCTTCAGAGGAGAACCAGAAGCTGGAGGCAAAGGTCCACCGCCTGGAGAAGGAGTTGGCGGAGCTCCGCAAGGAGATGGCGGAGCTGCGCAAGGTGCGCAAGCCCGCGACCCCGCCGCCGGCGCCTCCGGTGCCCAGGGCGCAAGCGCCGACGTCTTCGTCTGTGGGCCGGCCGGAGCCGGAAATGTCCCAGGCGGAGTTCCGACGGTCGTTGATGGCCGACATTGGCTTTATGGTCAATGCCAAGCTGGCGGGCATCAGCGACCGCCTTGCGCCGGAGCCGCGTTTGCGCCCGCCGCTGGCGGCCGATAGGGCTGCGTCCTATGCGGCTGCAGTGGCGGGGCCAAGCGTGGCCGTGACGGACAAAGGAAAGGGCAGGGGCAAAAAGACCCAGCCAGCGGCGGCACCAGTCCCAGCTCGAGCTCCTGCTCCGGTACGAGACCCGGCTCCGGCTCGAACCCCGGCCCCGGCCCCGGTTGCTCCGGCCTCGGATGATGAGGAATGGACGCCGGCGCAGAGCCGAAAACGGCGAGCAGCTGCGCGAGCGGCGGCCAAGCAGCACCAGGCCGCCGAGTCCCAGTCCGCGGCCCCAAAACGGAAGCGGCGGGGGAACCGCAGGCGGGCGCGCCGGCTACGTGCGCCCAAAACCGCGGCGGTCGTGCTGACCGTCTTGCCCGAGGCTGAGAAGCGGGGCCTGACATACAAGGAGGTGATGTCAGAGGCGAAACGCCGCATCGACCCTGCCTCCTTGGGTATCTCTGGTGGCATGACCGTCCGCCGTGCGGCCACCGGGGCCTTTATTTTGGAGGTCCCCGGAGAGGCGAGCGGCGAAAGGGCGGACGCACTCGCCGGCAAGCTCCGGGAGGTGCTGGCGGAGGCCGACGTCAAAGTCGCGCGGCCCACTAAGTGCCTCGAGCTACGGGTTTCGGGGCTGGACGAGTCCGTGACTCGAGAGGACGTCCTCGCCGCGGTCGCGCGCACCGGCGGCTGTCCGCTGGACGCGGTGAGAGTGGGCGAGATCCGCCCGGACTTCGGGGGCCTAGGATCGGCGTGGGTCAGCTGCCCAGTGGAGGCTGCCAAGAGGGTAGCCAGCGGCCGTCTGCTGATCGGGTGGGTGTCGGCGCGCACGACTTTGTTGGAGCCGCGTGCCATGCGCTGCTACAGATGCATGCAGAGCGGGCACGTCAGGGCGCAGTGCTCGGCGCCTACGGACCGCAGCGAGATGTGCTTCCGCTGCGGTCGCGCCGGGCACAAGTCCAGCGGCTGTACCGCGGACCCGCACTGCCCGCTCTGCGAGGCAGCCAAAAAGCCGGCAGGGCATGCGGTGGGCGCGAAGTCGTGCTCCGCCCCCAAAACCCGCAGAGTCAGGGCATGGCAGCGCCCTGCTCCAACAGCGGACCGGCCGACAGCCCCTGAAGGGTCCTCGGCAGGCGTGGAGCCCATGGCCGTCTCCTAATTATGGTGGTGGCACTACGCTTCTGCCAAGCGAATCTGAACCACTGCGCCGCAGCACAGGACTTGCTTGTGCAGTCCATGGCGCAGTGGGACATCCACGCGGCAGTAGCGGCCGAGCCCTACTTTGTCCCGCCCCGTACTACTTGGGCGGGGGACAATCTGGGCTCGGTGGCCATAATCACCCAGACGGCTGTGGGCGCCCCGCCTCTACGGGGAGTGAGGCGCGGAGATGGGTGGGTTGCGGCTCTGTTGGGGGACGTCGTTCTGATCGGCGTCTATTTCTCCCCCAACAGAGCCCTAGCCGAATTCGAGGCCTTTCTCGCGGAGTTGGCGGCGGTCGTGCTCCAGTATGCTCCTCGCCAGGTGATTGTCGCCGGGGACTTTAACGCGAAGTCTGAGGCGTGGGGTTGCCCGGCGACCGACGTTCGCGGCGAGGAGCTGCTTGACTGGGCGGTATCCAGCGGTATCGTGGTGCTGAACCGGGGGACGGTCAACACGTGTGTGCGGCAGCGAGGGGGTTCCATCGTGGACGTTACGTTCGCGACCCCCACGCTCGCGCAACGTGTCGAGGGCTGGCGAGTTCTGGAGGACGTGGAGACGTTGTCGGACCACCTTTACATAAGGTTCGACGTCTCCACGGTCCCAGGGACACAGGTCGGCCCGGGCCGGTCCCCGAGGAATGACGGTCCCCGCTGGGTGCTGTCCAGGCTCGACAGGGAGGAGCTGGAGCTGGCCGTACTGGTACAGGCCTGGCAAAGTGACTCCGTGGTTCCGGAGGACGTCGACGTGGAGGATGAGGCGGCGCGGCTTTGCGCGGCCATGGCATCCGTTTGCGACGCTGCCATGCCCCGTGCGGGGCCGCGTCGCCCGAGACGACGGGTGTACTGGTGGAACGGGCAGCTCGCCGTATTGAGGCGAGCCTGCGTTGCGGCCCGACGACAGTACACCCGATATCGACGTCGCCGGAATCAGGACGCCGAAGAGGAGTCACGCCTGTACCAGCAGTACCGCGAGTGCGCAAAGGCGCTGCAGGTGGCGATCAGGGACGCCAAGTCGGAGGCGTGGAAGGAGCTGCTGGAGGCTCTAAACCGAGACCCATGGGGGAGGCCGTATCGGCAGGTGCGCGCAAAACTGCGCCCCTACGCCGCCCCCCTGACGGAGAGTCTCCAGCCCGACGTCCGGGAACACGTCGTCTCCTCGTTGTTCCCGGACAGGGGCTCATTCACGCCTCCGGCCATGGCGCCGCCGCCTGCGGCGCCGGAGGAGGAGGCTTCGGGTAGCGTGGTGCCCCCGGTGACCGAATCGGAGCTCCGGGCGGCGGTGACGCGTATGTCTGCGCGCAACACCGCCCCGGGCTTGGACGGTATTCCGGGTCGTGCGTGGGCGCTGGCCTTGGAAGAGGAAGGCCTCGGGCCGCGGATGAGGCGTTTGCTCTCCGCGTGCCTTGTCCAGCGTCGTGTGCCGCTGCGGTGGAAGTCTGGAAAGCTGGTCTTGCTGCAGAAGGACGGCCGGCCAGAGGAGTCACCTTCGGCCTACCGCCCCATCGTCCTGTTGGATAAGGCGAGCAAGTTGCTGGAGCGAGTGGTTGCGGCTCGTCTCGTCCGGCACTTGGAGGAGGTAGGCCCGGACCTCAGCGACCGGCAATTCGGATTCCGCCGCGGCCGGTCCACGCTGGACGCGGTCACGCGGCTGCGGACGCTGGCGGACGAGGCCGCCTCCCGGGGTGAGGTCGTGCTGGCGGTATCTTTAGATATCGCCAATGCGTTCAATACGCTCCCCTGGGAGGTGATTCGGTCGGCGCTTGCGCACCATGGGGTGCCACGCTACCTGGAAGGGTTCCTCGCGCACTACCTCAGCGCGAGAGAGGTAGTATATCCGGTCCCTGGCGGGTGGGGCCGTAGAGCGGTGTCGTGCGGTGTTCCACAGGGGTCGGTACTGGGTCCCCTCTTGTGGAACATCGGCTACGACTGGGTGCTGCGGGGCGCGAACCTATGGGGCGTCGGCTTGATCTGTTATGCCGACGACACCCTGGTAACGTCCCGCGGCAAAACGTACCGCGATGCGGCCGTGCTGGCCACGGCCGGAGTGGCGCACGTCGTGGCGAGGATTCGGCGGTTAGGCCTGGAGGTGGCCTTGCACAAGACCGAGGCCCTGTGTTTCCATGGGCCCCGGAACAAGCCACCTCCGGGAGCGCACATTGTCGTCGGAGGTGTGTCCATCGCCGTCGAGCCGAGTATCAAGTACCTCGGCCTTGTACTCGACGGTCGGTGGACATTCGCCGAACATTTCCGGCGACTTGTGCCGCGCCTGATGGGGGCCGCCGCTGCGCTAGGCAGCCTGCTTGTGCTGTTGGAGGATGGGTCGGCGAGGGCCGGCGGGCCGAGGCGGCGCACCGTTGGCGCCATCTGTCCGGTCCTAAAAAATTGGATAGGGAGGCGCCACGGTGCGCTTGATTACCACGTTGTGCAGGTGCTGTCCGGCCATGGGTGTTTTGGCTGGTACCTGCACAACGTGGCTAGAAGAGAGGAAGGAGCGGAGTGCCACGAGTGCGGCTGCGCGGAAGATACGGCGCAGCACACGCTCGAGGATTGTCCGGCGTGGGCTGTGCCTCGCGCCGCGCTCGTGGCGGTTGTTGGTGACGACCTCTCGCTCCCGGCTGTTGTCAAACAGATGGTCGAGAGCGAGAGGTCGTGGGATGCGATGGCCTCCTTTTGCGGCGAAGTAATGACGCAGAAGGAGGCCGCGGAGCGGGTGAGGGAAGTGGATCCATCCGCCCCCCCGCTCCGCCGGAAAAGACCGGGCGGCAGGCGTTTGGCCTATGCCCGGCGACTGCCACCCTAATGGGGGCTTCCGGGCGGCGGTTTGGGGAAACCGCCGCCCATTGGAACGGAAGTCCCCGAGTGTTGCGGCGCGCCTAGTCCTGTGCGCGCCGCCAACCGTGCCGTAGCCCAACAAGTGGGTCTTCGGACAACCGCCGGCGGGGTCACGGAAGTATCTTAGTTCCCGTGGCCCCGCCCATCTAGGCGGGTGAGGTGGCAGTCAGTCAGGTTTTTAGTCGGTATACCCAAGTGGCATTTAGGGGGAGCCCGACAGACCCCCGTCGCTTCCCCAGCGGCGGGACATGCAGTAATGCATTTTCCTGACTATAAACAAAAAAAAAAAAAAAAAAAGGTACCTTTATTGATTTTAATAGGATTTGTTCCAAATCTAATGTTTAATATTGAACTACACGACACGCCGCAAAACTTTAATAAGCGTCAAAATGTTTTTGTTCAATGCAGCCTTGGTGGGTACAGTCAAAAGATAGGGCCGTAAATGTGATTTAGTTTTCTGAATTCATGAAAGGATTTACCTACTAGAATTTTTGTTTTATTAGTAGCGGTACTTATAATTATCGTTATGAAATTTGTAATTAAATAGTAGTACATTTTTTACATAACGATGCTTAACTTAACAGTACCAATTCATTTTTTGTTCTTAATTCTCAACCCTGGTCATCTGTTTCATTTGTTAACTGTACAATAGAGCACCTAATACATGATGTACCTATGTATTATCAAATTATTTAAGTTAGAAACAAAGTGTCATAAACATTTTCACCACTATTCTACTATTGCTGTGGTATTTGTATTGTTATTACCCATCCAAACACTGGCTAGGGTTGACGTTGTTTAACTTGCGTGTTCGTTTTAGAATCTGACTCACAGCGACACCATCGAGGTCCTCTATTAAAAATGAGCGAGGAGAGTGACTTTTTAAAGAGTTTTATAAGTTGAAGTGATGATGTTGCTGCTAGATAAAAGGATGTTCATGCGAACAAAGCAGCGGTAATTTTACTAGATTAACTATCTATAAAAAGGCACTAATTAAAACTAGTTTTAGCAAAGATGTGAAATACTAATCGGAGTTCAACACTCTAGGTTCATAATAATTCCTATGCAAACTAGTTTCTATGGCGCCTGCTACTGTTATTTTACGTCAATCGATAGCAACGTTAGAAGAGGAACAAGATATTTTTTATATCGGTTTAAGTAGATACTTACATACTAATATTATAAATGCGAAAGTATGTTTTCACCTCACAAGCTCGGAAAGAATCTGTTTGTCATTCGAAATCTGAGCGCAAAAGTAATTTTGTGCCCTAGCGTTGAAAGAATTTTTAAATTCGAACCTTTCTATTCTATAATTTTTTAAACCGCCAGTCCTCTGAAAATGCATTAATACTTATTTCATGCCAGTGCGCCAACCTTATTTTTAGAATAATCGAACTGGCCAGCACGACACCGCATGAAAAAAAATAAACACTTATTTAATGTATTATTTGCGTTTTTCTTGCACCTAGCATTTTCCTCGCTGTAGTGAGGTGAAAAATTTTGTGTTTCGCTCGGCAGCAAAGTTATCTCTGCGTCTCGTACCTTTGAAACCCTCGCTACGCTCAGGATTCTATATTTCTAGAATCCTTCGCTAGCTCAGGTTTCAATATTCAATATACTCGCGCCAAAAAACAACTTTGCAGCCTTGCATAACAAATAACTATTGTTTGTTTGTCCTTCTTTTCACCTCGAAAGTAACGAACGGATTTACATGATTTTTTTGTGATAGGTTAAGGTTTAGAGAGTGACACAGACTACTTTTTATCCCGGAAAAACATCTTATTCACACGGGAAAAAAAATTAATAATTATTTTATGATTTTTATTTATAGTTGTTAGGTAACTAGCCATTCATATTTTGAAAATGTTTTTTGAAAGAAAAATTTCACCTCCCCCAAGTGGGGTTCGAATCCACGACCCCTCGATATCCGGCCGAGTACCTTACCACTGGGATACGGAGAAGGTTAGTATTAGTAATGGTGGTGAAATTTCTCATTCCTTCAAACTGCGTGATTCACAGAGCACGCCATCTGCCTGATAGTTTTACAACCAATCAGGTTTATTAGATTCTCTGGACCACGCGGGCGAAGCAGCGGTTAACAGCAGGCTAGTGGCGAGTTTACCAGCGTGTGATGATCCCGATAGTTAGATCCAGGAAGATGAGCGTTTAGTTTCATTAGAGTTTTAGTTTATACTTACTTAAAATTTAAACAATAGTTTTTTTTTTCAAAATTCCCATGAGAACGTTATCAACAGGATTTTACGAGTAATATCAATTATCATTAATTCATAATGTACAAGCGATACGCCACCGTAAATCTTCTAAAAGAGATAAATTAGCAAGAAGCTGTTAAGACCTTGGGTGAAACCCGTCCGAATTTTACTACCGTGGGAAAAACTGTTGTGGTTTAAGTCATGTCGCGTAACTGATTAATTTACCCCACGTACCATCTGTATCAGTGTTTACTACGAATATCCTAAATATAGAGCAAATCGCATATAAGAGCGTGCAAGAATCTATCGCGAATGTCTGAACGTGGGAACGGGATTATGTTAAAGAGGTCATTGGTACCCCATACCTGTTCGCGGTTCATATACAGGTCGTCCCTATTCATCGTACGTTTATCGGATTCATTTTTTTTTATCCATGCAGAAATTATCCTGACAGAAGAGGCCTATATAAATTCACAAATGAGATTTTATTTAATAAATATTTCCGGACGAAGTATAACGCTACTAGTCCTAAATTAAGCGAAGTTTTTTATTTTTTATTAATTGAAAAGTTCAGTTCGGGTGTACTAACACCCTTTTCTGAGACACCGGACTGTTGCGGGAGCGTAGGGCTCTCACCGCCAGATTATGCGAAGTTTGTGCATTGAAAACTTATGTAGGTACATAACATACCAAAGTTAAACAGCCATGTTTCTTTCACACTCGGAATGTTTGCCTTGAATTCGTTAAAAAATGCTGCGACTTTTTTTCAGAGGTCAATTAGAAATTAATCCCTTTGCACAATAAAATATTTTTGGTGTGGTAGAGCATTTATGAAATGGGCTAGCTCTACGGGAAACTACTACCATCTCACAGAATATCTGCGTGAAGCAGCAATGAGTGAGAGATCCAGCAAGCCAACTCCTTTCCCCTTTCTTCCTTTCTATATTCCCTTCTTTGTAGCGAGCCCCTGATGTCAGACGCGGCAGTACCACGAATATAAAGTAATACTCTTAGTACTCTTACCACAGATATAAATTCTACCACCAGTTCAGATGGCAGAATCTCGTTCTTGTTTGATTTAAATTGTAACTTGAAAAAATTTTTTTTTGTTAAGTTAGTAAATTATGGATTACAAAATAAGAAGAGAGCATGCTGTATGTAAGATCGAGATAAGTCCAAGTTCAAGTGCAGAGCGAGGCGTAGTATACAAGGTTCCCTAGCACCCCGGGCGGCACCATTCCGCTCGGACCGCCCGCCGCAAACGCAGCCCTAGCCCCTCGTGCCCCCAACACTATGTTGCTATATTGGATAGCCCTCTTGTAAGTAATCGTTTTTTATTTTGAATTCGTTTTGTGCCATTATCTTTGTATTATTCAAAAGAAGGATAGCTTCTTATGTAATCGAACTTATTTTTTTTATTACTTATTTATATTCATTTCGTGCCAGTATTTTTGGAAACAAATAAATCCATCAAAAGTTATCCAAACTTCTTTTTTTAATTTTTATGCATTTCTTAATTTATGATATTTCAAAAAGACAACAGTAAAGAACAAATTAAAATAAAGGCGTAGTTAACTCAGTTTTTGTCATTCTTCTATTTATGTTTGTAATCGTTAATATCAACCGCAACTCGTTAAAATGATTATAATCATTACTACTTATAAGTCTAGATCTTGTCATGTAGCGGTGATGGTTTTGTAAAACAGGGAACTCTGGAATCCAAACGTAAAAAAAAGTTTGCTAAAATCTTGGGTTGTATCATTTTCGACATAACGCAAGGTTACCGCAATCGATGACCACACTGTGTCTCCTGGTAATAGACATAGGTAACAATATCAACCTGCAGATTCGTCATACTCTAGATTCTAGAAGAAAATAAAAATTGTCTTGGAACTTACAACTTATGTATTAAATTCGAAAAATATAGTAAACATGTGTGGTGCTTATTTAAGCCACACATTACTCTATTAATCTATCTATCATTAGATTATAATAACATTTTACAGGTGCACCCATCAAGTGCTGGGCGATGAGCGAAGTTCGCCACCAGAACTACCCCCCGGGGAAGCGCCCGATCCGGTCCTATCTTTCATGGAACGCACCTATCAAACTCCTAAAGCGAGACAGAGCTATGATGCTGGTTCACCAGTACTCCTCACTCCACTTATAGAGAAGAAGAAATTAGAAGAGGCGAGAGAAGCCGCATACGTAGACCCAGCTTATTTGTTGCCTGATATGGACAGTTATGCTGGATACTTGACGGTAATCTCCAAAAGTCCTATAAAATGAAATCCTTATTAAATGTGTCCGCCTCGGACTCGTTGCGGTCTTTCCTCTGTGGACATTGGACAAGCTTTTGCTGTACTCTAAATCAGTACTTGTTTTCTCACTTTCACACTTCAATTCTCTCCTTATCCTTAGTAATGACTGTACTAATGAATGACAGTGATAATACACTTTGGCGGTGAGAGCCCTTTGGCGGTGAGAGCCCTACGCTCCCGCAACAGTCCGGTGTCTCAGAAGAGGGTGTTAGTACACCCAAACTGAAATTTTCAATTAATAAAAAATAAAAAAAATAAAAAATAAAAAAGTGATAATACAGCTGGTGAATCCTTGATTGATTTTTATCGGAAATAGCAGGGTAATTCAATTTATGGCCGTTTGATCCATGGGAGAAGACATGAGAGATGTGCAATTTTATGGAAAAAACAATATTTTTTTCCATTGCAGGTCAATAAGGAGTATAACGCAAATCTCTGGTTTTGGTATTTCCCTGTGTCGGACCAATCTTTGGAGGACACTCCTCTGATATTGTGGCTGCAAGGTGGACCCGGTGCATCTTCTTTGTACGGACTGTTTACTGAAATCGGACCATTTGTCGTAACAGACGACAAAAATTTAGAAGGTTTTTTTCTCTTTATTATATAACGGGATTCATCAGGACATGACATCCATATCGGAAGATACAATTAATACATTAGATCTATACAATTTCTAGAGTAACTAAATCCAAACAGAAATAGGTTGATTTCCGGGATAAATATCACGCTTCACTACCGCATCCCTACCGCTGCGTTAGACGACTAGGTACCTTTTTAATTCTAAGTTTACATATTATCATATTGACTTGTCGTCGAGCTTTACTTGTTTTATATTATTTAGTACCTATAATGTTAAGCATTTATAGTAGGTACCTTTGCACTATGCACAACTTCTCGTGCTTATATTGGCATGAAAATGTTACTTCATTATTTCTTTTTTTTATACCACACAGGTGGCAGTGGCACACAAGCATACGGTCGGCCTGATGGTAAGCCGTCACCGTAGCCTATAGACGCTTGCAGTACCGGGGATATCACTCACGCGCCAACCCTCCCAGCCCCCCTAAGTAGAGCTCTGGAGACCTTACTCACCGTAGGAACACAACATGGCCGAGACCAATGCTATTTGGCTACGATCTTCTGTAAGGTGGAGGTCCTTCCCCAGACGGGCTGCCCCAATTTGAGCGGATTATCCGCTATGCCCTACCTCTCTTAAAAAATTATCATTATTTGTTTCAGAAATAAAGTATTCATGGGGTAGGAACCACTCACTATTATTCATTGATAATCCTGTGGGGACTGGATTCAGTTTCACGGATGACGACCGTGGTTATGCCACCAATCAAACCACGGTAAGATTTTAAATATTTGTACAATTTAATACTTCAGAGTAATATTTAATGACAAGGCAAAGTTCCGTAAAGCAAGAGAAGGAAATAACCCGTCATTGGGAAAGTACAAAATTATTGTTATTTTATGTATACCTAAGTGCCGACTTCACCAATTTGTTAATAATAAAATCCCGAATTTAGGAATGTCAAACCCATACTACAACCACACAGAGCAACAATTTAATAATGTGCAGGAACTGTAAATATTCCATTATACTTATTACATACCTACCTCTTATTATTTTGCAGATAGGAGAGAACCTCTACACTGCTTTACAACAATTCATGACGATGTTTCCTGAGCTAAGAAAGGCACCGCTTATCATAGCCGGGGAATCGTACGCGGGAAAACATATTCCATCGCTCGGTGTGCAGATACTGTGGCACAGAGAAGAAGACGAACCTATTAATTTGCAGGTAAGAAGAGATAATAGTTATTTGTTATGCAAGGCTGCAAAGTTGTTTTTTGGTGCGAGTACTTAAATTGAAGAATTCAAAGGTACGAGACGCAGAATAACTTTGCTGCCGAGCGAAACACAAAATTTTTCACCTCACTACAGCGAGGAAAATCCTAGGTGCAAGAAAAACGCAAATAATATATTAAATAAGTGTTTATTTTTTTTCATGCGGTGTCGTGCTGGCCAGTTCGATTATTTTAAAAATAAGGTTGGCACACTGGCATGAAATAAGTACCTATTAATGCATTTTCAGAGGACTGGCGGTATAAAAAATTAAAGAATAGAAAGGTTCGAATTTTAAAAATACTTTCCACGCTAGGGCACAAAATGCACTTTTGCGCTCAGATTTCGAATGACAAACAGATTCTTTCCGAGCTTGTGAGGTGAAATAGTTATTTGTTATGCAAGGCTGCAAAGTTGTTTTTTGGTGCGAGTACTTATATTGAAACCTGAGCTAGCGAAGGAATCTAGGATTGAACCACGAGCGAAGCGAGTGGTTCAAATATTGAATCCTGAGCGTAGCGAGGGTTTCAAAGGTACGAGACGCAGTATAACTTTGCTGCCGAGCGAAACACACAACTTTTCACCTCACTACAGCGAGGAAAATGCTAGGTGCAAGAAAAACGCAAATAATATATTCAATAAGTGTTTATTTTTTTCATGCGGTGTCGTGCTGGCCAGTTCGATTATTCGAAAAATAAGGTTGGCGTACTAGCATGAAATAAGTAATAATACATTTTCAGAGGACTTTCGGTATAAAAAATTATAGAATAGAAAGGTTCGAATTTCAAAAATTATTTCCACGCTAGGGCACAAAATGCACTTTTGCGCTCAGATTTCGAATGACAAACAGATTTTTTCCGAGCTTGTGAGGTGAAAAATATATTCTCATTATTATGTACCTACCTATGTAAAGCGAGGATACGGCTGATTTTGTGATAAATTATAGTATTAGGTTGACTTAAGTAGGTACAATATTTATTGGTTTAACATAAAATTTTAACTTTAATGGTTAAAAGTTTTCATTGCCTAATTTGCTGAGTCAATTTTCAAAACCACACGAATCATTTCCCATGATTTTATGAATTTTCACGGGCTATAAGTATAATGCAAAAGTTTGACTGGATGGATTGGTGGATGATTGATGATTTTTGACTACTTTTGAAATATTCCGAAAGGAGCAATTTGGGTTTCGTAAGGGAAGATCAACGACACTAGCCTGTTCAAACGGAAAACTTAAACATCGGCACTCCAACAATATCATTGTTTCTAGATATGAGTAAAGCTTTTGAATTCGTAAATCACACTAAGCTCCTACACAAACTAGAATTTTACGAAATTAGAGGCAACGCACTCGCATGGTTATCAAGTTACATACACAATAGAAAACAATACATAGAACTAACAAAAATAGAAAGAAAAAATTAATCCAGACCCTTGAATAAACCCCTCAGGTGTCCCTCAAGGCAGTATTTTAGGCCCGCTATTGTTTTTGGTGTACATAAATTACCTCCCAGAAGCCATATCACACATGTGCACACTTTTTGCGGATGACACTACAATAGTTATTAAATATGACGACAAAGAGCAACTTCAACCAATTGCCAATAAAGCACTTGAAGACGTAATTTCCTGGATGGATAATAATGATTTGAATAAACAAAACAAAATTAATACAATTTCATTCTTATAATACCAATCGTATAAACCTAGACATTATTTATGATAAGAACAAAGTTGAAGAAGTGGAATGTCTCAAATTTTTAGGAATCACCTTAGATCGACATTTAAACTGGAAAGCACACATTGACCAACAGTGTCTAAAAATAAATAGATACCTATGTCTTTGTACTGAAAAAACTAAGACAGACAGTATCGATGCAAGCAGCACTAATCTTGTCGATATCGATAAGACGCTAACGTCTTAGACATAGGTTTCACGCTCAATCTGGCATCATTCTGATCCATCAGTTTGGTCCCGGCTAGACTGATGCCAGAATGATGAATGAAAAACACGGTTACACGCTCAGTCCAGACTGACAGCAGACTGATGATATGTGTAAAACTAATTACGTTTAAATTCGTAAAGTGAAGACGACAAGTCAAGTGAGGCACCTGATCCTGCCTAGCCATGGATATTTTGAAGAAAAAAAGAGCCTGTGCTATTATAATTATCGCTTTACTGCTAAAGAAACCCGTAAAAAGGAAGCGATGGATGAAAACCTGGCTACAAAAAGAGAACATTACACGCATCTAAATTTATTATATAATAAATCGCGCTCCATTGCGTCGCGGACTCTCCGGTTATTCATGTTACTCTGTGTCGCGGACTGTGGTCGGTGACTGACTGACGCGAGAATGATTCGAGCGGTTACACGATCAGTCTGGCATCAGTCTGCTGTCATTCACAACAGAATGATGAAAAATGTTTAAAATATTAAATTTTTGTCATTCTGGACCATCAGTCCGTCAGTCAACCGGTTAGACGATAATTCTCCCGTCATTCTGAGCAGACTGATGGACTGAACTGACGCCAGACTGACCGTGTAACCGATGTCTTACCATGGGTTTATAGCATCAAACCTCAGCTATGGTCTTATTATGTGGGGTGGGGTCATCATTTCGGGAACAGAAACACCAGAATTTCGGGAATAAAACCGTTATGCAAAATGACAAGTCGGACATCAGCCGAGATTTTTAACATTCGACATCGTTCACCTTATGAAAATTACTTTCTTCCTACTCTACTACCTAATTATAATCGTGTACTGAGTTTTTTTTCGTTTATTACAGGGTTTGGCGATAGGTAACGGCTTCAACGATCCCTTAACTCTACAGAGGTATAGTCACTTCGTCCGTGAAGTGGGACTGGTTGACGACAAAGTCGCCAACACAATGAACATTTTAGAAGGCGCTGTTGTACAATTCATAAAGGACGGTGAAATGTTAAAAGCGTATGCCGTAAGTATAACACTTGTGTATTATTTGAACAGTTTTTATGTTAATTTCAGAAAACCTTGTTATAGGGTCCTAAGGAATCCCGCTCAAGAAAAAAAATGCTATCTTATACAAGCTTTAAGTACTTTACTCCAGACTAGATGGCGTTGTTCGTCCAGGTTTTTTTTTTTACTTTTCAGTACAATGATTATAAAAAGTTAACATAGTGTGACCGACCACTGTAGTGCTTTATTTCTATTAGTTCTAATTAGGTATTTTTCGTATAATTTTTCAGTACTACAATTACCTCTTACAAACATTCTTAACGGAATCTCGTCTGTCGAATCTATACAACTATTTAAACGACGAAATAAGCCTGGATGGAGCGTACATGGACTTCCTCCAAACTACTGAAGTCAGGAAGGCATTGCACGTTGGCAATACCAATTTCACATCGATAGGTGTTGTCTATAGAAAACTGGTTCCAGACTTCATGAACAGTGCAAAAATGTGGCTTGAAGAATTGCTGGAGAACTACAGAGTTATGTTATACAAGTGAGTATTTTATTTATTTATTTAACTTTATTGGCCACAATACATACATATCTAGTAATGATGACAATAAGCGGACTCTCTATCATCGGCGCATCTGTTTTATCAAAAGTACCTACGGGGAAATCTATGTGGTAACTGCTCTCAGAGACGGTACCTACCTTCCTAGATTTTATTTTTTCTGAGCAAAAGCTATTTTGAAGATTTTCTGCGCGGTTTTCTCACAGTCTTGCAATCTTAATTTTTTAGCTTGATTATAATCATACTCTACCTACACATTATAGATGATTTTGCATTTCACAAAATAACAACTAATATTTAATTATTATTATCTCCTTACTAATCGTTTATTTCCATAATATTTCATTATTTATCGGATGGCACACTTCTTGTCGAAGATTATCTTTCGATCATTGTAGTGAATAGTCGATTATTACACGCCTGTGATTTCCAAGAGAGTAGAATCCAAAAGAAATAATTCTACTACTCGTTTCATTCAGACATTCCAGGTGGTCGAGTGGCTAGCAATGGTTACTTTATCCCAAGGGCCGCGGGTTCTAATTCTGCGCAAGGCAAATATTTGTGTGCATGAACATGTCTGTTTGCCTTGGTCTGGGTGTTTTCTATGTGGGTATAAGTATTAATTTACAAAAAAAAAGTATTTATAGTATATTTATCAGCAAGTTACCCATAGTACAAACTTAGTTTGGGACTAGATGGCGTTGTGTTAAAAGAAAAGAAAAAAAAAGATTTATTTATCTGATGCCATACGCCAGGCAAACAGGCACCTGATGAAAATTGGTTACCGCTGCGCCGCCCATGAACATCAAGGTTGGAAGGAGGAAAATGCGCTGCCTGCCACAAGAAAGGAAATAGGAAAGGAGTTAGGCTTCCGGATCTCTCATCATTCACCGAACGAAAAACATTGCTCTATTCATGCCGATATTCTGTGAGAGAGAGTAGGAACTTTACAGGTGGAAAAAACCAAAATAAGACAATAGTTCTCCTAGGATATCGATTCAATTCTGTTTATTTCGCCAAACTCCGCGAGTTTAGACGCGCCCTTACTCATATTTTGTTTTGTTTCCAGTGGCCACTTGGACATCATCGTCGCGTATCATCCTTCAGTAAACAGTTACAACAGTCTTTCATTCTCCGCCACCACAGACTTCGCAAACGCTAAACGGATGCCGTGGTATCACAATGGGGACGTAGCAGGGTAAGAGAAAAATGCATTTTCTTTACTACTTAAATAAAAATTACAATCATCATGCTGAGAAAGTATATATCTCTTGGTGCACACCTAATCGTGGGATTTTAGTCAAAGTATTTCTGCCTACCTAGCAAGGGGAAAAACACTCCAAGCACACGAGCATCATTACGAAACTTTGTAATTTTAGTACAATATGAATAGGTACAATTGATAAATAAAAATTCGAGTACCTAAATATCTTCACGCAATATCTAGAAAACTCATTTACGGCCTTGCTCAACACTTTCATTGGCTGTCCGTATCTGCTTAAAAATGCTCGTTTCGCTAAAATAATTTTCGAATCGTATGTAAAATGTTACGCGTCTATACCGAAGTTTTTTTTATACCACAAAGGTAGTAAACAAGCATACGGCCCGCCTGATGGTAAGCATCACCGTAGCCCATAGACGCTTGCAATACCGGGGGTATCACTCACGCGTTGCCAACCCTCCCAACCACCCCTAGTGGAGCTCTGGAGACCTTACTCACCGTAGGAACGCAGCATGGCCGAGACCAATGCCAAGGCCGTGTAGAGGGGGGTTTGGTAGGTGTTGGAGTGATGGTACGTGATGGCCAACAAGTTGGCGCGAAATCCGTGTGGTGTCGGTGGTGGAGGTCCTTCCCCAGACGGGCAGCTCCGATTTGAGCGGATGATACGCTGTGTTCTAACCACAGAACACAGTGATATCTGTGGTCCTAACTCTCTCAATATTTTAAAAAAAATGTCAAACAGGTATTACAAAATGGCGGGAAATCTAACTGAAGTGATGATACGCGGTGCCGGCCACATGGTGCCGGCGGACAAGCCCTCCGCATCCCTAGGACTTATCTCTGCCTTCGCACGTGACATCAAACTAAGTAATGACACCGGGTCACTGGTGGATGTAGAAAAAAACTCGCCAAGACGCCGTCAGTTGCCCATCCATTAGTTTTTAGTTTATTTTTAATGCCAACATTATTGTCACAATACAATATTGCCACATAAAATGTACCTACCTATCCTAAATAAAGTAAGTGAATTGTAATTTTGGTTTTATTTCTTGTTCTAAATTTAAGAGCTGCGTTCTTGTCATGTGCCAGTTTTTTCACCTCTAACAAACACCATTCAGTTGTCTACCTTCTATCATTCCTTCTAAGATGTTTCTGATAAAGTCTTCGTGTCTTTTATGATGTAATTTGATGTCCTATCAGTTTCCCCGTTCTATTTTATTTTATTAAAAAAAAATACCACAATATGTATTTGGAACTCCAAATAAATCTACCACGTGCACGGAGTGAGTCACTGCACATCCGTATCGATGTTCAGTCGGCAATCGGCATGTAATAAAATTAGGTAACCTGATAACCAGAATGATAATGAGATTGGTATTAACTTTACGTTAGGCCATGACTAAATTTATAATTTTTTGTATGTTAAATACGACAGACTCTCTATTTCTGGTCTTGAAGCTATTTTTGCAGTTACTCGAGCGCGTCCGACTAAGAAGATATAGGGGATATCTGGTACCCTATTAAGTATCAATACCATGTTTTCAACTCTTCAACTAGGGGGATCTCGCACCTTGTCAGAATAGTAAAAAAATCAAAAACTTGAAATACTTAGGATTCATGCAATTGTTTTTTGACAAATGTACCTGAAATTAGAACAAATTTATTTATTTATTTATTTAACTTTATTGACCACAATACAAAAGTACTGATACAATAGGCGGACTTAATGCTAAATTGCATTCTCTACCAGTCAACCATAGGGAAGTGCAGAAATTCACGAATGCGGTTTTATGATAAATATACATACATACATTACAAACTATTGTATAGACGTACATAAATACATATAATAATAATCATTATAGATATATATATATATATATATATATATATATATATATAATATATATATATACATGTATGTATTAATATATATAAATACTGATGATTTATAAATTAACTACAAAAGTGAAACAAATATAATTACCTAGTAGGTATAATGATGATTTACTTTCGCAAGTTATCTAGCAAATGCGCACGCACTCTCTTTTTAAAAGTAAAATTATTCTGGGTATCTTTTATGGGTTCAGGCAGCGCATTCCAGAGTCGTGTAGCTTGGAGAGTGAAGGAGTTGGACATAAATCCTGAATGAAAAAGGGGAGTAAAAAGTTTAAGTGTTGCCTGAGCGAAGTTGACGTTCATGAGAATGACAGAGGTACTGAAATTTACATTTGAGGTATTCTGGAGAATGAGGATTAAAAAGAATAGAGAAGAGTGTGCACAACAATCTCTGTTGCCTACGCTGGCGAATTGGTAGCCATCCAAGTTTCGTACGAAATAAAGAAACATGATCAAATTTCCGCAGGCAGAAGATAAACCGGATGGCATTGTTTATAAGCCGGTCAAGCTTATTGAGAAGATCTTCGTTAAGATCAGGATAACACACATCACAGTAATCAATGAGGGGAAGAATAAGAGACTGGACTAAAGTAATTTTGGTAGTAGGTAGTAGGGAGAAAATGTCTGTATCGATTAAGGAAACGCAATGCTGATATGACAGAGCGGCTAACCCATGATTATATGATGTGCGTAATCCGAGCAAATTGATTCAAGAACAGTCTCAAGATGAGAGAAGTAATCTATAGTAGGGGGACAATAAACGACTCCAAGAATGGCTTTAGTACCTTTCACCGAGATTTCCACGAAAAGATACTCCGCAGTCGCAGAGTACATGGAAGGGGAAGACATGAGAACGGTGTAGGGTATGTCACTGCGCAGGTACATTGCAACACCACCTCCGCCTTTGCCGGTACGATCGTTGCGAATCAGGACATACCCTGGAAGAGAATAAGAGAAAGAAGAGAGATTAGGCTTAAGCCAGCTTTCAGAAACCAGAATAGCATGAGTAAGAGAAGAAGAGGTAAAAGTTTCAAGAAAATCAGTATAGTGAGATGGTATACTTTGAGCGTTTACGTGGCATGTATTAAAGTAATATGGTTCCTTAATGAGTGTATTATCAAGTACATTCCCAAGTGTTTCTGGTTCATAGGACTCAAAGCTAGTGTTTGACGAACTGAAATCGAAAGCAGAATGAAAAGATTCATCATCAGACATTTTTCATAAATAATAATAATATACTAAATATTATAATGTATAAAAAATAAAAAAAATACACAATAATTAAATAATAATAATTAAAATAGAAGCTAATAAAACATACTGCATCCATCCAGCCGGTTAATAAAAAAAAAAACAAAACTAAATAACAATATAAAAGAAAATACATTGTTTAAAATAAATTATTGATACAATAATGTGGTCGTCTGTCATAACGGAACGGGTAGCGGGTATTTGAAAACAATGTACATAATGGCGGAAACACACTACCGTGTCGGGGCCTGTCGTGTCGCGCTCTGTCGTGACGGTGGGTGTGCACACTTACGTGTCGTGTCGGGGCGCGCTTCTGTTCAGAAATGAACGAAATAAACGCCAGACGTTTATTTCTTTCATTTCTGAACAGAAGCTCGCATTGTTTGCCTTTGTCTGGGTGTTTTCTATAATGTATAATGGTATTTATTTACAAAAAAAAGTATTTAAGTATATTTATCAGGAATCTAGTACCTAGTAACTCATTATCACGCTGCAAAAATAAATTTAAAAAAAAAGCGTCCACTTGTTCGCGCCAGGAGCCGCGCGCGGGTATAGAAACACATTTGCAGGGCGTGTCGTGTCGCGTCATAACCCCCACCACCGCCGTGGCGCAATCGGCGGCCAGCAGTCCGCGCCACGACAGAGCGAGTCACGACACGACACGCCCTACAAATGTGCTCCTAACCATATAAAATGTATGAACGCGATATGCTTCTGGCGCGACACGACAGGCCCCGACACGGTAGTGTGTTTCCGCCATAATGGAAACATTTTGATTTTTAAGAAAGAAGAGAAAAAAAAGAAACAAGTAAAATAAAATAAACATATTGTGCAACGTTGCCGCATTATAATGGAAGAAGAAGATCAGGTCAAGTGACAGCTTGTCAACGTCAAAAGAAAATTGTTTTGATTTTGTTTGAGTGTAAGAGAATAAAAAATTAAGTTTAATTGCGGTGAAAGAATATTTCAAATGTTAACCTGCACCACCCACAAAGTAATTATAAAAGGAAAAAAAAAAAAAAGAAGGTGTACATACTGTAGGTACCTACATTATAAAATAAGACAGACGACAAACCAACCTAAACTATTTGCGCGGCCTTATGACTCTTTTTGGCTTCGAAGAACAGCCAGGAGAAGCCGCCGCCGGTCGCGCCACCACCGGAGCCGCTGCCACTGCCGCCTCCCGTGACGCCGAGGAATCCGGCCCCGACAACTGAGTCTCGTCCTCTGAAGCAGCCAGTGAAGAGAGGTCACTGTGGGTGACCAATCGCCGAGTGGAGCCATCCTTGAGTTTGACGATCACAACGCCGTCAGTCGTCCAACACCTCCTCATTCCAAACCTCTTACGGGCGTTACTAAAGACAGACTGTCGCGGGCGAGTAAGAAACTCAGTGACAGAAATGGAAGTCCCTTTTAACGATGTCTTCTTTTTCCAAATGGCAGTTCTTAGTGCTAGATCACCAAATTTCATTAACACTGGACGGCATTTATTTTCATTTGGCTTACCAATGCGATGACAGACAGCGAGTCTCTCGGGTAACAGCTCCAAACCTAGACTGCCACGCAATAGTTCCAGTGAAAACTCTCTCAGATCGTTATTCTTGTCTTCCGGGATGCCATTGAACAGGAGATATTTCCTGCGATGCCTCATTTCTATTGCATCAATGGATGTAGAAATAGCAGCGATCTGTTGGTGTAGAAGCTTTAAAATAGAAGAGACTTCAGTTTTAAAGTTGTTGAACTCCTCCTCCAAATTGGTGACAGAAACAGGAGCGACCACTTTTTGTGATGAGGTGGCCTTGAGCCTCTTCTCAAAGCTTGACATCTGGTCCATCAGTTTGGCTTCAATAGCTTTTTGGTTCTCCATAATATCAACATAGTTGGCCATTGTGTGTTTCTTTTATTATAAACTTGTAAATATTATACTAAACTTAGTCTTGTAAATATAGTGTTGTGAGTACTTGTGAGTGAGGTTATGCCGGCTGGTAGGACAGTGCTTAATTAGGTACTTCTAGTGCATATGAAATGCTACAAACACTTGTGTGTGATAATTAAAGATAAATTAAGAAAATAAGATGCGAACTGAAACTGTAAGTAGCCTAAATAATTAAAAACTTATTTTTGATTTAAGAGCACAATGTGAACTTATTTTACTCCTACCGCCGAAAAAAAAAAGCACTTTGTTGTTTGGAAAAAAAACGACTATTTGGCTTTTAAGTTAAGGTATTTAATATCTGTTATTTCTCCTATCCTACGCCTACGCCAAATAGGCGAATTCCACTTCTCACTTATTTCTGTCATCATTCTATCGTCATCATCTTTTGTGGAATTACTGTCAGACACTCCTGATCCAAAGTTCTAAAATGGCATAATTTAAATTATTTTTGTGACCTGACATAGTGTAGTGCACTCCGACTCTTTCTGATTAAATTCGTTGTGAGGTCCAAGACAGCTGTAGTTATCTTCCCCGGGACGTCAATGAGCTTCATTGCTTATTGTCTATCTGTGGTCGCCGTTGTTGATCCTGGCTACACAGGAGACACATCGGTGGGAATGTGTGGTGGGCTTGTACATAGTGTTGTGCAATTTATACTTCTCCAGTAAACCTTTAAAAACACTCACTATTCAGGAGTGGGAATCATATCAAAATAAAAAGGTCCTAATTAACTCATCATTATTTTATGTTTCTGACTCTGGTATCGCATCTGTGTAGATAATTATATTTGTTCTGAGTTCTTTAATTACATCTGTCAGTTTCTGGTTTCTTGATTTAAGATGTCTACACTGTCGTTTTAATTTTTTATTTTTTATTAGTAAATTTCTTTTAGAATCTGTTATTTTTCTTAAGTCTTCCTTTAATTTGATTATACTAGGAGTGTCTAATATTGATTCCGAATCAGACACGTCAACGTCGATTAATGAATTCGGCGATTGGTTTGGGTTATTTTCTGAATCTTCAGGGATGTGAAATGGCACGGCAGACTTAATAAGAAAACGTCGTCCATTTTTAGTATTATAATAATCTTTCTCGCTAAAGTGTTCAGAACAAACACGGCTATACTCTGTTGGTAACCACATATTTTCACTTCTGTCTTTTCGAACGAATTCTATCCACTTAACTCTTTTTTCGTGCCCTGGTCGAGGAAATCTGAAAAAACAATAACTGTATGTAGTCAGAGCAATATATTTCAAAAAAATACAATTTCACTACTAAGTTAATCAAGGTCAAACATTATAAAATATAAATAATACGTAACTACAGGGTGTTTGGTAGAGAATTAAACATGGGATAATGACAGAAAGGTGAGATGATCTGCTATTCGCGGAGCGAAAAAATTTTGACCTAGGGCACATAGTTTTTTTAATGATTTTATTTAAATTTTCACCAAACTTTTTTCCTTCCTGAACTTGGAAGAAATTTTATTTTAATGGATCAATCGGTCAGCTTTTTTTAAAATTAGAATCTTAAATGTATGTGGTTACTTTGAAATTAATATGGGTGAACTGAGACAGACCCAGCTGCGACAGCGTGCATACCTTCTTGCGTTGCGTTGTCGCAGCGTCAACGCAAAGCAGGTGTGGCATACTATGCGTTGTTCCGTTGCGACGACGCGACACAACGCATTGATGGGGCTTCACTTTAACGCGAAGTGACAATTCAAATAGTGCTGTACATTTTTCGTCGCCTCTAATCAAATCAACATGACAAACGCGACAAAATTTTCTCGCTCCGCTCTGCCAATAGCGTACGAGAAACTATACTATCTCGAATTCTCGAGTGTAAGCATGTTAGACTGGCAGGCCCGCAACGCAAGGCATAGCAGCCGTTTTAGAGCATATTTCCCATGTGTTACCGAAGTCACCATCAACAATAGGTATTATTAATAATATTGGAGGGAAATTAATCAAATTAAATCTTAATAATCACCCCCTCAAAACCGCCGCCTCATCTCATCATCGAACACATTTCGTCGTAACAAAATTTGAATTTCGCGGGTGGTGCGAAACGTGGTTCGTTATAAATAATAACTATAGCTTACCTATGATAAGATATTCCCTCAGACTTCTTTAAATTTTTTAAATTATTTTTGCAGTATCTTAGTATGCAACCCGGCATTTCCGTAAAACAATTCAATAGCCTAAAATATAAAAATCACATTTTTCTATTAACTTAAAATATTCATTTTCGACCTACCCATTTGGACCATCTGACATCAGAATCTGTTTCAAATAGTTTCATTCAATATTTCTTAAAATCAGTAGTGTTGTTGGTACGTTGGTAGTCACTTGGTAGTGCTGCTCGCTCTCTGAAGAGTAAGCGAGATGGCAATATCAATAGTCCAAGATGGATATTTTAGGTAGGTACAAAATTTTACTCCAACAAAAATTAAGTTTACAGATTTATTGTATTCTCTAATAATAATATACTAAATCTATGGAATAGGTACTTATAATACGAAATAAATTGGTTACTTACCTGAAACAAACTTGAATGAAATTCGTAAACAAAGTGTGCACGTAAATAAATATGATATTTTTAAGTTTATAAGGGCCGATGTGCATATCCAGCTCCTCTTGTTCTGAGTCAGTCAGTGAGTCTAGACTCTAGCTGGTTTGAGCTAGTCAAACAAAATTCAGTTTTATGTAATACATTGGTTACTTACCTATTCGAAATAAACATAAGTAAATGTACGTAAACAAAAACGTTTTTCAATCGAATCGATCACAGTCACAACAAAATATGCACTCGAAACAAAGCACGCAGCACAGCACGCACTGCCAAAGAGTATATAATCAAATACTTTATAAGACTAATACCAAGAAGCTTAAATAATATTTAAGCTTCTTGACTAATACCCACAGCTATTGACGTTTCTCAAACAATGACTTGGCAACCTCCGTTCACCTCATGCCGCTAGGGGCGCTATAACATTTTGCATACAAAACGCACAGTTCACCTCATGCCGCTAGGGGCGCTATAACATTTTGCATACAAAAGTTTTGAAATCGTTCACCACATGCCGCCCTCATGCCGTAGGGGCGCTAGTGTCGCGTCTTGCCCGAATTCTTCCGAAGCTGTGGGTATTACTCGTCTATAGTATTTGATATAATCCTTAGAGAAAGGATAAATAGAGGCGACACGGTAGGAGTGAGCGAGATGAGTAAATACAATATTCCCAAGGCCAAAAAGAGCTAGAGAAACATTTTTTGTCCTTATCGACGTATACTATTTTTTTGCTGGGCACAGTCGCTAACTGTGCCCAGCTAACGAGAGCGGTTTTCTATAATTCTCAAAATCTGAATTTTCAGGGTGAAAACAAGGTGAAAACTGTGTTCTGTGATTGACTTTATGTGTTTTTGCATTCATAGACTATGGTGCATTGTAGTGTTTTAGGCTGCAATAGCCACAGTGAACGTAAAATCGACAACATAACCTTTCATTCGTAAGTACACTATTTAGACTTTATTTCGGCCCTAATTGATAAAAATGAATACAGATTATATTTATTAAGGCTCAAATGACGGCTTCAATGTACAGAAATAACGAAATAAAACGTAAATGTTCAAGAAAATAATCGTATTTTGTAGTATTATACACCCAAATTAAGTAGGTAAGTAAAATGAAGCCAGGCGGCCACTTTCCCGTGTCTCCTAAATTTAGTCGGGTACCACGCGTATTGGGGATACCAGCAATTTACTTGAATTTACCCATGCAATATTACCCACAATTGAGGTAAAATAGTGACAACTTAAATAAAAAATAAAATCTAATCAGGGGTTCTAAACTCATTATAAAATGCGGCCCGCTAGTTATTCTTGTCGATATATAATAAAGAAGTTAAATGGAATAACAATGTTTTTGTTTGTATAATATCATTAGGTATACAGTATGCGATAATTAAGCGACACTCGCTATTCCAAGACATTTCATAATATTTATCAACGCTCAGCGAACAGACTTTAATTTATATGTATATACCATAGTTCACCAGCCACTCTGGAGTCTAGTACGGGTTCGTAGACATCTCACAATCTCAGAGGTTCTGGTCTCATCACGATAAAAAAATATATTTGAAAACAATCAGTAAAGTTTAAAACAAACATGCAAGCCATTCCACTGTCTTCTTTAACAAAAAAGCTTACAATTTTTTATTTTTTATTTTACCCAACCGATACGGATCGGTTGTATGGAGAGAGATCTGTAGTCACACCAACCTTCCCATACTACTATAGTAGACAATAGGAGTTAGCAAAGATACAGTAAAACAGGCGTGGACAGCGACTTTGATTTATTTATACAAGTATAAATCGAAGTCTCAATATATTGATGATTATAAGAAAAAATACATCGCAAATCATCAATAGTCTTATTAGTTTATCGTATATAAAAATATAAAAAAAACATGGGGTAAATCATGGGGTAATATTCTCTTTTCTGGTAACACTACGTAATCAATGTACTTTGTTTCTCTCCCTTACGGGTATACGCCTGATGACAACTCTATTCATCCTTTCTCTAAGATATAATCACTACGTTTTAAGAGTCGGGACTTCATACAAGCTTTTTGACTTGTTTTTGACAGTCAATTCACGCTAAGATCTCGTGCCAACGTACCAACAACAGAGACACAAAAAAAAAGTAATGCCAACATTCTACAAAAGCATACTAGAGATGTGGTACGTTACAGTACAGAATGTATCGATATCGATAAAAAAAAGCGTGGCGTGGGTACCTTGCAGACAGGTTTTCTTTAACATACAAAAGGAAAATAAAAATCTCTTTACTTAGTTTGGAAATATTGAGTATTATTCAAAATTCAAATACCTACCTAATAATTATAATTATTATTATACAATTTATATCATAACAAAAACGAATAAAGTTACGTTTACAATGTTAGAATTATATTTTGTCATTTTCTAATCTGGTATTCTAGGCGGAGTCTTCAGATGTTGTTAGCTGATCGATCGACACACGTTTTCGCACTGTTCTGTGAGCGAAGGCATTCATAATCTGAAATAATAAATAAATAGAGATTACTGTTATTAACGTTTGAGTACACACTAATTCAAAAGAGATGAGGGGTATTCAAGTGTTTCTGAAAGAAAACAGCTTATTGAAATGACGTTGATGTGGCTGATTAAATATCATAAATTCAAATTATTATAGTTTACCGCTTACCATGGCGGAGTATGGGCAATGCTTGCTCAGGGCTGGTGATTGCCCAGTCGACGTGTAGCGGGAGCGATGGCGATGTGCTCGACCGCCACAAAGGGAAGATCTTCCGGCCAGGCTGGGCGTTATGCCTGGGGAACCGCGGCTCCGACAATGTATGTGTCGGAGGTTGTATTGTATATATATCTCCATATCGTAGAAACTTCGATAACGTGATTCATGATTCTAAGTGGCGCCGTCATGTGTTCGCATTGTGAACTTTTTCTTCACTCTGTGGTTCTTCTGAATGGCGATAGGTGTCGCCACAGACGTCACATCAAATCTGGTCCTGAAATGAACCAATCATTAGCTTCAGGAATTGAGCTGTCAAACCATGTCAGGAAAAGAGGTTATGTAGTTTACCAAGGGTGGAGTACGAGCCGTGCTTATAATGGTTGCTGGCAACGATCACACTGGCAACGATCACACCATACGGGCACCGTGTTGAAAGGCTGCAGTCACGTAGAGATCTGAAATATAAGTGGGATTCAATCTAGGGGAACTTTTATGATGATGATAATGAGAGATGTTTCAAGAGGAAATTCTAATATCTTACTATTTTGCAATTCCTTCGCCAAATTACTGTTATGATTAAAATAATAAAACTTCATTTAACATGAACAATCTATTAATGAATTAAACAAATGCAGCCGCAAATATCTCATTTACATTTTATACCCAAATTTACGAAAAAATTTTTTTTATCGATAATTTGGTACGTAGTAAGAACATCCCTATGACGCACATGATTTTTGGTTATGAATTCTAAAGGCAAAGTATTAAAGAGACCAGAACTTCTTCCTAATTCCTTTTTTTTTTTTTTTTTTTTTTAAGTAAAGTATTAATATGTAATTCCTACTTTAGAATATTACAATCTAGCTATTGGCTAATTAGTAATTTAACTTTAACCTAAACTTATAAAACGTATAGTCTAAGAATATTGTCCATCGACTTATCTTAGTGTCTGTTAATTGAAAACACTTTGTTCATGTGTTATAAATGTTATTGCACTATCACTAGTATTGTTTTCACTACACTACACTAACTCAAAGGGTTTAGTTCTTTTGAGCCTTCTCAATAGGTCTGTGTTATCAAGAAGCTGGGTTGCCTCAGGATTCACATGATGTCGAAGTCTTTGTTCGTGAGCCTCCGCACACTTTTGAATCACTTTATCTACGAACTCCATTTTAAGGTCCCGATGGAGATTGTCGTTTGTGAAGTACCAAGGTGCACCTACAATGCCCCTAAGTACTTTATTTTGGAATCGTTGAATAATTTGTCTATTACTATGTTTGGTACAGCCCCAAAGCTGTGCGCCATACATCCACACTGGCATGAGGACTTGTTTGTATAATAGTAGTTTATTGTATGTTGACAGGTTGGAGTTTCTACCGAGCAGCCAATACATGTCTCTATAACGTATTTCTAGCTCTTCTCTTTTTTTCTTGACGTGAACTTTCCAGCGTAGTTTCGCATCTAGGGTCATACCAAGATATTTGGCCGTATTAGAATACGGTATTGGTTGACTATCTATATAGGGTGTTCTGAAATTATATGTTGCATAATGAAGTGGGACATAGTATCCGTTTCATAGATTTTATTTATCCAGCAATTATCAATTTTTAAGCTCATACAATTTTCCATACACACAAAAATAATATTCGTGTTCTGCCTCTAAAGAACATAACTTTTAAGCGGCATTCACATTATGACCGGAGCACGCCGCGTCTTAGCCGTAATTCAAACACCGCGCGAGAACCGTTGTACTGTTCAGCATTATTAGGCTCGCGTGGCTTTTGAATACAGACAAAAGTTCGCTTCGCTTGTAAATTTAACTTTAAGTGGTAGAAAACATGGCTGCAAGTACTAAATCTGGCATTAAAACAGGCTAAAAACGAGCGGATTTCCGCCGACAAACAGCGTCATATGTAGATGCATCTTTACGGCATAGCCACATCTATCTTTCTCTGTCACTCATTCGATCTCTGTCTTTCATTCAATAAAATGTAAAGTTATGAATGAAGCGGGGAAACGACTTACCTATCATATGCATTTACTTACCTTTACCTACTAATTACTATCAATCAAGCTAAATTTAACAAAAAATAAATCGAAATGTTCACAGCTGATAGTATTAGTAGATAGATAAGTACCTACTAGATTTCAAATAACTATCGTACAGTAATTTGGCGTTTAAAAGTTCATTAGATACATTTACAAAATTGTACCTAGGCATAAAATGTCAAGGTTACTTACAAAAAAAGTATCTCCCTCCGTTGTTCTTCACCGAACACGCCGACTTAGCGTGCCAACAAGCACTCACTGCACTCACTATGACCACTGCTGTCAAGTCAAGAGCGCCCATCAGTCCATCGACTACACTCGTCACGCAAAGCCTTTATCACTCCATCCTCAGTGCTCGCATTCTCTTAAAGAAATCCAGCAAATCCTAAATCCAACTGTAGGTATTCGAAAGCGGGAGTTCTCCAGTGACCCAATGCCGCTCCAAGAATACTCTCTGTACACAACATTGACACTATGTTCAAACATTCATCATTCATTTGTTTACGTACGGCAAGATGATAAATGACCACAACACAACACAACACAACCGTTTACTCTGTCTGACGTAAGTAAGAACGAGAGAAAAAAGCAAAAAGAATGAAATAATATTTTTTGCGAAAAATCGTTGTCGCCGCGGTCAAAGGTGCCGCTCGTTTGAGTTGAGTTTGACCACGCCGCGCCGCCACCGCCCTCGTCCCGCCCGCGACCCCGCGTGCTGCCCGCGACGCCCGCGCAGCGCCGCCGTCCGGCAGCCGGCGGCCGCCCGTGCCGCGCCCTGCAACCCCCGCGCAGAACCTTTCCCTTATTACTAAGTAAGTGTTACCTATTTAGTTAGACCAGTCAATCGCGTGATTCGGTTCGGTTAAAATACAAGTTAAATAAAAGCTTTTAATAATGCTATTTCGATACACAAATCAGTACCTGCACTACGAGGCAAGCAGTGTTTATGTCCAACTAGTTACATCAATGTAACTACATGGTAACTACAATGTAACTAGGTAAAATAGAGGTGAAGAACGGGCCTCTTTTTCTCTTTTAGTTAGACGTTGGGAGCCCTGTTTTAAGGTGCCATTATTACTTTAAAATGTGTTCGTGCAACTCACAATAAGAGATTGTTTTGATAATGTACTAGTGAAATTTGTAATACCTGTAATTGGTGTACACGTGAGAATAATACTGTATCATTAATTTAATGTACGTAATTGTGATGTGTACGTACACTGTTTATTGGTATGTCTGAATGAATAAAATAAAAATCTATGCATTTCTTTGTCGAGTCTGATCAAAGAGTAACGCGACCCGACCGGCGACCGTGGTGACGGCGACCATCAAATACAGGCTACGTACCTACGCAGTTGTAAAATCATCTATCAAATCAACCATCATCCCACTGCATGGATATGGGTCTTCCTTCAATAGAATAAGAGCTTACTCTGCCACGCCCTTTCACTACGGATTGGCAGAGGTCAGTGACCGTGTTTGATATACGCCATCGCGGGTGCGCGGGCGCGGGCGGCGGTGCGAGGTATCAGGCGCGGGAACGCCGCCGCCGCCGCGCCGCCCGCCGCCGGCCGCCCTCGACGCCGACACAGACAAGGACGGGGCGTATAGCTCGCGTAGTAACAGCTGTTATAATGAATGAACGCGGTGCCCCCACGCGGCACCCCGGGTTTGTTACAAAGGCAGAACATGAATATTATTTTTGTGTGTATGGAAAATTGTATGAGCTTAAAAATTGATAATTGCTGGATAAATAAAATCTATGAAACGGATACTATGTCCCACTTCATTATGCAACATATAATTTCAGAACACCCTATATACACTGGATGGTAGTGCGGATTTTTGTTTGTAAAATCAATGTGAACAGATTTTGATTCATTAAGTTTGATTCGCCATTTTTGAGCCCACTTATGAACTTTTGTAACAGCAACTTGGATTTTACTAACTGCCTCTTCATGCGAGTTTCCGACAGACATTATAGCAGTGTCATCTGCAAAAGTGGCAACTGTATTATTTTCTAATTCTGGAAAATCGCAGGTGTATAATAAGTACAGGACCGGACCTAAAACACTACCTTGCGGTACTCCAGCTTTTATTTCCTTTAGATCAGAGAAAACATCTTCTTGTCTGATTCTAAACATTCTGTTTGAGAGATATGACTCTAGTATAGTCGTAAACTGTTTTGGCAAAATTGTATTGAGTTTGTATATTAAACCTTTATGCCAAACTTTATCGAAAGCTTGCGCAACGTCTAGAAATATAGTCGAGCATACTTTCTTTTCTTCTAAAGATTTTTCTATAACGCTTGTTATCCTATGGATTTGATCTATGGTAGAGTGTTTTTCTCTAAAACCAAACTGATGATGTTGTATAAGATTTTTTTCTTCTAATATAGGCTTCAATCTTTTGAGAAGTAGTTTTTCAAATAATTTGGATATAATAGGTAACAGGGAGATTGGCCTGTATGATGTCGCATCATAAGGTGGTTTTCCCGGTTTTGCTATCATGATCACTTCAGCTACTTTCCATACATCTGGAACTGTCTTTAGTCGGAAAGCAGCATTTATGATGTTTGTTAATTTGACCAGTGCTTTGCGTGGTAGATGTAGCAAAATTTCGCCAGTTATAAGGTCGTATCCTGGAGCTTTTCTTGGATTAATGTTATTTTTAATTTCATTTGCAATTTCTTTTGGTGTGACTAATTTTATTATATCTAATTCTTCTTGGAGAATTTCATTACTGGTTAAGACATCATTTCCTTCATTTGGCTGAAATATTTTTTCCAAGTGCTGTGCAAATCTCTTTGCTTTTTGCTCGTTGCTTATTGCCCAATTTCCATTTTCCTCCCTTATAGGAGGAATTTGCAAAATAGGTCTTTTCATTTTTTTTGTGGCCTTCCAGAGAGAATAGTTCGTGCTACGGTCATTTGTCAAATGCTCTAAATACTCTGTGAGGTTTTCATCTTTAAAAGTCTGTATGGCTGCTCTAAGTGTTTTAGTTAGCTTGTTTAACAGTTGTTTGTCATATGGACACCTCGTTTGATGCCATTTCCTCCTTTGTCTTCTTCTTTGGACTACTAGGTCCATTATTTCTTTCGGATATCTATTTCCTTTAGTTTTCCATTTAACGACAGGCGTGTTTTGCCATGCTGCTTGTTGGATGTCTGTTGTAAACTTTTCTACTTCTAAATTTAATTGATCTATGTTGCGTAATGGTACATTAAGATTAATTCTAGTTTCTAAATCGATTTGAAAACTTTCCCAGTCTGTTTTTCTATTTACTAATGTGGGGTTGTTTTCTTTATGAATAGGCTGTTCACTTAAGGTCAGCGTTATAGGTGAATGATCTGAGTTTAAATCAAACTCTTCCTTGATATCCATATGATAGTTCGAGATGTTTTTATAGATAAAAAAGTCAATTAAATCTGTTATTTTTTTCGGATCTGTGGGCCAATATGTTGGTTTCCCAGTAGATATTGTATCACATTTGCTATTTTGTATGGCGCTAAGCAATTCTCGTCCTTTTGTAGTTGTTAATCGGGAACCCCAATGTACATTTTTAGCATTTAGATCACCCCCGAGAACAAATCTATTTTCAAGTCGTTGTAAGAAGCATTTGTATTGCTCTTGCTTTAGCGAGTACCTTGGAGGGCAGTATATTGCTGACACGGTAACTGGGTATTTTTTTGTTTTAATACATACCGCTACAGCTTGCATTTCATGTTCCTCGTGTTTAATACTTTCGTAGTGGCATAGATTTTCATTTACGATTATAGAGCTGCCTCCCCTAGCACAATTGTCCGGGTGTAATGCATGGTAGATTTTATAGCCTTCAAATTGTATGTAGGAATGTTTGGTGAAGTGAGACTCTGAGATTAAGCACACATCAATTCTTTCAGTATCTAGGACTATTTGCAGCTCGTTTTTATGTTGCAAAAGTCCATTTGAGTTCCAAGCCATGTTTTTCAAATTAGTCATGGTTGTTGTTTAGTTGTAGCTCCTTTAGTGCTACATTCGATTTTTTAAGACGCTCGTTAAATGATGACATTAATTTGAGCATTGTGTTCAATTTATCTTCTATACCAGCATTGTGCTCAGCATCATTTGCATGTTTGGAGGTTATTTGTGCGTAACTTTGTTTGCCAGTATTACTCACGACTTTTTGGTGTGATTCCAATGTAGTGGATTCGGGCATTTCGGTATTTGTCGGTATGCGTGATTGCTTCGACAGCGATTGTTTAGGTTGTTCTTTTTTCTTTTGTGTTTTGTTTTTAAAGCTTTGTAGCTCTTTGGCTACTACGCACCCTCTGTAATTTGCAGGATGCTGTTCGCCGCAGTGCACACACTTTGGTTTGTCTTGTGGTGACTTTGTACAATCTTTAGTGTGATGTTTGCCAGTACATTTCACACAACGTGGGTCTTTGGAGCAGTACCTTTGTGTATGACCGTAGGCTTGGCATCGTTTGCATTGCGGAACTAATTTCGGGGTCTTAAGAGAGTGTATTTCTACTCTGCATCCCAGAATGTTTTTAATACCGAAGACTTTATTTATGTCTTCGTCATTTTTAAAAGTGAGCATAAACATATTTAGAGGCTCTTTGTCTTTCCATCTAAGCTTGTTTACGGCACTTTCTATCTTATATCCCTTAAACAACAGTTCTTCAACTATTCTCTCTGGAATGCACGTGTGGTGTAGCTTTTTTGCAATCACTCTTATAGGGCGATCCTGTTTGTTTTCATAGGAGTGCCACGCACAATTATTGGACGTAAGCCGTTTCGTGGTCAGCCTAAATACTTCCTCGTTGTCAGTGTTGATTTTTACACTGTCTCCACTCAGTGTTTTTATTGTAAATGGGTCGCCTAAGAGACCTTCTACCAAGAAGTCGTAGAATTTTTGGTAGTTTTGGATTCCGTCAACGATTATCGGTGGCGGTGACGGTATCTTTTTGATTTTTGGCGGTTCTGGTTCCTTCCTAACATCTGGAGTAGCTGTGGGTGATGGTGAGTGTATGAGTTTCCTCTTTTTTCTGTTCTTTGCGCGCACCCATCCAGTTTCTTTGGCCAGTTCTTCTTCATCCGTGCAATATTCAACATTTTCAGAAGAATCCTTTTTTTTATTAGTGTTTTTATCAGAAGCATGTGGCTCCTTCTGCTCTTTGCTAATCTGCAGCTTTTCTAGATCTTGCTGCAAATTTTTCAACTGGTCCTGCAGCATTTGCACCTGACATTCTAACTTTGCTCTGGCATCCTTCTCGCTCTTATAATAATTATAGAGAATAATTTCATTCTCAGTTTTAATTTTTATTGTAGATGGAGAATTGCTAGCCATTTTTTTAAAAAATGGTTTCATTATAATTAATACGAACATTTATTATTTTATAAACAATAATATGTTTCGCTTAGACTATAGTACTAAGGTCAACGGCCTAAGTAGGTCATCGTGACGCACACACACTGCACGCGCTAGCTGCGCGACGGCGACGGACCGTGCTGCGCTTGCACTATAACACGGGCACAAAAGCGGTCGTTCGGCACGTCTGCTCTATGCAAGATCGAGTTACTCACTGAGATCGAGTTACTCACTCCCTAATTACTTAACATCAATATAATAACATGAAAAACTACTTACCGCTTCTCATCTAGTGGGAATTGAGCCAGGAATACACGCTTTTGATTAGATTTCCTACCCGATTTTATCCCACATATTTCACAGGTTTTGTAATGCATTTTGCTGTTATGCACGTAAATTATAATAAACCGGTATGCACTTAGTTATATGGGTAGACTCCGAAAACACTAAATACGCACGTGACGTGCAGTAAAATTAGCTAAAACTCACACTAAAACTACGCGTTGTTTACAAATATTCAAGACTGCCCGTCACCATTTTGACTAACAGCAGGGCGAGACAAGGAAGGTTAGACAGGAAGTAAGAGACAAAATTCAAAAAAAATTCAAAATTCAAAACTTTTATTCAGAGAATAGGTTTTCACAAACACGTTCTCTTGTCAGAGTATACAGTAATAAATGATTTGTATAAATTAATCTACTCTATAAACTACTACCATTTCGGAAACAAAAGCAAAATGACCACTGGTAAAAAGAAATGGCGAAAGAAAACCAGTTACGGCCTTTTTTGTCATTTAAAAATATATCGTAATTTTCTTTTTTCTTTTCTTTTTCAACATAGAATTTAAAACTAGGTACATACATACAACATTACGTACGCGGAATGTCAATAAAATAGTGCCATTAATTTGTCTCAACATAAAATTAAATCTAAAATATAAAATGCTAAATCGGTGTTAAAGATAGGAGCAGACCGCCCGCAAGGCAGCAACCGTTCTCGTGTATTTTCGAGTTGACGTGAGAGTCGGCCTTCCAGCCTCCATTACTGGGCTCACCATCACGATATTATGAACAATATTGTAGGGAACAACAGTAATCCGACCCCCAACGCCACCACCAGTTTGGACAATTTGCGAGCATGACATGCACGTACACATTAACATCCTTGTCATATATTAATTTATATTAAAATGTAAATAATAAGAAAAACAGCACCACTTAGATGACACTACGACGTACATGTTACAATATTGAACACAAATTTTATTCATGTAGTTTATTGAACATTGACTGGCTTTTCACGACAAGTTTTAGCATTTCACCTTCACAAGAGGGCCAGGGATTCCTTTCATTTAGATACTCGTTGATAGTATAGTACGCTTTGCTGGTTAAGAATTTTTTTACATTTAATTTAAATCTATTATTGGGCAAGTTTTTAATATATTCTGGAATTTTATTATACATATGCAAACTTTGGATCATAAATGACTTGCCCGCTTTCCTAAGCCTGAATTTAGGAACAGCTAATTTATTTCTATTACGCGTATTAAAATTATGAATATCGGACACCTGGTTATAGTCATTAATGTTTTTACGAACAAACATAATGCTGTCAAGAATGCACTGTGATGCCACCGTGAGAATATTAGTGCTTTTGAAGAACTCGCGAAGTGATTCACCGTAACCTAATTTATAAATAAAACGCACTACACGCTTTTGCAGCACGAAAATCGTCTCTATATCCGCTGCTTTACCCCAGAGTAAAATGCCGTACGATAGCAAACTATGAAAATAACTGAAGTAAACTAGTCGTGCCGTGTCGACATTGGTGAACTGTCGAACTTTCCTAACAGCGAAAGCAGCAGCACTTAGTCTACCTGCTAGTGTTCTAATATGAGGATGCCATTGTAGTTTGCTATCAAGTACAATGCCCAGAAAAGTGGTAGTTTCGACCAATTCTAAGTTTTCATCGTTAAGAATGACTGATGTAATAGATTGGGATACATTCGGGAGTGAGAAAGCTATGCATTTGGTTTTGCTGGCGTTAAGCACCAAATTATTTACTGTGAACCATTGATGTAGTTGAGATAACGTTTTGTTAATAGTATCTACATTAGGATTTTTTCTGTCTACCTTGAAAATTAAAGAAGTGTCATCAGCAAACAAAATAATGTCGCATAAATGTTCAGTTAAGTACGGCAAATCATTTATATATACTAAAAAAAGAAAAGGGCCCAATATTGAGCCTTGAGGAACGCCTATACTAGCAGGACAACCTACAGAGGTCGCTTCATTTACTCTCACTTTCATAATTCTGGCATTAAGGTAAGAGGACATAAGATTGATTGAGGAACTGTCCAAGCCATAGAATTTTAACTTATTTACTAAGGTCTGATGATCGACACAGTCAAAAGCCTTGGAAAGGTCGCAAAAAACACCAACAGCGTTCTTGCTGTCCTCCCAGGCCTCCATTATAACTTTAAATAACATGGCAGCGGCGTCTGTAGTGGATCTACCTTTAGTGAAACCGTATTGACGCGGGTGAAGCAATCGATTACTTTGGAAATAGGATAGTAGTTGGTCCAGAATTATCTTTTCAAAAATTTTGCTAAGTGCTGGCAGAATAGATATTGGTCTAAAATTATTTGGATCCTTACTACACCCTTTCTTGAAAAGTGGTATGACTTTACTCACTTTCATCAAATCAGGAAAAATGCCAGCTGGAACACATTCATTAAAAATTACGGCCAAATAAGGTGCTATGATGTCTATAATATTACTTAAGATAGCTACAGATATTCCCCAAATATCCTCTGACTTTTTTATATTGAGTGATTTAAATGTTTTGAGGATCGTTTCAGCATTAACAAATTTAAACGAAAAATCCGAAGTAGGTTCGGGAACGTTCGACCTAAGAAATTCATCAGCCAATGTATGGGAAGACTTCAAGGACTTAGTTGTATGTATAGGAATATCTGCAAAGAATTCCTGAAAAGCATCAGCTACTTCATCGTCCGCGGAAACAATACGGTTGTTTACAAGGAGCGAGTACTCATTAGTACTCTGCTTCGACTTGCCGGTTTCTTTGTTAATAATATTCCACGTAGTTTTTGTTTTGTTAGTGGAGTTTTTGATCTTTTTACTTAAATGAAGCGCCTTAGCGGTCGTGCATACAAGTTTGAATATTTTGGAATAATCCTTTACATATTTATTAAATTGTGGGCTAGGATTATATTTACGCTGATCGTATAAATCATAAAGAGTTCTTCTACTAATATATATACCCGTCGTTGCCCAGTCACAAAATTTTATTTTATCGCGAATTTTAACCTTCTTAATTGGGAATGTATCATTAAATTCCCTACTGATGACATCGAATAAATTATTATATAAATGGTTAGGATCACTTGAAGTTACCGAAGGAATAACAGTTTTTTCTTTAACGTTTCTTCTGAACCTATCTTTGCGTGATTGAGAAATTAGTCTAAAAGATCCAATTTTATTTTCAGTAACACAGTTATCAATTAAAGAGATTTGTTGACCACAATGGTCCGATGCTAAACAGTTTATTATTTTCTCACCAGTGACTGCACAGTTACAAAAGATGTTATCAAGACAGGTGGCAGAAGTGGGCGATATTCTAGTTGGCTCGAGAAATATATTATTTAAGTTAAATGATTTAAATAAGTTTATAAGCTTAATGTTGTTCGTTGATGAAACGAGTAAATCTACATTAAAGTCCCCACATACCACTACAGGTTTGCCAACTTTAGTAGCACGCTTTAGGACCTCCTTCATTCTATTTTCAAACGTATCAAAATTTGCTGAAGGCGGCCGATATACGCTTATAATTATATATTGAATAAGATCGACGCACGATATTTCGATAATGCGCTCAACAGAAAGAGAAACAATATCTTTACGTTCCTTATATGAGATATTATTTTTTAATAAAATGCATGATCCTCCGTGTATTGCTCTCTTCCTGACGAACGCACTAGCCAGAACGTGATTGTTCATATTAATTAATTGATTTTTGTTAAGCCAATGTTCAGTGACGCATAGGATGTCTATATTATTCGATTCCAAAAATAATTCTATTTCTAGTTGTTTGCTGGTAAAACCTTGTATGTTCTGATGAACAAGATGTATTTGTGATAAAGGTTTTATCATTGTCCTACAGCCTAGTTTTTTAAGTCATTAGTACTTAAACTAATGACTGTGTTTGTAAAAGAATTTGTAAAATGTATATTATATGCTAACAATTTAGCAATACTCATCCTAAATCTATAATTGAGGTGTAAATTGCCTCCAGTCAAAAAACAATAACTAATAAATTTATTAGTGTCTAAATATAGCATCCTACTATCAGTACAAGTCATATTATAAATATGCATGTTAAAATTATATATTTTTTTATTTAATAAATTATATTTGTTGTTTATATAAGGCAGGGCACAAATAATTATTTTTCCTGCCCCAAGCTCAACAATTTGTTTGAAGCCATCTATGAGATCTTGTTTAGATGTGTTACAAGAGTTACCTAAAGCTATAATAATAGTACAAGACTTGTCTATAGACTCTGACTTAATACAAGTAAGTAAACTAGTCAAGCTAGCACCAGGACTACAATAGTTAACCACAATATGGTTTGTTACAAAACATGTCGCCATTAAAATTAGCGTAAAGTCCATATATATTTTTTGCAGTACTGAGTTTCGCCAGCCTGCGCACTGCTTGCTTTTTCTATACCGTCAGTATAATGACATTTCAAATTATCTGTCAAAAGATACGCTATCTATGGTACAAAACTCCACGCAACGTTACCAAGAAAACCCATTTTATTCGTTTTTAGTGCGGCACGCGGATACGAACTCTATTAAGGGTCGTCCAGACGACCAATTTCTACTTTTGATTACTTCTTTTTATTCTGGCAACATTGTAAAAAACATGGATATAGAAATCAAACCTGGTTTATTATACTACATCCATGGTAGAAAAGGATACCAAAAAGTATTGCATTATAGGAAACATAAAGAAAACAAAAAAGTACCTATGTCACGAAAAATAATAAATTAAACTTCAAAACTTTTTACATTTTATTTCCAAGCTTTTTTGTATAAAATATATTTAAAATAATATAATAATGCCTGCTATTTGTATTTTTGGATGTAGATGAAAAGTTAAAGCTTAAAATAATGTTAATATTTATTTTAATACCATGAAAACTAAATATATATTCATTTACTGTTATTTCAGGTGTACCTTTACATTCTTTTCCAAATACAATGCAATACCCAGAAAGATTTAAAACTTGGGTTCAAGTTTGTGGGGGGGCTCTCAATTCAGAAAAAGATTTCACAAAATATCAAAAATCAAAAGTTTGCGACATTCATTTCAAATATTTTCACAAAAATAGAAAAAATAGATTCTATTACATCTAACCGGTAAGTTAGAATCACTTTCTCTTCTTCTACTTGTTTGTTCTTCTTTCAATAATTAATAAAATTAATTTCAGCCAATGATTCTATCCAGATCCAGAGCCAGACACAATCACCACACATTTCACCTCATATCGTGAAAAGATATGGCGACACGATGTATTCTCCGATAATAAACACACTATTATTCCCTTGTACGATACTCCTCATCTGTTATAGGGTATAAGGAATAATTTAATGAATAAAGATATGGTGTACACCATAAATAATGTGGAGAAAACTGAAAACTGTGATTTACCATTAGAATGTCGACAGTTAATAGACATAACTATTTTACTGGACAACTTATTCGACAGTCTAAACGGAAATACATTTAAAATTGCACCGGACGGTAAAGTATTAAAATAGTATTTTGGTTGGTAAATTGTTATACGAAGGAGAAGACAAAATAAAAAAATATTGCAAAATTATATTACGAAAAACATAAACATTATAAAAATTAAAAATAATACACATTTCGAAATCACATCAAACTTAAGCTACATGACCTATCACCAGAATCACTAAATTTTCAAATGTTATTAAATTTAAACCTGGTCAATTTAATTTTCAAAATTTAACAACACATTAATGACAAAGCTAGTCATTTTTGAAAATGCTATTGTCTACCTATAGTAACCTATGTACGGGAGATAGGTACCTATAGAAATGACACCGCGAACAAAATTTTTGTCCCCATACGTTGAGGCCAATAGACATCAACTCGTTTATGACTCGTTTAGAAACTTGCCGACGCTCATCGTGATTGGTCCTCTGATTTATGTTAAAAAAAATAATTAAAAAATGCCGTCATGTTCAATAAAATCTTGCAAAAACCGTTCAACAGTAAGAAAGAAAGATAGCGGCGTCACTTATCATCGGTAAGTATACAAAAAATTAAGTAAAACCAACCAAAACAATTTTTTTTCATTATTTTCTATTGCATCATGATTGCATCCGCCATTTCTATGTGAAAATCATAGATTATCAAAAAGTAATCGTACAGATGGGATACGTAGGTACTAAGCGTGAGTCAATTTTATAATATAATTTAGGTACTTATCTTTGAAAAATTTTTTGCTTTTTTTTAACCGACTTCAAAAAAGGAGGTTCTATGTTTCATTGTTTTTTTTTGGAGGTCCGCCGATTACTCCAATTGTGGACCGATTTTCAAAATTCTTTTTTTATTCATAAGTGCATACTCCCAAGTTGTCACCAATTCAGGATCTGATGATGGGAATTCCAGGAAAATCGAGGGCAACCCTCAAATTTCATGGGCACGTATAACGCGTTACTTTGTTGTCGTAATTATTATAATTAGATTTTTTCAACTATATTTACAAAATATTTTTATATAGTAGGTATAAAATATGTAAATGTGGATAAAGTTACTAACTAAGTAAAAAAAATAGTTTCTAGAAAATAAAAAGAAGGAAAACGAAACAGCATTTTAAATTTCGACCAACCGTTTTCGAACAAATAAAATTTCATTATAAAGTTAGTTTTGATTTAATCTCAGTTTATTTTTGACTAATATTTAGTTAAGAACAAAAATTTAATGTAGCTTCCTACCTATAAAGCTAATATTGTACCTATTTTCTATTAAGTTTATTCTATTAAGTAAAATAAAATATTGTAATAAAATAAAATAATCAATTAGATGTCCAATAGGCAGAATATAAACAAAGTGTCGCCCCTGCGTAGTAATGTCATATTCTATGACTCGGTTGGGGGCGGGGCCAGGGAGGGGCACGCCCCTCACGGCCGAACGCGGCGCCAAAATTTGAAGGCGCTGTCATTTCTATACGTAGTAATATTATTTCGATGAAATTTTCTCTTTTCTCTTATTGTCTTTGAAATTTTTACCTGAAAATTTTTTGCAAAAAATTTACGTACAGTCAACAAAGGAGTTGACTAAAGATTTCTAAGTATTGCTTGAAGGGATTTACTTGAAAATTTATTGATCAATAGTATTCATATTGTACTATGTAATTACTTTTCAAGTAAATCCCTTCACGCAATATATAGAAATCTTTAATCATATATACAGGGGGGCAGTCAATGGTATTTTCTTGGTTTCCTTCTGATTCTGATCTAATGTTTGCAAACATTGATTGTTGTCTTCTTCGCATTTAGATTATTTGGAATGAAGTGTATTATAATTATTCAGTAATAAGGCTTTGAAGGCTCCTACAAATGAAACTGTATTTGGTGAAATATTTCTTGATCCATAACTTCTAATATTTCAAAAAAAGTTATGTTTAAGCATTGAGGTTAAAAACTCAAAGCTCATCGTAGGTGGCGTCACTGTTGACTGTTCCAAGACCCGCCATATTGGTTCATTGTTTAAGTTTGATGTGAGAGTAATTGCTAAAAATCATAGAAATGTAAGCGACCTGGAGTGTAATTACGATTGAAGGAGGAACTGCGGAAACGGAAAGCCAAGACCACTAGCAAAAAAGCCTTATAAATCGAAAGGTAAATAATTTACAGGCATTATTGTGAATTGTAGGTTTTGCTGTGTTCTTTTTATTTATTTCAATTTCTTTTTGTAGACTGGAGGCGTACGATGGAAATTACCTCATCGAAGTTGAAGACGAACTTGAGGATGATATTCCTGAAATTTCTACCATGGATAAGTTCAGAGATATTAATTCCAGCAATAATCTTCCACCACTCTATAAACTACACATTCAAGAGTTTGTTAAAAAAAAGGCATTAAATTTAGAAATACTCGGTAAAATGCGCCTCTTTTGTAGCAGCCATCCCTCATTAGAAATAACCGGGCAAGTACGTGTCGGGCCACGCACAATGTAGGGTTCCGTATTGGCTACGCATTTCTTGCTTACAGATGAGTACAATTCCATATTCTATGACATTTGTACGTTTTCGTCAAAGAAATTTTACTTCATAAGTTCGTCGGATATTACTCGGTAACTATTAGTGCCTACTTAACCGTTATAGTTTTCCTTGTAGGTTCACTATATGGACTACTACCATAAATTACCATGAAGAGGCCCCCCCCCCCCTCTATCTCCGAAAACAAATATATCAATCAAAAACATTCCAAAATAGTCCTAAAGTTATTCCTAATCCATCCCAAAAACATTCCAAAACAATCCTAAAGTCAATCTTAATCCATCCCAAAAACATTCCAAAATAATCATAAAGTCAATCCTAATCCATCCCAAAATAATTCTAAAGTCAATCCTAATTTATCCCAAAATAATCATAAAGTCAATCCTAATTCATCCCAAAATAATCATAAAGTCAATCCTAATCCATCCCAAAATAATTCTAAAGTCAATCCTAATTTATCACAAAATAATCATAAAGTCAATCCTAATTCATCCCAAAATAATCATAAAGTCAATCCTAATCCATCCCAAAATAATTCTAAAGTCAATCCTAATTTATCCCAAAATAATCATAAAGTCAATCCTAATTCATCCCAAAATAATCATACAGTCAAACCTAATCCATCCCAGAATAATCATAAAGTTAATCCTAATCCATCCTAAAATAATTCTAAAGTCAATCCTAATCCATTCCAAAAACATTCCAAAATAATCATAAAGTCAATTCTAATCCATCCTAAAATAATTCTAAAGTCAATCCTAATCCATCCTAAAAACCTTCCAAAATAATCATAAAGTCAATCCTAATCCATCCTAAAATAATTCTAAAGTCAATCCTAATCCATTCCAAAAACATTCCAAAATAATCATAAAGTCAATCATAATCCATCCCAAAATAATTCTAAAGTCAATCCTAATTTATCCCAAAATAATCATAAAGTCAATCCTAATTCATCCCAAAATAATCATAAAGTCAATCCTAATCCATCCCAAAATAATTCTAAAGTCAATCCTAATCCATCCCAAAAACATTCGAAAATAATCCTAAAGGAATTTCTTATACATCATAAAAACATTGTAAAAAAAAAATTGTAGGCCATACCTTTTTAAATTAGTTGGCTTATACTAAATTCAGGGACCACGGGTAAAATATTTCCCGTGGTACCTTCCAGGGACTATCACAGGGACCACGGGCAATAAAGGTATTTAATAGGTATTAATTTTGTTTTATTACACTGTCATAATCAAAATACATAATTTTTATAGGTACAGATGTTTGTTAAAATTAGTGGTTTAAAAATAGGTTTAACAAAAACTTTACAAAGGTAATACTCATAAGTATAAGAAAATATTTCCAAGTAATCATGGTCCATTTCAATAGCATATGGATTGGCAGGTTTGATTACTTGGAGATAAGCCATTTTAAAAAAAAGGTATAATAACTTAATTGTATATTATTAAAGACAACAACAAAATAAAACATAAGTACATACATATACTCTATGCGTTTGTGCTCTATTATAATAACTAACAACATAAACATAGTCCTATATAATAGTTCGTTCCAAATGCAATTCTTCTTTTGGTTTACCGCAGTTTATCAAGAGCATGGCCAATATCTATGTCGCCATTAATGAGCTAAAAATATTGCTAAATAATCCTAAAAGCATTCCTAATCCATCCCAAACACATTGCTAAATAATCCTAAAAGCATTCCTAATCCATCCTAAAAACATTTTTTAATAATCCTAAAGGCATTCCTAATCCATCCCAAAAACATTGCTAAAAAATCCTAAAAGCATTCCTAATCTATCCTAAAAATATTGCTAAATAATCCTAAAAGCATTCCTAATCCATCCTAAAAACATTTCTTAATAATCCTAAAGGCATTCCTAATCCATCCCAAACACATTGCTAAATAATCCTAAAAGCATTCCTAATCCATCCCAAACACATTGCTAAATAATCCTAAAAGCATTCCTAATCCATCCCAAACACATTGCTAAATAATCCTGAAAGCATTCCTAATCCATCCTAAAATCATTTTTTAATAATCCTAAAGGCATTCCTAATCCATCCCAAAAACATTGCTAAATAATCCTAAAAGCATTCCTAATCCATCCCAAAAACATTGCTTAATAATCCTTAAAGCATTCCTAATCCATCCTAAAAACATCTGTTAATAATCCTAAAGGCATTCCTAATCCATCCTAAAAACATTGCTAAATAATCCTAAAAGCATTCCTAATCCATCCTAAAAACATTGCAAAATAATCTTAAAACCATTTCTAATCCATCCTAAAACATTGCAAAATAATCCTAATAGAATTCCTAATCCATCCAAAAAGCATTCCTTTAAATTAGTTGGCTTATACTAAATTCAGGGACCACGGGTAAAATATTTCCCGTGGTACCTTCCAGGGACTATCACAGGGACCACGGGCAATAAAGGATTAAATAGTTTTATTTTCTTATACCTATGAGTATTACATAATACACTCTAAAATTACAGCATATATGACACAAAACATGTTTTTGAAGTTATTTTGAGTTTGGACCCCGCTAGACCCAGGAGGATCAGTAAAAGAAGTTTCATTAGCATCACAATCATTTTGAGTTTGGATCCGGTTAGGTCCTGGAAATGGATCACCACAAGACGTTTCAATACACCGTTTCATGCAACTTCTTTTTAGCAATCGATCTGAGCGTTCTTGTGCTAGTAGGTTAACTTATTTGATTTAATCTATAAGGCACAGCACTTTTCTTTAATGTTCGGTATAAATTTTCATTGTCTGTTAATCTGTTAATTATTTTTAATATTATAATCTTTAAGTCTAAAATGGGCAGCACATAACCTCGACTATTTACTGGATTTCCAATTTTTCCTTCGAAGAGCCTTTTCCCACAGTTTTCTTCGTTTTATTTCTTTGGAAAATAAATAGATTGGAACATTTTTACAATCGATAGCTGCACAATGAGTCATATTTCGGAATTATTTAGAAAACAAATATGATGTTTACAAAAATAGTATGGAAAATGACAGCTAGCTGTCAAATGTTTGGAACAGTCAACAAAGCGACATCTGAAGTGAGCAAAAGGCAGTTTTTAACCTCATTATTCAGTATGCCTGTATGTAATTAATGTAACGTTTTTGTTACCACTGAACATAAAATTATAAAGTAATAATAATAGGGCAATATAACAATAAGATTGTAATTGTTATTGAGAACAAACAAATGCTTATTTTATTTATAACAATAACATGTAACGAACGATATTCAGTGCTGATATTTTTTCTTTCTTTTTTGATTTTTGACTTGTAAATATAGTTTAAAGACAAATATTGTATTTAAGTGGTGTTCTGTTAGAATATAAGTGCTGTGGTGTTATAATTTAAGTATTGATTTATAATATAGGTGTTTATAATTAATGAAATTGTTTTATTTTCGTATTAGTGTATGAAAAATAGGTAATTCTAATAATAATAACTTTATATGGAGGTTGATTCAATTTTGAGATTAATTATTTTTGTTATTGAAAACGAAAAAATTAATCTCCATATAAAGTCAACTTCGTCTGGAATAGAATGAATTTTAATATTACAAGCTAGGTAAAAAGCTAAAAAAAAAAATTGTTTGGTCAAAATTTGTAGATGGCGTAGTTTCAATTCGATTGGCACGGATTGGCCGTGAGCGCGTTCTCTTGTTCTATATGTCTTATTTTTCTCTATTTTTCTCTCTGCCTATGTCTTATTTATTTTTCTCTATGGCTTGCATAACTGCTTACAGCCTTGCTTGATTCGCTTCTCTTCTCTCTCTCTCTCTCGACTCTCTTGCAATCAGGGGGGGCACACTACTATTACCGTAAATTGTCATAGCCACAGCGACATTTGGCGTGAACTAAAAGTGCATTGACGTTATTTATTTTATTTTATTATAGTAGCGGCACGCTATGATCGCCATTTTGACGTATTACAATAGTGATGTGAAATATCAATTTATTATCGAAAAAAATATTATCAAATCTATAAGTTTTTGTTGCAAGTAGTATGTATGTACATGATTAAAAAGGTATAATAAAACAAAAATATAAATGTTTACTTATTATATTTGAACGAACTGAATTTTGGAATGAAAATGAATATACATACTTCTTATGTATATTCAAATGAAAATGAATATACATACTTCAAATGTATATTCATTTATATGCACACTTTTAATGAGGTTAAAAACTCAAATCTCATCGTAGGTGGCGTTACTGTTGAGTGTTCTGTAAACCCGCCATATTAGTTCATTGTTTATGTTTGATGTGAGAGTAATTGTTAAAAATCATAGAAATGTATGCGACCTGCCCCCTTACTCTTGAAGATAATTCCGCACGATCGCCATTGGATTGTTAATTTTATGTACTCTTTACAGCTAAACTAGCGCTAACTAAATTCTAAACTAAATGAAATCGGATTGTATGCTAACCAAATAGTTAGTAAAGTATAAAATTTCAATGGTACGAATTAGGATTTGCTGTTAATTTTGCATTTGAAATTATACAGAATTGAAATTAAAATTGCGATTGCTATGCAGAGTAACCTAGCTGGAGTGTAATTACGATTGAAGGAGGAACTGCGGAAACGGGAATCCAAGACCATTGTCAAAAAAGCCTTATAAATCGAAAGGTAAATAATTAACAGGCATTATTGTGATTTGTAGGTTATGCTGTGTTCTTTTTATTTATTTTAATTTCTTTTTGTAGACTGGAGGCGTATGATGGAAATAACCTCATCTAAGTTGAAGACGAACTTGAGGATGATATTCCTGAAATTTCTACCACGGATAAGTTCAGAGATATTAATTCCAGCAATAATCTTCCACCACTCTATAAACTACACATTCAAGAGTTTGCAGACAGGTAACAAACCATACATTCATGATTTCCTTATTGTTCCTTGTTATTTTAATGTTTCAGATAGAATTAGACATTTAATGACATACATGTTGTTTCAGATTTCAAGCAACACTGAACGGGAGATACACTACTGTATGAAAGTAGAAGCTTAATAACCGTGAGAGTTGCCTTTGAGGAAAGTTATATTTATTTTCATGCGCAATGCAAAGCCCAAATGAAGAACCTTCTTTAAATATCATTCTGTTAAAAATGGATAATAGTGGCATGATAGTTGAGTCACTGCGAATGTGCAACTGGAAAAGGAGTAGAAGCACACTGTAAGCATGTTTTTACAGTTCTCCATGGCATAGAAGATATGGTGCATACTAAAACTATAATTTTGTACAAAATGTGCACAGAACAATTGATGATATTTAAAAAACCGAATAAAGTATTCTATAATTCCTCGATGCAATCCCGTTTTACCAGGAAAATATAATGGACAATATAATTATGAAGGATATGTCAAAATCCTAGCAGTTTCTCCTATACTACTAGTAGTAAAATGGCTTATCTCCAAGTAATCACACCTGCCAATCCATATGCCATTGAAATGAACCATGATTACTTGGAAATATTTTCTTACATCTATGAGTATTACCTTTGTAAAGTTTTTGTTAAACCTATTTTTAAACCACAAATTTTTAACAAATATCTGTATAAAAATTATGATTTTTGATTATGACAGTGTAATAAAACAAAATTAATACCTATGTATAAATAGTTTTATTTTCTTATACCTATGAGTATTACATAATACACTCTAAAATTGCAGCATATATGGCACACAAAAGATGTTTTTGAAGCCAGAGGTGTACTATGAATTTCTGTAATCAGCATCACATTTATTTTGACTTTGGACCCCGCTAGACCCAGGAGGATCAGTAAAAGAAGTTTCATTAGAATCACATTCATTTTGAGTTTGGATCCCGTTAGGTCTTGGAATTGGATCACCACGAGACGTTTCAATACACCGTTTCATGCAACTTCTTTTTAGCAATCGATCTGAGCGTTCTTGTGCTAGTGGGTTAACAGATTTGATTTAATATAGAGGGCACAGCACTTTTCTTTAATGTTCGGTATAAATTTTCATTGTCTGTTAATTAGTTTTTATATTATAATCTTCAGGGAGTCTTCAGGTATAAAATGGGCAGCACATAACCTCGACTATTTACTGGATTTCCAATTTTTCCTTCGAAGAACCTTTTCCCACAGTTTTCTTCGTTTTATTTCTTTGGAAAATAAATGGATCTCCACATTTTTACAATCGATAGCTGCACAATGAGTCATATTTCGGAATTATTTAGAAAACAAATATGATGTTTACAAAAATAGTATGGAAAATGACAGCTAGCTGTCAAATGTTTGGAACACTCAACAAAGCGACATCTGAAGTGAGCAAAAGGCAGTTTTTAACCCCATTTCGAAAAACTTATGCCGAGTTGTGTGGTAAATAAGTACACAGTAATAAATAAATGTGTCCTAAGATCATACATTCGATAAATTGTATGACTAACTGAACGTCACTATTGACAATAAAGAACAGCAATTTGCTCCTTCAAATAATTTGTTCAGAAAGTATCCAATTTGTATTTTATTTACATTTTAAGTAAATTACCTAATAACTAAACTATAGTAGCGGCACGCTATGATGGCCGTTTTGACGTTTGTCCACTCATGAAGTTTCGTATTAACTCGTCGCACCACGGAAATATTATCAATATCGATAAAAATATCGACGAACATCCGAACCGCACTACGAGAATCCGCCATTTGTTATTTCAACAGGTTAAGGTAGGCACGCTTTTTCTGTAGTGTCCAGGTCCATATGTTTCCTTAGTCTGAGGTTCTCACTTCTCATTTGTCACTTGTCAGTAGCCGTTCACTCACACCTCACACCAAGAAGCAGTAATATTTAAGCTTCTTGCCTCACACCTTCACAAAAACACTTGTCAGTTGTCAGTTGTTTCACTTCTCACTTGTTACTTCTCAAAATGTAAACCGCGCTTATTGGTGCGTCTACATGTTTGCCAAGGCTTGGCAAGCGACCACAAGTCCCAAGCGTTCACAAATCTCGCTTGGCATTTGGAAGTCGTTAACACGCTTGGGAATGAGACAGTATGCTACGTACATCCAAGCATGGCGGTTTATATCGTTTATTTCAGAAATTAGACCTTCACAGGCACTTTTTCTTGTCATTATAAAGAAAATAAACTACGTTATTTGTACGTTATAAAGTATAATTAAGGTATTTTAAACATAAGCGGTGTTTACCTTTAAGTAATTGTTACATTTAGTACATAAGATTTTTTGTGGTGTTCTTTTATGGTGTAAAAATTTGTCGGTAAACCAAATAAATAAAAAATAAAAGAATACTACGTTATAAACTACCACCATATCGGAAACAAGCAAAATGCGGCCACCGGTAAAAGAAATCAGACGGTTATATAACGGTTAAAATCTTGTTTTTTTAAATGTTTTCGAAAAGTTGTCAATTTTTCTTTTTTGGCTTTTAATTCCTTTACTGGCTTTCCCATTTACTTTCCAAGACGACTCGAAGCATCTGCAATTTTCTTTTCATATTATGTAATTATGATTAACGTCTTTTGGGTTCCAGATAATCGTATTTCGGCCTGGTAATATTTCAAAAACGATAAACTCCCTTCGTTCGACCAGTCACTCATAAACTCATTTATAAGACAGAACTAGACGTGGTGCGTTCGTCGCGAGATCACATTGGCTACTAAGCGCGCCCCAACGTGTAAACGCGTCGCAAGCGCTTGCCGCAAACGCCTTTGATTTGTGTCCAAAAACCGACACTAGACCGGGATCGGACCCAAGGCACCACAAACTCACGCAAGCCAAGCCAAACGCCCTGTTTACACGCTTGCGCTTGGAGAAGCGTGTCGAGCCTTGGCAAGCGTGTAAACCAGGCATATCATGTATTATTGTATACCTATACATTAGCCTCTTTGCTCGCAATAATGTGCAATTCTCAGTTCCAAAAGTTCAATCCAAACAGCTAGTCTGTCTAGTATAGGCAAATACTATAGAAGACCAATACGCACAGCTCTTGACGTTTCTCATACAATGACTTGGCAACCTCCGTTCACCTCATGCCGCTAGGGGCGCTATAACATTTTGCATACAAAACGCACAGTTCACCTCATGCCGCTAGGGGCGCTATACATTTTGCATACAAAAGTTTTGAAATCGTTCACCTCATGCCGCCCTCATGCCGTAGGGGCGCTAGTGTCGCGTCTTGCCCGAATTCTTCCGAATTATGGCGGAAACACACTACCGTGTCGGGGCCTGTCGTGTCGCGCCAGAAGCATATCGCGTTCATACATTTTATATGGTTAGGAGCACATTTATAGGGCGTGTCGTGTCGTGACTCGCTCTGTCGTGGCGCGGACTGCTGGCCGCCGATTGCGCCACGGCGGTGGTGGGGGTTATGGCGCGACACGACACGCCCTGCAAATGTGTTTCTATACCCGCGCGCGGCTCGTGTCGCGAGCAAGTGGACGCTTTTTTTTTAAATTTGTTTTTGCAGCGTGATAATGAGTTACTAGGTAGTAGATTCCTGACAAATATACTTAAAAACTTTTTTTTGTAAATAAATACCATTATACATTATAGAAAACACCCAGACAAAGGCAAACACTGCGAGCTTCTGTTCAGAAATGAAAGAAATAAACGTCTGGCGTTTATTTCGTTCATTTCTGAACAGAATCGCGCCCCGACACGACACGTAAGTGTGCACACCCACCGTCACGACAGAGCGCGACACGACAGGCCCCGACACGGTAGTGTGTTTCCGCCATTACTCGTTTAAAGTATTTGGTATAGGTATGTACTTAAAAGTCAATGCATGCATATAGCGTTTATAGTGGTATATGGGCATTTCCACGTAAAGTGGCAATGTAGGTCATTTCTTATGTCCCCGACACATTTAATTTTATTACTAACTCTGTGAACCACTTACAGGAACATTGATATATTTTTTTTGTTTTCTAGATATTTATGCCTTAACTAGCATCGAATATTTCTATAAAATAATCGTAATATACAAAAAAAAAAAAATTAAAATCGTTAAATAATTAAAAACACGCCCTACAAATGTGCTCCTAACCATATAAAATGTATGAACGCGATATGCTTCTGGCGCGACACGACACGCCCCGACACGGTAGTGTGTTTCCGCCATTAAAGCTGTTATTTTTCAAATAATCTGCGAAAGAAGTGGACACGTTCGTGGTAAGGCAAGTTTTCCACATTTTTTGTCAGCTGTTGTTACCAAGTTTTATAAAAAGCTTTGGTGTTTTATTATAGATGTAGCCAAATAAATAAGAAACTGTTTCTTCTGATTTACGTAATGATGATAAAGTTAATTGTCAACGTTCTCTAAACGAATTAATAACATCAATTTGACTTGTGAAGCCTAAACGTTACGTCCGTTTCGTTACATTTTGCTTCGTAACATATAACCTGACATAAAATGTAACGAACCTGACCCATAAAAGTTGTGAACACACTCAGCTGCAAAAGTGATAATAGATAATGGTTCCCTGAAAGTTAAAAGGGAAAAATAATAAATAAGTTTAAAAACTTCCGAATTTATTTTTAGACACTCCTTGCGATATTTTTTTTAAATAAAAATTATAAAAAATAGTAATTTTTTTATATAAAAAAGGCAATGAATTAAGTAAATAAAAAAGAAATACATATTTATTTTATAAGCTAGCGATCTCTATTAATATAAAGTTAGAAATTAAATTGGTTAAACTTGAGGTAAAATGAATACCAGATAATCATGTTTAGGGCTTAGTGTACCCACATATTTAATAAGTCCTTTTCGTTACAGTGTGTCAGTTTAGTTATTGTCCCTGAAATTATTTGCTGTACAATTTAATTTTTATTATATTTTTTATATGAAATAGTTTTGTTTTATTCATGACAACAATAGATTAATGTGAATGGTTTAGTAATTTTTCCTTTTTTTTTAATAAAGAGTAAAAAGCAAACCCGGGAACTTAAACTAATTAGTTCCGCTATACCCCAAAAGTAACGAAACTCCATATTTTGTTAAATTTGGCATTCTGCTGTTCTTGAAAGAGTATGTTTTTGGTCGAATTTAATTTCTTTAGTTATTAATCTACGTAACGAAAGTCGTTTTTGAAAGTAAAATAGTGAGTTTATTCAATAACAAACCAATTTACTTCGTAACGAAACTGACCTACTCATGAGCACTATCTCTTGAAATTTAATAATTTTTTTCAGGAAATCTCAGTTAAAGTCGAAATCTTATAAAGATTTATTAAAATTCAATATACTGGGTATCTTCTTGTAAAGTAGAAGTACTAAAACTCTGAAAATAAAAAAAAATTACACGCATGGTTCACGTAGGTCATTCTAGGTGGAAATGCCCATATAGTCATTAAGGACTCGATTTTATACTTACAATTTTTATTAATTTTACCATGATTGATTGAATTCTACAAAGTTATGTAGAATACTTTGTCATTTTTTAAGTAAAACCACGTCAATTAGATTTTTTTCTTATGGCAGCACAATCAGTGGTGACGTTTCCGACCAGACAGCGACAACGACAAGGTTTGTCTGTCTTGTCTTCTATGTGGAATTTGCATTAATCATCGAAATAAAATACTCGAATTTGCATTAATATTGTTATAAATTATTATGTGGACTCTATTTCCATGTGCACATCTTTTATGATAGTGTTCTTAAAGTAATAATAGAGTGCGGAAGTAATAACAACGTCATGTCGCTCGCGTATGCGGTTTGCGCATTTTTGCTGTTGACGCCTCTGAAAGCGTTTTATTTACCCGGTTTGGCCCCGGTGAACTACTGTAAAGCCGGCGAAGACAATGGAAAGGCGTGTAAGGTTTGTACTTTCGTGTTACTTGAAATAAATTTTGATATTTTTCCAATATGATATCCACAGTCATGTCATTTCACAATGATGGTAATAAGTCGAAATTTTGTTTCAGAGTGAAATTCCACTATACGTGAACAGATTAAATACAGAAGAGTCTGTGATACCATTTGAATATCACCATTTCGATTTCTGTCTGTCCGATGAGACCCAATCGCCTGTCGAGAACCTCGGTCAAGTGGTCTTTGGCGAACGAATACGACCCAGTCCATATAAGATAAATTTCCTGGAGAATGTTGGTTGCCGAGCCCTGTGTACTAAAACATACAAAGGATCTGACTCCGAGGCATTTAAGAAGCTTAACTTGTTAAAAATGGGTTTGGCTTTATATTACCAGCACCACTGGATCTTGGATAATATGCCAGTGACATGGTGTTACTTGGTCAATGATGGCGGAAAAATTTACTGCAGCACTGGTTTCCCGATGGGTTGTCAAGTGCGCAGAAATATGGTATGATTTTGTTGTTATTACTATGTATTTATAAACGAAACAGTAATATCTTAATAAAAATGTAGTTAATCATTATTTAGTTTTCAATTTTCATTATAATCTCTGATGAATGTGTTATTTGAATAATAATTTAAATATTGTATTTGGACTGTGATCTATGGAATTGTACAATCTGCATGTCAAGATTTACACTTAGGACTATGTTCTTTGTTGTAGACATGTTAGAATAATGCTGTAAGTGTGCAACTTTTCTTGCACATGATTGTTCTGTATCAATGCCCAATAAAAAATAGTTTTTTTATTTAATAATGACTGGTTTTGGAACATTTAACTAAATATAACTGAATACATATATTTTTTATTTATTTAGGATGAATGTGCACCTATTGTAAGCACAAAGCCAAATCAAGTTGGCGCTTACTACCTCTTCAATCATGTGGACATTGAGATAACATACCACAGTGGCAGGGAGGAAGAATGGGGAGTTGGGATCGGGGATAATGGAGGCCGTATTATCTCCGCTAAGGTATTTATTTAGTATTTTATTTTTAAGATCAACGAACAGTGTGCAAAAATTTACAATAATAAACATAATGACGAATTGTATAAATATCCTGCCACCAACTCCAATGACAACACATAGTTTTATAATAAAATATTGGTGTGGTGATATACAAAAAAAGAAACCTTTCCAGACTTAACAGGTTAATTTGAAAGGATTTTTAAAACAGAAAAGGTATCTCTGGACCGAGGTTTAGATCACTATCTATACCTCGGCCCAGAGATAACTTTTTTGTTTTAAACTCACTCACTAGTGATAATATAAGGTAATGATAATAATAAATTGTCTGAAATCATCAACAACATTAAAAATAAGAGATAACCTTGTAGGACTAATGAAACTATGTCACAGATATCAATATCCTTACCTAAATTATTATATGTATTAGCCCAGCATTTCAGAGTGACCATTGAAGAGAAGAAATGCCAAAATAAACTGTCAATATAGGCCTCTTTTATTTTATGAATATTTTTATGGCAAGTCCATACAATAAATTCAATAGAAGTTAGTTGAATTATATAATTCGTAATTGGAGCATCATATAGACCTGAAACTTGGTGGGTTTATTCTTTGTATGACGTAGGTAACCGAAAAGAAATGATTTTCCAAAATTCCCAAGGGAAAGCGGTAGACACAAGGACAAAAGAAGTTGGGTGGGTTTCGCTAATATAGAAACTTAACAATCAATATGCATATACACCACAGCCTATTGTCATAAGTTCACAGTGTTGACAGGTGTAATAAGAAGTTTCATTGAAATAAAATGGTTTGTTTTTTCAATACTGAGAATAATGGTATACAGTCAAACAACAGTATTGAAGATAATTTTATTTTATGATACAGGAATAAATAAATATTAAAAAAGGTGGTAGGTTTATGTATTACTGCCGCACAATTCATGAACGCAGTAAATACCCAACACCGTAAGCGGTACTTACTGCGTTCATGAATTGTGCGGCAGATTACCAAATCATCCAAGGCCCAGACCAATCAGAGAAAGTTATTTTTTCATTATGACCAGACCGGGATCTTCTGGATTGCGGTCCGGCATGGTAACCATTATGTCACGGAGATTGTCAAATAATATACTAATATAAATACGGCTCCGACATTACTCCACGAATTTAAAAAATACCTTTGTCTTTTTGTGGCGAGAAGTATTAAACTTAAATAATTTACTATTAAATATTTATTTACACCTATATGCTGAGTGACTCCCTTTTTGATAATGATATCTGCTTTACTATTTATTTATGATTGTTTTTTAATTGTTTCGAATTCAACTAATAATTTGAAAACATTTTTAAATGAAAAATTTCGCTTTTCCCCACCATGTGTCATGGTATTTAATTATGTTAATTAAAAAATATTTTTATTTCAGATCAAGCCTGCCAGTATAGACCATCAGAAAGCAGGCAAACTGGACTGCACATTCCAAACACCATTAGAAGTACCAGACACTCTCACCAATGACAAAGACTTTGTTGTTACATACTCTTACACCGTCACATTCACTCAAAACAACACTATTAAATGGTCATCGAGATGGGATTATATACTGGAGTCAATGCCGCAGACTAATATACAGTGGTTCTCTATTTTGAACTCACTGGTGATCGTACTGTTCCTCAGTGGTATGGTTGCTATGATACTGCTGCGTACTCTCCACAAAGATATAGCGAGATACAATCAAATGGAGTGTGGGGAGGATGCTCAGGTAAACATCTATTCATTGTTAATTCATTGTACGCGAAGTGATCTAACCGTACAACGCATTTGCTCGTAACTGGCGCTTCGTACGCGCGCGTCGGGTTAATATGTCTTACATGACTTATGATCTTAGGTCCCCTGAATACGAGAGAGCGTAAAATGTTAATAAATTCTTATTAAATTAATAAAGCTATATATGGGCCCGGTGGTCTAGTGGCTAGCAATGGCTACTTTATTCAAATGATTGCAGGTTTAAGACTCAAGACTAAAGATTTGTGTGCATGAACACAATGTTTTCTGTCATTCTGGGTTTTTTCTATGTATAATAAGTAATTATTTACGAAAAATATATGTAAATATATCAGCAACCAAGCACCTATATACAAGCTTTGCTTAATTTGGACTTGATTGCGTTGAGTGATTTGTCAAAGAATATTAATTGCAATATTTGAATGTAATGTCTGGTCACTATAAGTCAGATCTAAAAGCAAATCCATCTATTTTCTTTCTAAGTTTGTTGTGAGTTCCAAGATAGCTGTAGTTTCTTCACCGAGACGTCAATAATATTAATTGCTTATTGTCAATCTGGGGTCGCCGTTGTTGATCCTGGGTCTACAGGAGACAACAACAGTGAGAATGTGTGGGGTTCCCTATCAGAAGAAAATCCTTTACTTTTTTCGACTGTTTTGGAGAGTGGATGTAACAATTCGATATGGTTTAACAGGAGGAGTTTGGTTGGAAGTTGGTGCATGGTGATGTGTTCCGTCCGCCACGACGTGGAATGCTGCTTGCCGTATTCCTTGGATCAGGAGCTCAGGTAATTAATATTATTAATTATAATAAAATAGTATTTTATTTCAATTTGATATGTATTTACTTGTTGCATTATGAATTAAGATAATAACAAGGTTTTTTTAAAGACTCCTTTGAGCATCTAACTATGCTTGTTATTAAAAAAAAAAATGTGCTGCACAAACTAAACTTAATCCTGCATTAATTTTAAGGTATTTTTTTTTGTTTTCCTTATAAGATTTAATGTATAATGTATAACTTTAAAATGTTATTATGCAACTCGCCGTTTTACTACATAATTCTAATATTAACACTATTTAAGTGGTTGTTACGAATACTTAGAAATTGCACATACAATTTATCGTTGTATTGATAAGGTTAGCTTATCTATAATACATGTTATCGGTATTTAGTTTTCGGTTATAGCGACACTACTTCTAAAATAGTAATTGAATATTTGTTAATGATAGATAACTAGCTGATGCCTTCGGTTTACCGGTCCAGTTCCAGTCCCGGGCTGATGTCCGGGATTAAAACTATCCTGTGTTAATCCAGGTTATTAACTATCCGTGTACCAAATTTCATGCAGATCTCAATCTCAAAATCAAGCCATTTTATTTATTTACGAGCTGTTACCCGCGACTTCGTCCGCGTGAAATGTTAAAATAAGGATAACTCCTTTTCCTGACATGCGATTTAAATGAAACAAAGCCTATATTCTGCTTCATCCCGAGGTCTATCTTCCTGTAAAAACAGCATTAGGATCCGTTCAGTAACTTAGAAGATGTGCGCGTTCAAACAGACAGACAGACAGATAGACAAAAAAATAAAAAATAAATTTTTTTTGCTTGTATTACCTTACTCTAACTGTTCCCTCTCCATTTTTGCCAAATATGTCCAATGTACAGACATATCGGGGTCTACTGTTTTATTATATGTATATATTTATTTATAATTGCACAATGTTACATCATTTTACAGACATAATATAGGCTACGGTGATGCTTACCATCAGGCGGGCTGTATGCTTGTTTGCCACCTTAGTAGTATAAAAAAATATATATATACTTACAATCTATAGGTATGTGCATTATTTTGTAATATAGACCCTGGTAGGGTATCGCAATTTAGGTACAGTAAAACTATTGCACTTTGTTGCACTTATCATATTATTTTTTTTTTTTTAAATTAATAAATACACACAAACGAAGTTGCGCGGGTTTCACTAGTGTTATTATATATTTTTATTGCTCGATAGTAGTTCGCAATCGATTTTATCATAATTAGTAGGGATATTCTAATTATAATTGTATTTCCAAAACGGCTGTACAAATTTTTATTATTCACTGACAAAAATCTCATGGATTTATTAAAGAAATTCTGCAGATTTAAAAAAAAAAGTTAATGACATATATGTGACACTGTTATTATGAAATTAAAGCTGACCATGACAACTACGTTCCGTTACAAAAAAATGTGTTTGTTCACCTGAAGAATAATAGAGATAACTAATGTGTCATTCATTCAAAGTCAAATATTTAGTAATTCAAATAGACCCAATACAAGCTCTTTCGAATCGTCAGAATTCCCTCCCTCCACCAGTTCATTGGAGGAGCTCGATGGTGTCTACTACTATGAACACGGAAGTTAAGCGATGTCGACCCTAGCCAGCGTTTGGATGGGTTTCGTTATCTCGAGCTTCTCCGTGTTTCGGAAGGCACGTTAAGCCGTCGCACGTCGGTCCCGGCTGTTGTCGAAAGATGACAGCGTTAAGTCAAGTCGGTGGCCTTTGGGCGGCTTGAAAACACCGGCCTCTGCCAATCCGCATTGGAGCAGCGTGGCAGAGTACGCTCTTATCACCTTCGATTAAAGGGAGACCCGTATCCCTACAGTAGGATGATTATTGGGTGGATATGATGATGATGATGACCAGCGGGCCTAACATGCTAACACTCGAGATAGTTTCTCACACGCGACAAAGCTTCTTCGCCAATAGCAATGCCTGTTTTGTCTGTAGACATATCCGATATACGCTATTGGCAGAGCGGAGCGAGAAAATTTTGTCACGTTTGTCATGTTAAAATAAAAATAAAATAAAATAAAATCATTTATTTTGCAAGTAGATTTACAAGAAATACTTTTACACGTCAATTTTTAGCCCGTCAGTTCATTGACTTTAAGATGCTATTGTGCAACTCACCGTATTTCCCTGCTCATTCGTATCGTAGCGTAAAATACTCAAATCTTTATCGAAGCGTTAGTTTTATAGGTAGCAACTGTTTTTTCAAAACCATTGGCTGGATTTTTATGAGCGAAAGTAATAAAAAAATAGTATAGTTAATTATGTATGATATTGCTATTAGGTGGAAAAATGTTGTAAATAACATTATGAGCATAATCTTTGTTCTTAATCAAATGATTATTATATTACTAAGTTTTTTGCCCGCGACTTCGTCCGCGTAAAGTTCCGGAACGGGCCACCACCATGGGAATTTCGGAAAAAGCTATAGCCTATGTCACTAGGAGATCCAATCTCTGATATTTTACAGGCGAATTATTTAGACAATTTTATCAAGAAAAGACTCCCCAAGTGGGGGTCGCGACCCCACTCCTTGGGAATTGGGAATGGCAACCATTTAAACATGTCATGTTTCAAATTTATTTTTTATTCCTTTAAAATTTTACTACTTCTTTAAAAAATATTTTACAAAAGTAGTCCTAATTCGTAGCCATTTAAATTCCGCATCTTCTGTTACCAATAAACTAAAAATCAACAATGATCATCATTATTGTGATGTTAAATCTACTACTTACTAATAAACTAATAAAGCTACTTTCTTCTCTCAACATCTCTTCCTCAGCAGTTGACTGGTTTCATTCTTACCTGTATGGGCGACGGCAGCGTGTGCGCATCGAAGATTCTTTCTCTTCTTGGTGTAGCACTGCTGCCGGCGTGCCTCAGGGTGGCGTGTTATCTCCACTCCTTTTTTCACTGTTTATAAATTCTATTACTTCTGATCTTCGCTCCTCTTATCACCTATATGCAGATGACCTTCAAATTTATACACACGCGCCTCTGGGACAGTTGTCGAATGCGATCTCCATAATTAATGACGACCTCTTGCGTATTTCCGAATGGAGCAGCTGTCATGGCATAATCGTTAACCCAGCTAAAACACAGGCTATTATAATTGGTAGTTCCCGCCTTATCTCCAAGATTGACTGGACATGTCTTACACCAGTTATTTTTAATGGATCCGTCATACCTTATGGTGATTGTGTTAGAAATTTAGGTGTAGTCATGGACAAAACTTTATCTTGGTCACCACAAATTGCCGAGGTTAGTAGAAAACTATTTGCTTCTTCGTATTCCCTGAGGCGACTGCGAAATTTTCTACCCATTGACACCAAGATTGCGCTAGCACAAACCCTGCTATTTCCCATTCTCGATTATGCTGACTCATGCTATCTCGATGTCACTGAAGTACAGTTAAGCAAACTTGAGCGCCTCCAGAATTTTTGCATTCGCTTTATATTTGGACTTCGTAAGTATGACCATGTTTCTGATTTTCGGATTCAACTTAAGTGGCTTCCCATCAGACTGCGCCGTAATTGTCATATTGTCTGTTTTCTCTACTCTATTCTCTTTAGTCCCACTACTCCCTCGTATCTAAAGGAACGGTTCACTTATCACAGCGCGGTAAGCGACCGTTCTTTGCGTAGTACCCTTGCTCTTCGCCTCATGACCCCTTCGCATACTCTAAAATTTTATTCAAAATCCTTCTCAGTTGAAGCTGTACGCCTTTGGAATGCTCTGCCTGTACACATTCGTAATGCACAAACTCATTGTTCTTTTAAAAACCAGGTCAAAAACTATTATTTGTCCTTAAACACCTGAACTTTCTCCCTTCTTTTTTGTGACTTCGTCTGTTTTCACTTTCTTCTGCATCATTTCTCTATTTGGTTATAGTATATTTTATATGTATTTATTAAGTATAATATATACATAATTTATATTTTATTTATTATTATTATATGTTGTATGCTTTTATAATTAATATTATTGTAATTTATCGCCAATTGGGGCCCATAGGGACGCGCCCGCAACTGTGGGTGTTTTGCGGGCGCGTCTGTATGGACCTAGCCCCTAATTATTATTGTAATTTTTTTTTAAATCATATTATGTTTTATTATTGTTTCTAATTAAGTTTTTGTAAAATTTTCAATTTTATTTCTCTACCCTAAGGTCGTCTGGAAGAGATTGCTTTAGCGATAAGACCGCCTGTTGTACTTTACCTACATGTTTGTACTTTTAATTTGTTGTTTTTTTTTTGGTGCAATAAAGAATCTTGTATTGTATTGTATTGTATAAATCTCTGAACTGAAATACTCTTGACACATTCTATATATTGTTAACATATTTCCAGGTGTTCGGCATGACACTGGTGACCCTAATGTTCGCGTGCCTCGGCTTCCTGTCGCCGGCCAACCGCGGCGCGCTGATGACGTGCGCGCTGGTGGCCTGGGTGCTGCTCGGCGCCGCCGCCGGCTACGTCAGCGCCAGGATCTACAAGAGCTTCGGCGGGAGGCGGTGGAAGAGCAACATACTGCTCACTTCGATGGTGTGCCCTGGGTTAGTATCACCTTGTCGCTTCTGATTGCATTCGCCGTTGCACTGTCTAACCTGAATGAACTTAATGTGGTCGTTTCTCACGGCCCGCGAAATTCAAATTTTCTTACGTTTTAACAAATAGCAGCTCAATCTTTCATTGCAAATTCATAATGCGATTACCGACTATAAACACAATACCTATATTAATATCTACTGAATAATCATCATATAAATAGTAGCACTTCTCATTGTATTTGTGACCAATGCATTTTTTCTCATAAACTTGTATTTGTTACACGTTTGTATGGGGTTTTTAACTCGTCCAAATACTCATCAATCAAATTGTTTTTTCTTACAATCTATGGATTACATGTTTTGTTTTTAATCAGGGTAAAATAATTAGATTGTGAGAGACTATGGTCAGCAAAGCTTGTGGTACAGTACACCAGACCTACTATACCAGAAATACTAGCTATTAAAAATATTTATATTTTTTGGTAATTTATTTTAATTTTAAGATAATTTCATTTTTATATTTGTGTATTTAAATAGGTTTTTAAACCAAATACCTATAATAACCTATAATAATAATTGAGATCTTAAGCTTATCTGTGCTTCGAATACACTGCACGTTCAGCTGTCGTTTGTCTGACATTGACGACAGTCAGAAGAACGAAGTCTGAACTAGTGAAAAAATTGTGACGAAATGAAAGAGCTTTTCTTTTTGAATAAAAAATTTTTGACTTTGAATTTGTGTGTTTCCAGTGTGGTGTTCTCGCTGTTCTTCATCATGAACCTGATCCTGTGGGGCAAGGGCTCGTCGGCCGCCGTGCCCTTCTCGACGCTGGTGGCGCTGCTCGCGCTCTGGTTCGGCGTCTCCGTGCCGCTCACCTTCATCGGCGCCTACTTCGGCTTTAGGAAGAGGGTACATTATATTCACTGTTTATACGTGTCACTCTATTTTAATGGAGGACCTCGTTGGGAGTCTCTATGTAGTGGATCGGTTTCGTTAATTCGAGCTACTCCGTGCTTGGGAGGGCACGTTAAACCAACGGTCTCGACTGTTATCGATGGACAATTGTTAAGCCAAGGCCTTCCGGCGGTGTGAAAACACTGGCCTCTGTCAGTCCGTAATTGAGCAGCGTGGCAGAGTCTTATCTCCTTCGATGGAAGGGAGACCAGTATCCCTGCAGTGGGATGAGTATGGGTTGATATGGTGACATTAAAATGCTCCACGGTCGAAAGTATCGCGACTAGTCCGCGCTTCTATCGTCATTTACTTTATGTCAAGTCAGTGATCGTTAGGTGACTGAAAAACACCCACACGAACTACTCGCAGTTGACCCTAATTGCCGGGAGCACACGAAAAGAAGCTGAATTTAAAATTTATATTCTCCACAATATTTTAGATACTCGACCACCCGGTGCGAACAAACCAGATTCCCCGCCAGATCCCTGAACAATCGATCTACACGCAGCCCATCCCTGGGATTGTGATGGGCGGAGTCCTGCCCTTCGGATGCATCTTCATTCAACTCTTCTTCATTCTTAATTCTCTATGGTCCAGTCAGGTAAGAGGAAGACAAAAAAACATTACTATATCATGACGGTTTTTGAAGTGGTAGAGCATTTATGAAATGGGCTCGATCAAGGAAATAATACCATCTCACAGATCGGCGTGAAGCAAAGCGTTTCGTAGAGATTCAGAAAGCGTCGAAGTCTCCATCTCTTTTTTCTTAATTTCCACGGCCTTTGTAATGGGAAATGTATTGGTAGCATATTTGGTGTTACTGATGTTCATAAGCGTCGGTACCCACTTTCTATCAGGTAGTCTGCTTACTTATTTGTCCACCTTATGATATAAAAAAAAGCCACCAATGGCATTTTAGTCAATAATTTTTTTACGAGATTCAAATTCTTATGGAGCATAGATTAAAGCTCCTTAATTTTGCAGATGTACTACATGTTCGGCTTCCTGTTCCTGGTGTTCGTGATCCTGGTGATCACGTGCTCGGAGACGACGATCCTGCTCTGCTACTTCCACCTCTGCGCCGAAGACTACCACTGGTGGTGGCGCGCCTTCCTGAGCTCGGGCTCCACCGCCGCCTACCTCTTCGTCTACTGCTGCCACTACTTCCTCACCAAGCTCAACATCGAGGACGCCGCCTCCACCTTCCTCTACTTCGGCTACACCCTCATCATGGTATTCCTTTTCTTCTTACTCACCGGCACCATAGGCTTCATGGCGTGCTTCTGGTTCGTAAGGAAGATATACAGCGTGGTCAAGGTTGACTAAATTGTGGTATTAGTTATAAGACGTTGGTACAGTAGCCGATAGTTTGAGTTTTGTCGATCATATCGAAGGCAAACAAATCTGTACTATAAAATGTATGGTATACAAAGCGGTGTCGTTTTAAGCCCTGCACGCTCATCGGTATTGTGAAATCTTTGTATTGCGTCGTGTGATCAACAATAAACTATCATCACTTTGAAAATCGTTTTCGACTTATTGCCGGGTACAGACTGCTGTAATGTAACAGAATTCCCATAGTATGAACGCCTTGTGCACACGAACCGTGCACAATATGCGCACGAACCTGAGCATTCAACTCGTGCTCGCGGCGATCGTTGGAGGAAGAAAACACAGCGCAGAGTGCACACTAGAAGTGCTCCTTTCACATGTTACATTACATGTTAAATTACTGCCAGTCTGTACCCGGCATAATCGGACATGTACGTGCACAGTCGGTATTATTTAGCATGTACAATGTGTGCTTGGCTGCAATTGAAATTAGAAACAGACGGAGAATGGTCATAGTTCCAATATACGTGGCAAGATTTCCAGTGAGATTCAATGAGTGTTTGAACAAGTTTGTGATACCTTTGTGGTAACGTAATGTTGTTTAATCGCAATAAACTCATTTGTGATCGGTTCATGCCTATTTCACATCGATTTTTAGATTTCGCGCCAAGTTTATTGGAATGGAAACATTAACGCCGACTGTCCACCGCGAACTAAGATAAGTGTAATTAGCTCACATAGTTGAGAGTTTTTCATAGACGTACATTGTGGTTATGTGGACTGAGCTAAACTATAGGTAGACTGTCGGCTTTAGTATATCGTCTCGATATGTAGTACCTCACACTCCTTAAATAAATAAAATAAAATTTACGAATAAGCGCTCGCCTTATATTGGAAAGCGAGCGAGGGCGAAAGCAATAAATTAATGTTTCTTTTTTGAAGTGGGCAACACTACGTTTCCTTGCCATATCTCGTCGACAAGAATCTTGTGTGGTTTCTATAGTTGTCCGCGATTGGCGGTGGTCGAGTCAAAACTGCTGTACACAATGTGATTAATTGTATATTTAAATTGCAACTAAATTTGTAATCACAGAGTTTTTAGTTATCCTTATTTACATTATATTTACTTGTTAGTCGTTAGATGTAAATAGTATGTAATTAAAATATTGTTCGGTTTATTTATTTTCTCGTTGACTACCTGCACAATGAATTCGATATGAAATGAGCACACTGCAAGGTCCGCCCAGGGGCCGGTGCAGGTCAGACATGTCTGGTTTCCACCAAAGATGTGCGAGGATGCGTTGCGAGGAATGTTTGTCCACCAATAGAATTGCTTCGTTGAGCGAGACTAGGTAAATGAAGCGATTCTATTGGTTCATAACAAATACATTCTTCGCACATCTCTGGTGGTAAAGCTCTCTTATGCTCTGCCCCCTCATGGTACTTAAACATATCCTCAGAATAATTTGTATGCTACTAATCTCCATACAATACAGATGTAGATAAAAATTGTTTATATGCCATTGGACAACAAAGAGGATGGATGTTGTCTAGTGAACTCGCAAGTTCCAATTGCAAATATCGAAAAAAATGTTTTTGTACTGAATATAGAATGGCGCCATATACAGCTTCATTTACGTGAACACTTTGTGTAGTCCCACGTGGACTTTTCCATACTGGTTAGCAGTCTTCAAATAAGTGTTTGAATATTTGAACTAAGGACGAATTCAGTGACAAATCATTGAATTTAAAAAATAATATTTTCCTTACGGTGTTTTGGCCGATTTTTTGTTGACATGTCAATGGGCCGAAACACTGAACGAAAATACTTTTTTTTTAAATTCTGAGTTTCGCCCGTTCGTACCACTGAATTAGTCGAACTGTGTCTGTCGCCTTCTTTATAGGACTCACGCTAAAGTGGTCTTTATAGAAGTTAGTTTTTTTTTAATTTTCCACGTGTGGCTGTGTTTTTGGTTTCAATATGGTGTACTGAGACAGTTTATTTTCTGCCTACAACTACTGTATTAAATTATCACGTTAATCTTAGGGAAGGCTATAGCCTTTTATACTATTCTTTAAGTATGTCGAAAGGATGTTGGATAAGTGTGTGCATATTACGCAATTTTACTTCAATTAATTTAACTTTCTTTGGCTGTTACTAATAAAAAAAGATGAACTAAAGATTTAACTAAAACCTGTTTTCATAATTTTTGTGGAAAATGAAATGAACTGCGAAGTGACAAAACAAGTTTTAGTTAAACCTTGACTGATCTTTATTATTATTAACGAAGTTTATGTTTAAACTTTATGTTATGCTTAATGAAAAAGTTGATTGTAAACAATAAATTGACTATTTTATAAAGTTTTTTTTATTTTGAAATTCAACAACTCCTTAATTCTCACATAAAAAAATAAATAATACTATAAAAAATTAATCACTATCACTTTCTGAAAGTTCAGCCTTTTCTTTAGGTATAATCACTTTTCTTTTAGTAGTTTTAGTTTTTCGGTCCAGTTTGGACTTACGGAATACTTCAATCGCCTTCATTTTATTTTGTAGTAAACTTTTTTTGTCTTTCTCGCGCTGTGGAATAATTTCTTGGACCCTATCTGACTTGGGGATTCTTATTTCTATAGTTGATTTGCCGTCTTCGCCTATTTTAGACACAACTCTTACGCCAAGGTCTTCCAAGGCACTTTCCTCTGATTTCTTTAGCTTGACTTGTGAGGAGCCTTGTACTGCTTCATTTCCTTGTACTTTTTCAGTCTTCCTTTTTCTTCGAGTTTTAGTTTTTGGTTCTGCTGTTTTCTCAGTTGCATCTTCCAAAGGAAAATCAGGATCCATTCTCTGAACTGCAGCTTTGACACGTTTACTCAAATGTTCATCCAATGATTGAAACTCTACTTTCTTTTTGAAGTAATCATTGATATTTTTCTGTGATTTCCGATCCTGTAATCTTTTGAGCACTGGTTTGATTATTTCATCCAATTTATTCTGTGACCATCCAAACTTAGCTTTTGCATAATCTCGTAATATTGTGATGTCTAGCTCGCCCCAAGTGAATTTCTCTCTACTTTTTTCTACATTAGGATCCAAGTATGCTTGAACAACCTGGGAAATACACACATATTGTTTAAGTAACTTGTTCTTAGGCGTTACTACGAAATTTTTACTCGCTGTTAATCTGCAAAATGTAGTTTATCAGTGATGATACTAAACTAGATAACGTGTTTATCAGGAAATGTGTTTGTTATTGATTGAATAATGTATCAGCAAGTCAATGATATAATTTTTTTACTATAACTTGGCGGGGATTGAACTTCAAATCAATATATGCTACATGAACTATTGCTATCTCAAATAAGGTAACATTTTTTTTTAGCAAATCATGAGCAAAAAAAAAGTGGACCATCGTCGTCCATCATCGTCCACGCGTCGACTAACAATTTGTTCAACGACGACTTTCTACGCTTTAATAACTTCAAGTCTACAATTTAATAACTTTCTTTTTACATTAGTATGGTCGATCATAAGCTAATTTATTTACTTACCCGTAAACTAGGAAAATCGTCAGTAACACTTATATTTTTCAATTTCTTTTTCAAACTAATATTATCGGTTCGTTTGCCAGCCCGAACCCACTTCTTGAACTCTTGTAGTCCTGTTATAATCTTTTGGTGACGACCTTGCTCAGAGGTTTCACTGATTAATTGTTTCTTATTAAATGGGAAAGATGCTAGAATCTCTAAAGCAGTCACTGGTCCCACACCATTCAAGCCCATGGTATAATCACTGCCCACTAACAAGGCCAATAATATTAACTGCTCTCTGGTAAGATCTGAAAAACAAAAATAAAAGCTAAAATTGATCAGAATAAATCGGAATATATCAAAAATTCACAGATAAAGGCAATGCCTAGAAACCAAGACAAATTGTAAAGGAGGCACACAAAATGATTGGAATTGGAATCATGATGACTATAGTTGAAATCATACTAATATTATAAATGAGAAAGTGAGTTTGTTTGTTTGTTATTCCTTCACGGCTTGACTAATCACCGATCATTATGAAAATTTGTATATGTTGTCAGGGGAACAAAGGCTACTTTTTATCCCATGAAGGTATGTCATTCCAATGGGAAAACATTTTTCTACTATAGAGGGCGCTGTATGGGATGGGCTATCGGCCAACAGATAGTGCCACAAGTCGCGCTATGGGATGTTTTGTTGTCAAACGAGATCTATGTCATATGACAGATATGAGAGATATGAAGCGCGAGCGAAGCCGCGGGGAAAAGCTAGTATTTTATAAACTAGCATACCTGCAATGTTAGAGATTACACTAACGTTTTTTGAGTCACCCGAGCAGTCCCCGTTCCCATGTGAATTTTCTTTTTAACAATTTCTCTGCTTACACATATTAAGGACGTAATATTATATCAACCTTCACGCCAGCGGCGGTTAGACTTTGTAGAGAATACTTACTAAATGACTTTTCAATTCTGTCAGATAGAAACTGTGCCACATGTTTCTTTTGATTGAAAAAGTTTTTGTATACAGTTTTCCCACCAAATAGCCAAATATCACTATCATCAGTTATAGTACCATCAGTTAGGTTAACAGTTTCAAGGAAAGCACACTGAGCCTCTGCTTCCATTGGAGCAACAACATATGGAATTCCAAAGATTTGTAATAATTCTTGAGCTTCTTTGGTCATTTGTTCTGTAATATTTCTGCCGATTCTATCTAACCTGCCTTTTTCTTCTATTAATCCTTTTTCTTGATTGTCCATTTCCATTACCATAGTATTTAGTTGTTCACTTGTTAAGTTTGGTGTTATTGCTTCTATGTGTTTACTTGAATCTGTGTTATTCCTTTCCTTTGCATTATTATCAGCTGTGTTTGTTGATTTTTCAACACAGCTTGCATCTTGGTCTTGAATGTCTATTTGACTAGTTTCAGATTCTTTTATACTTATGTTCTTTTCATTGACGACTACTTTATTGTCGTCATCTATTTTTGCTTTATCAAGTTTTTTATTTTTCTCAATTAGTATATTTTCAACTAGTGGTTCTTGAGATACAGTTGTATTTGCTTCAGTGGTATTATTTTGTATATTTTCAATCGTTGGATGATTAGGCGCAGATTTATTTATTTCAGCCATTTCAGTAGTAATATCACGCGATTTATTATTGCTATCGGTTTTTACATTAGTTACATTATTTTTAAATACATCCGCAAATATATCATCACCTGGTAATTCGCCCATATTTAATGTCAACTCAACAATAGGTTTCTTCGGTTCCTCTATATCTGGAACATCTTCAAATTCATCATCGCTAGACTCGGATTTATCTGCTATTGGCATCTCATCATCAATCTCAGTACTAGTATCAAGAGCAATGATATCTTGAGTTGGTTCAATACACATTACTGATGCTTGAGTGATTTCGGTTTCATCATCAGAAGGTATATCCTCTGATTCTGTTTTGATTTTGAGAATTTCATGAACTTCAGAAGGAATATGTTCTGAATCTGATTTAGTTTCTTGGATTTCCTGAACCTCATCCGATTCCTCTTGATTTTCCTCATCAGATAATTCGACTTCATCGGCAATAATTGATTTTTCTTTATTAAGTTCTTCAATAATACGATCTACTTTATTGCCTTTAGGCTTGTTTTTATTAGTTTTACATGATACAATTTGATTTATTGCTGTATTAGTAAAATCACAGTACTGCATGATATAAGCTTTTGCTGACGTCATATCTGGTGGTTCAAAATCATCTTCATCTGATTCATATTGATAATCTGAGTCACTTAAATTTGATGTCCAGGAGTCATCTGTTTTGGAATTATAATTACTTGTGTCATTATCATCAACACATTCTAAAGACATTTTTATGGCTCTTTGCAAATCATCTTCCAATTCATCTTTCCTATTATCAATTTTCGGTTCAGTTTCCACTGGGATTTTATCTTTATCCTCCTCTAGTTTACTTTCCACGGAGATTTTATCTTCTTCAAATTTCTTCTCCATTTCTTTTTTCTTTCTAGCATCCTCTAAGGCCTGTTTTACATTATTTATTAGTAAAAAACGTGTATTATTATTAGACGCAATTCTTCTTGGTAGTGCCTCGACTTTTGTATCTATTCCTTCTTCATTTAATAGGGATTCCAGTTCATTGAGAGACATACCAGTGTCACCCATTTCCTTCTCTGTTTCTTCTAAGCACTCCTGTACTTTTCTTCTTTTCAGTAGTCTTTGCATCTAGTAAAACAAGACAATATTATTCTAAGGCTTTTTCATTAGTCAAGGTGATAATTAATTTATTACTACAAGCAAGTTAGACTTTGACAAGCGTAGGGGAGTGGTAAGCTATGACCTTCAACTAAAGGCTTACAGATGAAAATCCTAAATAAAACAAACATTTATGTGAATAAATATGATTGTTTATCTTGATCTGGGTGTTTCCAAAAAAATATTTATAAGCTAATCAGTACACTTAATAGTGAATTTATAATTATTATAGGTAATACATTTTGGGCAGACCAAGGATGAGATGGTTTGACTGCTTTTTTGCTTTTTTCCAGCAGTGGGACAAGCTTAGCTATTAAAAATAATAATAAAAATACAAGTAGATTTACTTGAAAATCTGAAAAGTTATCACTCTTTTTGGGTAACTCATGAAGTCTACCCCACGAATTCATTTTCCTAGTATCTTTTAATTCCAACAGCAAATCATATTTCTCTTTGACTGGTAAGTTTTTGAAATTGTCAGAATCAACATCAACTGAGTGCATATCCACAATTGAACTGCTTGAGCTTTCTTCATCTTCTGACCTAAAAATAGAATTTAGAGTGGTAGAACATCTATGAAGTCCAACCTCTAACAAAATATTGGCATGAAACAGCAATGTGTTTCGTGTTCGGGGAGTTAGAGATCCAGTTCTGTCCCTATTCCTTTCTGCAGGCAACACATTGGTTGCTCTTCTGGTGTTACTGTTTTTTTTTGTTTCTTGACCATAGTCCTTGAAATCTCCACTCAGTGATTGGTTAATTCATGGTCTGCTCCATGTTAGTGGAAACGTACCCTAACTGGTATGGCTCTAATATTACTTACTCAGTCTCACTGTCCTCTTTAGGGGGTAAAGCAGGTAATTTAAAAAGGTCATCATCAGTCGCTTTACTTGTTCCTGCTGTGATGTGTTTGGGTGGTATTTCTTTGCCAAGTAAACTGCCAATTGCCGTTTTCTTACTCAACAAAAGAGCTAGTTCCCGTTTGATTCTTTCGGACTCTGAATGGTACTTTGTTTTGTTTTCTTGTCTTTTTGCCTAAAAAACAAATAAAATTACATTTGTGTTTATAACTTGTCAGTATTTTTGGTTTCAATGGCATAGTAATTTTAAGTGTTGACAAGTATTTTTAATGTGATACAGGAGGCAACAAGCCACCCGATCGAAAGTGGTTATGGGTCTTCTACACCTAACGAGTACAGTGGTGAGACAGTGGGTATTCGGCCTAGTATACAAATCATAGTTCTAGTGACTCTCTTGCTACTCTGCTTGGCCGAGACACACATCAAAATGTTCATATGTACCGAGCACTCGGTCAAGGGCACTGTCTCGCCACTGTACTCGTTAGGTGTGGGAGACCTCTTACACTGAGGGACAGAAAAAAAAGGAGTTGGGACTCTGGATCTCTCATTTATTAAACGAAACTAATTGCTGCAGTAGGTACATAACATTTTTGAAATTTTATTTCAAATACTTACTCCAGTAACTCTTAAAAAATTGCGAGTGTTTGTATATTTTTGTCAGTTTATCTGACAGTTAAATTATTTGACAGACAAGCTAACTGGAACATGACACAGGAAGATTCCCCTTAGAAAACAAACATTAAAAACAAATCTACTCACAATGGTTTCCCTTTTCAAATCTGGAAATCCGCCATCAAATACAAAAACGGGTTTAACCCTAAAATACAGCAATTTGCAGAGGCGCTGCAACAAGCCCATAAGATGCGCATTCGGGATTGGCGCCCCTTTTGCATCTTGATACCCTTTCACCATCTGATGCAACCATATTGATATATCTGAAATAGTTTTATTTTTAAAATACATAATAACTATATATTTACTGGTTATGCAAACCCGGTATATATAACGTACCAACTGCCAGTACTTTATTCTCCAAAGTCTCCACGGGCACCGGTTTACCCGCGGGCTCGATCAAACGCCACAGTCCAGTGACTCCCATAGCGTGCGATTAAATTCCAGACCAGATTTTTTGTTTACACTAATGTATATATCAATGTACAACAAAGGTCGTTTCCCACGAGATCTCCGGTCAATCGTCGGCTCTTCCTCACACATCGCAACCTTTTCGCTCCATGCACGAACTCTACGTATTTAGCACGCACACAAGCACAGCACCAAATGCTGCTACTGGCGCACTGCGTCCGTAAATATGTGTTCACTGTTTCGTTCACTACAACATATCAAATGTTTTACTACTCCGCGAGACGCCCACTCTTTCCCACACTTTATTTTCTCACGCCCTATGCGTAACCCCACATCCACATCCTATGACCGGCTGTCAGTTCAGTCTGATTCAGTCAGTCAGCTTAGTCGGCGCGTCGCGGTGCGCCGGCCCTACTTATCTCGATTGTGTTCTCGGCATTCTCGCGCGTGTAGTCGACAACACGCTTGCACTTTTTTTGTCTATGGTCTGCTTTTTGACAGTTCATTCTCAGTAGCGTTGTCGTATTATATCTCGTCGAATAAACATTGTATTTTATCAAGTATTTAAGCATAAACAATAGAATTAAAGCTCCCACAAGAGAATTCTGAATGATAAAAGTTTTATTTAGTGTTTACATCGTGAACTCTGAAGCGTGGAATGTCGACCAGGCTGTCTGAAAATTTTGCCGTCGAACAGGTGTTTTTGAATGATATGTGTGCTACGGTTCCCACCGTAATTAATTTATAGTGTCGTGAATAATATAAAAGTGTATCGATCGCATGATAACAGGCCAGGGTAACCGGCTCCATATAAAAAGTACCCCAACGAGTGATACATTTACTGTCCTAATAGGGGACGCCGCCGAAAAGACAGCGTTAATCTCAAGTTTGTGTACAAGCGATTGCTTACGATGTGCGCCGGCGGGCCGAGATAACGGACAGGCCGCTCCAAATATGTGGTCGGCTCCGTCGCCTTATAAAGCATGAGGCGCGGCAGCAGGTGAGGCTCCGCCGTGGCGAGCATGCCGCATCAGTACGGCGCGGGCGCGGGCGGGCTGGCGGCAGGAGCGGCGTCGCCACCGCCGCAGCATGGCGCCCTGTTTCCGCGCTACGCGAGCGCGGCGGGGCCCGGCGCCGGTGCCTACCGGCCGGAGGAGCGCCGACTCACGCGCGAGGCCATGGAGCGCTATCTACGCGACCGCTCCGACATGGTTGTTGTCATTTTACATGCCAAAGTCGCTCAAAAGTCTTATGGTAATGAGAAACGTTTCTTTTGCCCTCCTCCCTGCATTTACCTTTTTGGAGATGGGTGGAGACTGCGACGTGAGCGTATGTTGCGCGAAGGAGAAACAGAGCAGGCCGCTCAGTTGTGTGCATTCATTGGTATTGGAAATTCAGATCAGGATATGCAACAACTTGATTTAAATAATGGCAAACAGTACTGTGCTGCTAAGACATTATATATTTCTGATTCTGACAAACGAAAGCATTTTATGTTATCTGTCAAGATGTTTTATGGGAATGGTCACGACATTGGTATCTTCAATAGTAAAAGAATAAAAGTAATATCAAAACCTTCTAAGAAGAAGCAATCTTTGAAGAATGCTGATCTCTGTATTGCTAGTGGTACAAAGGTAGCTCTGTTCAACCGTCTTAGGTCGCAGACCGTCTCCACAAGGTATCTACATGTCGAGAATGGTAATTTCCATGCATCGTCAACTCAGTGGGGAGCATTCACAATACATTTGCTTGATGACAATGAGAGTGAATCGGAGGAGTTTGCAGTGAGAGATGGCTACGTTCACTATGGGTCTACCGTTAAGTTGGTATGCTCTGTGACAGGGATGGCATTGCCTAGACTCATAATAAGAAAGGTATGTAATTCATATTCTAATAACAATAAATCATAGAACTAAAAATCTAATTAGACATTAGAAAAAATCCAAATCAAAACTTTGTTATTCAAATAATATTCTTTTTGAATCTTAATTTTTTAATTTTTTAGCCTACCAGTTCAAATAGTAAAATAACTAAAAAGAACTGGCATAAAACTTAGCACTTGCTCGAAGTCAAACCCAAATATTTTTATTCAAATTAGAGCTTATATTAGGTCATAAGCTCTCTTGAATCTCTTAGTGCTGGCTCTAGGTAAAAATACAAGTTACAGAAATACTAATTACCTAATTAATTATCAATAATAAAACATAAAACAAGAGTATAATTTATGGAAGTCTTTAAGTTCTCTTACAGTGTGTTTGTAGTCTGAAAATTTGCTTGTCTACTAACTACCCAATACATGTTTATAATGAAAATATCAATGTATAGCATAATGTAAAATGTTTATAAAGCAATATGGCTAAATAAAGTCTACATAATTCTGTCGAGATAATGTTTAAACACAATATTTTTTATCCAAAATTGATCCAGTATTTAATTCCAAAGTCAACTAAAATCAAACAATAATGATTGTTTTTCATGATTGTATTTTTATTAGTTGTTAGGCAACTAGCCATTCTTATTTATAAAATATTTTGATAGAAAAATTTCACCTCGGGGCCTTCCTGGTAACTTAGTGGTAAGAGCACTCGGCCGGATATCGAGAGGATGTGGGTTCGAATCCCAATTGGGGTGGGTAAGGTGGGTGAAATTTTTCTTAACAAAATATTTTCAAAATAATCCTTCAAAAAGATGATTGTGACGATTCAAAAGGGCTTGTAATAAGCCTATTTGAATAAAGACATTTTTATATTTAAATTAACTTTTTTCATCTACTAAATAGACATTTAGATATTAATAGGGAATAGCTATGCTACCACAATAAAGTATGACAAACTAATTCAAAAACTATGACTGAATATCACTGGAAATATGCCGAGTATAGTGGAGCGGAATATACAACTTTTTGCATTTTCTTTTAGGTAGACAAACAAATGGCGTTATTAGAGGCAGACGATCCAGTATCCCAATTGCACAAATGCGCCTTCTACATGAAAGATACAGAACGGATGTATCTTTGCCTATCTCAGGAACGAATTATACAATTTCAAGCAACACCATGTCCAAAAGAGCCCAACAAAGAGATGATCAATGATGGCGCTTGTTGGACTATCATATCAACTGATAAGGCTGAATACCAATTCTATGAGGGAATGGGACCGGTCAGGTATACAATATTTTTATTTGTATTAAAAAAATAGAATTGGACGACTACGTACTGTTGACGCACGAACAGCGACCAATTCCTTTTATTTTTCAGTATTTATATGAAATGAAATGAAATGAAAGGAAATCGTTTATTTCAGAAATTAGACCTTCACAGGCACTTTTTCTTGTCAGTTACAATTTGTATATATAAAGAAAATAAACTACGTTATATACTACCACCATTTCGGACACAAGCAAAATGACCACCGGTAAAAGAAATGGCGAAAGAAACCCGGTTACGGCCTTTTTTGTCACTTAGCAATTTTTTTCTTTCACTCTTTTGTTACAATGTATAAGTATATTTATAAGAATAAATAAAATACAGATCCAGGTACATACAGAAATCAAGCTCTAAACGCGGGATGTCGATCCAAATAGCGCTATATTGACTCTATATGTGCATTCGCTGCGTGTCGCACTCTAGAACACGCAATTAAACCAACGTCGACCCCAGCCAGTGTTTGGGTTACGTTATCTCGATTTTCTTCGTGCACATTAAGCTGTTGTCTATGGATGACACTTGTTGAGACAAGTCATGGCCTTGAGACAACACTGACATATGCTAATTCGCATTGGAGCCGCGCGCCAGATTACGTTCTAATCACCTTCGATTGAAAGGCGACCCGTATCCCTACAGTGGGATGATTATGTGTTGATAGGATTATGACTGTACCATGTCAATTTAATGATTGCTTCCTTCCCAGGTCGCCGGTGACACCCGTCCCTCTAGTTCACTCGTTGAATCTCAACGGTGGGGGGGACGTTGCGATGCTGGAGTTGGCAGGGGACAACTTCACACCCTCCCTGCAAGTGTGGTTCGGCGACGTGGAAGCCGAAACCATGTATCGCTGTGCCGAATCAATGCTTTGCGTTGTGCCTGACATATCCCAATTCAGAGGGCAGTGGCTTTGGGTTCGACAACCTACGCAGGTATGTCAAATAATCACCAGTAGAACCACAGAACAGTGAAATGGGGACTTTTACTTCCCAGTAGAAATGTGGTTCGCTACGAAATTGCGAACCATGTTTGTAAGTTAAACGTCAAAGAATCACGCCCTTAGAGAACCGAATCCTTTAGTTGGCAGTGTATCATGTAAGTACAGAGACGCAAATCAAAGTGACAGTTTTCAAATGAGACGTTTTATTCAGCACAATATGTACAGATTCGTCAGTTATGACCAAAGAGATCACACAAATATTGCCTGTATAACCAATACGCAAGTGTCGTGACAAAATGAAGTTTATCTTTACGATTCTCTACAAAAACAGTCCCAGTAACGTAGCATGGTTTATAAATGACATCGTCTCGTGAGAACGTAGCGTTTCGCCAATTTACCGTGCAATGCGATCCTACTGTCATTAAGTAATAGGTTTATGTTACTGTGACAATGCTATTGCTACAACGAACAAACATTCATTTTTACAGCCTGGGCAAAAGCAAGACACATTGGCTTAATTTTAATCTTTTATGGAAGTTTTTGACTCAAATATATGATACGGTTTATACCGTGTTTGCAGCATAAAAATATATACAAAACTATTATGCGTCTGTGATACGAACAATCCATATTTTTTTTAATTGTTTATTTGGTTTTCAGGCTGTGATTGACTCCAAACTTAAACAAAACATTTAGAAGTAATCCTGTACAAATATTTATCCCATTCACCTTGCACGTGACAATGTAGTTTTTCACTATCTTTATTCATTCATTTTGATTAATTGTCAGTAACAATGATCTTACATCTAAGTTAATAACATGAAATTATTATACAGAGAAGATGAGACCAACAACACACTAGCTACCAAATTATTCACTATAAGTTCCCCGCGGCTAGTGATCCGACTTTGATTTTTCTCGGCTTCATGGTATAGAATAGGGGGACAATATCCTTTAATTATTCCCAAAAATTGGTCTAGCAAAATTATTCAAATCCACTTCAAAAGATTATCGAATTTAATACGTTTAAATGCTCGTGAATGACTGTTCAACTTAATTGTCATTAATTGATGTTACTGTTATTTCATTATCATTAAATCTAATTGATGTACTCCAGGTACCGGTGTCTTTAGTAAGGAATGATGGCATAATATACGCGACGGGCCTGACGTTCACGTACACGCCGGAGCCGGGCCCGCGGCCCGTGTGCGCGCCCGTGGACGACGTCATGCGCCCCGACCAGACCGCGCCCTGGCCCCACGACGCGCACAGCCACAGGCTAACCGACAACAGTCTGCAATAGCCAATGGACTGCAGGCTGGAGGACGACAGCCTGCAGTAAATACCTACACTGTGGACTTGTTGATATCCAAAGAAGCTCTAGACTGATTGAGGTGATCCTCGCAAGCGTAGTTCATAGTGAATTTCGCGTGCTAGTTACAGTGGACTCGGTGAGTGATTTGTGGATAAATATTTCATAGTTTCAATAGTGCCTAATGACTATTGGTCATGACATGATTTTTATGAGAATTGTAATTAGAATACATTTGAAAAAATCAAAATTTTTTTATGATTTCTCACTGCTATAATTTTGTGATTTGTCATGAAAAACATTAGATATTCAGTCTATACCTTGTGTCTAGTCTACTGCTCGGTACTATCTGCAGATAGGTACCGAATAATTACAAACCCGAATTTTATAATATTATTTTGCGTTTGAGAAACTAGATTCAATGATATTGCCTATTCCTACCGATACTTTCTATCCACCTCCTATGCCTCATTATGGAGGGGGGATGAAGTGTCTAAATAGATTTATTAAACTTCTAAAGTTGTATGTTAATAACTATATAAAATAATAACTTATTTTATACCTACATGTGATGTGATCGAAGAATACACAAACTGACGGATCTCAAACATCATGTCAGGATAAATAAGTCAAGTAATTGATTTAAAAGAAACGTAGGTGTTACGCCAACGTCTCTAATACTGCAATACTTGAAATACTGTTTTCTTTTAAATGCAGCAATAATTTTGGGGTAACATAAAAATCAAATTATATTACGAGAAGACTGTCATAACTCAAAAGTATCCATTTTGGAAACGACATAATAATTGAAATAAAATAATTTATTCAGGACCAAAAATATAACTGCAAATAAAAATCTTTTGGTATCGGCGACATACAAAAATAACGCTTAAACGGTGTCCACTCAGAATTTGTCGGGCCATCTTGCGACTGAGACGCCACGACTCTAATAATGATTCATAATCAAAGAATTGCTGTTGATCTGCTGTTTCGTTATAGATTTTTTTGTGGTAACAAAATGTATTTTGCCCTACACATGTCAGTCACTGTCAGTCGTCCCTGCCACCGCTCCGTAAGCCCGATGGTGACCTGGCCCACAGTGCGAAAGAGAAGGCTGATTTATTGGGATCTCTCTTCGCCTCAAACTCGACTATGGATGATGGAGACACCGAACCGCCTACTCTCACGTGGTGCGGGTACTCCATGCCGGAAATATCCATTACCCAGCGGGAAGTCCGGCGTGAGTTGTTGTCTCTTGACATTCATAAGTCGAGTGGGCCTGACGGTATACCAGCAGTGGTGCTTCAGCGGTGTGCTCCTGAGTTGTGTCCGATATTGACGCGCCTGTTCGCGCTCTCCTATTCCACTAGGCAAGTTCCGACTTCGTGGAAGATAGCCTTTGTGCACCCTGTGCCCAAAAAGGGCGACAGATCAGATCCGTCGAACTATAGGCCAATAGCTATAACCTCCCTACTCTCAAAGGTAATGGAGCGTGTTATTAACACGCAGCTGCTGAGATACCTAGAAGATAATGACCTCATCAGCGACCGGCAATATGGTTTCCGCCATGGTCGCTCCACAGGAGACCTTCTAGTGTATCTCACGCACCGATGGGCTCAAGCCGTTGAGAGTCAAGGTGAGGCATTGGCAGTCAGCCTAGATATAGCGAAGGCATTCGATCGGGTCTGGCACAGGGGTCTTCTATCGAAGCTACCATCGTACGGACTGCCCGAGGGACTATGCAAATGGGTAGCCAGCTTTCTGTCCAACAGAAGCATAAGTGCCATAGTTGACGGCAGTTGCTCGGACCGCATGGACATTAATGCTGGCGTGCCACAAGGCTCCGTTCTATCCCCGACCCTCTTTCTGCTGCATATCAATGATATGTTGTCTGTAGATAATATTCATTGTTATGCAGACGACAGTACCGGGGACACCTATTACACGGGCCGGCCTAGCTTCCCTCGTTCCGTAGTGGAGGAGAACCGCGAACGACTTGTGTCTGAAATCGAAGGCACCCTAACCAGGGTGAGCGATTGGGGACGACGTAACTTAGTCCAATTTAACCCCACCAAGACACAAGTCTGCGCGTTCACCGCGAAGAAATCCCCTTTTTCAGTGGCCCCACAATTCCAAGGGACACCCTTAATAACTACCGGCAGCTTAGGGATCCTTGGAGTCGAGATCTCAAGCAACGTCCAGTTTCGCAGTCACATAGAAGACAAGGTCAAGTTGGCGTCGAAAAAGCTCGGTGTGCTGAATAGGGCGAAGCAGTACTTCAATCCGGGGCAGAGACTTGTGTTGTATAAATCTCAAGTCCGACCCCACATGGAGTACTGCTCTCACCTATGGGCTGGAGCGCCGGCGTACCAACTTGGACCTCTAGACTCAACTCAAAGACGTGCTATGAGGATTGTCGACGATCCCGAGCTAACAAGCGGTATTGAGCCCCTCAGTCTGCGGAGAGACTTCGCCTCCCTATGCGTGTTCTACCGCTTGTATAATGGGGTTTGTTCCGAGGAATTGTTTGACTTGATGCCTACGGCCACTTTCTACCATCGAACTGCTCGTCACCGGCGGGGAATCCAACCTCACACACTAGAACCAAAATGGTCGCGTACTACGCGGTTTCAGAGGAGTTTCCTCCCGCGAACGCTGAGGCTGTGGAATGAGATCCCCGCCGAGGTCTTTCCTTTAGACTATAATATGGGGTTCTTCAAAAAGGGCATTAAAAGATTTTTACAGGGTCGGCAACGCGCGAGTGATGCTCCCGGTGTTGCAAGCGTCCATAGGCTGCGGTGACCGCTCACCATCAGGCGGACCGTAAGCTTGTTTGCCACCTTTGTGGTATAAAAAAAAAAAAAAAAAAAACACATCCATGTTTGTAAAAAATTGACATTTTTAAGTTATGTCACTCTTCTCGCAAATGATCGATATGATAAGAATATTATTTTCGTTCAAAAAAATTACGAAATATGTATTTATTTATTCAATTAAACAGGGTTTCATGTGTATAACGTCACATATTCAGATGTTGTAAACAATTTGAATCACACTGATGTAAACGAATCAACTATTGTATAAAACTGTGTAAATTCTTAATAAATAAATAAATAAATAATCACCAACATTATCAATATTGTGCAGGGCGCGAATGCCCCGAATCAAGAGATTAAACATCGATGTCGCAGATAAATAGTAGTATCGGCCGCAATACAAAACGACCAGTAATGAAGCACTTGTTTAAACAAACTTGAGATTGGTTTGTTATTGTCACACATTCTATGTTCCCACGTTTAGGCGAAATATTGAGTAAAATTATTGGAAACAAAAGACTATATACTATTGATTAATTAATTTATAAAACACAAAGTATTGAATAAGTATTAATTACATTAAATTAGTTTTGTTAATTATAACGTGGTGCTGATAGAAGACTAGAACACCCACTAAATATGCGTCCAAGAGCTTTTACACGAAAAAAAAGATGTAAACTTGATTTATTTTAACCATACATTTTTGGTAATCAAATAACTCGCTGTGTTTATTTTTTTAAGAGTTTCTTTTAATTTAAGAGGCGCTCTCTAGTAGCCTCCATTTTTCTCTTGTGTGATTTTATATTTATTTATTATATTACACACAGATTTACAGTCTTGACCAAGGCATCAGACTGTATGGTAGACAATAACTCATAAGAAAAATCTAAATTAAAAACAAAAAAAAAAAAAACAGTAATAACAACGAATATTAACATGATTAATGTGTAAAATATTATGTGTGTTTAAATAAAATGAAATATTATGTTACTTCATCATTACATGTATTTTTGAATCAGTGCGTGTGTGATTTTATTAGATATAGTGTTTTACGGAAGGGCAAGTCTAAAACAAATAAGGCAATATTAGTATAACTAGGAAAGTTCTCTGATGTATACCATTGCAGAAGTTCAGAAAGACGTGATCTCGCCATCATAGTCAAAAATACTATGGCAATAAATTTGGTGAGACTGAAGACGAAAATGTTAACAGATCTACAACTAACAAAGCAAAGGTGTAATTATTTCATTTATAAATTGGAAAATGGTGTATTATTATGGATTTAAAAAAAAATGCGGTATTGATTCAGCAGGACAGATTGATAACCCTGTCTCGCATATACCAAACGTAGGAACTGTAAATTAACGTTCATACATCCTTCTTGTATTTCATGTAAGAGCTCTCGCACATTTATTCATCGGGACAATCATTAAATAATACAACTGTCATTAAATGAAAGCATCCAGACATTCACACGAAAACTACATGCGACGTATTCGCGTATATTTACATCACAATTACAAAATCATCGTGATCAGACGTTTTGTAAAAAATCTGATTTCTACTATCCCGCTGCGACATCGATATAATATTGTACTAAAACTTTATATTATTGCTTTAAAAGAGATCTCCCTCTTACACCGGCGACAGACAGTAAATCATTGAATACTTCTTTGAAGACTCTGCTCAAAATAAATTTTAAATTTGCGCTTAAACTTTGCATAAAGTCATGCCAGTCAGATAGATCATATAGGTCTCGCTCGCTCATAATCAGGGCCCCCACCATGAGCCCTTAAAACAAAACAAGAACGGCTGAGTAAGGGAGACAGCGCAATACGTGATGTAAGGCGACGTCTCGTTTACACAATCGTTTAAGAATAGTTATAAAAGGTCTTAACTAAAACCTGTTTTGTCACTGTTTTTCTTTAGGAGAAATGAAGTGTGAAAAAGAAAAAAACAGGTTTTGGTAAATCTCTTATTAATAACTAAAGATTTGCCAAAGTTCAAACCTCTTTTGTCACTGTCATTCTTGAGGAAAAATTAAGTGTGAAAGTGACAAAACAGGTTGTTATTATAAACTTTTTAATAAACAAAGATCACCTAAAATTTAACTGAAATCTCTTTTGACACTGCCTTGAGTTGGTCTTGAGGACATTTTAAACGAAGTGTCGTTGAATGAAACTGATTAACAAGTTTTAGTTAAACCTCTCGACTAGATCTTTGTTAATAATGGCGTAAGTCTTCAAATAAGTGTTAAGTGAAGCTGTAGCGCCGGCTTTAGGTTTGTTCTTCGGGGCCAAATAGCTGTAATATCCATGACAAGTCATCGTGTTTAGTCTATTGCTATTTCATTTATAAGTCGTATAATGTTTTGGGTTGAGGTTGACTTTGACCGCTTTAGGCGTAAAACATACAGAAAGCATACGGTGAAGGCGCGGAACAGGCGAGCAAGCGGCATTACAGCATGCCTGTGTTGTGCCTGCGCCGCGTCGCTTCAGTCAAATCAAATCAAAAATACTTTATTCTGTAGTTGCGGGCACTTAGACACGTCATTTACAACATAATTGTCCTTCAGTGATAAATATAAAATAAGCTACTCTATAAACTACCACCATTTCGGAAACAAAGCAAAATGACCACTGGGGGAAAGAAATGGCGAAAGACACCCAGCTACGGCCTTTTTTAGTCATTAAATTTTTTATTATTATTATTTTAATTTAGTAAAGTGTTTAAAATACACAACAACTGGTATTCAAAAGAATATAAAGTCAATAATAACATACAAACAAACACAAAAAAATATACATACCTAACAAAATATGCGGAGTGTCATAAATAAAAGTGGTTTAAAAAAAATATATTAAAAAAGAAAACTAAAAATCAGTGGTGATACAAATGAGCTGACCAGTCCCCCCAGGCGGCACCCGTTCACGAGTTGACGCGAGAGCCAGCCATCACTCTACTCAACCAACAACCCGACAGTCTAATTTACGTTGCGCGTCGCTTTCATATGTTTTGTATGAAAACATTTTGAAGTGACATTGTGCCTGCGCCGCGCCTTCACCGTGCCTTCACCGCACGCTCTTTCTGTATAACAGGCCTTAGGGGTGATGCGAGTTTGTGAAGTATGCACTCCGTTAGCGCATAGAATAGCATTCGTCTGTCTGAAATCGGTTAAAGGACAAGGTGCACAAGTTTTAAATCTAATGACACATTAGATCTAACGCTGTCATTGTTAAACTAAAAGAAGAGAAAATAGTCCGAAACTCAATGTGGAATTAAGATTAAAATTTCTGCAAACGGCTGTATGACTTGTGTTACTAACTTGAGCAATTCACAAAAAGTTTAAAAAAGATATAAAATTAATAGTGGATTTATTTACCCTATAAATTATTTTATTTATTGGGTCCTTGAATACGATTCCTCACGTGGAACTTTTCCATCCAGCAGAAAAATCCTATTCTTACCTAACGGACTGTATACGTAATTATATTTTTCAATAAGCCAAATAAGCCTGTTGGTTATGTTTCTCAATATAATATACAAGATTAACATAAATATTGTTTTGTATAAGTTCACGTCAAACAGGTAGTCTCAGTCAAGTCTCCGCCTGCCCGCGGGCCGGGACTGCGAACTTTATCTTGTACGTATGTATATTTAAATGGAGATTTGAACAACTTAGATTAAGTAGTTAGCTTTAGTCCTTAGTATAGTCACGTGCAATGAAATGTAAACATGTATTTAAACTTTACATCGAGTAAAAATCGGGTTTACATTTCATTGTAGCGGACTGTATACAGAAAATGTTTTTTCAAAAAAATATTGATTTTATATTTATTTTGATTCATACGCAAAATGTCATAAACGCATTTCGTCACTACACCAAGAGACAAATGACAACATTAATTAAAGAATAACTTCATTAAATTAATTTCTTAATTTAATGAAATTATTAAAGTATAAATATTTATGTGACGAAATGCGTTTATGACATTGTGCGCATGAATCTTTATTTTACGCGCGTAATATTATGAAGAATGTTTATTGACAATTTGATGTGTATTTTAATACAAGAGTGTGATTACGAACATTCCATGTGGAAAGTGTAATGAGAAGTACAAAAAATAACAATATTTTTGTAGCAACACATTAAAAATAACAATATGAAACTTATGGAATTGGAAATTGTTACAGTATTACGTGGACATTAAGTCAGTGGCGGATTTACCTTAAGGCCAAGTAGGCCCGGGCCTAAGGCCACATATTAGCGACAAAGACCTGGGAAAGGGGCGACTGGTACGCGGCCTAGGGCGACGGACTATAAATGCGCCACTGACATTAGTATTATATATCAATTTGTACACGGAGATTATGTCAATTGGTATGCATATAGATGGTATCACTTTAGAGAATACTGTACGGAATAGCATTTTTATTATTTTACATGACGCGTCCACATATGGACCGTCGAGTCAGAATGCACAACCTGTCGATATTTGAGCAGTGATTTTGAGATATGAATATTTTTAATAAAATCGAATTCAAATATGACAACATGTTTTATTCTTAAGCCCAATGTTATATAAAAAGTGTAGATAAAAGCTATTATGATGGCACGCTATAACTTTGTTAAGTCAATTTTAATAGGTATACGTGTAAATTTTTTTGCTCCTGATAATAGTTGTGTTATTTCCGTAGCATTTGTGCACTTTGGGAAATTCGAAAATTGTCTAAAATTATTAAAAGGAAAAAAAGTTCGTATAAAGTTTACAAACATGGTGTGTAAAGAATTAATTCAAATAGTAAAGGATAGATTATTATTTATAAAAATATTTCAACTTTAGAACTATACCTATAATTATCTCTGAGTAAAACAGGCTATTTAAATTGCCGTGTGAAGCGGGGGAGCTAGTTTTATGTATTTCACCAATTCATGCCTTGTTAAATACTTTTCGAAGCCTCGTTTCGCCAATGCTGTCGTGTACATGTCTAATTTCTCTTCGGTCACGCCTCTGGCTCACCAGACGGCCAATTCTAAAGCAATTAAGACGAAAAATTCACACAATCCCACGGATTTGTGTAAAGCGGATCTCATTTAATACTCATTGTTTAATTAAAACTTAGGGTCAAGTATAATTAACTAATTATGAATCAGTGTTAATCGAGGAATCAGAGCCGTCTGTGGGAACCTCTTCAAAAAGTCTTCACATGGCAATAACAAGTGTCTTCCCCTACATACCGTTCCGCACCGGCGGCCTGACCTCAGATAATTATCACAAGTTTATAACCATCCGCCATTGTTCGCGACTGAGATTCAGAAAAACAAACGGGGGTGTTATTTATGATGATTCTGAACATAACTTGATCGCCAGATTTCTCTATTCATGACAAGCGTTTGAGGGTCTTTGCCAGCGACGTCTATTATTATTCGGAGGCCATGATGTCCCAGTGCTGGGCAAAGGCCTCCATATCTTTATTCAAGACTTTGCCGACCTTTTGAGGACATTCTAAATCGTACAGTCAGCCAATGAAAGAGGCAAGAACTAATGGTTGTCAAAATATTAGTGGCGAGTACTTGTGATTTTCTAACAAACAACTATCGTTGACTATTCTGGGAGTGAGTGAGATAGCTTTAAGGGAATGAAGCAGATACACATACCACCTATATGGGTCAGATGTTAATTGGATCATTTTATTCAATCGGTCGTCGATAACCTAGTTGCTACTGATGATTGCGGCACACATTTAACATTTATAAGCGGCTTCCACTTTAATGTCTCAATTTTCTTTACGATCGATAATCACTTGGAAATGCGTCGACAATCGGCATGCAATGTCCCTTCGTCCACTCTTTTATAAATCTTTATATTTTTATAATACTTTTTTCTCTCTCATTGTAAACTAACTTTCACCTAATCCTAATATATTATACCATGATTTCTTCCATTCTTTACTTTACTTTCCTCCTTCCAAGTTCCCATCATCCTCAACACACTTCAGTGGGTGTATTCCCAGTAGCCAGTAGAGTTGTCTCATGATGGACCTACTGGTATTTTTTTCCCAGAGGTTCAGAAACAATTGGGCCTATATGGTCGACCCGGCTTGGGGCCTACATGGTCGACCTGGATTTGTTTGTTTTTTTGAAAATGGAACCAGAGGCATAGAATAAATAATAGTACTCCAGAGTAATCTCTTGGATTATAATTACCAGTAGTACAATTAATAGAACCATTGGGGAAAAAAAATCATTAGTCCCATTATAGGACTACTTCACTGGTACCTACTACTACCTGGGATTATACCTCACAGTGATAAGAAAATTGCCAATTCAATGCCGATCGATAGTGATTTTTTTTGAAGGGTAAGAGCCTTCTTATCCTTTTCATATTCAAATTCAAATTCAAATTCAAATTCAAAATATTTTTATTCAAATAGGCCTAATATAAGCTCTTTCGAATCGTCACAATTTTTTCCTACCACCAGTTCAGACGGCAGATTTGTGCTAAGAAGAAGCTGGCAAGAAACTTAGCACTTGCTCTTTTAAAATGGTATTACTATGATACAAATTACAATGACAGAAAATATAAAATTAACACAAAATATCTGTAATTTCTGATGACGAAGAAAAAAAAAAAAAAAATAATGCAAATAATTAAAGATTAATAACACTATAAATGAAGAGAAAAAAAAAAGCGTATTAATATACTGGTATACATATATACCTACATTTAAAGGTGTAAAAAATTAAATAAAGGTAGAAAGTGTATATACAATATATGCATATATATATGCGCAATATATTAAGTACCTAGCAGTAGGTAGGCTTGTGTTTGGTGTCTGTGCCGAGTTTATCATTCCAGCTATTTTTATCATTTAGATAATCTTCAATTTTATAATAAGCCTTTCTGCTGAGTGAATATTTAATGTAGGATTTAAACCTTTTTCCTGGTAAATTCAGCACGTTTTCAGGCAGTTTATTATAAAATCGAATACTATTAACAACAAAACTATTTGAGGTCTTGGCGAGCCGGTGCTTAGGTATAACTAATTTATGTTTATTTCTAAGATTTAAATCCGAGTAGTCACTAAACTTTACAAATGTGCTTATATTTTTACGTACATACATTATATTTTCATAAATATATTGAGATGCAACGGTCAGAACATTAATTTCTTTGAAAACTTCCCGTAATGATTCTCTGGAACCCATATTATAAATGGAGCGGATAGCTCTTTTTTGTAAAATAAATATTGCCTCAATATCGGCTGCCTTACCCCACAGCAATATGCCATATGACATGATGCTATGAAAGTAGCTAAAATAAACTAGACGCGCTGTCGCTACATCAGTCATTCGTCTAATTCTCCTGACCGCGTACGCTGCAGAACTGAGTCTGCTGGCAAGTTTTTTTATATGGGGAGCCCATTTCAAGCCTGAATCCAAGGTAATACCAAGAAATATCGTCTCATTTACAAAATCTAATTTAGTACCATCGAGAATAATGTCAGTATTCACCTGACGAACATTTGGCAAAGTGAATTTTACTACTTTAGTTTTATTTGAGTTTAATAACAGATTGTTGCAAGTAAACCAGTTTTGAATAGCAGAGAGTGCACCATTTACATTGCTAGTGTTGCGACACTGGCGATTAAAATTAAAAATCAAAGAAGTGTCGTCAGCAAATAGCACTGCTTCAATGTCTGTCATGTTCTTGACCATAAAAGGGAGGTCATTAATATAAATTAAAAATAGGAAAGGACCTAGGATCGAGCCTTGGGGCACCCCAATTCTCACATTTGCACCCTTAGATTTCACACCGTTGATATCAACGGTCTGCAATCTATTGGCTAAGTAAGACGCAATCAAATTTTGCGCATTATCTCTAACTCCGTAATGATTTAGTTTGAGCAAAAGCGTCTGGTGATCTACACAATCAAAAGCTTTAGAGAGATCGCAAAATACCCCGATGGCATCCTGCGATCCCTCCCATGCATTCAGGATATGCTTGATGAGCGCAACTCCAGCATCAGTAGTGGACATCCCGGCGGTGAAACCATATTGCTTACTATGAATAATATTAAACTTTTTAAAATGCTCCTGCATCTGCTCAAGCATAACCTTTTCAAATATTTTGCTCAAAACTGGTAAAATAGATATTGGTCTGTAATTTCCAGGTTCAGTTTTTTCACCAGACTTAAACAAAGGAATCAACTTGCTGTACTTCATTAGATCAGGAAACAGACCAGTATCTATACAAACATTAAAAATTATGGCCAAATGTGGAGCAATGGCATCTATAACAGCATACAGTGCTTTAATAGAAATTCCCCAATGATCCTCAGAGTTTTTAACATTGAGTTGTTTAAAGGTCTTAATAATTTTACACGGAGAAATATATTTAAATTTAAAGTCTTCTTCATTCGAAACTGATAGTTATAAAGGTATCCTGTGTCTCATCTGCTTACCGAATAATTGTTTTTCTTTCTTTTTATCAAATATTTTCCAAATAGTACCTAGGTACATAGGCTGTGGTATAGGTAAGTGTTCTATCCATTTAATCTCCTGCATGCAACAAGTGACGCCCTCCGCGACGTAACGGATGAGTTAATGGCGTCCAATGATCGCGTGCGAGCGTATAAATGAATGAAAAACCTATAAAGATGAATTAAGTACATTTAATTATAGGGCTTCCCCGCATCCTGTTCATTTTCCGGCTATCAAACATCATCTGAGAGTACCAATTATTATGATTCCTCCTAGCCTTATCCCGTTTTCTTATTCATTAGATGAGGGCCGTTTACCTTCACAACAGGGCATAAATCCCTGCTATGTAGCTGTAAGAAACTAACTTAATTTTCCTTTCTTTGGTTACCGACTCACCGACTAATGTAAATGGGGGTTTCGGTTTTACCCTGGTTACCTTTTGCCGAAATCGCAGTGGTGTTATACCTACGTGCGGCGACGTCGACAATTTGCAAAGATGTTAATTTTGGTACCTAATATTTTTTTTAAATAAAATAGCAAGGAAGGAAGGAAACCCTGTTTCAGTCTAAAATAATCATTAAACCTTCTAGTCTTATGGGCACTGGATAAGTATAGGTATTTTTTTGTAAATTGCATAGAAACACTCTAACTCGAGACGAAGGGATAGAATCCGCCCCCTCTGGTACCGAAGGACACATCTACCACTACCAAGTGCGCCACTGGGTTGTCTAAAATAATATTATAAAGTTTATAGTCGGTACAAAGTTAATGAACTGAACATGTATGTATTTACTAAAATTATTATCACAATTATCCGACCGGTCGTCGCGCGGGTGCGGTGATAAAAAAACATTCTCATGAATATGTCTCGCTCGGCTGCACATCTACTTAAGCAAAGTAAAAAAAACTTTATATTGATACCGCTATATTTCCGACGACCAATGAGATAGGGGTCTTAAATTATACTGCTGTTTCGAAGGAGTTATTTTCTGTCAGCAAACAGAAGTAAACATTAAAGTTGGTGGACGGCGGCCTTTTTTTATGACAGTCCTCTGTCATAAAATGTTAGTAATGCTCCTGGTATTGCACACGTCCATAGGCTGCGGTGACTGCTTACTGCTTACCATCAGGCGGCCGTATGCTTGTTTTCCACCTTAGTGGTATAAAAAATATATTTAAAAAGGCGCCGTCCACTAAAAGCACGCGGGTCACCTGACTGTATAAAATTACCGCTGCCCATGGACATCCCACCTATGAAGGAATAAAAAAGAAAAGACGGGGGAAGGAAAGTGAAAAAGGTCGCTATTTCACGACGATATTCTGTGAGATGGTACCTACTGCCAGGTCGAGACAGCCCATTTACGAGCCACTACTAGTTCATAGTAGTGAGACTCTACCACTCTTATCAACCCGTTCTAAACTAACTTATACCTACAACGCTATACCTGCATCACGGATCTGCTTTGGAAGAATCTAATCCTTAATTTCCTTAAGGTACGTACCTAAGTATATTCGTATAAACATTTATACAAGTCACTACTAACTACGCATAAGTTTCGCATCTGTGTCAAATAGAAACAAACAAGACAATTAAATCACAAGAACTGCCAAAAAGCTGTCAGTTTATTTAATTGGCTATCCGCAATGGAGATAGTAGACCTATCTTTCAAGCGCGAAATTTTTCAATGTAATGCATCATAAGTATATACTACCTATCTATGCAGGAATGTAAGAGCGCATCGTGTCCACAAGTTCTTCAGCAAGGTGTTTTAAACAGATTAGAAAAAACAAAAGCACATTCAAACCTGTGTTCAAACACTCCCATAGCATTTCTTCTGCAGTTAGCAACCTATTGCGTGATTCGAACGTTTATAGGTGACGTTCTACAGAAAATAATGACGCGTACACACGTAACCATTCATTCATGCCCCGGAAAAAATTGTCATTGTTTTAATACTAGGATCTGATGCATCCTGCTATCTAATGGGATTATTGGGCGAGAAGTTGTTTGGCACTCAATGGTACGTATCAATCAGTTTAATAATAATTTATAACCCTACTGACATTCGGTTAGTAGCAGAAATATAAGAGTTCGCATAACGATGCTCCAGCAGGTTGTAAGTCAAAAATCAGCGGGTTTTTTCCCGTATTATTAACACTTAAAATCTAGTTTCAATCTCAAGCGCTATTTTGACAGGTCCGGTGGTCGAGTGGCTAGCAATGGTCACTTTATCTCAAGGGCCGCGGGTTCGAATCCTGCGCAAGGCAAACATTTGTGTGCATGAACATGTCTGTTTGCCTTGGTCTGGATGTTTTCTATGTATAATAAGTATTTATTTACAAAAAAAAAGTATTTAAGTATATTTATCAGCAATCTAGTCGTAACTATTAAGTAATCTGTGACTGTGATCTAGTACCCATAGTACAAGCTTAGTTGCCTAGTTTGGGACTAGATGGCGTTGTGTGATTCGTCCAACAATATTCATTTATTATTATTTATTAATTAATGTCTTACCCGTACGGGATCCAACTCCGAACTGTTTATCGACAACGGTCGGTTTAAAATGCCCTTCCAAGCTGACTTTCAGTGGTACGCCCGAAGATCTAACGGGCGATTCCGAAAGCATGGAAGAACTAGAAATTAAACCAAATACTGAAAAGTGGAAGATTTGCGAAAATTTGCGAAAAAAAGATTTCGGTAACCCGGAACAGTTATTGGTCATTTACCTACACTAATTAACGGGTAACGATTAAAATCTTAGTGGTGGGACTGTGAGAAAGCTATGTGCACACAATTGAATCATTGTCTACTTTTTTCCAGTTGATATATGGAGCTGAGATATGCAGAGTGTGGGAACTGTTGTGGTTGAGCGGTGCTGGTGTTTTCCGACATGTCATCTTCGAGCGTGGGAGCGAATAGGTACCCAATTTAGGTTTACTTCATGATATGATTTCTTAATCAATTTCTGCAGATGTTTAGAACTATCTTTTTATGATATAGATTCTTCTTCTTAGTCGTACACTCTTGTCAGAGTGGTCGTGATTGCGCAGATGAGGTACACGGAGAGATGTTGGTTGGGTCGTAAACTTTCTCGAGGATTGCTTTCCTAGCGATTTGCTTCCACTCCTGCCTGATATAGATTCGGTATGTGGTAATCAGGTAGGTAATTCTTAAAACCATCAATTATTGACTACACCGTAGGACGCTGCTGGCTGAAGGCCGCTGACAACCGCTGAATGCAGATGAAGAGGCTTGGTGAAGACTTATGTCCAGCAGTGGACTTCTTGTAGCTGAGATGATGACTATTATTGACTACACGGCAACATCTTTAATTGAATGAATTCTCTAATGAAAGTTAAGATTTGGTAGTGTTTATGAAGCAGGATTGTTATCATTCTGAGGGTGACATCAAAGAGCTTGATTCACTTGCCCTTGCACACTGACTAAATCAGCGATTTTAATGGTACGCCCGAAGACTCGCACGAACGAGCGATTCCGAAAGCACGGAAGAGCTAGAAATTTTTAAAATCAATCAAATAATGCGATCGTGGTTGTTTAACTTGCGGGTTCATGATTTAACATCACAGATTTTTTTTTTTCATTTTATTTCTGTATTTAACACACATTACCAACCACGCGGTCATCATTTTGGGGGGTTATTTGACAAACAGAGAAACAGCACAGAATAAATAATAGTACTACGTAGAAACAGTTTAAATTGATAATATTTCTGATACTTAATGAATTTTACTGATTGTAGCTGGCTTCAAGATCTGACAAAGCGATTGTCATCCATAGCAGAGATTAAGTATGTTTATTTCCTTTATTACTTTGAATGGAGAGATCATTGTAGCCATGTAATTAACCTTTGTGACGCACACCTTATATGAATGATAGAAGGAAGTTAACTTAAGTATTTATGCAAATCTCATGTGGGCAGTTACTACAGTTTTTCAGAATAAAACCAAATGTATAATAAAAGGCTGCGAGAGGCTGGGGACCGTGCGAAATGGGGAAATATTGTGAGAGGCAACGGTCACCTTTCAAGGACACTGCCTACAGAAATGAAGTGGGCGAAGAAAGAGAGAGATAATGAAAGGTATTAAAAGACAGCAAATAATAGTTTAACCAGTCGTGTTTCGTACAATTAGTGACGAGATGAGGACTCGAAGGACGAGTTATTCGCACTCGCAAAAAAAAGCGCTTCTAATTCATAATAATCACTTTACTTCGCACGTCACTAAAATTATTGTCCAAACCTGTATATTACTAGCCGAATATGAGTCAAGTTTTCGTAGTATTTCGTGAAGGGATTCATAAGGGATTTACTCGATTTTTTATTAATCAATAGTATTCACATTGTAGTATTTCAAAACGACGCTTACATTATATTGTTGGCATAAAAAAATGTTCTTAGTTCTCTATCCTAGATAACTCTTTCATTTAATTTTGTTGGTTGTACCTACTCGTTGAGACTAAATCGGAGAGCTCAACTGTCACTACGCAGTTGACGCAGTGTTCTGAGGCAGTGTGCGACTGTGTGAATAGTCAGTGAATAAATGCAGGTATCGAGTCAGCAATGGTCAATTATTTTAGCATTTTCTTCCCTTTAAAGCTCTACAAATATGTTTTTTGCATCGTCAAATCGTACACTTCGTGGAAATTAGTTTTTCGAGTGGTAGAGCATTTATGTAATGGTATAGCTCGACGGTTAAGTAACGCATTGCTGCTTCATGCCGATATTCTGTAAGAGGGTTCTTACGGAATATTAGCGTGGAACAGCAATGCATTTCGTTTGGTGAATGAGAAGGAAACCCAACTCTCATACAACTCTTATCTCAATTTTCCCACCTGCCTTGTATCGGGAAACGTATCTATTGATAGCAACGCAACGGTGATACTGATGTTCAATAGCGGTAACAATTTGCATCAGTTGGTCAAAGTTCAAAATGTTTATTTGCAGATTAAGTGTACATTAGGGTCTTATAATATTAACATACACTTACAACTTAATCACCCTTTTTAGGGTTCCGTAGTAAACTACAAGGAACCCTAATAGTTTCGCCATGTTCGTCTGTCCGTCTGTCCGTCCGAGGGCTAGCGCCTAGACGCTTGATGCTGGAAAGCCTCCCCTACAGATAGAGTATGGGAATGAAAATTTTTTTTCGCACCGATCCCACCTTGTCTCTCAAAAACATTGAGGGTGTGGGAAGATCATTTGCCGATACAATGATCCGTTTGCAAATTATTTACATTTAACGTGTCAATTTTCGTTTTGCACGGTGGTCCCTCCACTCTATCTCCGAAAGTCTTGAGTTTAGAAATTTGAAAAAATTAATGGTACTAGTCCATATAGTGAACCTACAAGGAAAACTATAACGGTTAAGTAGGCACTACTAGTTACCGAGTAATAGCCGATGAACTTATGAAGTAAAATATCTTTGACGAAAACGTACAAATGTCATAGAAAATGGCATTGTACTCATCTGCAAGCAATAAATGCATAGCCAATACGGAACCCTATATTGTGCGTGGCCCGACACGTACTTGTCCCGTTTTTTAGATTGGTATTTGGTACAAAATAAGGGCGCACAACTACACATTGATTGATAACAATAATTTATGATACTAGCGAAACCTGAGCTTCGTTTACGTGTATCCTGCTTTCCCGTGGGAATTTCGGAATGTATTATACATAAAAATCTTCCCCTTGAATCACTCTATCTATTAAAAAAAACCGCATCAAAATCCGTTGCGTAGTTTTAAAGATCTAAGCATACATAGGGACATACGGACAGACAGCGCGACTTCATTTTATACTATGTAAAGGTAAACCGCTTGCTTGTTTGCCCGCTGAACAAAAAAAAACCCTGTATATAACAGAAACTACACAGAAGGCCTGCCATTAAATATATATTGCGAATGGATTGTTAATAATTGGGCGATTTCTTTCTTCATACCGCTGAACAATGGCATAGCTTCATGTAATCAAAGCGCCATTATAGAAGTTTTCCTGCAATACATACAGACAACGGTTGTAATTAACAATTTCAAATTACCGTGGTTTAAAAATAATGTTCTATTTTTTTATAATTAGGAGAAAGACGATGATAATAAAAATACTGCGATACATCCTGTATTTTTCATGTATTTCGTTCTTTCAGACCACATTTCAAACTTACCATCTATGAAATACAAATAAGGCATAGTCATTTGGTGTTCAATGTTTATGTTCTGCGTGTTTGAATTCAAAACGAGATATTTGGTTACTTAAATAATCATGTTTTGGAATCAGTGCCTCAAGGCGTGATTTCTTGTTTTTTTTATACTACAAAGTTGGCAAACAAGCATACGTAGCCTATAGACGCTTGCAATACCGAGGGTATCACTCACTCACGCATTGCCAACCCTCCCAACCACCCCAAGTGGAGCTCTGGAGACCTTACTGACCGTAGAAACACATGGCCGAGACCAATGCTATTTGCTAATGCTAATTGTTTTTCTGTAAGGTGCATGGAGGTCCTTCCCCAGAAGGGCTGCTCCGATTTGAGCGGATTATCCGCTGTGCCCTACCTCTGTTATTTTACAAGAAAGGACAATTCAGAAAAGTCGGCATTTTCCTGAACTAAAAAATAAAACGTTTTGCTTATTATCGATAATGCTGCATGCTGCCAAAAAGCAAAAAGTTATATTTAGTTTCGTCGTTGTAAAAATATGAGAGCAAAGATCATAAAAATAATTACCTAATTAGTGGATCTCATCATGCCTGCCTGTTTTTGTATCATACGTACCTACTTACCGAACATTGTCATAAAACATCGCCTAGTCACCCAAAATTGCACACTTTAGGATGAGAAATCAGACACGAAATTGCTCTAAACACTCATATTCTTGATGTTAGATAAATGACTTCCTGCTACCACAATAGCGGGGCGTCATTATTCGCCGCTCTACAAGAATAGGCCGCCTGCCGTGGGAGTCTCTCACGACTTTATTACGAATATATATTTTTCTGTTTTGTTATAATTAACAGTTTTTCTAATAGACCGCTTTTACCTTAATTGTTCGTGTGCCGCTATGTGTACCAAATTTTGATTAAAAAAAGTCATAATTTTATATTTTTTTATAGCATTAGCCGATGACCCTCCGAGCAGTTTTATAATCCATTAGGTATCCTATTTATACACTATTTCCTACGTAATCATAATCATCATCATAAACCATTTAAACCTCTTCTGTAGTGACATCCATAGTGACATCCACGACAAGGCGTAATCTAAGGAAATTATGTGAATAAGTAGTGGATATTGAAAGATAGTGAATTGTAATGGTAAGTTGAAACTCTACTGACTCTACTGTTGAGGTAGGGCACAGCGGATCATCCGCTCAAATCGGAGCAGCCCGTCTGGGGAAGGACCACCTTACTGAAGATCGTAGCCAAATAGCATTGGTCTCGGCCATGTTGTGTTCCTACGGTGAGTAAGGTCTCCAGACCTCCACTTGGGGGGTTGGGAGGGTAGGCAACGCGTGCCACCTTTGTGGTATAAAATAACTCACCAGTGTCTCTTATACTTACATCCAGAATGTATCCTGAAACATTGAATGCTTTAACCAGGATTATTAAAAATGCAACGACCAGTGAAGCACATTGACATCAAACCTACAACTGTCTTGAAATTCTTGGATTGCAAGAAGAATGAAAATGTCTTCCTCTTTGGCAACATGAGCGTTTAATAAAAGACATTCTATTTGGTAAGTTGTACAGACGTTTAAAAGTTAATGACACATTTAATTATTGCTCTGTCAAAGTAAATTAAAAGAAAAGAGAGCTTGAGATTTAACGTGGAATTAAGATTAAGATGCGTTTCTACAATTTATTGTCTTGATGGTTGACTTTCTTTTCCCTTCCCCTGCATCAATCATAGCTATTTTGTAGAACCTACATTATGGATAAAACTAGCACTGAATAGGTTAGAACTGGCGTTATGGAAAAATGAAATAAAACACAAAATTTCATTGTGACTCATGTTTACAACCACTCACAAATGCAACTTTTGACTTTAAAGCGAAGAACAAAATAGATCATTGTCTCAACTCATGGCATAACATACACAAATTCAGATAAGTACTACTTTAACCACTAAATAATAAATACAATGTGATAACTTATGGTTCGTGAATACCTAAATTACCTCCCATAAGATAATGCATAGGTACACGTGTCGCCTATTGAAAACAAAAGTTGAGAACCATTTTTAACCAAAACCATTTTTAACTAACCGACTGTTGAGGAGGACTATTTATTGTAGCAGTTGATTTGTTAACATTATGTTGCATTTAATATATGTAAAAATTTAAAAAAAAGATTTTTAGATCACTTTTGTGTTCAATTTACGAAATTGTTTATTAATAACGCTATAAACTTATTAAACGATTAATATTATCATTTTATATAAAAATAATTCATATCTTTGTAGTACCTAAGGACATTTTTTAGGTTAATTGTATTTAATTTAATATTCCACTACACAGTGCAATTATTGACACAAGTGATAGAAGACTTTGCCATTACAAAACTAATGCATTGAAATGTATGATTATACCTACATATAATATAATAAAGGATACCGTATACATTATGGTTAATAGCACCGCAAAGCTAAGAGTTATCAGCACAAGCCGTATTTTAAAGCGCAGAGGACGCGTATTCGGTGCCGTAGATGCTGATTTTTGCGGTATCGAAATACGGGCGTACAAACACACGTACAAAAGGGCGCTTGCTTGCTGTTCACGTAATCGTACTACCTGTAGCACAGTGACGCGCGTTTCACCATCACCCCGCGTGTTTAAGTTACAAGTTATGTTCAAAATCTCGTTTGAAGCGGGTATAAGCGTGTCGTCTGCGCGTATAAAATTCGTCGTGTGATTTCGCTCGGTGACGCGACGGAGACGTAACATACAAAATGATTTATAATAAGTAGTGCGTCCACTGCCATAGATTTCGGGACAAGCCCTTTGTATCTTTAATAATGAAAGTAACAATCGAGTCCACATCGCAATTTTGATGTTTTGCGCTTACCCTAATGTCATAATAAGAAGAAGAGATAAATGGTTAAATTCCTATTAAGTACTTAAATAAAAGACACGGCTTATATTGAAAAATAAAGCGTGATAAAAGATAATAAAAGAAACTAGTTGATCGAAGAAAAGAAATAATGCATGTTACGCTTGGTGTGTAGTCGACAGTTTGCGACTCAATTTTTTTTATCTATGCAAAATCAATTAAATGTTATTTCTTTACATTTAATGAAGAGACGATGAAAATTGTCATTTAATTTCAATTGCCTAATCAACCACTAAATATTTTTATTCATTGAACGGTATTTATATATAACGAATGCTTAGTATAATAATATTATAAAGCAATTATAGAAAACAAGATATTGATATATTTCTCATAGTACCTTTGTAACCTTAAACCTTTCACCTAAATAATATAAACAGATCTTATTTCCAAATAATTCTACTGACTACGGAATGATTACAAGTCAATGTTATAAGTACAAAAGAAAAATGATGGACATGGACAGCCATTGGGTTACGCACATGAGAATTTGGGTTTCGTTGTTTTTCTTAACTTGCTTGACCCATATAGTAAACAATCTTAGCGTCTTTTTATTCAATTATCCATGTGTAAAATCGACAAATCGCCAGAATACTAAGAGTATTGTGTTAAATGCCATTTCTAACTATATTATTGTTATTTGGGTGTGAATGATAATTTTAATTGCCTATTTTCGTTAAAAAGACGTGCTAAGATTGTTTACTATATGGGTCAAGTTAAGAAAAACAGGGTTTAAAATTTGATAAACACACACGCCGATCGGCATTAATACCGCTTCTATCCCAAAATGAGTGTATGTCAAGAAGTAGGTATCTTTTATTGTTTATTACAAAACAAGCAAACGTTGAAAGAATCCGGGGGAAATAGTAACATAACTATGTAATATACTTAGTCAAAATACAATGAGCAATAAAGTGCCTATTAAGATATCTTGCAGTTAACTAATAATTATATTTTAAGAATAAACCTGAGGAATATAATAATAAAATAATATGCAAAATAAAAGTTGTGAGATACATAAAAAATTACGTGGTTATTTATTTGATGAATAAAGTTACAAGAGCATAGTATATGGACGGACTTAATGTGTGTATTAAGATAATACAATAGGTTCTTTATTATGTTTAAGTATTTAGTTAACTATTAATAAATGTCGAAGCATTTTATAATATCCATACATTGTGCATTAATTTCTATTTTTACACATATTTCATTATACATTTTGTGATGTACAATAATATTAATTAACATGCGATATAAAATAAGCCTTGGAATTCATTGGAATGTTTCAGTGGCGTATTGTTTAACCATTTTAATTCTAAACATTTCGATCTCACTTCGCACTTATACACCAGTTAAATACGCTATAAAAGCATTCTTATTATAAGCAGATAATTAATAACCCTCCTTTGCCTTGCGCAGTCGGGTAAAAACTGTCCATATTTTAATAAATAAAATCTTATTATTGCCATATCTCACTTGCACCTATGTTACTTCACTTGAAAGATTAATTATTACACATGTTGAGCATATAAGCGAACTTAGAAGCGAGCGTAAATTTCGCTCACCTCCTTACACAAACCGCACTAGCTCATTTGATGATAATTTATGAGAAGCGTTCTCAAACGAAATGAGTGTTAGCTTCGCTCGCTCACTCACTTGACGCGTACAGAACGTTGTTTATTCATGTTAGTGAGCATAAGCGATATGTATGAAGTGAGCAAGTCGTCCATCTTGTACCCAAGTGAGGTTTCGCAGAGCAGCTTGGAGCCTCGGACGAGGTTTCCAATAGTCATGTGGAAGTATGTGTTGCCTGATGACCAGTTCGATATCCGCGTGAAAGGATGCGTTACCAGGATATCCTAAAAATGTGATATGATTAATTAATTTATTATTTATCGCACGATTGGGAGTTTAATTGGCGGACTATACTTAAAGGCGTTCTCTACCAATCAATCAAGGTAATACAGAAATATTGTTGGCGGATCAAAAATGTATGCAAATTAATCAATAAATATGATTTTTAAAATAAATTTATAATACTTGCTGGTAACTAATTACCAAAGAAACGGCGGCAGTGCGCCACGACTATGACGGCCGGATAAGTTATATCTAAAGGTTTTAACAAAATAATAACGTGTGAAAATAGTGATTTTGCCCTGCAGTAGGAGTACATAGAGGCTCACAAAAAATTAAAGTGTTTAGTCTGTCGGAACACAAATTATTTTCTTACCTTAGATTGAGGATGTATCAAGCTTACGCCGTGCTTATTGATAGCGATTAGAAGTAACTCGGGGTAATTAGGCTCTGTGGTCTGCTTGACTTCAAAGAAGGCCGAACCGAAGGTAGGCCACCGATATATAACTTTGAGGAAAGTGATCTTGGCATCCTCAGGCGTCATCCCCGCATCTTGATTGTACGAGGCGACGATGGCTCGCTTCCAGTCGGCCGAACTTTGCAACTTTACCAGATCTGCTGGTATCAATTCTCGGAGCATTTGTCTGTAATGTGATAAAGAAAAATCATATTATAAGCATGCATAAAGAGAGGTAGGGCACAGCAGATAATCCGCTCAAATTGGAGCAACCCGTCTGGGGAAGGACCTCCACCTTACAGAAGTTCGTAGCGTAGCCAAATAACATCAGTCTCGGCCATGTTGTGTTCCTACGGTGAGTAAGGTCTCCAGAGCTTCACTTGAGGTTGGGAGGGTTGGCAACGCGTGAGTCATACCCCCGGTATTGTAAGCGTCTATTCTATAGGCTACGGTGATGCTTACCAGGCGGGCCGTAAGGCAAACTTTGTGATGATGGTTTGTGAATTTAAGATACTACGTGATAAATAATGTTCGGAGATTGCTAAACAGACTTCACGGTTTCTTAAAAATATTTTTTTTTGAAACCGTTTAACTCAGAAATAGTGATGACACAAGTAACTAGTAAAGTAGGAACTAGGGGATATGTCAAGTTAATAGGAACATTACAATTGGAATCACGTAACTACGTATTAACGATGTTATATGTATGCAGTTATACTGACGGTATGGCCTGCAACTCTTGTTTGTTGTCTCCAAATCGAGCGCGATATGCGAGAGCCGCCAAACGCGCAGCTTCATCGCGGCCGCAGCGATGGTAGCCGCGCAAAAGTTTCGGCAACTCTTGATGGAAATGGAAGATGACGTCCGCCGCACGATCTTTGCCCGGTACAGTGTTTGTCCACAATTTCTTCATAAAAAATACCTTTAAAACAAACAAACACCAATAGATAAGAATTAACTTTAATTGTTATTCTTATCGAATACATTAACGGCACCTTTGATTTATTTTTATCAATAAATATCAAACTAATTTACCTGATAAGTAAACTGTGGGGTAATGCCGTCGCGCGTGGGTCGAGCCTTCTTGATCCAATCTGTGAGATGTCTCACAAAATCGAAGAAAAAGTCACCCTCTGGTACCGATATCACCTTATCAGCTATCTTAACGAATAAACTAAAACCTTCACTAGATCTGAGATTCAGTCTCTGTGCAATATTTTGACAGAAATCCTTAGCTCTGGTAGACGAGTCCACTTCAAAAGCTTCATCCGTATCATCTGGGAAATACACTTTGTGGAATATTTGAGTTGTTTTATGCTGAATTGCCTCCACTTCAACTTGGTGCGGAGGATATTTCCTTTGTCCGTTTCTTAAAGTTTTCTGAAGTCTCTGAAGAGAGTCTTGAGCGATTGGATGTCTCCTAGTTCTCAAAAATAATGTCAATTCTCTAAGTAGACCTTGGCTACAGGCGAACAGTCCTGTAGCCAGCCACATTAGTTCCCAACCCCTCTCTTCAGACATTCTATTTCTATTATCAGTCAGTTGTTTCATAACCTGACAGTATATCTCATCTCGCAATATTTCATGCTTTAGTGGGCCATCAAAAATGTGATCAGTGTATTCATTCCCTATACGAGGTCGTTTAGAGGGAAGGTCGCCCATATATTTTAGTAACGCTGTAAATGCGAAGCAGGCTTCTTCAGCTAATTCCTCTTTAGTCTGTAATTTCTTTAGCAGCGGAAGTTTTATTGGTTCTCTAGAGTGTCTCCACAACTCTTCGCTGCCTCCACGTTTAGCAGTGGATAATGTAAGAGCTTTAGACACTGTGCGCTTAGGTGGAAGTCTAAAGTGATCTAAAGCATATTCTAATAGCGTATGTGGTTTGTCTCTAGTTTCTGTGCCGTTCAATGTAGTAGCTGGTATACGGCGGCCGTGTTGTGCACCTTCTTGGCAGAATAAGTTTAATATGTCTGGCGGGGGTTTAGTCAGTGCTGGTAAAACGTATACTGTTTCTGCGGGGAAGTCACCCCGTTCCATAGACCTCTCGCAACGCCCGATGCACCAGCCATTATTCAATACAGATTCTCCAGTACTGTCTTCTTCCAATATAATTAGATCTCCTTTTAGGAATGTCAAGAAACTAGATCCTTCTCCAGGTGCCTTGTAATCTTGTAATGCAATCACAAACTTTGATCTCTTTTTCAGACCTTCTAAGAAATAAACGACTAAATCACGAATATCTTCGGCGTTTGGACTTTGGAATGTGAACTCTTCACCTCGGACTGTCGATAAGCTAAATGTTTGTGTAAATACCTTATTAGTTTTTTGACTTGAAACTGTTGTAATTTCTGGAAAAGATAATTCTAACAAAACTTGTTCTTGATCATCAACAACATAGACACCTGTCCAGTTTACGGCGATTATGACATCATTCTTGGGCAAATTAGGGCCAGAATTTCTGTATGCTTCGTAGAACCTAGAGAATAATAGAGGCCATTTGAATTTGGCATAACTGACCACATCTTCTTTAACCCTGTACGCAGGAACTTTTTCTTTTACATAATAGCTTTTCTTATATGCTTGAACAACAAGTGCGCCCCATCTGTCTACTGCTTTTTCAACTCCAGTAAGACAATAATCTGGAATGTAGTTTGGAAGTAAAGTGTACAACCGCTCAGTATTCATATCTTGCCCATACTCAATATAATATTGTTGAGCAGCAATCATAGCTAAATCTTCCTCTTTGTCGCATCTATATTCGCCAAACTTGACACCTCTTACCACTTGTTGGTATATAAGATTAGTAGCTACTTGATCCTCTGTTGGATCGTGCCATGGTGCAAATATTTCTTTCCTGAAAAACAATCTCCATGGCGCATTTCTCTCCTGCGCTCCTTGCTCTTTTGCATACTGCTCGCATTGTGATATAGCATCCATTACGTGATCGCCGCCGCTGCCGAGTGAGCTAACTTTATCGAATAATGCAATATATAATGAGAAGCCAAATTGATCACGCAATCCAATTTTGTCTGACAACTGGTTGCATAGCTCTCTAGCGGTGGTAGCTGAATCAGCTAAAAGAGTTTTTGTGTTGCCGTCCATAAATGTTATAGGAAGCATTATCGGTTTCTTTGATTTTGTAGCTTGAAGTTCCAACCAAGACGGTGGCTGGTTTCTTGTTCCATTATTAAATGTCCTCTTCAAGCGATCTTCACAATAGGGTGCATAACCAGGAGGACCTTCCCGAATGAAAGCTCTCAGATAATTTACGAATTTTTCACTGGGAGCAAAGCATCCAACGCATAGTGACAATAAAATCCAACCTCTAGCGTGAGATGATTTGGATGGATTTCCAGACAATTGTTTGCATATTTGACAGTATATTTCATCTCGTAGTTCTGCTCTGAGTATTCCATGTCCGATTATAAAGTGAAGTTTTTCTAAATTAGATGTTGGCCGAGATTCCAGCCATGACTGATAACTATCCGCAGTATACTCTTCATCCTAAAATAAAAAAACAAAAAATATTATGAACACAGTAACATGCATTGTATTAAAAAATTATAAATAAAGCCATCGTGAATCGTGACTTACCTGCAACTTTCTCCGAACGTCTTCTCCAAGTTTATTTTTCCTCTTCAAAGTCAATGAAACTAGTTTGTGCCTAATCGACCTTGGTTTTTGTTTGTTTAGATAAGCGTCAGGGTCGACGCCCATCATCTGTGCTTCCTGGAACTCTTTAGATCTGATAAAATTTCGTCCAAGCGTTGCCGTCACTTTTGACATAACGGAGGTATTGTCGCGGTCCATAGTGTGGAACCTTGGCTCTGGTAGGTCTCCGGTAAAACGCAATATAGTGATCCATAATGCTTGTGCAGCCTGCAAATGAAAGTTTCGTCACATTATTAATGACGTAGATGTGCACTTTTATCTGATAAGTTATCGCGAATCAAGTAGCAGGCAACTGCATAATCATTTCGCTTTATCTTCAGAACAATCTAGAATCTATGAGATGATCTTACCAATTGGTCACCCTGCGTATGTAGTGGCAATAAAGGATGTTTTAGAGGCTTCTTTGAATATTGATGAGTGACATTTCCTTGGAAGTATGTGGCAGCAAACTTTTGAAACTTAAACTCTGAAAGATCTTCTTCATCCTCTGATGTTGTTTGCATTGGCGTAACCATCTGAAATAATATATCATCTTAATTATACAATGAAGAATGAATATAATATGTAATAAAGATATGTATATTTATGGCAGATTATACAATAAAGCCTTATACAATAATGCTTGATATTACTACTATTGAAGAGCAAAACTATGTGGTTTGATGAGATTAATATTACACCTAAAGTAAATTTTATAAAATTTAATTTTTTTTAGGAAAATACTCGACTTACTACGTAAAATTGTTACAAATTTTACCTCTTGTTGATCAGGTCTTTGTTGCGGCAGATCACTAAAGACGGATGTGTCTTTAGGGGGAGGAGCCTCGCTACTGGAGTCCGGCAGGAAGTCAAACATGGCTTCGACGAGCTTACTGTCGTCTACTGGTTCCTCCTGCTTTCTGGCAGCTTCTTGCAGAATAGTCCGCTTAACATCTAGCTGACGTTTCTCTTCGAGAACCAATTCAGCCTCACGCCGTTCTAACTCATACATTCGCTCCTGTAATAAGTAAAGTCTTATAATTCATTTTATAAGAGAATTTTATGATGCACGTCCTCCCCAATTGTTTAAGAAGCTAAAAATAACTTAATTAAGTGTAATAAAGATATGCGATTAGGGCAATAAAAAGATTACACTTTTATTATTTAGATTATAAACCATAACATAAGTCATTCATAAAACTTCTAAAAGGTCCTTTTGAATTTCTAAACACATTATTATAATTTTGTTGGTAATTTGGAACATGGAACAAGGATTTCCGAACTGTCACTTTCACCAGACATAATGCTAATTATAATAATCACTAACATAGAACCCATCGTCATCATAATCAACACATTTGAACCAGTTATGTATCATTTCACCACTGCACTCTTCACGAAGCGTCCGTAAATCAGCACTCCTGCTTTTGGAGTACATCATAATTTAGTTATTACGTTAGATTCACGTTATTATTGGAATACTGGATTAAAGCATTCGGCCGGCACGGTGCTAGCTTGTGCAATGTTCCGCATGCATGAATGAGTGACAGATAATCATATTACCTCAGAAATAGCCATCAATATTGCACATTAATTAATATTAGGTATAACGCAATTTTTATAGGCTCATTAACAAAAACTAGATTTTATAACCGGGCCTAATAGCGTAAGTATACCTACTAATTTTAAACGCATTTTACACAAGTCTCATCACGATTCAATAAATTAACATCACCTTGTTTTATTGCAGGGTAGGCGGTTTGTATAACAAAGTTTAAGTAATTCACGTGAATTATCATCATTCAATTATTAATCACTTCTAAGTAAAGTTCATAAAATAAACAATACATGTGGACCTCACATCAAACACATATCGACTGTTGTGCCTTTTCTGGACAGCAAAATTTAGGTATTCTTTGTCCTCGATGCTATTATCGAGTGTGATATATATCTCCAAAATATCTACTAATATCTTAGGAACATTTTTTTGTTAAATCTAAACTGCTATCGAACAGCTAAATCGGTGGATTTAATTATCGTTTTGATGAAACGATAACTAAAGATAAAACGAGCCGCCTTTCATACATTGGCATTCGGATAACACATCAGTACATAAGTAAGTACCTCATCTAACACTTTTGTATTCATGAATTAAAATAATAACATGCGTACATTAATGAAAAATATCTTAGATAAGGAATACACAAGCAACAAAGATTTGTCTGTTACCCTATAGTTTTGTTCAGCGATCTCTTTAGCCCGAGTGTTGCCCTGGTGCTGCAGCCGCTGCTCCTCTTGTCTGCGCAGACGCAACGCCTCCGAATGCGCGATTGCTTCTTGTTTCATGCGTCGATAGCGGCGCATCGCGATTAGACGCCTCGCTTGGCTCTGGATCTTAACGATGGCCCACATCTTATGACCATATGAACGGCGAACGAGGTAACCACGTGCTGCAGCCTAGAAATATCAATAAAACAATTAAAATCGAAATTTTGCAATTATGGTCAAAGAAATAAAGGTAATACGTACTTGCAACGAAACAATGTGTCCTCTCAAGTGCCTAAATCGATGTGCCAATACACGAGCTCGAATCAAAGCTTGCAGTCTCGCGTATCCAACCTTCATCTTGTTGTAGCGAATCCTCTGCAATTTGCCTCGCCAGTGACGTTGGATTAGTACCGCAGCAGCTTTCATTTTTAGATATCGTCTACGGTATACCCAACCTCTAATAGACCTTTGCAATATCAAGATTTTTCTTGTAAGCACTCTGTCTCTTTCTTGCTCTAAGAATAAATCATGTGCATCTTTCAAGAATACTTTAGTATGACCCAGTTGATAATCTGATTTGCCAAGAACTGTTGCACAAATTTTGGAGGTTGCTGCTCGGCAGTCGGTTTTGTGAGCTGGAGGAACACCAGGAATTAAAAATCTATATCTTTCAACAAACTCTTTGAAACTATGTCGGATTGGATACCCGGCTCTCCTAATTCTGATGGTCTCCATCATTCCAGAATACCTTAATTGTCGGCAGCAAAGACCTCGATCAAACAGCATAGGCTTTTTGAATTCATTTGGTTTTATACAACGAATGAAAAATGGCTGGCATGTTCCCAATGTTCTCATTAGCAGATCTAGAGACTTCTTAAATTGTGTAGATAATGTTGGGGTACGTTTTCTTGTCTCCGATCCCATTGTAATGTCATCTTGGAAGATGTGTTGTAGAAACTTGTTGGTTGATATATGAATCAACTGCAGTAAATCTGCACTGAACGTGTCTCGGTTTTTCTCAAGGAAACCTCGAGTATCATAAAATACAATTCCGGCAAAATGATTCAGTCCAAAACTGGTGTTTATATCTGACTTTGGTTTGAGGTAGTTTCTGTGAAGACCGTGTGTCTTGTGAAGTTTTGCCAGCATTGTTTGGTCTGTACCTTTAGGGAACTTTGATTCTTCATCTATTAAAGCCATTATATTTAGTTGTTTCAATGCAATCAAATCTAATGCATCTTGATTATCGACAAACTCTATATGCTGCCAATTGATTCCCTCGTGATTATACTCTTCTTGTTCTAATTTAAAAATATGCCTAACAAAAAATTGTTGCAGATTTTCATTTGCAAAATTTATGCAAAACTGTTCGAAACTATTTTGATCGAAATTCTCGAAACCGAATATGTCAAGAACCCCGATGGCAGTACGCGTGGTACATTTCGGTTTGTAGATAGCTGCATTTATTTTCTTCACTATTGTTACGAAAAGTCTACCATATATACCTTTGACAAAAGCATCTCGTATGTCTACTGACTGGTCTCGGCTCAAAGTTGAAACGACTGTTTCCCCGTGAGCGAATAATGTTTTCCTAGTAAGTGCATCAATTAACGACTGCATTGGAACGCCAAGCAGTGTAGCAACTCGTCGCACATTAGCTTGTTCTATTATTTCAGTAGCATCCAAGTTGTCTACTACAGTTGCTTCATATTTAATGTTACCGCAGTGTAAAACGGCTGCTAGCAATTTTAAAATTTCCCATATTTCAGCTTCGGTGAATAACAATACTTTCATTGCAGAGCGGATATCAGCGAATTCGGCGGCATCGTCTCTGCCCTCACATGTAAAACTGCCTCCCTGGAAAATTAATACAAGATCTAATTTTGAGTTAAATATTGGCAATTAGTATACGTATAGATAAAAGTCATAGGTTACATAAATTCCCAAGTGAAATCCCAACGTAATATATTTGAATAACATTATTACGTTAATACTTCTTAGGAATTGAGACCGCTACCCAGGAGGTCCTGGGTTCGATCCCCGGTCATGATGAAAAACAAACTTTTTCTGATTGGCCTCGGGTCTTGGATGTTTATCTATGTATGTATTTGTTATAAAATATAATATCGTTGAGTTAGTATCCCATAACACAAGTTTCGAACTTACTTTGGGGCTAGCTCAATCTGTATGAATTGTCCCTATATAATATTTAAAAAAAAATGTTAGGTAATCCCTTTACAACATAAATTTATGACGTTACTGCTAGTACGTTACCTACATGCAGTATTATAAAATATGCACGTCGAACATGATATAAATTATTTTGAGATTATTTGGTATATGTGTGTCAATATTTAAAGAGAGGATCGAGATAATTTCTATCATGTTTATAGCAGCCTAAAGTAACCCTCAGATGACTCCGCACCACTTTAGAGAAAATAATTTACAGCATTCATTTTAGCAGGATCCTAGCTATGCTCATACGGTACAAATATCCATCCGAACTGTACACCGTACAAACATCTATCGGAGTAAGTGCTATTTTATTCAGATATAATATATAATTTTTGTAGAAAATATAACAAATAAAAATTTATTCTTACCGCTGACAAATATCTGTATTCCGATGGTTCCCCTAATTCAAGTTTCTTTTTCTCGTCTTTCGACAGCCCCGCCAAGAGGCAATAGAACACATGATAATTCCTCTCCTCCGTACCCTGAGAGACGATTCTTGACTTCTCCAATAAATATTGTTCTATCTTAGCACCTTCTATAACACCACCACTGTTGAAGTGTATATCAATATATTTGCCAAATCGTGAAGAATTATCGTTTCGTACTGTTTTTGCATTACCAAATGCTTCCAGAATTGGATTTGCTTCAAGAATCTGAAATATATACCAAGGGTTATTTAGAAAAAAAAACAAAAAAAATTACTATAATTTGTAAAAAAAAAAAATACAGCTAGACAGAGTAATAATAATTCAATAATAATTCTGCGATATAAAGGTGCACTGAGCATGTGCCGTGGTATGATGATGATCTTCAAACTTTAGATAACTTAAAAATTTATGTAAGTACCTACATTAGTAGATAGGTAAGTGTCTATTTTCATTATCAGGTACGCACGTAATATTATTTGATTAAAATCGATGTTAATAAATTACGTTGTTGCTGTCTCTGTACTTAGTGATTCAGAGTGTTTTTGTTTGTATGGCTAAATCATCATCAACGACGATAATACATTTTAAATCGTCATCTTAAGGCATGTACGTAGATGATGATCTTTGTCGCTGCGTTGAGTCACTTTTATCGGCGATACCATGGTGAGTGTTCGGTTGAGTTACACGACCTTATTTCTTTTAAGCACAGGAACTACCGTCCTAAACAGCGCGCACATTCACATACAGTGGACTATCTTAATCCCCCACCTCACACAAAAAGATTCGGTCAATCATTCTTGTGTCGAACCATTGAACGGTGGAACAAGCTGCCAGACGATGTGTTCCCTGCACCACACGCGTATACGACATGGGGTCCTTCAAGCGGAGCGTGAAGAGGCACCTTTCATAGTAGAAGTGACGAGACACCATAAAGGATGTCTCGTCGCTCCTATTCCTAGACCCCAGTGACCTGCGGCCCATCTGGCAGGCGCTGGCGTCATATGCCGTGTCCCAAAAAAAATCTTCATTTTATTCTTCTCTTAACATTAATTGTAACATGACAACCACACGCACACAAATTGACAAAGATTTGGGAATGTTGGATAGAGACCTTTGCAATCCAGAAGGTAAATTCAACATGCAGGATATTTTAATCAATTTTATTTAGAACACCATTACCTGTTGTTCTATCCAGGAATGCTTGCCGCTTATAGCAGCCAGGTATTGTAAGATGAGTTTAGTGGACTCGGTCTTCCCTGCTCCTGACTCCCCGCTGATGACAATGCACTGGTCCTGGCCATAGCGACGCATATGCGCATACGCGTTGTCACCAATGGCAAATATGTGTGGAGGCAACTCGCCGATCTTCCGTTCTTTGTACAGCTTGATCTGATCAGCCGTATATATCGGCAGTATCTGATATGGATTAACTGCTACTAATATCGATCCCGTGTATGTCTGAAAAAGGAGATATTTCTGATTTTAATACCAGTACATTTGTAGTCAGTGTTCTCAAAAATTATCGTTCTCCATATCGACTTATTGTGACGTCGTATTGCTGCTGACAGGGCGATGTCAGTGCGTGCGACTCTCGCTTTTATGACTAATCCATGTTCATCTTTTATAGACCCCAGAGCCCAGAAACATTACTATGAATGCCATCGCCAATTTTGAAAAAACTGTCCATAATCGTATGATACATTGAACTACTAACTACCCTAACCCACAAAGATTTCAGAAACAAGAGTATTTGTACCGTTTTATTGTTAGGGATTTTGTTATTTAACAGTCTGCACCAAGTTTGATGTTTAATCTCGTACTTACATAAATGAGATTCTCATTGTATCTGATGAGGAGATTCCTAAGTATGCCGGCCTCATGCAGGTCGCCAAGCGAGATCATATCCTCGACACCATGCACGGAGGTGGCGTGCATGGCCTTGATGCGGCGTTCCGGTGGAAGCCAGTGTTCCTGGCCATCGTCGTCTCGAACGCGGATACGGCGCCCCTCCGCAGCCAATACTCGCGCGCCGATCGCCACATCGAACTCGCGCCCTGACACCGGCTCGATCCATATGTAATCGCCCTGTAACGTGTTTAAAATATTAATAAATAATCCTTTCTCTAAACCCATCGCTCTGTAACATGATGATTAAATTATAAATAATGCTGAAAATACAACCCCCTCAAATCCTAATCTAAGCAAAGCTACTGCATAAAACACATCCAGCGGGTCTATGTCTATTCTCGTCACAAAAACAGTTTCTATTTTGTATGAGTTAGACATCGCGATTGCATGAGGTTGTAATTGTTTTTGTTACGAGAATAGGAGATACATCAAAAAGAACAGTGAGTTATGTTGATGCACTTAAATGTTTCTTGGCATTGCGTGCTGTTTATGGAAACCTTTGAGATTGAAGTATCAGGTATTATTTAATGTGTTATTAACTTTAAAATGTTTTTGTGCAACTCACTGTATGTTACTTACAAACTTCATTTAATTCACTGTAGACTCAATACAAAGTGTATCAGCTAACTGTATCGGGATTATTGGCAATAGCCCCAAGTTATGAGGTAAGTATACACAATTATCCATAATGATTACTTTATGCTTAGATTGCCAAAGGGTAAAACATTATTCATTATGTTTTTTTTGTAACAATTTATAGGATATAACAAAACTCTTTGCTGTAACAAGCGGGTTAAAAGAATAATGGCGGAAACACACTACCGTGTCGGGGCCTGTCGTGTCGCGCTCTGTCGTGAGTCGTGACGGTGGGTGTGCACACTTACGTGTCGTGTCGGGGCGCGCTTCTGTTCAGAAATGAACGAAATAAACGCCAGACGTTTATTTCTTTCATTTCTGAACAGAAGCTCGCAGTGTTTGCCTTTGTCTGGGTGTTTTCTATAATGTATTAATGGTATTTATTTACAAAAAAATGTATATATTTATTTATTTATTTATTTAACAAAGCAACACAACAGATATTAACCATAAATGCTTAAAATAGTTATGAATAATTTTAACATATAGTTACTTAAGATCCAGATTAATATCCTAAAACGTGTATGCATAGAGAAACAATAATACTAAGACCATTCGAGATGATTAAAATAATGTAACCACACACATACATACATAATACATGCATGTACATATACATACATAAATATATTTAAATACAAAAAATAATATACCATTCATATACACTTATACATACAGTTAGGAACAAGAGACAAGGCTGAGGATAAGCTTGATGGATTTTTTGAATTTAATGTAGTGGTTGTTAAAGATATCAAGATCGGAATTATAAGAAAGCTCGTTATACTTCCGGCACATTCTACCTATAGGGTTGAAGAAAGATATATTGTTGCTGTAAACAGGGAGAAAAAAGATGGGTAGACTGCGTCTAGCGTTGTATTTAGCATTAAAATGTAAATGACATAACAACTGTGGACAATCAAGAATGGAGTGAACAATCTTGAACAATACAAATAAATCCTGTTCCATATCTAATAAATCCATATAAGTATATTTATCAGGAATCTACTACCTAGTAACTCATTATCACGCTGCAAAAACAAATTTAAAAAAAAGCGTCCACTTGTTCGCGACACGAACCACGCGCGGGTATAGAAACATATTTGCAGGGCGTGTCGTGTCGCGTCATAACCCCCACCACCGCCGTGGCGCAATCGGCGGCCAGCAGTCCGCGTCACGACAGAGCGAGTCACGACACGACACGCCCTACAAATGTGCTCCTAACCATATAAAATGTATGAACGCGATATGCTTCTGGCGCGACACGACACGCCCCGTGCCTTGCGTTAGGAGCACATTTGTAGGGCGTGTCGTGTCGTGACTCGCTCTGTCGTGGCGCGGACTGCTGGCCGCCGATTGCGCCACGGCGGTGGTGGGGGTTATGACGCGACACGACACGCCCTGCAAATGTGTTTCTATACCCGCGCGCGGCTCGTGGCGCGAACAAGTGTACGCTTTTTTTTTAAAATTATTTTTGCAGCGTGATAATGAGTTACTAGGTACTAGATTCCTGATAAATATACTTAAATACTTTTTTTTGTAAATAAATACCATTATACATTATAGAAAACACCCAGACAAAGGCAAACACTGCGAGCTTCTGTTCAGAAATGAAAGAAATAAACGTCTGGCGTTTATTTCGTTCATTTCTGAACAGAAGCGCGCCCCGACACGACACGTAAGTGTGCACACCCACCGTCACGACAGAGCGCGACACGACAGGCCCCGACACGGTAGTGTGTTTCCGCCATAAGTCAGACACGTACCAAAAACAATGACCAAAAACAAGGATTGAGAATTGTTAAAACTTACTTCTAAAAAACACTTTAGTTCTCTAGATTCATAGAATATCATTCTTTGTAATTAAGTAGTATTGATTTAATAATATGACAAGAGATATAAAATGATTGTTTTTATATCCGGCTACCAAATACATGTTTTCGATACCTATACAATCGGAATATAAACAATCGAATCGATTTAGTAGAAAGTGTGATGTATCGTCCTTATTTGACAGTGCCTGTATGAGCAAACGTTTCACTCTTTAGTTGCCCAGATTGCTATCTATGAAGTAAAAGTTTGGAAGTTAGTATTCAGTTCTCAAATAATTAAGTCTTGAGACCGTGGCGTTTTATGCTCACCTCACTTTCCTATGACAGTAACCTCAGACACAGATCTTGCGATTGGCGGGATTCCCAAAGGGAAATGCTCATACATTGCAATAATTTGCAAGGTAGATTATTAACGTACGTGTTAGTTACGTAGTAACTATTTCGTATGTGGTTGTAGCCATTATCCGGACGCTTAAATTCCGGATAAGATAAATAGTTCGTAAGTAGTTCGTCTAAATATTGTCAATTGACCGATTATACTTTTTTCTTGATAATTGAATCATTACGTCCTACTTGCATGTGTTATGGATTTTGGATTCGAAAATACATAGTAGGTAACCATTCTGCGTTATAGACATCATTGCTCCAATGTAGTACCACGTAGTACTACTTTATATGTGTAGATATGTTTAGATTTCGACAATGTAGGTAGATTATGTAAACATTAAACAATACGCACCTCAAACACAACAGCAATTTCCATGACACAACACCACTATTCTATCATACTAATTTGGAAACAAATACTTTTATTCATAATTAAATATTTTGATTGACACATCATCTGGGAATAATCGATAATTTTATCAATATGACCGTCCGATGAGGTCGCACTGATTGCCTCGAGTGCCAAACATACGGTAAAATTAAGATATCGTTGAATAATGTGTTTAATTCCGGAGGGTATAGCCAGTGATAACAAGCGGGCTATGTCTTGCCTACCAAAAGAGTATTATTACCTATCCCTAAGGTTGCATTGAAAAGATTACCTTTAGCAATAAGGCCGCCTTGTTGCGATTTCACGAGTGTGTAAGATATTTATGTATACTGTGTCCTACTGTATATTCTATATATCTGTGTATAATATCATCATATCAACCCATAATCATCCCACTGCAGGGGCACGGGTCTCCCTTCAATCGAAGAGGACTAAGAGCGATTGTCACGTGCAGCTTGACGTGCCCTCCGAAGCACGGAGAAGCACAATATAACGAAACCCATCAAATCACTGGCTGGGGTCGACGTTGCTTAACATGCGTGTTTTAGACTGCGATACACAGCGATGCCATCGAGTTCCTTTATAATAACTATTAAATTATTGAAAATTATAAAAATTCTGGTAGGAGTAAATTATTTAACACACATTTACCATTCGATCTTATTTATTTTTATAAAGTGTTTTATATAATCGTTACTATTAACATGTAAAAGCGATTAATGATCTTAAGAATTTATTTTTGTATTAAATATTGTATTGGATTTACTGAAAATGAAAATGTGATTTGTCATGCATAATTTAAACTAATTTTTGACTCAATTATAACAGAGTGAAAGTTGATTTATATTCTTACATCTCAATACACATATTATATCAATCTAATGTACCTACAGAATTATTCTAATGTGAATTGTGTAGGTACTTACACTATTATTAAAAAGAGGTAAAGTTTGCGAGGATGTAGGTATAATGTCTGGATCTACTGAACCCATCCCAAATTATAGTCAAAAAAGTCCAATTAAGGCGAGTACCAAATATAGTTTTTAAAAATGACACATAAATACTGCCCCCTATTTTTAACAAAAACAGTTCTCATGTCAATCTCAAGCGCGCTGTCTCATTCGAAATCAAACGAAATAGGAATTGGACGAGATAGTGCGTGTGTTTGATATGAGATTCAAACTGTTTTTATTAAAGAGAATAGGAAATTTTTATTAAAGAGAAGAGAATGTGAAATTAAAAAAAGCCAAGCTGTGGTTCTTAAAAATTAATATTCCTTTAGAAAAAATAATTCTTGACAAACTAAAGTTTGCAATCGACACATCTTTATTCAATGTTTATCATCAAGAAATGTTAACTTCATTAACATGTAAACACGATTATTTGCTTAAGACGATTATATGATTTGGAAAATAAGAGCTTGTAGTGTTTATTTATACAGAAATAATACTTATGAATAATTATGATTACATGTTGACAAGAGAAAGTGCTTGTGAAGGCAGCCTTTGAAGAAAATATTTAATTTCATTTGAAAACCGCTTCCACGGAGTTATAAGTTTTATTGATAAATACATTATCTATTCCTATCATCGACATAAAGTATAGACAAGCTGTCCGGTGGAGATTTTGCGGCGTTGCGATGGTGCACATGCACACCACAACCCTTCAGTCAGTTGCGAGCGAGCGACAGAAGCAGTGGTGTCCAATTGACAAAAACGATCTGTTAAAAAAAATTGTAAAAATCTCAGTACCGGACAGCTTGTGTAGTGTTGTGTGCAGCAACTTTTATGTCGATCATTCCTATCTTCCCTCCTTTCCCCTATTCAATTTAAAAGCGGATAACTTCTCTCCTTTCCCCTATTTTACAGGCCGCTGCTACGAAGTACTATTATTTATTTTATGCCGCTGCCAGCAGATCGCATTGGCGGCGTTTGGGGGAGGCCTATGTCCAGCAGTGGACTTCTAACTGAGATGATGATGATGAATAAGTTCCTCCGCAGTCGAGACTGTAGGCAGCTGTGATTGCTTACTATCAGGGGTACTGATGCTGCCAGGTGCTCTTATTCATCCTTGTATATCATAAAAAATTATAGATGTCCGAAAGTATTTGTATATCATAATTAATTTGCAATTCAATAAGCCGTATGTGGATTGGAAACGGTCGCAACTTGTATGTCCACAAGTCCGCTAAGATGATGGTACTTTCGGTACCGGTTTCCTGCTAACCAACTGATAATTTTTATAGCTTTCTAAATAATTTGATATTATTATGAATTCTGTGATTATACTTAAATAGCATGTTGACTTCGCTTGCATGGATACATATTTTTCATACTGCTATCCCACCTTTACTTTCAGGAATAAAAATATATCCTTTAAGAACGTTTTTACTATCTGTTCGTCTATGCGCTGATTTTGTCGGATTGAGTAACAAAACATTCTTCAAACAGGTATAATTTTATTATTTAATCCTATTATACATCAATAATTTAAATACGTTTTTGATTACTTATAAAATAATTAAAACTTAACTATTATCATAGATTTCCGTGGCACGCCAGGGTAGATACCCAAAATGAACAGCAATGTAGAACTTATTTATTTGATAAATAGTTTTTTTTTAAACTAAATTTTTTGATGTTGTTGCACCTGACGGTCAAGTCAGTCGCCTGATGTAAGTAAATATAAAATTTTAAATAAACTTTAACATAATTACATTTCACACATTATCGTCTACGAAAGAAATCCATTATATTATATGCTAAATAGTTATTACTTGTGCAATCGAAGACTCTTAATATTTACATTAATTTAAAGCACGTTATACATGTTTTAATATTTTGCACCTATGTACACAAGAGCAGGTCGATCTTTACATGTCGTACTTTGTACCATTCTTAAGTTCTATGTCATAAGAGCCAAATTGTACTGCAAATGTTAAGCTCAACGGGCTCCTGACATGACTGTACGCATCAAGTGAAAATAATAATAGGTTCGATTTGACGTATGTCTTCATAACGGTGATTTGTTCAAAACCATTTTAATGTTAATAACACGTTGTAAAATGGCTGCCACACAACTAAAGAAGAAAAAATCTCGAGTCTTGTTGAATTATTAAATTATTTTTATTTTAAACCACATGATTTTAAACTTATGTTTCAGAAACTGGCTGTAAATCAACATATTTAAACATTCTCGCTGTTTATCCATTTGAAGAGTGTGCGAAGCCATATATTCGACGTTACAAAAAGTACTTGGCAAATAACGCCTTCTATAATAAAATAAAATGCTTTGGCACTATGATATTTAAAGCCCAAGGTAAAATATCCTTATAGAACTTAGTAATCTACTTTTGGTTGTGAGTTGCAGCCCAGCTCGTTCCTATCCCGCCCACTCGAGCCTTGTTTACGACTCATTGTGCGCGAGCGCGACCACTCTCGCTCTCGTTTTGGTAATCGACTATGCCTTGCGGTCACCAATAACACGAGAAATATCTATTGTGAATGTAAAATACTACTTACTGCATCAATTTTCACAATTGACGATAAATAAAAGATAGAATTTTTATTTGTTAACAGCTACACACGGAACAAGTTTAGTCATTATTACTGTCAAATTATAGATAGACTAGCTTTTCCCCGCGGCTTGGCTCGAGTAAATTTTATGACATAGATCTCGTTTGACAACAAAACAACCCATAGCGCGACTTGTGGCGCCATCTGTTTCCTGATACAGCGCCCTCTATAGTAGAAAAAATATTTTCCCATTGGAACAACATACTTTCACGGGATAAAAAGTAGCCTATGTTGGGCTCTGTATCCCTAACAATATGTATGCAAATTTTCATAATGATCGGCTGCTTAGTCAATCCGTGAAGGAATAACAAACAAACAAACTCACTTTCTCATTTATAATATTAGTAAGGATAGAATAAGCTTCATTTGCAACACACCAACAAGTGATACAGTAAACAGTAAAACTTACAAACTAGTGTATAAGCAACAAGGCGGCCTACCTTATGCCTTGAAAAGATTGCTTTGAGCAAAAAAGGTAACGAATTTCTGTATGGAGTGGGTGGGTTATCGAAGAACAAAAGAGATGACTTAATACTTATTGTGGTATTAAAACTAAAATGCGTTTCAGAAACTGCCTGTTACTCCTCTTAATATACTCATTAGTCTTTTAAGTTGTTAAGTTATACTTGCGATTATCAAAACTAAATTTATAAATATTAATGATCACACATGTTGACTGGCTGTTGTGAATAATTAAGTGATGAAGTGATTAAATCGCGCAGGAAACGTTTTAGGGAGCCCTAAGTCCAGCAGTGGACTTCTTGTGGCTAAGGAAAACTTGTGAATAGCTCTTAGTTATTATTTTTTATACATATTGTTAATTTAGCTGTAAGTTTTCCGAAAAAAAAAAATAAGATGACAATGATATAGACTACCCAACTTAGTTAGTCATGTGTACAATAGCACATTAATCACATTGGTTGTAACAATAATATTAGTGTGATAAACGTGGGGTGAACGCCCTGTTGGACGCCGGCTGACGGAATGTGCTCTTGCCAAACGCACCGATCGGAACTCGCCGAGAAAATACGACAACCGTACCGATCCGCTATACAGGGTGCTAATTAGGCACCAACTACTGATACCTAACTCACTACGCTCAATCACGTTACTACGCAGCCAACTAATCAATTTCATTGCATTCAATTCATCAGTCGCTGTCCAATTTTCTCCTAATCACTAATCACACATTCAGGCAAAATCGACTTGACAGATTTGCTTGTTTGGTACACTGGTAGTTTAAAACACTGGACCGAGAATAACGGGGTCTCGCAAAATTACTTGAATATAAATTAAAAGAAAAAAAAATATTTTTAAAATCAAGCTTTTATTTAATTGCGCTAAAAAGAATAAAATAAACTTTTCTTTTAAAACTTTTAATTACTAACAATTACTCGTTACTCGTAGTACGAGTAAATGTTAGTTTGATAATTATGTTTTCTTATACAGGTAAATCTCGCGACAAGCTTTTATGTCATATAAATTGTGTAATGACGTTATAAGTTGATAGTTAAAGTTTTAAAAGAAAAGTTTATTTTATTCTTTTTAGCGCAATTAAATAAAAGCCTGTTTTTAAATATATATTTTTTTTCTTTTAATTTATTTTTTACTTTTTAGTTATCACTGGACAGGTTTCGCAGTGCCATCTATTGTCGAGAGGCGGTACTAGTCTAATGAATTTATTTGTTATAACTAGCACCAGTAATTTGAATACCTAGGTAATTTCCTGATTTTACTACAGTCACCCTGCGACAAACTAAACGGGTTTATGTACCCATCAAAAATAAAATACCGACCAAGGGCAAGTAGAACTCGCGCATGAGGGTTCCTTCCCATAATCATATTAGTCATACTACGTAGTACTATTATCTATTCTGTGGTCATACTATCATACTAATATTATAAATGAGAAAGTGAGTTTGTTTGTTTGTTATTCCTTCACGGCTTGACTAATCAGTTGATCATTATGAAAATTTGTATATATACTGAGAGCCCAACGTAGGCTACCTTTTTACCCGTGAAAGTATGTCAATCCAAAGGGAAAATATTTTTTCTACTATAGAGGGCGCTGTATGGGATGCTATCGGCCAACAGATAGCGCCACAAGTCGCGCTATGGGTTGTTTTGTTGTCAAACGAGATCTATGTCATAAAATTAACGCGAGCGAAGCCGCGAGGAAAAGCTAGTAATAGATAAAATACATTTTCATTCAAAACCGGTATAAAAAGAGCCATGTACCAATGTAAAATGTACCAAGGGTAGGGTCACATTATATTGGTTGTTTAAAGAAGAAGAAGTAGCAACAAATTTACGATTTTCAGATTTATTCCTGTACTTGTGCTATATCATCTTGCTTCTTGCCAAATTTCATGATTCTAGGACAACCGGAAGTACCCTATAGGTTTTTGGTCGGAACGGTTTTGTACGAAAAACGGAACACAAACGGCTGTATCGTAATTTTGTTATCATAATATTGTATTGTCATCTGATCTACAGTTTTAAGCAAAATTTCAGCTCAATCGGTCTTCGGGAAGTGGTTCAAATTTACGTTCCAAGATTCCACCCTTACATACATACATACATACATACTTACATACATACATACATATAGGTCAAGTTAAATAAAAGCTTTTAATAACAAAAGTGTTCCTACATTAATTTGACACAGGTACATCTATACTAATATTATAAAGAGGAAAGATTTGATTGTTTGTTTGTTTGCATTGAATAGGCTCCGAAACTACTGGACCGATTTCAAAAATTCTTTCACCAGTAGAAAATATATTATCAGGGAGTGTCATAGGCTATAGCTTTTCCCGAAATTCAATGTGGTTCCCATGGGAACGAGACCGAAACTTCGGACACGCGGACGAATTCGCGGCCAAAAAAGCTAGTTTTAGATACACAGACACATAATTTTAGTTATAGACAACTGTAGTGAAACCTGACCCTCCAAACGAAGTAAAAATTAAGTCTTTTAAGGTAACTCTAATCACATTTCAACGAAATTTCATCGAATACTAGAGCGTAAATATACAAAATTTGATTACTTTAATTCGTTTAAATACATTGAGAATTACTTGAGAAAACTTAATTCACGTCGTTTGGTCAGGTTTCTCTGCAGCTGACTGTACATTTTAAATAAACAGACACAACATTTTAGGTACAGTCACAGTATTTATGGAGGTGACTGTACTTAAACAGAAACAAAATAGAATATTTTAAAATTACTTAATATGCGCTATTTTTAAAACTACAATCGATGCATTTTTGTTAGTACTATTTTGGCAGACAAAACTTCCCCATCTGCGCCGACATTAACGTACCTATGTTAACTCATTCACGTTATACTTTAAAGGAATTCTACTTTCTACTGTAAAATACTAACTTACCCTAGTAACGATCACCATGATGGCGGCATGTGGTCCTGGTCAGCGACCCGATCTGCAACAAAAACAGCGTTGAATAAAGCGCACTCGTGCTAAGTCGGAGTTCAAAGAAAACTTATTTCATGCACTGTGACAATTACAAACACTTAAATTAAGAAGTATTTTTCACATAAAATAATTTGCACTATCATCATACCACTCCATTTTAATTTATTGTATGACTAAAACTTATTTTACTCGCTAAAAAAACACTATTAAGCCTAAACAGGATACTACGTAAACGTAAACACAGAAAACATTCACCAAAAGTCAGAAACCGCTTCTTAGAAAATGACAACAAAAAAAACTAATTTAAATAGTTTCTTTAAATACTTTTAGATTGGTAGCTAGCTAGGTATACAATTAATTTCAAAATGGATACTACCATTGATAGCCGTGATTCGAATGATATGAATATAATAATGTATAATTTTGTGAGCATTCGCGACACGATCTAAAGGAAAACTAATAACATAATCAAATAAATATGTAAAGTAGCATTGATATACAATGATGTAAAGCGAATATTCGAAGCAATTACCACTTAGAATTGTGTGTGAAAATTGCTTACGTTTATTCTTATTATTAAACTAATGATGATTATCCGCTGACTATGGCATTTTACGCAGCATTCCCATAAAATGTACTCAGCCTATTATAAACCTCGGCTATCACTCGTTGCTTTCGGTGAGAACCAAACATCTTTGTTCAATTAAATGCTCAAGTCTATATAATACTCTAGGTAAACTTTCTTACGTCTACATAAGTATTTTAGATTTCAGTAGGACCTACATTCGGTACAACATCAAGCTACACAGCTGTCAAAGGAAGAGTTTGATAATTCATTCTAATGAACTTTGCAACGTTGAACTTGAAGGCATTCATCGTTTGTGTCAATTGAACGCTAAAGGGATCGAATAGATCCCGTAATTCAATACGTTCGTACGTAAGATGTTCTTGATCTTGATTGACTGACTGATGGTCAATTGGCATTCGTTTCGATCGTTCATACTGCTCATAACGATCCGGTAATATATGAACGGTACACAAGAGTAGTCATCGCATCGCATGCCTGTCGCATTAAATGTGTTACAAAGAAGTGCAATCGTGTGTTAACAATATACTTGTATGTTGCATAATACCGGTAACATATTCGATTGACATCATCATTCCAAATTCACGATTGTTTTTGCTAAAATGAATAAATGGCTCTACTATTTATTTTATTTAACTCGCAAAGTCGGGCGAAAACGAGAGTGTCTTCATTCCATTCTAGAATTCATTCATATCAGCTACAGGAAGACCACTGCGGACAAAGGCCTCCAAACGCTTCCAGACATCATTTTTGTGCAGGGGGTTTTGCCTATACTTGCCATGCTTGGCAAGCGGGTTGATAAAGACAGTTGGCTTGATTAAAAGACAGACCACCGCTGCCCATTCTTTAATATATTTCCGTAGTCGCCTTCCACGACACCCATAGAAGAAGGGGTGATAATGTTCTAAAATGCCGTCACTACACGGTCATTTTAAAATGCAATATATACATATACGTCAATCCTGTGCTGGGATCGAACTCACATCCTCTGAAGCTGGAGGTAGGGTCATTTCATTACAAACTATGCCACTAATCTGTCGATGATTATCGGAAGATGCAATGCAACGCACCGGTCACGGAGAGTGCGCACCGTCATCATTTCGCAACACGCCACTATTGTTCGATATCAATATCTTGTGCCCATTCTGCAAGTGCCACTAAGAGGTTGTACATACAGTATACGAGTACAATACTACGCAAGCTCTTTTACGTATATTCTAAAACTGCTATTTTTATGCCTTATTATCGTCTGGGTCGTGGAAGAGATCGATCATCGTGTAGAGGATAAAAAATATATTGACCTATTTAGTTGATATTTGAAACGAATTTTAATTCCACATCAAGTCTTATAAGCTATTGCCTTCTTCTTTAGTTTGACTGACAGCTATAATTTTATATCTCATTAACTTTAAAAAATCGTTTCCGAAACTAGCTTATAGTGACAAAACACATCATCAGTATGTCACCGGTACTTACAAGAGATAAAACTTAAAACTCATATTACGTCCAGCCAAGCATAAAAACGTGACTGAATTCACGGAAAACAGATTATGCAGCAAGCCGTACGGTCGGCGAAGAAAGGAGTTTAACAGTATTTATAAATAAAAACATGACTTTACTTCACATTTCGAAGTTTAAAACTCTTTTTTTTATTTCTCATAATAAGGTTCCACTGTGTAACTAACAACTATGGTTCTACTAATTTCTTGCCTGTAATGCTGGAATTACGCACATTAAGATAGTTAGTGGAATAAACATGAAAACTAAAATACTTCTATCGATTTGAAAAAGGCGTTTGATACGTGTAGCCATTTGCTGCTGCTGGCAAATCGGAAAGACATAGGAATATCTGACTTAGGTTATAAACTCCTAGAAAATAATTTAGACGACAGAAAGTAAGTTGTTATAATAGGTGTATTCACAAGCAATCCAAAAACTATAAAATGCGGTATTCCCCAGGGCTCTGTATTGGGTCCATTATTATTCTCCATATGATATGTCAATAATATCAGTAAAATTAACTTAACGGGTTAGTTAATCTATAATAAATTTCTTTAAAACAAAAACGAAATTAGAACAACAGGTTGTACAAGTGCTGGTATGATTTAAAAATTGTTGACGTGTAGAAATATTTCCTGTAACTTGTTCTACTTAAAAAATAAATGATTTAATTTTATTTTAATATACCAAGTATGCCGTCGTATAAAAACAGAAAGGTGGGCTCGAGTGGTCACATCATGGTTCCCTAAAGACGTAAATGGGTCTAGGGTAAGCCAAGGATGCGATGGTCGGATGACTTGACTGCTATTTGCGAAGATTGGGGGGAACTGGTATTTATGGGAGGATATGTATGGGAGGTTTTTGCCCAGCTGTGGGTTTGAATAGCTAACAAAAATACAAGTACCTATGCTTTTAAAATATTAAAACAAGTTTCATTAAAAAGTAATAAAAATTTAAATCCATTTAATTGATATATCATTGTATTTCGGGTATTTCAACTTGGGCAGTGAATCACTTCGGGCGATCGTACACGTGCGCACACGCAGTTGCTGGTTCTATGTTCCTAATAGCTATGTGTAAGTGAGCAGCGGAACTAATCGTGCCGGAAGTCCTTTATCTGCAGGCCGTTCATCTCGGGTGGGGCTTATACAAATAAAAATTCATTACTATGATACTACGATACAAACTATAAGTACTTATGTAAAGTATACCAAATGGTTTCATTGAACATTTTATGTATAATATTTTATTTAAGACAGCAAGGCCTAAACTATCTAAAGACAAAACTATGTTAGTCAACAAAAATATACGTATCTATTACGTGTTAGTAACAATTGCTTTAAAAACTACGTTAGTATTCTACAACTAATAGAGTGATCGGGAACGACTTATGAGCGGCTTGTCGAACCTGTCCGCTTTCGCATGCAAGATACTGTTGCGACTACCTCGCACCATAAGCAGGAGCGACGCTGATTTTGTTCGCCAGATAGCATCAAAGCCATCGGTACGCGCTTCGGCGATCATTGCCGACGCTCTGCAGAAACGAGGCAGTTGCAACAATACTATAAATGCATTATTGTATTGGATTCGCAGCGCGTTGTAGGCCTTTTGGGTGTAACTGAACCAAAGGGCGCTCGAGTACAGTGAAGTGCAGAATGCTTTGAAGAGAGTAATTTTGACTGCATCCGTACATCGAGCAAACCTTCGGGCCAGCATATTGGCCCTGACCGACAATGCTCTGCGCTCCATCTCTATATCTACATTGTCTTTCAAGTCATCTGTCACCAGATACCAGTACTTAAATTGATACACTCGAGTTAGAGCAACACCATTAAGTACTATTGGTGGCACAGTATCAGGACACCGGGAGCCAGACCTGAAGACCATGTACTGTGTTTTATTAGTATTATAGATTAAAGTGTTTTTCAGATAGCATGGGTACGGTGACGTTTGAGTTATTCCATTTCACGCATGTTTTATTCGAAACAAAAAACCGCAAAGTACAAAAAGAAATAGAAAAAGAGTGAAGAATAAGCGACTACAGAAAAGTAGTAAATTCAAATTTGCATTATTAATGATACATTTATTTTTAATTCGCTTCAAATCCCAAATGTCACCGTACCCATGCTATCTGAAAAACATTGTAAGCCATACGAAGCAGCGTAAGTTTCACATATACCAAGGAGCCCCTGCAGGGCGCTTACCATGTCGTCCGATTCTTAGTTTATACCAGGGATATGCTGATTGGAAGTCATTTTGATTCCATCCAACATTAGAAATAAATGTTTTTTAATGTAGAGTAAGTTTAAAAGCCCAAATCCTTTCACTCTCATTTTCCTTATCTCTTCTTTCTTTGTAACGGGAAGAGCATTGGTAGCACCTCTGGTGTTTCTGATATTCATAGTCCTCTTGCTTATGTTCATGCCGTATGACACAAAAAACAAATATTTTTCGAATATATACAGCCAGAGTAAGTACAAAGTTATATGATTACTTTATAATTATAGTAGAGTTTATCTTGAGTAAGCCTTAAATGGATTAGCAGGATCATTATACGGATTAAGAGGCCATTGAAGACGAGAGATATCGTCCAGACACAGACATTATAGAAACCGTTTATGAAACCTTGGAAATTATACTGTATTAAAAGTGAAGTTTTACTGTGGCCCTTTGTTTTACACATTAGAGTCGTATGAATAGGAATAAATCAATACAGATAAGTAAAAGTGAATTGTCTTTTTTATTACAATCAGCAGACAAACGAGCAAGCGTGTCGTTATTAAATGGAAAGTTTAAACCCAATTTTGTGTCTTGGATTTATATTTTTCCTGTAATAGCAAGTGTACGATTGAAAATGTAAATAAAACTACCATCTATCTATCTGATGGAAATAACCGCCTACTATAGATTTTAGCAACACCAAGGGCATAGCCAGTACGTTGCCCGCTACAAGGAAGATAAGAATAGAAGATAAGGGATGGAAAGGAGTTGGGCTTCTTAGAATTATACTAAAGAACAAATTATAATAAGATTTAAATTAAAATACAATCATTTAAAGTAGATTTACAGTGCGTGCCTTTCGTCATGTAAATGAGACAAGCCCGTTATGTAACGGAATGGAACATCGAAAAACACATGTCACCGTGAACTGTACACACACGATACATACGTATACACGTTTAAAAAGAATATTGCGTTACATATGTAGGGCCTAGCATTGTTAATATGTGTATATGTACCAAATTACAGCTTTCTAGCACTAGACCGCGGTCAGACAGACGGACATGGCGAAACTATAAGGGTTCCTTGTTAGTTTACTACAGAACCCTAAAAACATCCAGACTCGAGAGAAACACAATGCCAATCTGCCATCACATAAATGATTGCCCGTGCGAATATCGCAGTCGCGCCCTCTAGTGCCGATGCCGAAGGGTACCACCGCGCCACCGCACTAAGCTTGTCAGTCTTGTCAATAATGTCGACATGTTACTAGTAGACAGTGGCAATTTTAGTTCAACTTTTTTAAGCATTCCTACGGAAATGACTTGTCACGATTCCGGACTGGCCCCGTTGAGGAATCTGCGACGAATGAGGTAACTGATCGTGTACCGTCAGCAATGAAAAGTAGAAATACTTTAGTACAGTACACTGCTATGCCAAAAGTAGTCGCCTGGCCTTTAGGGATAGAAATTTGTTAATACATACATATAAAAATAATATCCCAGGTATGAAAGTCGAAGCACCAAACGGCCTAAAGTTTATTTAAAGTAGCTAGTTTTTTCGAGCATCATTGTCACTATTCAAAAATTCAAAATTCATTGAATTTACAAGATTAGTTAAAAATGTTTTAAGATCTGTTCTCGTTGTGTTATGACCGCTAGTTTACAGAAAAAGATTATTGATAATAATTATATTTAAGTTGTTGACTCTGATTGTATCATCCGCATATCTCAGCAGCCAGAAGACTATTGATAATATTTCAGTTGCTGACTCTGATCCTATCGTCCACATTTCTCGGCTGTGACTACTCATTCCTACGAGACATTACATTATATGCCTTATCGACAATCACACTCATTAATGTATCCGGGTGCGGTATAGGTTTCTCTTCAATAAATCACTCGGCATATTAAGAATATTTACCTTTCGTCTAATAGTTTAAGAGGTAGAACATCAATGAAAAATGTTATACAAACGGGAAAAGGCAGGTGAAGTTGTGCGGGTTAATAAAAAAAATGGGAACAAAATATAGGGAGTTGGGCTTGAGAATACAATACGTCGTGACTTCCCTACGAGCCAACCATTTTCATAATAGCTCTACCATTACCATTCGAAAAATGTGACTATGTATGTAGGAGCACTATGTAGGAGCTCGTGCGACGGCGTCACTGTGTGTCGCACACGTAACCAACGTAAACCCTAGCCAGTGTTAGGGTCTACGTTGGTTTGTGTGATAGGTTTCATTATCTCGAACTTCTCCGTGCTACCAAGCAAGGGCACGTTAAGCCGTCGGTCGTGGCTGTTGTAGATGAATAACAATTGCTAAGCCAAGTTGCTGTCAGGCGATTTGAAAACACGAGCTTCCGGATTGGAGCAGCGAGACAGGGTACATTCTAATCCCATTCTATTGAAAACCCGTATTCCTGTTGGATATTTATAGGTTGATATTAATGATATTAATTAAGACAAATTTTGTGGGAAAACCGTGGTCTCAAGATACCGGGAGCAAGACTGAACAACCTCGATTCGCTGACGACATCGTCCTTCCGAGCGATCACCTCGATGATATTCAGCCAATGATCCACGATTTGAACGAAGCCTCTCTACAGGTCGGTTTGGAAATGAACCTAAATAAAACGAAGATCATGACTAACGAGAAGGCATCATAGTCGCAGATGCAGCTAAGCGCGTCACCAGCTAAAGTGGCCAGTGGGGGGGCCATATTGCCCGAAAATTTAGCTCATGGTGCAAAGCGGTATTGGAGTGGTGACCTTGGGAGGATAAACATCCTAGGGGAAGACCGCAAATGAGATGGAAAGATGACGTGAAGAGGGTTGCGGGTTCGAACTGGATGCTGGTGGCACAAGACCGCGACAGATGGCGACAACTGAAGGAGGCCTACACCAGCATGATGGTCGAGACAGGCTGAGAAGAAGAAGAAGTTAGCAATTCGTAACACGTTAGATAAGATTTTCTAGAATACACGCAATGAGAGTAATGTCGCAACACGTAACTATAATGATCGCAAGCAGGTGAACGGTAGAGCGTCCGTTACGGTTCAGTACGGGTCACCGGGGCGAGTTTGCGATTGCTGGAACTGCATTATGCGCGCGCGCACGTTTCTCGTACAGTTAGCAAATGGTTGATAAACAATACCATAAATACCATACCAAATAATACTCTATTTCGTAATAAAAGAGATGGATGGATTTATCAATATTATTGACGTCATAGAAGGTAATTTAAAGCATTAATCTCCTTATTAATAATATCACCGAATGCTTAACAAAAGTAAGTTGTAAATCAAGTGCGTAAAGCGCATCATAAACTCCGAAGATTCTATAATATTTCATATCGTTCGTCTTCATCTTATCTTACGATATCGAGTGATATATGTAGTTTGATGGTATTACTAAGCGATGCAAAGATAATAATATCCTCTTACGATGGGAATGTATGTTACAATCTCAGGATCAGTGTTCGAGTGATTCTAGGAAGTATTTTATTTTATCCGTTTGCGATGTCATAAGATACTATGTAAGTATACATTTTTATATCCAATCGTAACATAACATATTATAGTATCTTTGCTTTGTTTATGGAACAAAATATTTTTCAGCATAAATTTTTTAACACAACGCCATTCAATCCCAAGTCAAGCATCTTGAATGAAAACAATATTAGATGTCTTGCTTGGAATAATCGCATAATAGCCAGTTCTGTTGAAAACAAACACTCAATGTGTTGTGCAACCACGATGTTCATTCATAGTGTGCCGTCCGTGACTGTCAACCGCGCTGCGGTCACGGGTGAGTGACGACAGTTATCGCTATCGTTACAGAAAGAGAGATGACATTTTACAATCACATCTTCACAACAATTGTGAGAGCTAAGAATTAAGTTTTCTCATGTAATTCTCAAAGTATTTAAACGAATTTTGATTACGTCTAGTATTCATTGAAACGTTGAAATCTGATTAGAGTTACGTAAAAAACTCAATTCTTACATCGTTTGAGGTGTCGTTTCTCTGCAGTCCCAAACTAAGAAAACTTATACAATGGTCTATGGATACTAGATCGCTGATATATTTACTAAACTTTTTTTTGTAAAACCAACGACACGACTACCGAGGCTGTCATAACAATGAAGAATCATTGTGAATTTAAAATTAGGTAGTTGCCGGACGAACATGTTTAATTGCATGCAGCCAAATGTACTAATACCAAACATACCTATGTTGAAATATCTTATGAAACAATGTCGATTTCGTTATGTATTCTTCAATATAATAGTCATTGTTGCGGGACATTTATAGCACAGTCCGTGACCCATCCACCTGTCGGTCACGGGTGAGTGAAATACGGCGGCAGTTGCAATAGTTGCAAATAAAAATGCATTTTAAACGTTATGTTACATGACAAGGGGAAATGGTATTTTTTCCAACGTTACTTCACGCATTCCTGGAATTACCGGCTCTAACCTATCATAACACCCTCATACTTGTCTACTGTAAAACGGCTGCAGGGTCTTCAAATGAGACACAAGCTCTTAAACTTTGATCATTTATAAATGCTAAGTAGCGTCCAATAACTGCATAAACGTTTTGTTTGACGTAAAAGAATAATTGGGACTTAAGACTAGGACCCCTTTCACAGATTCTTGATAACATCTAGTTAGACAATATCCCAGATAAAATATCAATTTTGTATAGTCTATCGACTACCTATCTATCTAATAGATAGGATAACTGAAACTTGTCAGAAACCTGTGAAACTGTCCCTCAATATTGATTTTCGTCTCGTAGCCGAAACACAAGTGTGCGACGAAAACGCGCTGTATGAAATTGTAAGTACTATTTTTTTGTTTATATCATCTATATATATAAAAGGAGAAGCTGACTGACTGACTGACATATCAACGCAGGGCCTATACTATAAGCGTTAGAAACTTGAAATTTTGCACAGGGGTTCCTTTTATAACGTAGGGGAGCACTAAGAAAGGATTTTTCAAAATTCCCACGGGAAAGCGAGATATACGCGAACGAAGTTGCTTAGGATTTACTAGTCATCTATATAAGATGATGTAACGTTGGACGTTGTACCATTTTTTATTTCTTTATTATTATGTACCTACTAATACGATTAATTTAAAGACTTATAAGAAAAGAGCCTACTCTTTCCTCAAAGACAGGCAACGCAATTTCTCCGGATGTGCGGCATGCAGTGTTTACTTTGCATCGGGAGACTCGAACGGTTCGTTTGCCCCCTCTAACATAAAAAAGGTAAAATCATTGAAAAGGTGCATTTAATTACCGTCAAACAAATGAAGGATACAAGTTTCCTGCGGGGCTATGGGAAACGGTGGCCACTCAAGCGTGATTTCTGATTAACGGAAGTTTGGTGTGGTATGGACTGGTACATACATTTCAATATTATGTAATTTGATAAGGAAGTTTACTTTCTAATGTTAAAGCAAATATTTTGTCTGCTGTGAGAGAATGTAGTCATCTAACACAAACATTTAAACCAAATCAGATCGCTGGTGATGCGTTGGTAGTGATAGACATTCCTGTAATGACATTTGAGTTTGTTCTCGAGTCTGGGTGTTTTCTATGTAGGTATTATTTATTTTTCAATAATATATCCATTGTCTGGTACCCATAACATAAACAGGTTAACTGGTTAAGCCTTGCTTATTTTGGTACCTGTAGCCGTATTCTCTAAGCATCATTTGTTAACTCGAAAGGGAAGAGATGCCAAAATCTCACCGCGGATTCCGCTTTTGAGTTAACAAATGATGCTTAGAGAATACGGCTACTGGTGAGAGCACTCTATCAGTTGTGTAAAAAAGAACACGCTTTTTATAATATTTAAAATAGTCATTTAAATGCTAATATTAGATAGGATACAAGACATAATGACTGAACATTGAATAATTTTTACAAAAAAATATATACAAAACTATTTTACAAAAAAAACCGGTTCAGCTGTCGCCTGATTGAGTTTGATGGGATTGTTGAAAGATGTATACTTTTTCAATTCACAAACTACACAATTCTTTAATTTAGAAGCTATATTCCACAGAATAAATCAAATTCAATCAAGAATGACCAAAAAAGTCATATCCAATATGCTCTTTAAAATTACAATAATCATTACCATTTATTACAAAATTACAGTGAGATCTTCAATTCACTTTTTCTTGTTTGATGGCCGGATAGACCCTATTATAAGGTCTAGGACCATCATTATAATCTTGAATATTTTATTATCACTCACAAGCACTCGCAGTTGTGCATTAAATACTTATTTTAATGCCTGCACACTAATGACTCTTTTAGCAATAGCATTCAGTCAGACATATATTTAGCATTTTATTGTTTTTATATTCTCACAGATGGTATGAGCAATTGTATATTGAAATCCATGAATATATAAATAAATTATGGTCTGCAAATGAAGAGCGGTAATATAGTGTTTGTCAGAAACCATTATTACTCTTATCTATACATATAAAATCCTTTGTGAAATCACAAACTTTAGATACCTTTAATATTTAGTGAATTAATTACAGAAAGTTTTAGCACAGTTTTAGTGCCTATTTAAAAATATATTGGAATTTTTCCTCTTGCAAAATCGATAGGTAGGTAAAAATGTCAAACGTTTTTGCTAACAAATATAATTTTTTGGCAAAATGAATAATAACATAAAAAAATACGAGAAAGGTTTATGACGTCAGTACTGTATTTGACAATTTAAACGAAAGTCACCACACTCAAAATGAAACTTAAAACATCCCACAGTAACGTTGTGAATTTCTGTTGAAACTCATTATCATAAGGTCATTCATCTCTCATTCATGTTATGGGTAAAGTTTTTAATTTCACTTAAAATAACACGTTCGTTAAAGATCATTGATAAGTAAATTAACATTTTGCGCTTGAGGAAAGTGTTACATTATGTTAGCCACTATTTCATTGCACATGAAAATACTGCTACGATGCTGGATAACGTGGAAATGAGCAGTAAGTACCTATATACTTAGCGCTCATTTCCACGTACATATCTTATTCCACTTAGCACAAAATCTCAAGCAAATTATCCAATTTAAAATATACATCGAAATGAAATAGACATGAATCAATCACAAATTACTTTTTGCGATAAAGCACACAATATAATGTTACCACAATATGGTATCACAAACTAGTTGAAGCACAATCATTGAATTTCACTGGATACCTTGTGCCAAGTATATGGAATACCTAATTTGGGACTAGATGGCGCTGTGTGATTCGTCCAAAAGTATGTTTATTTAACTTGCAATGTATTTAATCCAATGACGTTCAAATTCAAACTGCGCAGCAAAGATTGAATTGACTTTCCTTCTTAATTAAATTAAATTGTAACAAATATCAGTAGGAAGTATATTAATAACCTAAACTTACTAAAAACTATCACTTTTATAAAGGAAAGCTAGAAATTCTGCACAACGAGTTGGCGAACATACGTCAAAGATATAAATCACTTTTTATTTTATATATTTGCATATTATATTTATTTTTACAATTTTGTGATGGAGATGATATGTTTTTACACAACTGCATATATATACCTATATACATCGGTATACGCGCAAACCTGTTGTTCCTGGTACTTTTAAATAAAAAACTAGGTACGTACTCGTTTACGTCAAGTTGGTTGATTTTTACAGAATGGATCTCATACTTTCTTCATATTATTTAACACACAGCACAGGCAGTCACTGGCGCAACTATTTTAACTATTAAATCACATTAAATATGCCATATTATTTTCATAAAAACTAACAAATCTGCTGTATGATTTGTAAAAAAGTGACGATTGGAAAGTGCTTGTAATATGCCTATTTGAATAACAAAGTTTGACTTTGACTTTTCATTACCCTTTGGTAACAAAAGGTCATTTCTAAGTTTTTTTTAATCCTTATTATTAATATCATTTTTTTCTTATATTCACAGAATACGGAATTACTTTAATACAATCCTTAAAAAAAAACAATGCACGTTTGAAATTTTCCCAAAATATATAAATACTTAGGTAAGTATACTTACTAACACAAATACTACGAATGTACAAACTGATACACAGTTAACTTTAAATGCACCAAAACACAGTTAAATATAACACAACAGTAACAATGGTATGACATAATTCCTCTTCGTTTATCAGTGTACAAGGTATCATGATATGAAATTATTGTATAGCAACGCGTAGTTTATTTGCATGAGATGGGCGTCGAAAATGGCTTGTGTCAACAGACGTCGTCGAGTGTCGACAGGTTTATTGTTTGCACTGACGTATCAACCTGCTTACTCCGATTCACTGTGTACGATCCGACCCATACGATATTTTTTATTGGGTAAAATTACAATGATTGAACTTAAATTAAAAATTATACTAGATCCAAACTAAAAGGAACTAATATTATTAAAAAGCCCAAAATGCAGCGTTACCTCGCTGTATGATAATAGAAATGCATTCAGCGAAATTAACATGTTTGATCATTGTAGAGAACTTTGGATTTGAAATGCGTTGTGTAGTACACACCTCGCCGCCTCGAGGATAGGAGGACCATCTTTAGGATGATTTTTGGTTGCAACATCCAACATCTTAGTGGACACATGTGGCTCTAATAAACAAAAATCCTGTTTGGTAATAAAGAAAAGGACGGAGCTGACAAAATATCCGCTTACAAGATGTGCAAGCGATTTTTTTCTAAAATGGTCCTCCTATCTTCGAGGCGACCGTACCTAATCAAATAATTTTAATGGGAATTTATACTACCACTCTAAGGGAATTTATACTACCAATAGGGCCAGGGGCGGCAAGCCGAAGACAGGGTTCTCATTGCTACATTTTTATTATGACTTTAAACTCTTAAACAATATTGTATAGGGCGTTTTTCCAGTACTCCGGCATCCGATTTTTATCGGTCTGGTAATTTGCCGGTCCGATGTAGAAATTCATACTTTAGACATAAAACCGGCGAGTAGTGGAGAAGCGCGTATACTAAAGTATGAATTCTACTACATCGGACCGGCAATTACCGGACCGATAAAAATCGGATGCCGGAGTAGTGGAAAAACGCCCTTAGGGTTCAGATCGGATCGGGTCGTTGAATCGTATGCTATAAGCTTGTCTACGCCATTTATCACCTCCGCGCCTTCTAGACCTCTTCGACATACCTCTTCGAGATGATGCCAAAATGACTAATGGTTATATGAAACATATGGCTCTATGTAAACTGGACAGTATTGTGGGCCATTTCAATTACGTCGGAGGGATGTCGTTGAAATACCACTCTCTTGACTATTTTTTTTTGTAATTTACGAAAAAGAAATGAAAATTTATGAAAATGGGCTAACTTGACCGGCGTCGCGCCACTCTCTCACAAAATAATTCATAACCCTAAGGTTGCCTTCAGCAATAAGACCGCCTTGTTGCGATTTCACTAGTGTGTATGACATTTATGTAGCTGTGTCCTACTGTTATAATAAATAAATAATAATAATAAAATTATTGATAAAACTTAAATCTAAAATAAAAATTTGATAAAATAAAACTATGTAAAAATTAAAGCCCGAGCTAGGAGATTCCTGTGTTTCGGACGAGAGAGAAGAGAACTAATTTAACAAAACAGATAATTAAACAATCACTATAATAATGGAATTTAAAACAAAACTTATTGTGATTTATTAATCTACTGTTGTGAATTGTAAATAAAGCGTATTCTATCTTCTATCTAATAAAGTCGTGAATATAAAGAATCTGTTACGTTCGGTTCCTAACAGAGATCTGCAAACTCATCACTTTTCTCCGTACCATTCTTGTAGCGGGAAACATATTTGTAACCACTTATCAGGTGGTCCGCCTGCTTGTTTGCTTGCCGTTAGACATAAAAAATATCTCCGCGACAACGCAACAGCTGTTCATAATTATGATTTGTAATGTGCTAGAATATAATCGTACACGCAATAAGTCTAATGTCAGTTTACTAATGGACTTACAGCACTTACAGTTTATTATTTCTATTAATTGTTTAATTTTTTACTCGTATTGGCCGTCACAAATATTTATTTTATGAAATAAACACACAAACACGGGTCTATGGCGAAAATTTTTGATAAAAATTTGCAACGTTACCAAGTTGCATGGTGGCTATAGAGTTCCTTTGAGATCGAATGATACATACTCGATGTCCGAGATAGATAAAGTTATACCCGTTTCATACTCATGCCTGTTTCCACCCACGCCTCCTAGCGGTAGGAATAACCTTTTATCATCAAATGTCATACAAATTGTTCCAGTTAGGTTATTCCTAACGCTAGGAAGCCTTGGTGAACACAGGCATGAAAGAGAATGATTATTTTTTCCATCTAATATTGTGTTGTTATGACAACTGTTGTCAACACGATACGATATATATTAGATACCGAGTTATAGTAATATCGATTTTCAACAGTTCTAAGGCTTCCTTATGAGTACACGTTTACGCTTTGCTTAGCGTCTTTGAGAGGTAGGGCACAGCGGATAATCCGCTCAAATCGGAGCAGCGTGTCTGGGGAAGAACGTCCACCTTACAGAAGATCGTAGCCAAATAGCATTGATCTCGGCCATGCTGTGTTCCTACGGTGAGTAAGGTCTCCAGATCTCCACTTGGGAGGGGTTGGGTGGGTTGGCAACGCGTGAGTGATACCCCCGGTATTGCAAGCGTCTATAGGCTACGGTGATGCTTACCATCAGGCAGGCCGTGTGCTCGTTTGTGGTATAAAAAAAGCGTGTTTTTGCGAGAATTCGGTACATTTTCAAGTTAAACAATATTACTAATTAGATCAAATTGGTAAAAATTACTAACGTAAATGTTTATTGATTGCTTTGGTTATGTAGTTTTGATTTTATTACATGAATATTAAAAACGTAATTTGACTTCTAACAAGAAAAGCTATATGAAAGGTCAATGTGTAATTTTTTGTCTTTTTGAATGAGTACCTATAGCTTCTAAAATAAAAGATATAATGAAAAAAAAAAAAAAAAAATTTAATTTGTAAAGCTATTACAGTACTTCAAGATAAACACTTGAACTTAGCTGTGCCTTTCAAGCAAATCGAGCCGTTTTTACGTGAAAGATTAACAAACAGCCATCCATACATAGTATATATTAAAATATTAGTAAGAATAATGTGGGAATAGAACTGGATATCGTACAATATTATTCTAGTCGACCACCGAGTTTGCTCATACATTCGTTATTTATCAAAATATAAATTAATTTATTTCGCTAGTCACGTATACATATGTGACAGTCGCACGTCTGTCGCGTCGACCCTGTTTTAAGTGAAAGTAATATATTATTATGTATGCTGGTTGTTAATAAAACATTTATACTTATTTCGAGCATTTTAAGTATCCCAGGTTATATTATATTAAGCCTTGTCTACAAAGGGCAAATTCGCGCCACTTGAGCATGGTCTATCTTACCCCTTGGTTAAGACCATGTTCATTTAGCCCGCGAGATCTTTTCAGGTTTAATATGCAACTATTTTACGTACTTAACGACCACAAACGCGGGGTTAGCCATCGCGATTTGTCTCACATGACCGCGCGTCACCGTTCGACAAAATCTTTTATGCACATTACAGCGTGCAGAGACGTTCGGCGTCGTCGCCAGATCATGTGTACTCGCAGTGTTACATGTATACGCGATGATATCCGAGTTCAACGAAAACACAGCGATTGACTTCTGAATGCCAGCGTCAACAAACATCTCAGACAGCGTACGACTCGAGACGTAACTTACGCTGGCTGAGATAATCTACGATAGATCAAATTTCTACCATTGTATCTAGGGTTAATTGCAAGAACTACCTACAATATGATAAGGGAACTGTCATCGCCATCATCTGGCATAATCATCCGTCTGTCCACTGATGGACATCAGGCCTCCCCCAAACTCTTCCAGTATGTCAGACTGGCAGCGACCTGCATCCAGCGACTTTCCGTAGGTCGTCTGACCACCTTATGATAATTTTATTTCCAAGTTGTTAAGCCGGAGCCCTGTATCAATTAATAGCGTTTGAACGTGCGCAATAAATATGTAGATACGATCGGACGTCTACATTTTTAATTTTCGCCTGTCGCTTGTACAACATGAGTTTTTATATTTACGAACGCGCTCCCTTTAATGGATATTTTCTTTATTTGCCGCTTTGAATAATTGCTGCTGTTATAAAAGTACTCCTGCATCAATGTTTTATTTCTAAAGCTTCAATCTTTCTTTGATTTGTGCAAATGTTTTGAATAAGGGTACAGAATGTAAATTCTATTGCGTCATGTCTCTTACGAATTTAAACAGAATTTAGCGTCGAATCAAACAATTTTTTTAATGACACTGAACACAGCAGAAATTACGCGACATTGTTTTCCCCTACATAAAAATTATTATGTGATTATCCAGGTTGTGCATCCGAGTACTAAATTTCAAGCGACTTTGTCCAGACGTTTTTGCGTGAGTGAACACAAACTTTCAGCTTTATAATATTAGTAAGAATAATAGGTTTTTTTACATGTTTTATATTTTTAAAAAAACAACATTTTTTAAATATAAAACATGTATTATGCTAAAGATTAATCGAATGCTTTGTCCGAATACCAAAAATAATAATGACGTAACACAACCAAATATCCTAATAATATAATAGTGATCGTTGAAGTCTTTTGTATCAACTGCCAAAATGTCAGATCAAAATACGTTTAATTTGGACAAACAGGATAAATTATTAATACATACATTCCTAAACTGTTATCTATCTATCTATCTATAATATAATAAAAGTGTAAAAAAAAGTTTGTCTGTACATTGAATATATTTCCAAAAAAATTGTTTAGGGCGATGAAGAATAAGTAATAGAACAAGAATTCCGAAAAATATTGTCCGTCTGTTTGTATGTTTGTATGTATGTTTGTACACGCTAATCTCAGAAACGGCTGAACCGATTTGGATGCGGTTTTCACTAATATGTAGCGATTGGCTCAACTTAACATTTAGTGTATGTTTCTTTTCAAAATTCCTACGGGAACGGGAATAATGGGACTGAACGTATAAATCACTGACTACTGTAGGGATTATAATGAAATTTGGTCCACGTGTAGAATTTAATCTGGAGTAACACATAGGGTATTTTTATCCCGAAATTCCCACAGGAACGGGAATAATGGGACTGAACGTGTAAATCACTGAATCATTAAGTGTTCTGAAACTGCAAGTGCTAGAAGTTTCCAATGTTTCATGGAGGTTCCTTTCTATATTTTGCGACATTCCCATGGGAACGGGAATAATGGCACTGCACGTGTATTACCCGGGACGCTCAATCTAGCTGAAAGATTCTATCATCTTTATACATAAAAGGAGAAGCTGACTGACAGACTGACATATCAACGCAGGGCCTAAACTATAAGTGTTAGAAACTTTTAAAATTCCCACGGGAAAGGGAGTAATCCTACTGTAAGTGTATTAAGGCAGGCGCTCAATCTAGAAAGCTGAAATTTTGTATAGAGGTTCTCTTTATGATGTTATCAAGGACAAAGATGGTGTTTTATATAATTCCCACGGGAAAGGGAGTAATAGGACTGTAAGTGTTTTATCGCAGGCGCTCAACCTAGAAAGCTGAAATTTTGTATAGACGTTCCCTTTATGATGTTGACAAGGATAAAGATGGGGTTTTACGAAATTCCCACGGGAAAGGGAGTAATAGGGTTGCACGTGTGTTATTGTGGGTGCTCAACCTAGAACGCCTAGATTTTGTATTAAGCTTCCCTTTATAAAGTAGACAAGGATAAACGGGATATTTTAAAATTCCAACAGGATTCGGAATAATAAGGATAAAGGATTTTTTTTGAATTCCCACGGGTACGAACGTATTGGCATTTTCGCTTGACCACGCGGGCGGAGCCGCGGGTAACAGCTATAATATAATAAAATTGTAAAAAAAAATTGTCTGTACATTGAATATATTTCCAAAAAAATTGTTTAGGGCGATGAAGAATAAGCAATAGAACAAGAATTCCGAAAAATATTGTCCGTCTGTTTGTATGTTTATATGTTTGTATGTATGTTTGCACACGCTAATCTCAGAAACGGCTGAACCGATTTGGATGCGGTTTTCACTAAATGTGGCGATTTGCTCAACTTAACATTTAGTGTATGTTTCTTTTCAAAATTCCCACGGGAATCCGAGATATACGCAAACGAAGTTGCGAGGGTATATCAACGCACAGCCCAAACCGCTGGGTCTAGAGATTCCAAATTTGGCATGTAGATTCCTTAGGACGTCTAGGGATGTACTAAAAAAGGATTTTTCAAAATTTCCACGGAAAAGCGAGATATACGCAAACGAAGTTGCGAGGGGACGCACAGCCCAAACCGTTGGGTCTAGAGATGCCAAATTTGGCATGTAGGGTCCTTATAAGGTCCGGACCAACCGGACCGGACCGGAACGGATCAGACCTGATCGGTCCAGAAGGAACCGCACCGTACCGAGTCCGTGCCGGACCGGACCGAACCGGACCGGACCGGTTTTTTTTTCTGAAGAAATATATGTTAATTGGTATGTAGGTACCTTATCAGGACCGGACCGACCGGACCGGACCGGACCGACAGCACCAGATCGGACCGGACTATAAATATAAAATTCAAAGTCCTGACTGACTTAACTATACATATATCAACGCACAGCCCAAACCGGTGGGTCTAGAGATTCCAAATTTGGACTGTAGGTTCCTTACGACGGCGACGTCTAGGGGTGTACAAAGAAAGGATTTTTAAAAATTCCCACAGGAAACTGAGATATACGCAAACGAGGTTGCGAGGCTATATCAAATATGGCATGTAGGTTCCTTACGACGACTAGGGATGTACTAAGAAAGGATTTTTCAAAATCCCCCAAAGCGAGATATGCGCAAACGTAGTTGCGAGAGGACGCACAGCCCAAACCGCTGGGTCTAGAGATGCCAAATTTGTCATGTAGGGTCCTTATAAGGACCGGACCGGAACCGACCGGACCGGACCGGAACGGATCAGACCTGATCGGTCCGGAAGAAACCGCACCGTACCGGGCCGTGCCGGACCGGTCCGGTTTTTTTTCTGTAGAAAAATATGCTAATTGGCATGTAGGTTACATAATATCAGGACCGGACCGACCGGACCGGATGGAACCGTACCGTACCGGGCCGTGCAGGACCGGAATTTGTTTCTGAAGAAAAATATGCTAATTGTTACTAGGCCACGCGGGCGAAGCCGCGGGCAGAAGCTAGTGTATTAATAAAAACACTTTATTTACGAAGGATTGAACAATCGATATCTGCCGGTTGCTGGACGAGTTTTGGGTCAAAACTCCTTGCATGACAACAGCCTGCAACATCACGGCAAGTCGTGAAAACGATGGACAGAGCTGAACGCGTACTCCAGGCACTGGCAAGAGGCGAGGAGAGGAGGAGTAAGGACGCCTTTGCCCAGTTGTTGGACAGTTTAGACTGATAACACTAATATTATTAAGGCAAAAGTCTGTGAGTATCTTTTTTTTTATTTTTATATCATGCAGTAGACAAACAAGCAAGCGGGCCACCTGATGGAAAGCGGTCACCGCCGCCTATGGACATCAGTAACACCAGGGGCGCTACCAATGCGTTGTCCACCAAGGAGGTTGGAGGAAGGGAAGGGATAGAAGGAGGTTGAAAGAGGGGATAGGGAAGGAGTTGGGCTTCCGGATCTCTTACTCACCGAACGAAACGCATTGCTGCTTCACGTCGATGTTCTGTGAGATGTACTTCCCCGGTCGAGCCAGCACATTTCGTGATAATTGCTCTACTACTCCAATTGTATTGATGTTTGCTATTTCAAATGAAAACGGATTGACAGATTTGCTTAAAATTTTGTACACGAGTAATTTATTACCTGGATTAACACATATTTTTTATCTTGAATATCAGTCCGGGAAACAGGATTTCGCGGGTAAGACCGCGGGCGTAGGCTAGTAATACATTATATTATGGAATACGTTGTATACCTTTGATTAAAATTGTATCCACGATTTATGATTGGACATTCGTACGCTGGTGTTACTGACCGATTACCGACAACACAATGTAGGCATACATAAAATTAAAATCTTTGGTACCGGTTTGAAAGTAGAGAGTCCCCAAACCGACGAGTAAGTACAATAGTTGACCTCAAACACGGCATTACTTGTCGATAATAACCTGCTCACTTCCGCATACTATTACTTTAATATATTAATAATATAGGTACAATAATTAATAAACAATTACTAATAGTAGTTTCCCGATTACGTTAAAGAGACGTAAGCTACGTAAGGCTTATGCGAGAGGTCTTCAACGCTTAAGAATAAAATTGTCTAATCATAAAATAAACTGTCAGTTCTTTGACAGTTTTTGTTTGAGTTTGACAGTCTTTTGGTAGTTTTGACAAACAACAGAAACATTTCAAGTGCAGTGTTATAGCCTGCTGTACACGGGTAGAGTATACGGTAGAGTCAACTAGCATACTACTCTACCATTCCAAATATTCTACCAGTTTTAGTAGAGTAACTGTCTACACGTAAATTTACATTTTGTTAGTAGAGTAACGCCTGAATAGGACAGTTGCCCGGTGCCCGGTGCTAGCTGCTCTGCTCTACCAAATTTTAGTAATCTACTCTACCAATGCTGTCTACATTAGTATAGTTAGTAGGATAGTTAGTACTCTACCGCGCTACTCTACCCGTGTACAGGCTAATGACGTCTTTAGCTCCAGTACTTGTCTGAGTTTGACAGTTTTTTTTTCTGTCAAAAAGACTGTTAAATTTATCCACAAGTGGTAAGTAAAAACTGTCAAACTCATACAAGTATTCGAGCTCACTGTGGCATAACGCCTCCTTACATATTTTCGTAATGTGATTTTACGATTTTATACGTATGAGGAGGGGGCGATAAGTATTCTCGTAATAAAATGACGCTTTGTTTTGACGTAAACAAAGATTTATCTAAGTGCGAAAATAATTTAGTTGGCAATTTCTTGAGAAAACCTGACGTCATATTTGAATAATATGACATTGAATAGAATTGTGATATTGTTCATGGTTTAGAAGAAACCTATTTTCAGTCCACTTATTACTTAGACTTCGGACACAGGTTGGCCGTTGTCGGGACAGTCTGGTCAAGTCCTTCACTGATCCGTCCCACATCAACTGCGACTGTGGAGCCCCAGTCCAAGATATGGCATATTTAATAGCTTGCCCAATGTACTCAGGAGGATCTTCTCATGGCAACCGAAAAGGGTGTTGCCGTTGCCAGGTATTGGGCAAATCTAATTTGAGCCCCCGCGCTGGCCCTCACAGCGTAGGGGAGCGTCCCCAAGGTGGCGGATAGGGGAATGGTCGGTAGTACAGCCTAGCTACACTAACCGGCTAAGTCCGATGGACTCGCTGACCAACGACGGGTGTGGTCCTCCAGCATTTCGGGGGTTGTGCGGCGGGTTGACACCTCGCCCACGTAAAACCAATGTTGCTGGTGAAGCGTATCCCGTTAGCGCTTCACTAGCTTGCACAACATCGTCAAGAAAAAAAAAACTAATTTGAGCTGTGTGTAGTTATTGACTCGAAAAGAAGAAGAAGAGGTCCACTTATAATTCAGTATCTCTTGATTGCATGTCAGAGTGCTTATAAAATATATTCGAATGATTCTTCTAATGAGAGATCTCATTAGAAGTTATGAATCTCTTTGGAAATAAGAGGCTATCTTTCTTGGGTAACAAAATTCGTGTTATCGTGAGATTGTTTTACTTCACGTCGCCGAATCGACGTAATCTATAATATACTTTTAATGTATAATATTAAAAAGCTGAGTTTGTTAGTTTGGTTGAACGCGTTAACCTTAGGAACTACTAGTGCGAATTGAATTTGTTTTATTGTTTGGTAGCCCACTTACCGAGAAAGGCCAATAGGAATGGAGCATCAATGCAAAATATTGCAAAAACTGGAAAACACAGATATAGTTGCGTGAGTCAGCGAGCGACACATAAAAACAAGAATTCACTGATTTATGTTTACACCAGGATATGATCGATGGACCAGTTAATAGGCTTGGTGGTTAAATGGCTAGCAATGGCCACTTTATCCTGAGGGCCGCGGGTTCTAATCTCATAGTTAGTTTAGATGCTTAGTTTGGAATGAGTGCGATGTGTGATTTGTCCAAGAACATTTATTTATATTTAATAGGCTTTTATATTCCACGAAGCTAACACCGGTCTATATTCAAAGTCTCGCATATTCTCTAGTATTGACAAGCGTATAAAATGTAAGACAATAAGTTCGAAGGTAGGTTCATAACTTTCTATGGGAATTTCTGATACCATTGTTGTAAGAGAATTTTTATTGAACCAATGACAGAGAAAATCACATCGCTATCGCTGTGAATCTATCCATAATGGACACGGCGGCACCTACTGTGGAATCTAGTTTTACCTACATATCTTTAAAAAACTTCGCAATCGGATATTTTCAAACATAACCGCCTATTTAACAGATACGCTTGTTTGGGACCTTAAAATAAATTCTTCACTTACGATGAATACACAGAATTTTAGCGTTCGGTTAATTACTATTAATTCAACAGTAAAACATCGACTATTAAATCCAATAAGATTCTAAAACGATTAATTCCAATCTTAGAACGTAAGAACCTACATATTTGCAATCTCTAAACTGACTTTCTTCTCCAACGGTAAAATCTGACGCCTAATTCCATAAAATTTTAGTTAACTCGAGAAAATTTACACTAACTTTCGTTGTATTTAACTATACTGGATACAGCATCAGAACGACTGGATTGGAGCACACGTACGTACTTCAATGGGTGTCATAATTCACGGGTAAACACCGCAAGAGGCGACGTGGAAGATAACCAAGCGATTCTAGTTGGCGAATGTAGAACAATGATGCGCGTGAGTCCACATCCAAATTAGCCCAGATAGACCCAATGAATAACCAACAATGCGGATCATCTGATGTGACGGTAAACACGGACAGGTCACAGTGTCATGTTTGACGAAATTTACCGTTAAGATCCGCTGTCTAGATGGTGCGATCAGGCGCTGGCACTCGTCCTGCTCATATCACAACACATGCACTTTGAACAAACACTTTTATCACCTCACTGTGTCACCGTTAACAGATCCTCGTACATTTCGACGGTCGCGTTTGTATGGGTGTGCGACAGGGCCGCGTCGAGTGCGCATAGGACCAGCAAATGCGGTGGACCGTGACTGTTAACCTACCTGCTGAGCGCTTGCGTGTCGCCCATCGGCCACCGGACCGGAGAAACCGCTTTACCGACACAGCGCGCGCGCCATCTTTTATAACCTAACCTTAATTTCAAACAAATCCCAATAAATACCACTAAAATCAAACATTAATCACATAAAATTGTCTTATTCTTATTATTTTCTAATATGAATATAATATTCTTATATATACCTGAGAAATATTTATGAAAAACAAGAGCGTGAAAGCCTTATATGCTATCAATTCTCACTACCGACATCTATGTTTTTAATAAAGTTATTTATTAATTAACAATTTTTAATTAATTGTTAAATTACTTTTACAAATTCAGTTATTTATACGTTTAATTAAATAATCATTATTTTATCCTTTCCATTATAATACTAATATTTATTAAATTGTTTTAACTGTCGCAAGTTTTGCTTTGCTTCGTCATAGCATCCATACAAAAGCAACGCAGGGCAAACACCTTTATCGAAACATTCTCTTTAGAGTTAACAGCTGCTTACAGATGGCGCGACTGATACATAAAAGCCTTCTAAAGCCTTAATCTCGTAAAAAACGTTTATTTTCTCTTCAATAGATCACTGGTACAGTTCGATGTTTGCCGTTAGATGTATACATTTGTACAATTTAAAAGTCATTGATCGAATTGAAAGCTGTCTGACGACATTTATTCCACGTCTTCAGATGCACATAATTAAGTGCTATGCTATTTTAAAATCACAGTTAAAAATACAGTTTGGTGTAACGATTCTATTTATAAGTGGTATCCAAAAAAAAATAAGAAGTCGATTTTTCATGTCTTCGTAAACCCTAGAAATTGGCAACTTGAAATGATCTTAATCAAATCGTATTAAAAATAAAAAAATTCATTAAAAATATTTACAAAATAAACCTAGGTAACATTAGGGATGCTAGCAGCATTTCCTGCTACAAAGAAAGGAATTATGGAGAAAATAAATTGGGCTTCCATACTTCTCATTCATCGAACAATACGCATTGCTGCTTTACGCCGATATTCTATGAGAGAGTGTTACTGTCCCGGTGGAGCAAGTCCATTTCATAAATGCTCTTCTTTCTTCTTCTTTAAACTCTTGTCGGTGTAGCAGTCTCCATTTTCCTGTGCCAGCTCCTTCACCTCTCTATAAGACACGACGCCAGCTCTTTCCTTTACTTGATCCATGTAAACTCATTTCGGCCTTCCCCTTCTTCTACCCTCTATCTTACCCTCTAAATAAATTCCCTACCACTCCAAAAATATGGTTTTAGTTATTAACAGTTAGTAATGAAATATACTCTTAATCTTAAAGCGTTTGAATCCTCTTGGGTCCAATACGAAGACTTCTCGTTTTTCCTTTATATAAATTTAATCTTTGTGTATATTTCGCACACCTGTTAGTAAATAAAAAATCAAAATATCACCACGAATACAAAGGCAAAACAGGCCATTTTTTATAACGACACTGGTTTTGACACAAATGGTATAATGAACTATACTGTTTAATAAAAAATAAAATACTGTCGATATGCAAATCGTCGCACAGGTGTGAGACAACGAAATTATATAAAATATTAATATATCCTCAGAAACATTGGTTCCCAAAGTTGACTGTGCTGCAGCCCACCAAAAAAAAATAACGAATTAAAAAAAAAAGTAACTTTTAGTATCGCTTTTATACATACTTGATGACGTTAATTATAATTTATCATCTATCTTCTATACATATAAAACAATACCGTGATAGGGTGACTGACGGGTAACGCACAACCTAAACCTATAGACTTGAAATTTGGAGAGAATGTTCCTTGAGTATTAGGGGAGCACTAAGAAGGGATTTTTTGAAATTCCACCCCTAAAGGGGCGAAATGGGGTGCCAAAGTTTGTATGAAGAAACAAAAATGCGTGGCCCGATTCAAACAAAACTTGATTTAAATACTCTACAAAGCAAACAAATAAACACCTGCTTCAAGATTTTCTGATAATTAATTGCCAAGAGGGAGGATTGGGGGGTATCTGTAAATCGAAACCGTGACTAAACTACGGGACAACACCCAGCCATTTTTTTTTTTGTTTAACGTCAGGACGTCAGGACGAGGTCCAAATTTTGAATGTAGGTTCCTTACGAGGTCTATGGGTGTACTAAGAAAAACATAGTTGCGAGGGTATATCAAAGCACAGCCCAAACCGCTGGGTCTAGAGATTCCAAATTTCGCATAATATGTAGGTTCCTTATAAGGACCGGAATGACCGGACCGGACCGGAACAAATCGGACCTGATCGGACCGGACGGAACCGTACCGTGCCGGGCCGTGCTGTACCGGACCGGAATTTGTTTCTGAAGAAAAATATGCTATTTGACAGTAGGCCACGCGGGCGAAGCCGGGGACAGAAGCTAATCAAATTATATTTAAAAATAATAATCAATGCTGCAGAGAAACCTGTAAGAATTAAATTTTTTTAGGTAACTCTAATCAGATTTTCGAAACGTTATTGATGAAATTTCTAACGAAATTTCATCAAAAATTTAAACTTAAAAAAAACTAGACGTTATCAAAATGATCATTTTTATTAGTTTTCGTTGAAATACATTGAGAATTACATGAGAAAACAATAATTGTTACTCCTTTCTTTTTTTTAATGGTTTTAATTCTTATTTTCACTATTTCCTGTTGGAACAACTATTCTTATTTTAGAGACCTGCAGAATAAGGTTCAAATAATAAAGGGTAATCACTGTCAGCGGTTTTTTAATGTACCAAAGGTGGCAAACAAGCATACGGCAAGCATCACCGTAGCCTATTGCAATACCGGAGCTATCAATCACGCGTTGCCAACCCTCCCAACCCCCCCAAATGGAGCTCTGGAGATCGTAGGAACACAACCTAGCCGAGACCAATGGAGGTGGGTCGGATTGGCTCCACCTAAAGTTTGGGAAATGCTTTCCTAAATCTGGATTTTGTGAAATAAATAACATAAAATAAATATAGCGGTTCACAATGATCTGGACACTTAATTATAGGTCTAAAAAATATATCCTGCTTATCAAGTCTCAATGGCAACGCGCTGTCTGCCTTATTTCAAACAAAGAAAAAAAGGGGTTTAATTGGTGACATTGATTTAATTAATCGTTTATTTATTTGTAGAATTTATTTTGTTTTTATATGAGGTTTTGTGGATTAATAATATGTATCTCTTGCTTGAGTACGAAATAGTAATACGCTCAAGAGCACTCGGCCGGATATCGAGGGGTCGTTGGTTCGAATCCCACCTGGGCCTGGGGGGAGGTGAAATTTTTCTTTCAAAAATCAATTTCAAAAGCTAGTTGCCTAACAACTATAAATAAAAATCAGAAATAATAATAATAAAATATTATTTTATATCTATCTATCCTAATATTATAAAAGAGGAATGATTTGAATGTTTGTTTGTAACGAATAAACTCCAATTAGAGCTTGCAGGAAGACCGCTTCTCTGCTCTCTTCACTCAAGCTGCAATTAACCTAGAGTTTTAGATAGAGTGACAATCAACATGAGTAACCTAGACAACTACACTGGGCGTCAAAAATAAGTAGTACAGTTTTAAAATTGCAATTACTCTTAAACTATAGAAGTTAGAGTTTTGAAATAAAAGTCATTTTATAGCAAATTTAACAAAGTTTTCTAAAAATAATACTTTATTTAGCATTAGTAAAGTTTTACACTGAAAATTAGGAAAAAACTAAAAAGCTAACCATTTTGAAGGAACTATCAAGAACTTAATTTTTACGTTTTGGGCCTTGTTCCCACTTTAGTAACTTGTGTTGCCGCCTCGGGCTCTGATGACAGCTTGGAGCCGGTTTGGCATGCTGAACACTAAGTTTCGGAGGCGGTGTTGGGGAATATTCACTCATTCTTCTATCAGGGCCTGTTTTAGAGCCCTGAGGGTGGCGGGGGGTGGTCTGCGTCTTCTGACTAGCCTCCCAAGCTCATCCCAGGCGTGTTCAATCGGGTTAAGATCTGGGCTTCTTGATGGCCAAGCCATCAAGCTGATGCCAACCTCCTAAATGTACTCTTGTACGAGATGAGCGGTGTGTGGCCGGGCGTTATCATGCATTAGTATAGCTCCATCACCCATATTTGCTAAATATGGCCCTGCATACTCGTTAAGGATCTCTAATGCATATCTTTCACCAGTCAGAGTGCCATTTTCTATGACCACTAGCTCTGTGCGACCCTCTGAAGAGATGCCAGCCCATACGTGTACAGAGCCCCCGCCGTATTGAACTCTTTCCGAGATGCAACCTTGAATGTATCTCTCACCAGGTCTCCTGTATACTCTCCGCCTTCCATCGGAAGTGAATAAAGAAAACCGAGACTCATCTGTGAACAAAACTCTTGTCCATTCTTCTTCGCCCCATTGTACGTGTTGACGCGCGTAGCGTAGTCTTACTACTCGATGCCCTGTCTCAAGTTTGGGGCCATTTGCTGGCCTGTACGACTTCAGGTTGGCTTCAGCAAGTCTTCTCCTCACTGTACTCTCACTAACGTAGTCTCTTCGGGTCTGAAGAAGCTGTTGCTGGACCTCAACTGCATTAAGGTGATGATTTCTTAACACAGTAGAGACAATTAAGCGGTCTTCTCGGGTACTAGTGCACCTGGGTCTGCCATTACTTGGTCTCCTTAGATGGTTTCCAGTCTCTTCGTATCTTCGCTTTACTTGCTGGATCGTTCTTAGAGTTACACCCACCGTTCTTGCAGTACGACGCATACTGATGCCTACTTCGAGAAAAGTTATGATTCTTGCACATTCTTCTGGTGAAAGAGGCATGATTAGTAAAGTTTACTCGCTGAAGACACATTTGCTTTTGAATTGCAATTGATTTATCAGCAATAAAGAAAACAATAAAAAACAAAAGTACAAGCCAACAGTTTAAAAAAATAGTGTTTTTATTTATTAAGTTTTTTTTCAGTCAATCTTTAAAAAATGATATTATGCATGAAGTTTTTATTAAATGAAATTAAATTGTCTTTTAACTTTTTTTTATTTCAAAGGTCTAGCTTCTGCAGTTTAGGAGATATTGCAATTTTAAAACTGTACTACTTATTTTTGACGCCCAGTGTACATGGAACCAATCATTTAAATCAAAAATGGAATCTAAACCCTGTTTCTTTTAACTTGACCAATGTAGTAAACAATCTCAGCGTGTCTTTTTATTCAAATATCCATGTGTAAAATCGATAAATCGCCAGAATAATAAGAATGTTGTGTTAAATGCCATTTCTAACTATATTATTATTATTTGGGCGTGAATGATAATTTTAATTGCCTATTTTCGTTATATTATGTACTTATAAAAAAATCCACAGACTTTACACAGTACGCAAGTATCTTAGTACATTGAAAATGTACCATAGTGGGTAGTTAAAAATAAAAATGTACCTATAGGGACAAATCACACTGATTGAGCTAGCCCCAAAGTAAGTTCGAAACTTGTATTTTGGGATACTAACTCAACGATACTATATTTTATAACAAATACTTACTATACATATAAATAAAAATCGAAGACCTGAGGCCAATCAGAAAAAGCTCGTATTTCATCATGAGCCGACCGGGATTCAAACCCGGCACCTGAGTGGCGGGCCGGCATGGTAACCATTACGCTACGGAGGTCGTCAAATATAACATTTTATTTATAATTTATCAATGAGAAGCCGGACCTGACTGCCAAAATAATTTGAATAAACATCTTCATAAAACGTAAACATCGACTTGTCAATAAATTAATTTTACCAGCATATTACTGGTATGTTAAAAATATAGCCCGACAACCATACAATTTGTAATTCAATTTATACCTATGAATATTGATTTTGAAAAATATATGAGAATATATTTCTTAACAGACAAACAGACATAAAATTCTTAAAAATCATAGTTTTCGATTCTATTGAGTTCATGAAGACTACCTATTGTAGTTTTTCTTATATATCTTCCAAGTACAGACAGCAACCATTGCAGTTACCTATATTGATTCCCTTTAAAATGTACTCCATTTTACCAGGAGAAGTAGTCCGCTCCGTAAAAACCGTCATTCCTTCAGAGACACGAAACATAATTTCTCCATTGACTGCTCGTAATAGTGTATTATAAAGAGAAAAGATAGATAGAAGATAGAATAAGCTTTATTTGCAAAACACACAGTGATACAGTAAACAGTAAAAGTAACAAACAAAACATGTGTTTATGCAACAAGGCGGCCTTATTGCTCAAAGATTTGTGTTTTTGTACTAGAACTTCTGGACAGATTTGAAAAATTATTTCACCGTTAGAAAGTTTCACTATCCGCGGGTGGCATCTCTCTGCAGTCGGTCCATCACATCTGAGGATCGTGGTCAGCTTCAGGGTTACATCTGGAGCGCATCTCCTACGAACGTGTCGACCGTTTGTCGACGACGAGTCTTTCACATGATCGGTCCATCTTGTTGGTGAACGACCGCGCGATCTTTTGCCTTCGGTGTTCCCAACCACAATCAGCTTTTCCAGACTTTCGTCGCCTCTGCGCATTGTGTGTCCAAAATAGGAGAGGATGTGCTGTCGTCATAATATGGTGGACAAGCGAATTTTTTATTCAGAGCTGATTCAGGATCGATGCATTGGCGCGCTTCGCAGTCCAAGGGAGGGCATAGGCTATATTATATTTTGAAAAAAAAATAGGGACCCATGCGAAGCTGGGACAGTTCGCTAGTAAATAAAATAGCTGACCCGTTGAATATGGAAATTACATTTATTTCTAAAGTCTATTTTATATCCGCGATAAGTGGACAATGACCGATTAACACTCATATTATCAAAACGTGTCATCGAAGATTCCCAGTGCGTCAATTATCACAATGATTATCTCTCTACTAAACATATATAATTAGTAAAAAAAAAACATAAAAAGTACCTACTGTGTAGTTAAAATTATAAGTGTTTAGAATAGGAAGCAATTTTTGGTAAATCCAATATCTTGTATTCATCATTATTGAATCCTTACTAAATATTATAATGATGTTTGTTAATGATGTTACTCTTTCACGCAAAAACGACACTTGCTTGTTTGGCACACAGATAGTTTATAACACCGATTAACAATTAGGTTAGTTTTTATCCCGTATGTTATTCGGGGCCATGGAGCGAGCCATGCTCGGCATCAGGTTACAATAGCGTTCCAAACACCGTGATACGACAACGCACTAAAGTGCGAGATGTCGGAAACGCGGTCATGAGCTTGAAGTGGAACTAGGCAGGACACCTGGCCGGCCGGAGTGATGCTAGATGGAGTAAGACCTTGACTGAATGGTGGCCCAAAACAGGGGAAAGACGTGTCGGACGTCCAGTAGCGAGAATTAAAATCGCAGGTCGTACTTGGATGAGAATGGCACAGGACCGAGTTGGTTGGCGTACAAAAAGAGAAGCCTATGCTCAGCAGTGGGCAGAAACGGGCTGAGATGATGATGATGATGTGATTCGGGGAATAACAGGATTTCGCGGGTAAATCCGAGGCATCAGCTAGTTACAAATATATTTTCTTAAATGGATCTCGCTGTATTGTGTTCAATGCAGAGATCTAGAAACAAAATCAAAGACGGGTGAAACCGCAGTCAGCAACTAGTGTAGTGATAATGATGGTTTCTGTTTCAAATCCTGGTGAGGGCAATGTACATTGAGTTTACGTTTTGGTATATATGTGCATATTTCTAATTATCACTTTTTCGGTGTTGAAGGAAATAACACGTCCATTTTTAAAATGGTAGAACATTTATGAAATGATCTAGCTCAACCGGATCGCTAATCTACAAACAAAATAGGCATGTAGGAGATGCGTTGAGCGATTCCGCGACTAAAAGTAGCTAATCGATTCTGGCCCGTAGATAGCGAAACCCCACCAATCCTATAATACTTTAAATTAGCAAATGAAATAACGTTAACAAGAAGATTTTATCATAAAACGGTTAAATCTGAATATATCTTTCTATATCCTGGATAATACACAAAATCTTATAACTATTATGCAGATTTATGCAATAAACGATAAACGCTGTGAACGATAGCTAAGCGGAGGCCACACGACATTAGTGTCAAGAGCAGTAAACAGTTAATTCAGTGACTATTTGTCTTATAATAAATACCAACGTTTAACTTTGTTAACATAAAGTTGCTATCTAAGTTTATTAGTAAACTGAGGATGCACCCAGGCATTGTTTGGATCAACAAAAATATTAATAACTTTAGTCAGTATCTTGAAAAACAACAGGAGAATGTGTGGATTGATTGTGGGTCCGTTCATGGAGTGGTAGAGCATTTCTCAAATGAACTGCTCGACTGGGAAAATACCACCTCTCACAGAATATCGGTGTAAAGCAGAAATGCGTTTTGTTAAATGGTTCTAGCACCTTTCTGTTCTAAAATTCATAACTATAATCACAGAGATTTCATATAAATAGGCAAGTATCCAGTGCAATTTTAGTCCTGAAAGTGAGGCAGTCGACACGGATCTAGTGATTCAATAGTTGCGTGCGATACGGAAATAAACCTTTCGCACGGATCTAGCTGTTTCCATCCACTGATAATGGAATTATGAGTCATACACCGGCTTGCAATATAAAACAATTTGTGCTTATATAATAACAATAATGTTTCGTCCGGTGAGAGAGATCCGGAAAGCCAATTCTTCGCTGTCTTCTTATTAAATGTCTATGATATGTTTACAATTCCATTAAGTCTCTAAAACTCAAGAAAAAAATGTAATGTAAATTAATTACTAGCTGTTGCTAGCAGCGTCTCCCGCGTGGTTTTTCGGGTATGGCCTGTGACACTCACAAATAACTTGGCTTCTATTGGTAAAAGAATTTTCAAAATCGGTTCAGCAGATCCAGAGATTACTCCATACATCCTCACAAACGTTACCTCTTTATAATATTAGATTAGTACTTATAGATTTAAAATAACTATAACAATGATAACTGCATGTAACTATAGCTTTATCCTAAGATGGATAAAATATCAGAGGAGGATTCGAAACAACAGATTTTTACTTAAAATACCCTCGACTGGCTCAGACCTCCACCAGTCTAAAGATCCTACTAGCATCCCATAGTAAAATAATAAATTAAAATCATAATGTAGTGTGCACACATGTTTATCAATTCTGTGTCCGCAAGATGGTCAAGTTCCGGCTCTCGAAGTTCACGTAGCACGTTTGTGATAAATCTGACGAAATGTTCAATGATATTCAAGAATTAGCATTAGCGACGCTCACGTCGACGACCCACTGTGCTCAATGAGCGACGCATTCGAACGAGATAATATATACCTACTCTTTATAAATTGAACTGCAACATCAGTTTATAGGTCTTCATTCCGTCGTTATCCTGTTTCCTAAACATCATATATTTTCAATTAAGTACATCTAATTCGACGACCTCCGTGGCGTAAAGGTTACCACGCCAGACCGCCACCCAGGAGGTCCCGGGTTCGATCCCCGGTCGGGTCATGATGAAAAACGAACTTTTTCTGATTGGCCTCGGGTCTTGGATGTTTATCTATAATTATGTATTTGTTATAAAATATAATATTGTTGAGTTAGTATCCCATAACACAAGTTTTGAACTTACTTTGGGGCTAGCTCAATCTGTATGAATTGTCCCTGTATATTTATTTATTAAAAAAAAAAAAAAAAAAAAAAAAACGAGTAAATAATGCACTGAGCTGTTACCTTTTTGTATCACTGCAACACATATTTCTACTACAACTTTATCAACTTTAACTTTTTTTTACACCACTATCGTAGCAGACAAGCATACGGCCCGCCTGATTGTAAGCGGTCACCGTAGCCTATGGACGCTTGCAACACCGGGGGATCACTTGCGTGTTGCCAATTAAAACTGTTTACTTCTGTGTGTGCGATACAAATAAAAGATTTCTCTATCTAAAAGGCGAAGATACTGGTCTTGACATGAGCGACTGTAAGATCTCCGTAAATCAAAATAATAAGTCGTAATGTCTTTTGTAAAACATCTTGTTTCTGGCAATTCACGATAAGCCGCGGGCGTCACCTAGTCTTCAATATAAGCTGACAACACAGATAGTTAAATTGATGTTAACTTTAGCATGGTTAAAGATTTTGAACCCGGATTAGCGTGGTAACAGTTAATTACGTGCGTCAATTTAGTAATTATAGGATGGGAATGTGTGCAAAAACGTAACATCCGCAATATTTCGAGCATCTTGTGTTACTTGTTCCTAAATGAGTATACACGCATTCTACTGCTATCAGGATGTAATGTTTGAACTAATTTATTAAATACTAGCTGACCCGTGCCCACTTCGTTGGGCATAATGTTAAAAGTCTTTTTATTTTTTGGTTTTTTATATAACCTATGACACTCAGCAATAATGTGGCTTTCTATTGGTGAAAGAATTTTTAAAATCGGTTCAGTAGATCCCGAGATTACCCCTTACAATTTAACAAATACACAAACTTTACCTCTTTATAAAAATAGTATAGACTACTAAACCCGTGCAGCTTCGTTTGCGTGTATAAATGTCAATTATTGAAAAAATAGACGTTATTTTACATCAACTCCGTAGAAGCGGTTTTCAAATGAAATTAAATCGTTTCTTCAGAGTCTAGACCTTCACAACGCTTTCTCCACTAGTCAATTTTATAATATTTTTTATATTACTAAGGTAGCAAACAAGCATACGGCCGCCTGATGGTAAGCAATCATCGCAGCCTGTAGACGCTGCTATACCGGGGGTATCACTCGCGCATTGCCGACTCTGTAAAAAGTGGAACTCTGGAGACCTTACTCACCGTAGGAACACAGCATGTCCGAGACCAATGCTATTTGGCTACGATCTTCTGTAAGGTTCCGATTTGAGCGGATTATCCGCTGTGCCCTACCTCTCTGAAAAATTATTTAATTTTGTCTTTAATAAACAACTCTACAAGCTGAACTTTAATTAATATCGAGGCACAAAACGACGTGTTTCAAACAAACCAAAAAAGTTGATTCATTTATCAAATTGCAAAATTTTGTAGTTTTTATTATAACTCAGGTATAAATTATAAAATTTCCCTAAGTTAGGATTTCCCTGCGAAATACCCAAACATTGATTTAATATCGATACGACTCATTTGATCTACAAGTATCCAAATCCATTAAATTTTAAATTTAAGTATACCTATACGTATTAGTTATATGTGATTATGTAAATAGACATAGCATATTGATAATAAATCATAATTTAATTAGCGCATCGCAGCATGATTTGAATAATAAGTAAGTTTATTCTAGAATTCGATTTGTGATCTGCAAATTCTTGGGATAGTCAATACTTGAATGATAACTTGCAAACCCCAATTACAAGATTCCTATACTCGCATCATAGCAACTTTTTTAAATTAGGAAAATACAAGGCTCTGCTACATATCCGGCCTGTTTAGTCTGTCGTCAGGTCCTCCCCAAAAGATCAAACCGTTTTTTTCGTTCACGGTTATCACCCTTTCCGCTTTGTATAGTAGGGCTGTCAGAAAAGATAGATCCTTTATTTCTTATCTTAGTTTCTAAACGCAATTCCGACCGAATTTTGTTTTCTATGACGTAGATTTTTCAATACCGAACACATGTACGTGTTTCCTTGTGATCTCGTTTACTAAATATAGACGTTCTAACGCACATCTAACGTTACCTAATTTACGGAATTATACAAACATGTAATTGATGACGTGAAATTATAAACAGGTGTTAAATAGGAAAAACCACACCTCAAGTACAGTCCCTATTAGCAAAGAGGCGTTTGAATTGCAACCACATACTTACTGATAGCTCTATAAATAAGTACTCTACATTCTCGCGAAGTTAAGCGAAAACGAGAGTGTGGTACGAAGTAACTATTATTAATCTGTGGTGTGGTGCTCTCCGTCCTACTTCGGCTTCACTTTTCCCTTTGCTTCGAATTTACTGCACTACAACTCGAGAGTAGCATAGCATAAAAGTATGAGTAAGACTATATCGTAATATCTAATAATATAAAATATCTAATTTATATTTGCAGAAAATTGCGTATTCCCAAAAGCTCTGTCCGACAGCAACTTGAAAAATGGGTACATAGCAATTTATCTGGGATGCAGAACGAGTTTGCCCAATGAATACTAAAAAAAAATGCCAATCTCGAAAAAAAACTTATAGATACAGCGTAACATAAAATTATCTCAAAGATCAGGAAGAAGTCACGTTACAGCATTTAATTATGACGTTGATGACGAATGTCGTGCGGTTGACGGCCGCGACGGACGAACGGTATCGGTCAAACTTGCAGAAGCCCGAGGCCATACATAACACTGCTTTAACAAAAAAACTGCGGAACCTAATGGCCCCTCTATACGATGGCCCACCGTGATGGATGACCCACTACATATGGTGTCTCAGTGGTGTATAAGATGGGTTTATATCATGACTCGGCAACGCGTGATACCCCCGATGTTGCAGGCGTCCATAGGTGACTGCTTACCATCAGGTGGGCCTGTTTGCCACCTTGTGGTATAAAAAAATATCGGCGAGAAGCCGCTGCGTTTCGTTCGTTGAATGAGAGATATCGCCTCGATTGAGATAGGTTCATCTATAAGACATGAGGACCAGAGGATCTTACAGATGAACTGGCAGTGGTAACCACTTTCCATCGGTGGCCTGCCTGCTTGTTTGCCTGTGGAGAGAGATAAAAAATATCACAAATCAGCAATTATCTGTCGCAGGCCGGGTGGATGACACTGATTGTCTAGATTTCAGCCGTGGACCGTAATTTGGTAACCCCTGACTGTGCGCGTGGTATAGAGTGGCCACAGTGTCGTGACAGTGTTGTCCTGGCCAGTAACTCTTTAGTAATCTGTACTCAAACGCCGCGAACCGCCAACCGAACGTAGGCGGAACTACACCCGAGGCTACATAATTATGCTAGATGCGATGTCTGATAATCGTTAATCGATTGATGTTAGGCACACTTCACATTAGTTTATCAATGATTACTTGGATAGTTAAATATTAAAAATAAATAAAGTTAATAGTATTTTCCGGATCTACTTGTTTTTAGGGAGTTTTTTTTGTATTTTGGTATAAAAAAAAAAACAAGGAGGTTATGTTCTTTTGATATAAGTTACTTACCTACCTAAAAATTCCAGACCTGTAATTTAGCCACCTATTATAGAGTGATAGAGCATTTTATGAAATAGGCTACCTCGGCCGGGAAAGTACTACCCTCTCATAGAATATCGTCGTGAAGCAGTAGGGGGTTTTGTTCGTTGACTGATAGATCCTTCCCTGATCCTTTTCTCCTATCCTATTTTCCTCTTTTAATGGTCGGCAATGGCTCAGTGATTCTCCTGGTCTCTGCGCTCCATTTACGACGATGACACTCACCATCAGGTGACACGCATGCTCGTTTGCCAGCCTCTTCCATAAAAAAAAACAAGACTAACCTATTCCCGTTATTTGGTTATAAGAATCGCAAACAGCCAGACAGCCTCTTGTAGTTGTATGTTCTAATATTTCTAATGCAAGGAATCAACGTTTACTGTAGCGGACGTATTAGTCTGTAGTAGATTCTAGACTTATCATATAAGCATAAAGACTGCGTGAACAAACTTTTTATAAGTGGAACATGAATGTCGATTAGCAACCCTTCTAACAGGAATCTCGTTTCAGGTCAATGAAATCAGTTTATATTTATAATACCAGAAAAACAGGCCGCATGTGAACAGCGCCTCAGAGGAGCAACACTTTCCGCCCCCCGCCGCGTCTTGCCAAGATCATATCACTCATGAACACATTCCACACATTCCTGATTCAATTACGAGATCAACATTTTTTTAAGATCCGAGATCACATATTTTCCACAGATTAAAATAAGCTCGTTGTGCCATCATTGTGTTCTTGCTTGGGTTAATACATAGAACTACAAGACTTGAAATAATTTTCAAGCTCAAAATATAAAACGAGACTAGATTTTAACTATTTTTGTGACGAGAATAGACTTGCTATTATCCGTATAATTACTTAACAATGTTAAGTATCTTTGAAACCTGATGTGCAATAGAATTATTATTAGCAAAAACATGACACTAGTCGACATTGTGTACATGAAAAGACATCGGCTGCTATGCTATCGTGCAACGTTCAATGTCAAATACCTAACTCATGTACGGTTACCTTACTTTACGTAAATACTAATGCATTATGATACATTAAATGCCGAGAACGGATTCTCAGAGATTCCGGCTCAGTACCATGTACTTATTACGTTTCAAACGCGATACTTTGTTTTTTTATTTATATTTTTTTACGAGAGTTTCCCACGGGTACGACAACGGAATAGCTAATTGACAGAAGACAAAAATAAGTTGCCAACACATCGCATCGTAATACTGGTAACCTTTCCAAGGTCTTTTTGTATTAAACATATTATATTTATGGAAAAGCTGCCAATAATATTCTGCAGATAATCTTTATATTTGGAATAATCACTGGCAAAGTTATCCAAAATCCAACAAAGAGCTACGTCATCATTTGAAAACGTAAAATACAATTAACGACAACACAATGTTTACCAAAGTTATCTTAATTTTTTATAAATTGTCCAACATCTGAAGACATTAAATGAAATGTGCTAATCGATTCACATTTCATTCATCGTAATATTCCTGGTTCTCATTACGTAACTAATGGACAAAGTTCACGGCCATTGAGACCAGCATCTGTACTGACGATTTCACTCGAACCACAAGATTTTGGCTAACAAGGCGTGTCTAGATTCCTAACGCGGTGGCTGCATCCGGGCCACGGAGGGACCAAGTTACAGTAGGGGCGTGCGAATGTCAAGGAACCCTGTGCTGGTAAGTGCGAGTGGCGAGTCGCTAGCAGCTTGCGTCACAGCGTCATGCTTGCCGCATTCAAGCCTTCAGTCTCAGCCGATATGTCTGCGTGCGCGCCCGCTTCGGTGCGCGCCCTCGCCGCGGTCTCGGCACTCGCAGCCGTCTCGCAACTCCTTAGTGAGTATCTTACGGATCTAACATCTTTAATTGTTAATAAATTCAACGCGAAAAAATCTATTTACGCAAAAGATTTAGAAAATATAATTGTAAAAATAGTTAATCGTTGTTATTAATGATACAGATACTCAACAATCATTATTTTCTTATTTCAGGTGCCGAATTAATTCAATCGTGCACTAGAGACGGCCTCTACGCAGATTATGACAAAAATTGCCAAGAATATGTGAGATGCACTGGAGGTGTATTAAGAGGCCGCTATAGCTGTGCTTCGGACCGAGCTTTTAGTGAAGTGGCCGGTGCTTGCGTACCCCGACGTCGGCAACCGTGCATTCGACGTGAGTGCGCACCGAAAGATCGTCTAGCCTACGCAACGCCTGGCACGGCCTGCCGTCAATACTATCGTTGTGATAATGGAACTGCCGTCGATCATTCATGTCCCTCGGGGGCGTGGTTTGACATTGATCGACAGGCTTGCACCCGAGGCGCAGGAACTTGCTACGAACCACTGTGCACTGGATTGACCGACGGCGAATATCCTGACTCTTCTCATGACTGCCGCCGCATGTTGTTGTGCCGAGGAGCAGAATTACAAGGAGTGTTCTCTTGCCCTGGTGGTACATGTGTTCAGTCGTGTCCACCACCCCGCTCTGCCGCTATTCCCCTGCCAGCAGGGGATGCAGATTTCTGTTCAGATGAAGCTTGCTCGTCTTTGTGTCAGCGGGCTGAAGATGGGGCTTACGCAGATCGTTCGACTGGTTGCCGTGAATATTTCGTGTGTGAATCGCGCCGCATAATTCGCCGAGGAGTATGCGAACCAGGCCTGCTGTTTTCTGGAAAAGGATGTGAACCAGCAGCGAGGACTGTGTGCCCACCTCCAGCACGGAGTCCGTGTTTTAACCGACCGGACGGACTGCACCGGAACTGGCGTGATTGTTCCTCATGGTTCGAGTGTCGTCGTGAGCGAGTGGTAGCACGCGGGTCTTGTGAACATGGATTTGTATTTGACGGCGCCGCTTGTGTACCATCTAATACTTTCGTTTGCGAAGGCCCAGAGCCCGCACTTGAATGTCAAGGTCTTCCAAGTGGTACATATCAGGACTTTGAATCAAACTGCACGCGATATTTCCGCTGTGAAGGTTCTCAACGGACTATGCTAGCTTGTAAAGACGGGTATGTGTTCGATGGCGCCAAATGCACGCAGAACTACTTGTGTCCGAGTCTCGACTCGGATTCGTGCTACGGGCGTCCCGATGGACGGTACCGGGGACAGGACACAGGCTGCCGTGGATACTACGCGTGCGCGGCTGGAGAGAAGGCAATATATGCGTGCAGAGTTGGTAACGTCTTTGACGGGGAATCCTGTGTGCCGTTCAGACCAGGGCTATGTCCCGTTGAAGATTACTCATGTACTGGATTAGCTGACGGCTATCACCCTGAAGTTAAATCTGGATGTCATAGGTAAGCAGACAGAACTGTTCATTTTAAAATAGAAATAGATAGGTCAATACCTAATCAAATAGTAAAATTACACAAGCTATAATGTTGGCATTATTACTTTTCAGATACTTCTATTGTGAGGGAGGAGACCGGCTCGCAACATTGTCTTGCCTTGGTGGCAAGATTTTCGATGGCCACGCATGCGTAGCACCTTCGCACCACAGCTGTGGGGCGCCGTCAAAAGTTGCCATCGAAAACGGTGGAAAATACTGCGAGCGCGACGGCTTCTTCATTCAACTGGGTACGGATTGCCAGCGTTACTACTTTTGTGTGATGGGAAAGAGGACATACCTGTCGTGTCCGCTGGACAACTTGTTCAATGGTCAGGTATGCGTCCCCAAGAGCCAGTACACGTGTCCCGGCTGAGGCCCGCCCGGGCCCGCGCAGACACCGCACTGAGCCCGCCGGGTCGGGCGCCCGAGGCGAGGGCTGGAAGGCGACGCCGGAGACCAAACGATGTACCTGAGCTATCTATTTATTAAGGCTGTGAATTATGAACTGAATATCAGACTCCTCGCGAACTCAGCATCACCGCGACTGCTTCCTTATTATCTACCTCCGTTTTACAATAAAACACTCTTCTCTTAATTTATATTTTATTGGCATAGAAACTTTAAGCAAACTAAGTTTACACATGACTATATCTTACATTATTTACTTACAAACTCAAATTTATAAGCTCCATTAATAGAAAAATAAATCATCTTTTAACGACGTAAAAGAATAAAGAAACGATTGATTAATTATAATTTATATTTAGTATGTAAGTGATGTGAAATGTATAATAGCGATAAACATACTTCTAGGCAATAATTTATATTTATTATACATAGATTCACTCGAAACTTAATAAATAAGTAATATATTAGAAAAGACAGCAATCTGTACCTTTAAAGAATTTCATTTACAATACTCATAGCTAGCGAAAATCATGTTTTTGTTCGTAACAATTAAAACAATGACATCTAATATTGTTGTTTAATTTTACAAGCATTATAAACATTTTATACATTTTTATACAACAACTACGATTCAAAGTTCTCAAATACCTGTATACTACCCACCCGTTGAATAAAGTACGTACACGAAATATTTCTAAATACAATTTCTTTGGTCCACGCCGAAAATATTGTGTTGGGGCGATATATAATCACATAGAGAACCCCAACACACGAATTACTTACAAAAAAAAGATATTATCAGTATCTAAAAAGTATTTAGGCGTGACCAGATTTTATATTCACATACATTGATATTAAATTTCAAATTTAATTTTAAATGTGTAAGTATGTGTTTAAAATAAGAAAGTGCATGACTTGAAATGTGCAAACTACAGATTTTTTTTATTGAATTCTCGTTTAAAATTTTACCCGTGCGTTTATACGTTTCAACTCTGAAAGGGATTGAGAAAGGGTCAAGTGTGGAATTTTACACAAATTCCATAGTGACATTTTTTGTGTCAAATTTCATGGTAACATTTGCTATTTTAACACAAAAGTAGACAACACTTGTCTCTGAATCTGCTTTTATCATTAGCTTTGATGGTAGCCATGCCATGAAAGAATTTTTCTTCTCCAAATTCTAATCTTTACCCTAATATCTTAGTGGATTAGGGAATTCGAAAAAGAAGAAAATATGGTCCATTTTGTTTTATAGTAGTGCTTTTTACACACCATAGAAGCCTTAAATTTTAATATAATATCAACAAATCCCCATACACTAAACTAATACCAAATACCGATAAAATTAAAAAAAAAAATTGTTTGTTACATAATTTACCGTTTTCGTGAGTATATTTTATATATATTGTAGAAATAATAAAAAGATAAAACAATACATATAATAATATTATGTACTGTGAGTTTGCACATTTAAATTCATCCGTAATATATTTAATTTACATTTTAAAACACAGTAATTAACAACTTGATTAAAGATACAAATGATAACATCCATACTTAAACGTACAATTCAACATGCTTACAATTTATTGTCCATTATGTTTAATAGACTTTAGAATTTATCTACATATGAATAAAATATAATTTCGTCGATCACAATTCAATCGATAACATAATGTACAAGAACCGTCGGATAACAGAAGTTTTACAATATTCTCGTTAGTGACAGAAGAGTATATTTAAAGCAATATTTCGATAAGTATAGGCGCTACGCACGTACACATAACGCAGCGTAACTTGGCATGAAAATAGATTAAGGGCCAAAATTCGCGCGGGTGCACGAACCGTGAGTTTGTTCGTTAAAACCCGACGCACGCGCACGTACTAAATGGCGTTGCTCATACAGTTTTACGAAATAAACAGTCAGGCCGGCGCCCGCGTGGTTTTGGCGTTGACCCTAAACTTTATTCTTCGACATTAGAGGGTGCGAAGAGAACAAAAATGTATATGATGACATTTGAGTTTCTCTCGAGTCTGGGTGTTTCCTATGCACAAGCAGGTTAAACCTAAATTATTTTGAGACATGACCCCCTATTCTCGTAACAAAAACAAATTCTATTTCGATTCAAGTTTTATCGCTGTCTCACTCATACAAAATAGGAATTGAACGGGACAGCGAGTGTGTTTGAATCGAAATAGAATCGTTTTTTGTTTCGAGAATCAGCCCCCAGGCCAAGTATACTGGAACAGAATATACATATTTTTACTATGTCATTTGACACTTGCTCGCATTCCTTTTTTACATTCTAAGAAGTGTCAAACACTACCAAAGATAAGTCTGAACCACTGAAAATTCGACGTCGAACTTTCAGAAATCTATTGATAAGTACCTACAGCTATTATTCTATTTCACGAAATCTGTTTGGCTATGAATCTTGTAAGGCGTGTACATGCACATTGTTTTAGTGTGTTTAACCGAATTTACGAACGCTCATGAGGTTACGCACACTAAAACAATGTGCATGTGAATATTACAAGATTCATACCAAAATAGAATATTTGTAGTGTTATCGTACATAGAAAGTACAGGTACATTAAATCGATTAGGTACTTTTATATTTCTTATTGAAGTATTTATAGCGTAGCGTAACAGAGTGGCAACTCGGGGTACCTTCCCGAGGGGACCCCTTTCTCAAGAGGTAGTGAGATGAACAAAGATCCATCTGATGGTATAGTTACGCCACTGGCTAGCTAATAATATAGATTTATATACAGAATGTAAACGTTGTTTCTAAGCTATATTTTACGTATCCACTATAAGTATCTTTTAATTTAAGAATATAGAGCTTCCGAAGCACTTTCATTAATAAAACATGAACAGTGAAATTTTCGATCAGTTGTAAAGTAATAATACAGCTGTAGATCCGCGACTGCGCAACTAAAACTTATTACTTTCACATATAATTTTTTTTTATACTACTAAGCTGGCAAACAAGCATACGGCCCGCTTCATGGTTAGCATCACCGTAGCCTATAAACACTTGCAATACCGGAGGTATCACTCACGCGCTGCCAACCCTCTCAACCCACCCCAAGTGGAGCTCTGGAGACCTTACTCACCGTAGGAACACAGCATGGCCGAGACCAATGCTATTTAGCTACGATCTTCTCTAAGGTGGTCATTTAGATTTTCTCAAAAATGACAGTAACAAATGATTTATCAATATGTTGGGTTAACGTTTACTCCCTGTATATATTAACATAATAATTTTAGCTCTACCAAAGACAAAGTACAAATAAAAATCTTTTTAATGAGACCAAAAAATTTAATAAAATTAAATAGAAAAAAATATATAATTTTAAATACATATATTAAGTAACATGTGATTTGAACACATACACCACGTCTTTATTTTACGCTTTAAAACTTTAGAAAAAAGGAAATTTAATTAATTTTGAAGAAGTGACTGATTATCTGTTTTTTTTAAACACGCTAATTAATAATTATTATTTGATAAAGTTCTATGAAAAATATATTTTGCATTTTAAACTAAAAATATCTTTGACTGGATTTCATTGGGCTATTGTAAGTAATTTCGGATATGTATTTCTTAAACAAAGTACAGTCCATTTAGTTAGCACCCGTTCGGTGGATATTATTTATCATACCACTCACATATTAGGCGGCGAAATTTCACGACGATACCGTTTCATGGGAGGATGCTACTATCCCTGTTAAGCTAGCTCATTTACGTGCTACCAGTTCATAGTAGTAGCTAGGGTCTACCGCACAAAATATTTGGGAGCATATTATCATATATGTTATCTCACAAAGTGTTCAATTCAGTTCCTCACAAACGGAAACAATAAAAATATTATAAACCACTTTTTGCATTAAAGTATAAGGTCACTTGATTCAAAATATGAGTGCATTGTGTGGTGCCTTCACATTGAAGTATTCACACAAGTTTAGCAACATTTAAAAATGTTCTGAATGGAAGAAATTGAAAGAAACATTTTTCATTTTGAAATCGTTTTTAACTGCGTTTTATGGCAGAGTAGGTACAAAGTAAAGGAGCACCTGATAGTAGGAACCCAGTAAAACGACCGCAGAGTTCAAAATGCGTTGTCTGCATTAAAATTAGAGAATAGAATAGGTCCAAAGGGTCATTGATCTTTCAGTCTCACTTACAGAACGAAACGCGAGTGCTTCAAACCGTTTTTCTGTGAGACAATGAAACTCGGACAAGATAGACAGGTTCTATTACTCGGAACTGTTATGCTACGTTCAAACACGTAAACTGATAAGAATGGTAAGTAGCCACCGTGTGGACTTAATAAAATGTTCACAAACAACGAAGCCTCGTTTACACCTTACGTGCTCGTGTACTTGACCATTTAATTAAACGAAAGCGTGTGAACGTGACATAAGTTTATAATAAACAAAATATTTTAAGTGTTTCTAATTTAAAACATTTGTGTGTTGGTAGCTTTACTGTCACCATTTTAATATAATGCATTTAGATTTCAAAGTCGTGAGTCATAGAGATATTTGCAAAATGCATGTATACGACCGGCCAGAAGGAGTGGTGCCACACACGACAGAATACATTTAATATGTTAAATATCAAGGACAAGCATTTGTGTAACAACAGTGTTGGCATCTGCATTAGTCATTTGAAATAATTTGAATAAGTAAAAAGAAAATATCTCTTTTTATGCAGTTATTACTTGATGAAACAAATTATTAATTTCAGTAGGTAATATTGTCTTATTGCCGATACCAATCGGCCATATTTGGAGGATTGGCCAGATATGACCCTATTGAGAGAAAATTGGAAAAGTTGGGGGGTGGCCTTTGCACTGCAGTTCCACAAATGGCTGTTAAAAAAGGTTATCTCAATGTTTTATAATTTTACTTGCCGCAAAAATGTTGTTGGAATGAAGAACAGTATCAGTCACCTCAAGCTTGTTAAAATAAAGATGTATTTTCTGCCTCGTTTCTGGTGCAAAGAATGGCCATCGCCATTCAGCGCGGCAACACAGCAAGCGTTTTGGGGAGCTTTACACCAGAAACATTAAGGGGTGGGTTTGACATTTAAAAGCCTTTTATTTTATTTATTATTATTTTCAATTTTAAACCCGAGATCCTGTTAGAACATAGCAATAGTTTTAAATATTGTTAACATACACGTTTTGTAGAATAAAAGATCTTAACACTACTTTAACTTGAAGAGGGTTCAGTCTTAGTTTACGACAACTGACAAAAGAATATATAAATTACAAACAATAACACATAAATATATTTTTTTGTTATAGATATATTTCTTGACTCGATTATCCACATTTTTATAATATTTTCAATAGCAAGTCGCCGATGTTCAATTTTGTATATATTCTGTAATCAATTAAAATTTTCATGTTAAATAAAATTTATCGTTTAGTACTATAAAATGGAATTATACTGCAATAAGCTGTAATATTTCCGGCAATATTGCCAAACAAAATTATGAAACAATGTATGAATATATCAATCGACAATATTTTTATGATAATGTGTTTCATACAACACAATGTGCAGCCGGTATTTTTTTTGTAGCAAGAATTATTGTAGCCATACATTACAATAAAATATTTTTCAGACTCACCATACAATATTCACGATAAAATATTTGTATGAGAGCTATTTATAACCTTAAAATTGTAATAATAAGTAAGTGCAGTTTTAGAGAAATATTATATTCTTTGTATTTATTATATTTCGTGGCAACATAAATATTGACTTAAAAATAACATATGACTTTAGCACAAAAATTAATTTTTGGCATTACAACATTATATATCATATATTTATATATCTTGTTTTATATAAAAATAACACTGCGTCATTGTTTTTGCTAAAAGCCATAATGTGATCATTCTTATAAGGAATTCACACTGACTCATCACTCTTTATATGCCGATAACGTATCTCATCTACAGAAAGAGGACACTGTAATTCACGAAAATATGTGCACTTGCCACAGAATTTGGTGCCCTAAGAATGACTTTATAAGATCTGATATAGCTTGGTGATCTGTATCGGTGTGCCAGCAAGAGTTTGGTCCAGTCAAACAACACAGTCTATCGTTCTTTATGAAGCTAATCATGTATCGTGAGAAAAAAACAGTCTACAGATTAGATACCGGTATAGGTTTCCTATAGGAAATCAACTCCAAAGCCTGATGTTTATTATCTAATAAATGAATGACTTGCCCTTCCAACTTGACTTGTTAAATCGAGTTACGTTGATTTTCATTTTCATCATGTTTTAATGAGTTCGAATTGGCACACAATAAGAAATTTGACAAAATCTAAATAAATAAATAAAATAAATATATAGGGTCCAATCACACAAATTTAGCTAGCCCCAAAGTAAGTTCGAAACTTGTGTTATGAGATACTAACTCAACGATACTATATTTTATAACAAACAAATAAATATATATATACATAAACATCCAAGAAACGAGGCCAATCAGAAAAAGTTCGTTTTTCATCATGACCCGACCGGGATTCGAACTCAGGACCTCCTGGGTGGCGGTCCGGCGTGGTAACCATTACGCTACGGAGGTCGTCATTCAGAGGAGGAAATTGATGACAATTCTAAATATTTTAGATGCTATGTATGCAAAAAAGGTAAAAAGAATATGTTTATGGTAAGTCAAAACTGTCAATAAGTACAAGAGACAATGTGTTATGTATTTTGCAGCTTAGCACATTATGCAAGTTATTAACACACTCGATGCTAACAGAAAGTGTTGAAACTAACAGATATATTGACAGCCGAGTCTAGACCGTAAAGTAGATAGATAGAATAAGCTTTATTTGCAATACACACAGTGATACAGTAAACAGTAAAAGTAACAAACAAGACAAGTGCAACAAGGCGGCCTTATTGCTCAAAGCAAACTTTTCAAGGCAACCTTAGGGTAATTAAATTCTGTAATGGAGTGGGCAGGGCTAGCAAAACACAATAACCAGCAGGACAAATCAATATACATATCTATATATAAATAAATAATCTATATACCATAAGGTATTTATATAATACATTATAAGTATGTATACAATATTATATAATATACTCATATATATATATATATATATATAATTTAAATATATAAAACTAAATGCCGTTAAAAACAAGGAATCAGTGCGAAAGGAAATTGTTTTTTACTTCTCGCTTAAATATAGTTAGTGATGTCGCGGTTTTGATTGCCACAGGTAAGTACATCTTGACCTCTTGGCCATATCATATATTTAATGATTGAAGTTGACTATTGGATCTATTGATGACTGTACAGGAATGGCTTGCTTATGATTTCTATCCCGTGAAACTAACGGAAAAGTAGAAAATAATCTACTGAAGAAGGCGCTGCAATCGCCAAAATTTATCAATTCATATAATGGCCAACAGATGGCGCTATAAATCGGGATATAACCTCAAACTAATATTATAATAATAACAATTTATTTGTGACTTCATAAGTTACAGAAGGTAGCAGGGCCACTCACTATCATGAGTAGGTTTTACCAGTGGTCATTTTGCTGTTTCGAAATGTAAGTAGCTTATAGTGTGTTTACTCCAATTACACAAATAATTTATTACTGTATGACGTGAGAAAGTGTCTGTGAAAACTGAAGACCAAATCCCTTAATCACAGATAGGTATAGATATACCATAAATAACACAAGTATCACGGTTTGTATTGAGAGCAAGCGTACCAACTTTTTCTGTGACGTCACAGCCGGAATTTAGTGATGGAAAATCTAAACCGATTCAATGACACCGCCACCTACGATTCAACTGGAGTATAACTGGTCGTACTAGTTTATGTGGCCGTCCGAACGCAACAACAGACGCGCACGTACTGTAATGAGCGGCGGCCAACCACGACATTTGGTCGGGGTTCGGACCTAAGTATGGTGTGGCGACACCTATCGCCATACAGAGGAACCACATGTATATAAAGTTTTACCTGCACGGTGGTCGGGGGCTATTGGGCGCTGGCGCCGGGCGCGGGCTCCTGCGGCGCGAGCAGCATGCCGATGTCCCACACCTTGATGACGCGGTCCTTGCCCGCCGTGCACATGCGCCCCGTCGCCTCGTCCACGTACAGGGAGCACAGCGCGTGCTTCATGTCGTGGAATGACGCCAGGGATTCGCGGCTGGAATTTGTGTTAAACATGTTTTACATTTGATAGATTGATGGATCTATGGAAAAAGGAAGAAAGCTTTTGCCTTTTTTCAATAGTAAGAAAAAACAATAAAAAAGTATTATGATTGATGACGTATAAGTATACATAACAATTTGTTGTTTACCTTTTGTCAGTTAGTGAAAGTAAGCAATATTGTCAGTAACGGAAAACAAGGTGATCTTATGATGGGTTAAGTTTTTTTTCTTTTGAAGTACGTAATCGTAAAAAGTAAAATCACAGAAAATATTAATAAAGTAAAAATCCATATCAATTATTTAATTTTATTTAGTTTTAAGTATTTTTATGTGTGTTTTGTATGTTTAAAGGAGGTAATATACATACGGTTCGTGTCTGAGCGTGTCGTAGCAGACGGTGCACACGCGCTGCGGGAACTCGAAGCCCATGATGGGCAGCGGCAGGCGGTGCGGCGAGCACGCGGCACACACCGCCGCACCGCACCAGCGGCAGTGGTGCTGCCGCAGCCCTGACACACACGCACAATAACCAAAATATATAACTATACTCTAGAACTATGTAGAGTTACACTGCTCCACTCCGCTATCCGTAACATACTCATGTAGCCGAGAGAGCATACATGTAAATTTCACATTATTTATAGTCTAAATAAATACCAAGTGGATTTGAACAATAAACTACAGAAATAATAAGCCTCTGGAGAAGAAGTCTAAGCAGATATTATTGGTTTATCGATCACATAGCAAGTCCACGTATATACCTATCTGTTAAATTACCTTTAAACTTCTCAAGAGAAATCATAATTTTACAATGAAGACGTTAAAAAATAAGTATCTTAAATTCTGTAGCAAGTAGAAGATCTACATAAAAGGAAGAACACGTAATTAATAAATACCTAAAATGGCGTTAAATAGTGTATATACCTAGTTGTTTCTTCTCCATCATGGCGCGCACGTTCCATATGAAGGGCGCACGGCATAGCTGGCAGAGGTCGGACTCACGCCAGGTGGGCGTCTCCCTTCGCGGGGCGGCCATGTCCCATACGCCCAGCGCGCCGTCCTCGCCGCCGGAGACCAGGCGCGAACACCCGCCCAGGTACCACAGACCCGTCACCTTGTTACTGCACAGGTGAACAGTACAGGCATATAACTACACTACCAAAACCTGCGCAACTTCGTTTGCGTGTTTCCCACTTTCCCGTGGGAATTTCGGAATTATACTTATAAACCATCCTCTTGGATCACTTTATTTATTATGCATATATAGGGACCATAGATTTATTATAACTTACTAGCGTAAGAAGATTGGCAATGCAAAAGAGATAGATCATAGCATACGCGTTTTTTAGAGCGAGATAGATAGGCGAGACCATTTTCCTATACACGCTATCGGACTGTATCGGCCTGACGTCAGTCGTCTTAAAAACAAATCCCACTTATTTTTACAAAATTTATGGTTTTTAAGTGTAGTGTTGGTGTTAATTAGAAGTGATTAAATATGGTTACCTGTGCTGTGCCTGGATGTAACTCAAACTAAAAGGAAAATCCACAAAATTATATCTTGCTTGCGCACATGTACATACATTCCACGCACACTAGTGTATTTTGTTTTTGGTCTCGCCTCAATCAAACAAAGCCGATCTATAGGTACGCTAGTATATACTAAATCTATGATAGGGACAGACAGACAGTGGGAAGCGACTTCAGTTTATACTATGTAAATTGTACAGATAAAACAAATTGAGGGCCACAAATTTAAAATGTAAAGAGAAAAACGACAAAAAATCTTAGGGGATCCGACAGGCCCGGTGGTCGAGTGGCTAGCAATGGTCACTTTATCCCAATGCCCGCGAGTTCGAATCCAGCGCAAGGCAAACATTTGTGTGCATGAACATGTCCGTTTGCCTTGGTCTGGGTGTTTTCTGTGTATAATAAGTATTTATTTACAAAAAAAGGGATTTAAGTATATTCATCAGCAATCTAGTACCCATAGTACAAGCTTAGTTGCTTAGTTTGGGACTAGATGGCGTTGTGTGATTCGTCCAAGAATATTTATTTATCCTATGGAATCAATTTCACACTAGAAACATAAGACACTTACATCAACCTATATATAACACTAGCTTCTGCCCGCGGCTTCGCCCGCGTGGCCTAGTAACAATTAGCATATTTTTCTTCAGAAACAAATTCCGGTCCTGCACGGCCCGGTACGGTACGGTTCCATCCGGTCCGGTCGGTCCGGTCAGTCCGGGCTGGTCCGGTCGGTCCGGTCCTGATATGAAACCTACATGCCAATTAATATATTTTTCTACAGAAAAAAAAACCGGTCCGGTCCAGCACGGCCCGGTACGGTGCGGTTCCTTCCGGACCGATCAGGTCTGATCCGTTCCGGTCCAGTCCGGTCCTTATATGGACCCTACATGACAAATTTGGCATCTCTAGACCCAGCGGTTTGGGCTGTGCGTCTTCTCGCAACTACGTTTGCGCATATCTCGCTTTCCCGTGGGATTTTGAAAAATCCTTTCTTAGTACATCCCTAGACGTCGTAAGGAACCTACATACCAAATTTGATATAGCCTCGCAACCTCGTTTGCGTATATCTCGGTTTCCCGTGGGAATTTCGAAAAATCCTTTCTTTGTACACCCCTAGACGTCGCCGTCGTAAGGAACCTACAGTCCGAATTTGGAATCTCTAGACCCACCGGTTTGGGCTGTGCGTTGATATATGTATAGTTAGTCAGTCAGGACATTGAATTTTATATATATATATATATACTAGCGGCCCGGCCCGGCTTCGCACGGGTTATAACTATCTGCCTGTGTTAAACAGTCGTATACTTACATATATAAATAAATATTTTAGTTTGTTTTTTAACATACTAAAATATTTCTTTATATACCACATTGACAACTTCTGCGTCATTTCGTGTAAAAACAAACATATTTTTTTTTTGATGTTACACGTGACAGGGCAACATACAATTGTCCATGTGAAAAACATTGAGTAGTTAAGTCGATTCCAGCAACGAATACGGTCGTTACGTAAGCGGAGTTGTCTATCTTCGGGCGTTTCTGTCTCTTTGAGCGTTATGTCTATCATTGTCCAACGCTAAACGAACTGTGCGATCCACCGACGATTCTCGCGCTCTTTGGGAAACATGCCTTTCACAGTCCAACGATAAACGAACTGTGCGATCCACCGACGATTCTCGGGCTCTTTGGGAAACATGCCTTTCACAATCCAACGATAAACGAACTCTGCGATCCACCGACGATTCTCGTGCTCTTTGGGAAACATGACTGTCACGGTCCAACGATAAACGAACTGTGCGATCCACCGACGATTCTCGCGCTCTTTGGGAAACATGCCTTTCACGGTCCAACGATAAACGAACATCCCTCTCTTGATCATTTTCGTTGCTTCGACTCAAACGAATTCTTTTGGCAGAAGATGTACTGCGTCCTATATTAGACTTTCGTCGAGGCATGATTAAATTGTCATGAAATAGGTACTTTATATTGCTAATTAAACTTAAATAATTGTTATAATCTGTCAATAAAAAAAAACTCAAAGATAACATAAATCAACACGAAACCATTAAAAAATGCGACAGATGTTAAAATAAGCCCAAACAAAGGACTAAATTGAAGCGAGTATGTAAGTGTCTATCCATATCTATCTATGTATCAAAATTTTTAACACGAAACAAATAAAATGCACCCTTAATATTAACTTTAAATAATTCAAATTGTGAAGCATAAACAAATTAAAAGTATGTAAGTATCTATAATTTAAAAAAACTCAAAGATAACATAAATCAACACGAAACCAATAAAAATGCGACAGATGTTAAAATAAGCCCAAACAAAGGACTAAATTGAAGCGAGTATGTAAGTGTCTATCTATATCTATCTATTTACAATAAATTGTATCAAAAATTATAACACGAAACAAATAATTTAACTTTAAATAATTCAAATTGTGAAGCATAAACAAATTAAAAGTATGTAAGTATCTATAATTTTATTTTTAAACAGCGCCACCTAGCGTAATAGATTTAAAGTGCTTTAATTTTCGCGCGATATTTATAATTTAATGAAAACGTAACCATAGCGCGATGCTTTTGAATAGCGCCATCTAGCGTAGAATAGAAAGAACTTGAACTAATTTCGGCAAGCGCGTAAATTTTTTGCTATAACTTCTAAAGTATCTATTTAAATAATATGATGTAAAGATTATAATAATGTACATGAAATACTTAAGGTAACTAACGTAGTTAACTGGATAAGGATTAATATTGTATACGTCAAAATCGGTTTCCAATTCAAGTTCTTTCTATTCTACGCTAGATGGCGCTATTTCCGCATTATTACTCGGAAATCGCTTTTTATTTTATAGTAAGTTATCCGTATACGATAAATATATGCTATCGCGGACTTTTTTGGAGACCTAAATAAGAGGAATATCCTATAATTTTTGTTTTGTTATATCTCAAAGGGTTTAGCCAGCGTTTTCGTCGACAGCTCCCAAGCGGTTGATTTTTTCCGACACTCCCAACAATAATCTTTATATTTCAGCCAATTTACATAAAATCCTGACAAATTTTATACATAAACCTTCCTCATGAACCAGGCTATCCGTTGGTGAAAACCGCATCAAAATCCGTTGCGTAGTTTTAAAGATTTAAGCATACAAAGGGACAAAGGGACAAAGGGACAAAGGGACATAGGGACAGAAAAAGCGACTTTGTTTTATACTATGTAGTGATATATATATATATATATATAGTCCGGTCCGATCAGGTCCAGTCGGTCCGCTCCGGTCCGGTCAGTCCGGTCCTGATAAGGTACCTACATACCAATTAACATATATTTCTTCAGAAAAAAAAACCGGTCCGATCCGGTTCGGTCCGGTCCGGCACGGACTTGGTACGGTGCTGTTCCTTCCGGACTGATCAGGTCTGATCCGTTCCGGTCCGGTCCGGTCCGGTCCGGTCGGTGCGGACCTTATTATGACCCTACATGCCAAATTTGGCATCTCTAGACCCAACGGTTTGGGCTGTGCGTCCTCTCGCAACTTCGTTTGCGTATATCTCGCTTTCCCGTGGGAATTTTGAAAAATCCGTTCTTAGTACATCCCTAGACATCGTAAGGAACCTACATGCCAAATTTGGAATCTCTAGACCCAGCGGTTTGGGCTGTGCGTTGATATACCCTCGCAACTTCGTTTGCGTATATCTCGGATTCCCGTGGGAATTTTGAAAAGAAACATACACTAAATCGTTAAGTTGAGCAAATCGCCACATACTAATGAAAACCACATCCAAATCGGTTCAGCCGTTTCTGAGATTAGCGTGTGCAAACATACAAACAGACGGACAAAAAAAAGACGGTCCGGTCCGGTCCGGCACAGACTCGGTACGGTGCGGTTCTTTCCGGACCGATCAAGTCTGATCTGGTCCGGTCCGATCCGGTCCGGTCCGGTCCGGTCCGGTCCGGTCCGGTCGGTCCGGACCATATAAGGACCCTACATGCCAAATTTGGCATCTCTAGACCCAACGGTTTGGTCTGTGCGTCCTCTTGCAACTTCGTTTGCGTATATCTCGCTTTCCCTTGGGAATTTTGAAAAATCCTTTCTTTGTATATCCCTAGACGTCGTAAGTAACCTACATGCCAAATTTGGAATCTCTAGACCCAGCGGTTTGGGCTGTGCGTTGATATACCCTCGCAACTTCGTTTGCGTATATCTCGGATTCCCGTGGGAATTTTGAAAAGAAGCATACACTAAATGTTAAGTTGAGCAAATCGCCACATATTAGTGAAAACCGCATCCAAATCAGTTCAGCCGTTTCTGAGATTAGCGTGTACAAACATACATACAAACATACATACATACAAACATACAAACAGACGGACAAAATTTTACGAAATTCTTGTTCTATTGGTTATTCTTCATCGCCCTAAACAATTTTTTTGTAAATATATTCAATGTACAGACAAACTTTTTTTACACTTTTATTATATTATAGATTACAATTACAATGTTTAATAAAAGTTGAGATTGATGTTAGTATGTAAAAAAATTGCAAGTGGCCCTTATATTGTTTTGTCTATTATCCGTTATATGCTGTATTTTTTATTTAGGTATTATTATGTTTACTAAAAGTTACCTGTGTCCCTGTAATTCATATGCTGTCCCCTTCTGACCACCAATATCCCAAACAATAATAGTTTGGTCAAAGGAACCACTGAACAATAATTGACGAATTGGAGCCCAATTTAACACCCTCACAGAGCTGAAAGCAATAAAAAGAAATTTAGCTTCACTTTAATAAACTGAATCTTTTTTATTTGAATTCCAATAAAACCTAATTTTGTTTTCAAAAAAGGTTTATTATATTTTTATAGAAACTAAATAATACAGACGTTTTTACACCACACAATTTTATACATAATTACGTTGACGCTGGTAAAAAATATTATTTACTCATTTTAAACCTTATAACTACAGCATAAGGTTCGATGTACAGTGAATATAGTTCACATTTACTAGTTTTCACAGTACAATACTTTTTATGGCGACCATTATCTATGATTGCAACACTGTAAAGAAAGCTATTTCCTACTTACCCTGTATGGCCTTTTAAAGTAGTGACTAGTGTAGCGCCATTATTGTCTAATTTTAACATAGTTATCTGCCCGCTGTAATCGCCAACAAACGCATATTTGGACTGGGAGTCGAATCTGACATGCTGATAAGGAAATAACATGGGATAACCGTTTCCTATTTAATAAAATAATTGAATTAGCTATACTTTATATATATTACAAATAATTATATTACGAAATAAAGTGAATGAACAATGTGTCTTCCCCTTAATAGACAGTAAGAAAAGTGCCAATGGACACAATCTTAGTCATACTTTATAAATCTAGGTCATCGTAAAATTATTCAATAGCCTCTCATTACCTAGGTTAAATTGTAATAATATTGGCGTGTTAAATAAATTAATTAATGTATGTAAGAATACAAAAAAAAACCGGGCATGTACGTGTCGGGCCACGCACAATGTAGGGTTCCGTATTTGCTGTGCTTTGCTTGCCTTCGGTTGAGTCCAATATCAAATTCCATCACATTTGGAAGTTTTCATCAAAGAAATTTTATTTTATTAGTTCATGGGCTATTACTCGGTAACTAGTAGAGCCTACTTAACCGTTATAGTTTTCATTGAAGGTTCAGCATATGGACTACTACCATGATCTTTTTCAAATTTCTAAACATAAGACTTTCGGAGATAGAGGGGGGAACACCGTGCAAAACGAAAATTGACACGATAAATGTAAATAATTCCAAAACGGATCATTGTATCGAAAAATGATCTTTCCACACCTTCAATGTTTTAAAGAGACCTATCGATAATAACGATACCCCACAACACGGGGTGGGCGCGAAAAAAAATTCATTTCCACTTTACATGTACACCGACATAAGTAATAATTAGTACATATGATAATAATATGGTAATACACCCTATGTCCCCTGTAAAGGAATTTTTCACATTGGTCCAGTAGTTTCAGAGACTATTCAATGTAAACAAACAATCAAATCTTTCCTCTTTATAATATTACTAGTGAAATAGCGCAACTACGTTTGCGTGTATCCCGCTTTCCCGTGGGAATCTCGGAAAATCCTTCCTTATCGGACGCCTACGTCATAAAAAGAATCCACCCTCCAAGTTTCAAGTCTCTACAATCAACGATTTGGGCTGTGCGTTGATTCTCAATTAGTCAGGACAAAACATTATAGATAGATAGATAGATAGAATACTCTTTATTTGCATTACACACAGGAAAAAGTACAAAAACAATCTTATAAACTAGTGTAAATGCAACAAGGCGGCCTTATTGCTAAAAAGCAATATTATATATATATATATAGGGACAATTCATACAGATTGAGCTAGCCCCAAAGTAAGTTCGAAACTTGTGTTATGGGATACTAACTCAACGATATTATATTTTATAACAAATACATATATAGATAAACATCCAAGACCCGAGGCCAATCAGAAAAAGTTCGTTTTTCATCATGACCCGACCGGGGATCGAACCCGGGACCTCCTGGGTGGCGGTCTGGCGTGGTAACCATTACGCCACGAAGGTCGTCTTATATATATTTATAACATACATATCATTATATATATACACTAGAGAAACCCGCGCAACTTCGTTTGCGTTTATCCCGCTTTCCCGTGGGAATTTCAAAAAATTCTTTCTTAACGGTTGCCTACATCACACACCCAAATTTCAGGTCTCTACGGTCAAGACAAAACATTTTCATATGTATACATGATTATTTTTCTATTTAAATACTTCTCATTACAATCTTTGGAGTGGGCGTTTATGAAATAGGCTAGCCCGACCGGTGAAGTACCACCCTTATACAGAATATTGATGTGAAGCAGCAATGCGTTTCGTTCGGAGAGTGAAATATCCGAAATTGTTGTTTGCCACCTTTGTGGTATAAAAAAATCTAACTCCTTCCTTATACTATTTCTCGCTACATATCCTGTCTTTTCCTGTTATAGGTCGGCAACGGGTCAGGGACCCTAGAATCTATGTGCTCCATAGTCGACGGTAATCACCTAATATCAAATGATCCATATTCCTGAGCTTGTTTTCCAACCACTTCCGTAAAAAAAATGTATAAGTATATGGGTATTTCTATACCTACAACCTCAGCCTACAACCATCCCTACAACAACACTACGAAATATTAGAGCGAGTCGACGTAATGAGATTTCCTATAAGTGAGACAGAGACAATATCAATATGCCATTTAACCATTGACTAATTTAACTTGAACCCTGTCAAATATTATAAATCTATATATATAAAATGCTTTGTCCTGACTGACTGACTGACTGACTGACTGACTGACTGACTGACTGACTGACTGAGAATCAACGCACAGCCTAAACCGCTCATCGTAAAAATCTGAAACTTGGCAGGTGGAACTATTATAAGACGTAGGCGTCCGATAAG